>OX451737.1:1000795149-1001995149 GCA_948472305.1 Vicia faba | reverse complement strand
AATTCTAACTACTCAAGCAATATAAATGAAATCTAAAGACATGGTTAGTTTCAGGGCTATGATATCTACATTTTATCTTCACAAATGGAAAGCAAATGATGCCTATATGAAGAGTTCAAAAGTTAGAAAACTCACCTTGAAAATGGAATTCGTGTTTTGAGTTGGATCTTGTTTCAAGGTGCTGCAAGGATGAGGTTAGCTTCCTTGAGGTCCCAGGAAGCTAATGTAATGATTAGCTTGGTTTGAGAGTGGATGAAATGGTCTGGAGAAGTCCAACTATGATGCTCTGTTTTTGAACTCGGAAATGGAGGAAGATGGTGTTACATTCGTGTAACAGGGACATGGATGGCTTGTGTATGATGCTTGGAAGATTTTGGAAGCAAAAGGCCAAGAAACGCACGAGTAGCTTTTGATTTTAGGATTTCTGTTAAGAATATGCAACAATGGAAGTATGAGATGCAATTTTGAGTTCTTGTGAGTTTTAAGGCTTGTGTATACGTCTGTTTTGTTGCCAAGGACTTGTGTTTCTATATACCAAAGGTTGGAGAGGTTTTGCACAAAGGATTTTTGAGTTATAGAGTTATGGCTAGGTTGCTTGATTTTGAAGAAAAGTGAATGTATGGTTCCAAGATGAAGTACAATCATGGGCTGAGTGATTGTAAGTCTTGAGACAAACTTCTCTTGAGTTATAGGACGTGTATGATCAGAAGAAAACAATTGCAAGGCTCAAGAACAAGTTTTGTGCGTAAAGCTACTTTTTCAAAATAGCATTGTGCACTTTCTTCCTAAAATGGATATAAAGTATAGCATTGCATTGAATGCTTGAGTTGAGGCCTCTAACATCTATGTAAGCATTTAATTATGGAGTGCCTAACAAGTTTGAGGCCTGCAAAGCAAATATTATGCAACATAGGTTTGAGATTTGAATTTTGTTCATCACAAAATTTGCCTTGTAAAACAACTTGAAACTCCAACTTTTGACCTTCGATTCTCCTTGCTCACAAATGATCTCAAGGAGTTCTTGGACATTTTGGAAAGCTTTTAATATGCTCTATAACCCCTCTTTGAATAACCTATGCAAAATACAAATGGAATTAGGTGAAACTTGGGTCAGAAGTTAGGTCAAAATCCTGGCCAAAAATGTTCAAAATTTCACTAAGTGTTTAGTTTCAAGACCATGACTTCATGAATTAATAACTTGAGATCCAAGAATTTTTAGGATAAGTTGTGTAAAGAAATGTTGTATGTATCATGGAGATATACAACTTTCATGTTGAAAGTTTCTTTTGAATCATCTTGCATCATGGTGGAAAATTGGCTCAAAGTTGTGAAAAAAACATGAAGTTTTCAACACTTGGAAAAATTTCTAAGTTTGAAAACTTTGACTTTTAAAAATGAAATATTGACTTTTTGATTTCTTGATGAACAAGTTTCATATTTGGACAAATATTGATGAATTGTGATCTTTGACACTTGATTTTGACCAAAAAATCAAAGTTTTACTTTTCAGTATACAGTTGACTTTTGATGAGTTGACTCAAAATCAACTATCAATCCAATTGATCTGGAGCAATGTTTTGAGTCATATAATTAGGTAAAAATGGTGAAATTGAACTCTTGAGATCATGCCGTAAACCAATTAACCATTTGCTAGGTCAAAAATTAGAAATTGCCCCTTCTTAGTCAAAACCCTAATTTTGAACATTTTGCCCCTTTTGATTATTTAATCAAATTTCTTGAGGAATTATGGTCAAAACTTGATCAAATGATACATATTACTTTATAATGTTGATGTGGTCCAAAAATTATGAAGTTTGACTGTAAATTGGCATAGTTGACATTTTCCCCAATACAACTGATTTTTTAGGTCAACTGCTCAATTTGTGAGAAAAATGTGATTCAAGGCTTGAAACTTGACATGAGTAATCTTGGGGGTCCATAATGATTCATGAAAGTCATATGAGGCATTGAAAGTTCAATTATCCTTGTGCAATATCAAACCCTAATTTTAGTCATCAGTGCTTAAGGAGGTGTCTTGAGCTGATCAATCCTTGTGCAGTCTTGAGCCAAGAGAGATCTTTGTGAGAAAATATTTGATAAGTCAGAGGGAAAAATTTGGGGTACAACACTCGTCCCTTTACATCCAAAGATAAGGATTCTTTCCAAATCAATGGTAATATAGCAATATTAAAGGAAAGGAAGAAATGAACCAAGACTTTTGAGTAGGTAGATTGTTTCTAGTTGCTTGCTCAATTTCAAATCAAACACTCTTGCGTATTTTCAAAACAAACACCAACACTTTCAAAATCACTTTCAAAACATTTTCCAAACATGAAACATTTCCAAAAGCTCAACACTTTGAATATGTTCTTACGAACGAGAACTATTACAAAGTTTTCCTAAACGATGGCGCGTTTTCAAAATACTTTCAAAAACCACACAAAGCACATTTTCAAACAAAAGAAAGTGATCTAGCAAGTAACTAAAATCCCATAGATAACTATGGATGAAAAGAGTTCTAACACCTTCCCTTTTCATAATCAACCCCCTGAACTCAAGAAATAATCTCAAAGGTTTTCCTGTTCTTTTCAGCCTTTCCTTTTGGATAAAAGAAAAGTCGGTGGCGACTCTTGCTAACCGCAACATTTGCAATAAAACATAAAACACCCAAGTCAGTTCTCCCACCGTATCACAAGAGGCAAGGGGATTTATTTTATCCTAAGCCTCACTCGGATGCTAGTTGCTCACTTCCTGATTCAGGTGATTGGAAAGAGGTTGCCACCAGATATGCGGAAGAAAACCAGAGGTTGAAGGCTCAGATTTCCAGACTTACAGGGAAGCGTCAGCGTATAGAGTGATCTCCATCAGCTTTACTTCTTAGGGTTTTGGACTTTACTTTCATCTTGTACTTGGGATCATTGAAACTTGTAATCCATTTTGAAGTTATTATAATAAAAAATTTCAGTATCTCAAATGTGTTATTATTTTGGTATTTGCAATGTGTCTATAAATCTTTAAGTCCCTTGAAATATTAAAAAAAATCATGTGCATTGCACATCATGCATCATATTTCACATATTTCTTGCATTTTCTATGCATATCCAGGGGTCTTACCAAGCTTCTTTACTTCGTTTAGCAAGTTGTCTCACCTCTACAACACTCGAGCCATTTTCAGAAGGAAGATAGACAACTTAGAACAAGAGAATCACGAGCTACGCGAGGAGGTTTCTGTTTTGAAGGTCGGCATGGCCAATCTTACTGCTCTGATGGAATCTATGGTGGTTGCTCAGAATAAGCCATCGAGTGTTCAACCTTAACCAATAAGGGTTACTACTGAAGCTCTGATTGTTCTTATGTCTTCTACTCCAGTTGTTGTTCAGAATCACATGTCTCAAGGTTATCCATGGAGTATTCCAGAGAACTTTGCGCCTGAAATTTTCAATCTTGGTCCTCAAGAAGCTCCAATTATTCAGACTACTATTACTCTCACACCTCCTGTGGTGCATGTTGCTCCTGCTGCAGCTCCTTCAGTGAATATGGTTCCATTTGCTAATGATGATGTGTTGTCCTTTTCCTACACCAAGCGAAGACTTGGGTCTCTATGACAGAATGGATGATTTTCAAGAGAAGTTTGACAAGATGCAGAGGGAGATGAAGGCCCTCGGGGGAAAGGAATTGTTCGGGCAGAATGTGAATGATTTGTGCTTGGTCCCGAATGTTAAGATACTTGCGAAGTTTAAGGTTCCAGAATTCGAGAAGTACAAAGGCAACACTTGTCCTCGTGCTCATCTTGTAATGTATATAAGAAGAATGTCTACCCATACTGATAATCAGCGTCTGCTGATTCACTTTTTTCAGGATAGTTTGACTGGTGCTGCATTGAAATGGTATATGAGTTTGGATAGCATCAATATCCATACTTTAAATGACTTGGGAGAAGCATTTATCAGACAGTACAAATACAACATGGACATGGTGACTGACTGTGATCAACTCAGGGGCATGGTCCAGAAAGACAGGGAATCATTCAAAGAATATGCACATAGATAGGGTGAGGTAGCCCCCCAAGTGATTCCTCCCATGGCATGAGGTAGCCCCCCAAGTGCTTTATACTATGAGAGGATGGTAGCAAGTGCGCCAAGTGACTTTACTGAAAAGGTAGGCATGGGTATCCGCTTAGAAGAGGTTGTAAGAGAGGGTCGTCTCACAAAAAGTGAAAGTTCTGGAAATACGAAGAAGCCATCCTATGGGCTTGCCAAAAATAAGGAAGGAGATACAAATGTTGTTATGCAAGAGATGAGGGTTAATCCTTCTAGAAGAAATTATCAGCGTCATCAGTAAGTCGCCTCAATTACTCCAATTGTTGGTGTAGCTCCAACCACTGTTGCTTATCAGAGACCGTCCTAGCACGGGAATCAATGGTATAATCAGTGAAGGGAGAGTTATGACCATATCCCTATGAGTTATACAGAGTTACTCCCGGCGTTAATTCAGAAGAAGTTGGTTCAGACCCGACCACCTCCCGATGTACCATCACTATTTCCTTGGTATTACAAGGAAGACCAAACATGTGATTTTCATCAAGGAGCACCAGGGTATAATGTAGAGAACTGCTATCCTTTGAAGACTGAGATACAGAAATTGGTGAAGTCCTATATTCTATCTTTCAAAGATGTGGGCCCTAATGTGAAAGACAATCCTCTGCCCAAGCATGGAGGAGCAAGTGTTGTGAATATCGTGGCTGGTTTTCTAGGCGACTTCCAGATTTTTTTATATTAATCTGGTTATAGGAGATTTGGTGAAAATTCATGCAGACCTCTGTGAATTTAGCTACTATCCACATGACCATGCCGGTTGTGCTATTTGCAGTACAGACATACAGGGTTGCGACAAGATAAAGGTTAATTTACAGGAGATGATGGATGAGGGCCTCATCCACATAATCAGGCCTAGGGCAGAGTATGAAGAGGAAGTAACATGGTTTCTGGATGTCCTGGAGAGTTCAGAGTTTTTGATGTGGAGTATATTAATGAGGATCTTGTACAATTGCATGCTACTTTCTGCCACATGGCTGGTCAGGTGGAACATCAGTATGGATCTTGGCAAATTTGCTGTCGGGACTCCCGAGGATGTTCGATTGTAAGGAAAGGTGTTAAGTTGTTGTTGGATAATGGAACTATCAAGGTTACAGGTCAAAGGGATGATTTCCATGAAGTTGATATGATTGAGGTTTGTTTGGCTGAAGAAGAGTTGGAGGATGATTATGCCTCTACAGATGAGGATTTGTTTTCCAGAGATGACTCTGTAATGACTGATTGTGTTGAAGAGGGAGTAAACGTCATTGTGCCTTGTTTTGGTGCACCCGTCCATTTTGAAGTTGAATATCATAGCAAGCCAGCTATTACTCCATTGGTGATTATTTTGTTGGGTCTTGTCCCAAACAAGTCAGATAAAGTTGTACCCTATAAATATAATGCTACAATCTTAGAGGATGGTGTGGAAGTTCCCATCCAGCCAATGCTTGACGTTGGAAATATTACTGAGACTAGCAGAGTGACCCGCAGTGGTTGTGTATTCGCACCAGTTGTTCATGGAGATGTTAGTACTGGAAAGAAAATTGTTGAAGATGTTGAACCCAAGAAGGCAGTGGGTGAATCTAGTGGAGCTACGCTTGAGAAGGAGGTGGATGATATTTTGAAGATAATCAAGATGAGCGACTACAGAATTGTGGATCAGCTACTGCAGGCTCCTTCAAAAATATTTATCTTGGCTTTATTGATGAACTCCTTTGCTCACAGAGAATCTTTGATGAGGGTATTGGACCAAGCTTTCATGGAGAGTGACATGCCTGTAGACCAATTCAGCAGTGTAGCGGGGAACATTACGTCATGTAATAACTTGAGTTTATGCGATGATGAACTGCCCGAAGAAGGCAGGAATCACAATTTGGCCCTCCACATCTCTATGAACTACAAGAATGACTCATTATCCAATGTGTTGATTGATAATGGATCCGCATTGAACGTTATACCGAGGAAAACTCTTATGAAGTTGAAATATCAAGGAACGCCCATGCGCCCAAGTGGCATTATTGTGAAAGCATTTGACGAATCAAGGAAATCTGTTATTGGTGAACTGGACTTGCCTATTCATATAGGCCCACATTTGTTTCAGATTACTTTCCAGGTCATGGGTATTGTACTCGATTATAGTTACTTATTGGGACGACCGTGGATACATGAGGCATGAGCTGTCACTTCGACTTTACACCAGAAGCTGAAGTTTGTACATGAAGGAAAAGTGGTAATCATAAATGGAGAACAGGCGTTATTGATATCACATTTGTCCTCTTTCAGCATCCTGGAGGCGTATAAAGTTGTTGTTGGAACCCAGTTCCAAGATTTATCCATAGATAATATAAGAGGAAATGAGAACTCTATAGCTTCGTTTAAGGATGCACAGCAGGTTGTGCGTAATGGTCGTAGTGACGTATGGGAACATATTGTTGATCCACCTGTGAACAAGAATAGAGTTGGCTTGGGGTTCTTTGTGAAGAATGGTAAAGGAAAGGGCATAAAGCCAAAGTCTACTGCAGGAAAGTATCAAGACAAATTCCGTAGAGGGGGTTATCTTTATCCAACTGTTTCCGGGATTAATGCCATCATGGAAGATGAAGCAGAGCCAGAAATGCCAAATTATGTGACACATGGAGTTAGGCTTCATAAATGGATCACCATTGATGTTCCCTCTTGCATACATGTTTCAAAGTAATTTGTTTGTGTTAATCTTTTTGAAAAGGTTTCACTCTGCCCAAGGTGAAAGTATTAATATTGTATGGGCTTATCTGTTTGTTGTGACTTTTAAAATCAATAATAAAAGTTGTCTTTGTTTCCCAAATTGTGTTTTTATTTTTTTTTCTTGGAAAATGGTAATCAGAAAAAACCTTTAAAAATAAATAATAATTGAAATTTAATCTGCATGATCACTTGTCATATGTGTCAGTTTCTAAAAGCAATCATAAATCATATGTGCATATTAATTAAAAAACCTGTTGAATACAATGACCCTGCACCCTCTCCCAACTTTGAATGTCCTGTGTATGGGGCCAAAGAAGAAGACTATGATGAGATTCCAGAAGAGGTCTCACGGTTGCTTGAGCGCGAGGAAAATTTCATTCATCCATATAAAGAGCCATTGGAAGTAATCAATTTGGGTTCAGAAGAAGATTCGAAGGAAGTCAAGAACGGAGCATTGCTGCATCCTGATGTGAAGAGCAGGTTGATTGAGATGTTAAAAGAGTATGTGGATATTTTTGCTTGGTCTTACCAAGATATTCCTGGTCTAGATATAGATATTATAGAGCACCATTTATCATTGAAGCCAGAGTGTCCGCCAATCAAACAGAACTTGCGAAGAACTCACCCTGATATAGCAGTGAAGATCAAAGAAGAAGTTCTAAAGCAAATTAATGTCGGTTTTCTTGTGACATCAATGTACCCTCAATAGATTTCCAATATTGTCCCAGTATCGAAGAAATACAGAAAAGTTCGCATGTGCTTATATTACAGAGATCTAAATAAAGCTAGTCCAAAAGATGATTTTCCATTGCCACATATTGATATGTTAGTGGATAGCACAGCAAAATTCAAGGTTTTCTCGTTCATGGACGGATTTTCCGGGCATAATCAAATAAGGATGGCGCCTGAGGACATGGAAAAAACAACGTTTATCACACCCCGGGGAACATTCTGTTACAGAGTGATGCCCTTCGGGTTGAAGAACGCTGGTGCAACGTACCAGAGGGCTATGACAACTCTATTCCATGATCTGATGCACAAGGAAATTGAGGTAAATGTTGATGATATGATTTCTAAATCTCAAACTGAAGAAGGGCATGTAGAAGATTTGTTGAAGTTATTTCAGCGTTTGAGGAAGTATCGTCTCCGCTTGAATCCAAATAAATGTACCTTCGGTGTTCGTTCAGGGAAATTGTTGGATTTCATTGTTAGCCAGAGATGGATTGAAGTTGACCCTGATAAAGTCAAAGAAATTCAAGAGATGCCAACATCGAGAACTGAAAAGCAAGTCAGAGGGTTCCTCGGGCGTTTGAATTATATCTCCAGATTCATTTCCCACATGACTGCAATGTGTGAACCGATCTTTAAGTTGTTAAAGAAAGATCAAGGTTGTGTGTGGGCAGATGACTTCCAAAGGTCATTTGAAAGTATTAAAGAATATATGATCGAACCTCCTATCTTTCTCCCTCATTTTGAGGGAAGACCATTGATTATGTATCTGATAGTGTTAGACAATTCCATAGGCTGTATTCTGGGACAACAAGATGAAACAGTGAAGAAAGAGTATGTCATTTATTATCTCAGTAAAAAGTTTACTGATTATGAGTCACGGTATTTTATGCTGGAAAAGACATGTTGTGCTTTGGCCTAGATAGCAAAACGTTTGCGGCAGTATATGTTGAATCACACTACTTGGTTGATCTCCAAAATGGATCCAATCAAGTACATTTTTGAAAAGCCTGCTCTTACTATGATAATTTCTCACTGGAAGATGCTGTTATCTAAATATGATTTCGAATACCGCACTCAAAAAGCTATTAAAAGTAGCGTGTTAGCAAATTATCTTGCTCACCAGCCAGTTGATGATTATCAACCTGTGAAGTATGATTTCCCTGATGAGGATGTGATGATTCTGAAAGTGAAAGATTGTGATGAACCATTGCCTGAGGAAGGTCCTGATCTTGAATCTCGCTGGAGTATGATATTTGATGGAGTTGTGAATGCTTATTGTTGTACCCCAAAATTTGACCTCCCATATTTTTCAAAACATTTCAAGAAAGATCCCCAAGGTGCTCAAGGAAGTCCAAGGGTTGACCAGACAAGCTCTCTCCTAAGGCAATCTACCTCAAATTAGGGTTTCATGTTGTACCAAGATGTTTGAGTCCAAAGGGTACCAAATGCTCCCCATTGTCCTAATATGTTCTCAAGATCATCTATGTCAAGCTTCAAGCCTTGCAGAGGAAGTTTGCTCAGTCAATTGCTCAAAGGCCTGAAAATCGAATGTGCTAGGGCAAAAGTCAATTGTGGCCCACATTCAGTCAAACTTCAAGATTTTTTGTCAACATCATCATTTAGAAGTATAATTCATCATTTGATCAAGGGTTGGTCATGATTCATCAAGGATTGCTCACAATTCATCAAACCCTAAAAGTTGTTAAATTAGGGTTTTGTAGGAAAAGTCAACCCAACTTTGACCAAGCATAACTTTCTCATGATTTATGAGAAATGGCCCATCCAAACTAATTTTAAAGAGGATTAAATTCCCTACAATCCATCTTTATCTCCCAAGTTCAAAATATGCACTCACAAGAAGTTATAAATTTAGACATTATAGGTAATTTTGAAAAGTCAACAAAAACACCTTTTTTGTCAAAGCTTCATACATGAACATGGAAGACTCAATTGAGATGAGACTAAAAGGGTTTCTTAGAGGACATCTCAAGATTTCTAAAAAGTCCAAGAACACCTTCAAATAGTCAAAATTGAGGAAGTTATGCATTGGTGAATTTGACCTTTTTTGCAAAATTGTCAAAAGTCAACTATGCCTCAAATTGCAATTTTTGTTAAATGGGCCCAATCTTTTGCACTTGTTTTGAGTTGGTAGCATGGTCCACGAGCCCTAGCTCTTCCCATTTGTCTTTATCTTATTTTTGCTATATATTTTGATTTTTATTGCAATTAAATCAACTTAAATCAAAACAAATCATGAAAAAATCCAAATCATTGAAACCTCAAGATCTTGTGCACATTTCAGGTCCTATATCCAGCTAGCAAGTGAATCAATTTGTGCAAGGCATAGGTGGGCACAAAAAGATATATTTTGGCCTATTTTGGAAAGATTTTCAAGTGAATCAAATCAAGATCACAAATCATAATTGGCAAGGATTGAGAGCATAATTCCAACCCTAATTCAGTTCTTGGTATATAGTGAACAATTGCATATCAAAAACACAAGGTTTGGAGGCGCACAAAGGCAGAGCAAAACTTGAAAAAAACAAAGAAAAGTGGTAATCTGTTTTGACACTTCTAGGCGTTTTCAAGGTTCCCTAGCCATCTCATTCGCTTCCTGGGATTACAAGAAAGTTGTACCAATCAAGAACAAGCACTTTCCAGCACTAGAACTCACTGTAAGTGTTCCACGACCATGGCTTTTTCTTGAAATCAAATCACGTGATTTTGGCACTTATAGCATGAAATACTTGCATATTCTTGTCCCTTGAAGCATTTGCAAGCTATCTATAACAATTAATTGCATTTTTTCTAACTCTATAAAGATTTTCCATTATTAGGGTTCTTGGTCTCGTTTTAAGGTCTTTGTATACAGGTAAAATTGGGCCACAAGAAGGGCACCATCATGCTCAGCAGGCCAAGACGATTTGATTCATGGCATTGGATTTTGTTTATCATGCTTGTGTTTAATTTTCAGAGATGGAGGGATTATAGCTACGGACATTTGTCAGTAGGTAAAAGTCACTGAATCTTTTACCAACGGAGAGAGGACAGGGACGATGGTGTGGCAAGCTGTGATTAGTCCATTCAAATTTTCGCGCAGATAAGGATTATTCTGTTTGTTTTCCATATTATTGTTTATTATTATTTCATGTACAATATGTGTGTCCAGCTCAGTTGGTGTGAAGGTGAGTGGAAAAGGCTTTAGGGCCTGGGTTTGAATCCCAGGTCCCCCCATGTTTCATATTATTTGGATCTACATGATCAGGCGCATGCATAGATAAGAAGTCCACCATGTAACCTCAAGATTCCTCCATTGGATCTCCAGATAGCCAAATCTAACGGCCATCAGACGAAGGAGTATCATAGGCCTTGGTCAACATGCAGTAGGGAATCTGGGCAAGTCAACGTGGATCAATTTATTTTGGGCCTAGAATTGCTATTCACCCCCTCCAAAATTGCTGATTGCATGCCCATTCTCTTTTTCTCTTTTCTTTTATATTTTCTTAATTAATTTATTTTAAATATTTTCACTAACATAAAAATTAATTCTTTTTATAAAAAAATCATAAAAATAATTTTCACCCCAAATTAGATTTAGGTTTCATTTTTTTACAAAAATTAATTTAATTGGTTAATTTAATTGATTAGGTAACTTTAATTATTTTGTAAATAAATTAAAAACGATTAGAAAATTAGGGTTTTAGTTAAATTTGATTTCTATTTTCTTTTTTTTCTTAAAAAATAACAAAACACAAAAATAGGTCATGTAATTTAAGTTTATTCAACTTAATTTCATTAGTAATTAGGTTTTTGCATATTTAATTCAAGCCTTATTTTTCTTAAAAGTAATTAAAAACAACAAAAATAATTTTTCTTTCAATCAGGTTAGGCAGGGTCAAAACCCTATTTCTCTCTCGTTCTTAACTCATTGCGCACACTTTATTATTTTTATTTTTGTAATATTGTTGTAATTGCTCATGGGATGTAATAGCTTAATTAGGACCTTTTTCGTTCATTTATCATTTTTTACGGGTTGTTTTTTGCTATGTAAATTAATACCTGAAGCCTTGTAATAGCGTACCTTTAATTTCCACACTTTCTGTAAAATATTAAACTATTAGATGTATGATATTAGGGTTGCATGACAAGAATGTATGATTAATTTTAAAACGGTTAGCAAACCCTAAATATGCAAAGATAATAACTTGAAATTGAATCACTCGCACATGCGCACTCCTAGAGTATACTCTCACTTAGGTTGCCTTCGTTAAACGGTCATTAAGTATAGGATATTTTAGTGGTCGCTCTCTTGTGTAAAGAAAGATCAAAGTCCCGTTCAAAAAAGTCGCCTCGGAAAGGTCGCCTCGGATATGTTGCCTCGAATATTGATCTTAAGACATTAGGGTTATTACTAAGACGTCCTAACATTGCTTTAGTGATCGTACGTCCCTTTCGAATTGACCCTTAAAAACTCCAACGATGGTGCTACCTACTCATTAATAGTGGGATAGCACTGTCTAAAGGAAACAAGAATAGAAACATTCTCTTTGACGAGTAGGTAGATTAGTTCTTAAGTACTTGCTCAAACAAACAAACTTTTTTTTCACACTTACACTCTTTTCAAACAATGTTTTTAAAACAACTTCGTAAAACTCTTAAAGACAGAAGCAAGGGTTAAATCAAAGTAAAACAAAAAAAAACTTTTTTCAAATCAAACACACACAAAGCAAATTTTGAAAATGATGAGCAAGTACCTAAGAGCCCGTGGAAAACCACGGATAGAAGGGGTGCTAATATCTTCCCTTTCTATAATCTACCCCCCGTACTCAAAATCTCGAAAAAAGGAACTTTTTTGTGATTTTTTCCTTTCCAGTTGGATAAAATAAAATTCGGTGGCGACTCTTACTTACCACGACATTTTGCGAACACATACGCAAAACGCAAACCAGCATTTCAAAATAGTCCGATTCAGGCCACCGTATCACAGAACTGGCGACTCTGCTGGGGAATTTTATAAGTGGGGTATACCTTAGGATTAGTTCATCATATTTGCTTCTATTTGTTTGATTTGATTGCTTTATCTTTGAGGGCTTTGTATCAGGAGTTACTATAGATCCTAACCCGGATCTGGGGGACACCTTTTAGGTAAGTAGCAATAAACTGTGAGGGAACTGTACGGCGTAGACCGGTACAGTTGAAGCAGTAGCTACGTTGATGTGGCACACTAGTTGGTACCGGTATCCCTTGTGGAGAAACAAGGAGAATACGGGGCTGCTATATGGGTCGTTAAGCATCAACTGACCTTAGAACCTATAATTGACCAACTTGGCCATATGAAGTAGTGAGATAGCCAGTCTCGGTGTAAAGCTGGGAACTCGTTGATACTCGATGCTACACTCATTGAGACCATACTCTCGAGATAGTTCTGGCCGCAAGAAAAGATTATGTGAGCTGAAACCATGACCGATGGAGGATGGTCAGTGATATTGAGAACCTCTAGAACCCGGTTACTATTATTAGGACAGGTTGAAACCAACTGAACTTCAAGAGGGTAATACCTAGACCCCATGCAAGCCTGAAACTTAAGGGCTATTGTGTGACTTGTTTGCCTTTACCGTGTCTGTTATACCTGTTGTATGTTTTATCATGACATCATGCATCATAACATAGCCTGCATACTTCATTAGACTAACCATTTCAAAGACCGAGGGGATTTATCTTTGTTCTGTTTTGCAGATCATGACTTCCATGCGCAGACACACCATCCGAGTTAACTTTGTGCAAATACCTGCTCAACTCAAAGATTTGGCCTCGAGAATTTCTGATACTTCTTCATTCATTAGAAGACATGGTCAGCTTCTTAGTTTGGTTACCTCCAGGTTCGATGAGCAAATGATGAGTGTGCTCTTCCAGTTCTTCGATCCAGTGCATCATTGTTTCACCTTCCCGAATTATCAGCTAGTTCCCACCTTGGAAGAGTTTTCTCATTTGTTGGGTATATCCATCCTCGAGCAGATGCCCTTCACAGGTTTGGAAGAGACTCCTAGACCAGAGGATATTGCTTCAGGTTTACACTTGAAAAAGGTTGATGTAGTGTCTAATTGGGAGACACGAAGCGAGGTTAAAGGTTTCTTGGATAAGTTTATGATGGATCAAGCTCAACTATTCTGGGACAGTTTGGACTTTCAGGCTTTTGAAGATATCTTGGCTCTCCTCATCTACAGTTTGGTTCTTTTCCTGAATCCATATTCCTTCATAGATGTGAATGCAGTTAAGATCTTCTTGTCTCGCAATCTCGTGCCTACCCTCTTGGGTGATATCTTGCATGCTCCTCATACTCGCACGACGTATAGAAGAGGGACCCTCAAGTGTTGCATGCCGCTGTTGGTGAGGTGGTTTATTTCTCACCTCCCCAAGTCTGTATTAAAGAATGAGGAAGGTTTAGGATGGTCTTACAGGCTAATGTCCCTTGCCCATACGGACATTCTTTGGAATTCTAAGGATATGGAAGGTGTTGATATCATTAATCGATGTGGGGAATACCCTAATGTACCGTTGCTTGGAATTAGAGGGGGTATAACCTACAGTCCTTACTTGGCTTTACGACAGTTTGGTCGCGCTCGTAGAGACGGTCCTCATGAGCTACTTCTTACAGACATTGTCTTTGACTATAAGGAGGACATTGACAAGCATCGTCAAAGGTTTATACGAGCCTGGGGCATGGTGAACAGGTGTGACCCTCAAGAGCTAGGACCAAAGACTTCTCTCCCTATGCAACCTTACCTCCATCGGGTCCGAGCTCGAGCTCAGAAGCTGGGAATGCCTTATGAAGCTGTGTTGCCAGTGATTGTGGAGCATACTAATGAAGGTGTTCCTTATATAGTCCTCTATCCCTACATGCCTACTGATCTGGGGGCATTGAAGAGATCCTGGATTCAGATGAAGGAAGAAAGGGATACCTACAGGAAGAAATATCATGAGCAAGAAAGGAAGATCTTTAAGCTCACAAGGCAACTGGAGAATGAGAGGACGATCAATGACTACGTCAGCATGAAGGGAAAGCGACCATGGGATTTCTGATTTTTGCTCTTTTTTCTAGTTTAGATTTGTTTTCAGTTTGTTTCTTTTGTAACGCCTTGAAGGCATTGTTAAACATTTTTTACAAGTTTGAATCTAATAAAGTTTGTTTATTTCTTGGTTTGCAAATTTAAATCTCCCAAAGTCTTTGAAATCATTTCATACGCATTCCATTATCATGCATCTCATTACAGGTTTCTCATCTTCTTCGCTGTTTATTTCATCACAGAATGTCTTCTGAAATACCTACCGATCAAGCCATCAAGGCTCTTCAAGCACGGAATGCTCAATTCAAAGAGATGTTCTTGAACTTGGCCAGAGGACAAGAAGATTTGAAGACTCTCATCCTGAAGGAGAAGAAAAAGAAGAAGAAGAAGAAGGTGGTTCTTCTGAATATGGGTCACAGATTGGGAATAGGTTGCGACAGGAAGTTGATTTGTCTCATTGATCTAAAGGAGGAGAGAATCAAGAGGAAGAAAAGGGTCTTAGTCATGTGGTCTCTGATAATGACACTGATTTTGATGAAGAACAGTATCCTCCTACTTAGGATAAGTATAAGCAACTCGAAGACCGTCTGAGTGCCATGGAGATTCAGAAGATACCTGGGTTGGACTTCGAAGATCTGGGACTAGCATCTGGGGTGGTGATCCCTCACAAGTTTAAAGCTCCTGTCTTTGCTAAGTATGATGGAGTATCTTGTCTAAAGCTCCATCTCCGTTCTTATGTTAGAAAAATCCAACCCTATACTGTTGATATAAATATGTGGGTTCATTTCTTTCAAGATAGTATGTCAGGGACTCAGCTTGAATGGTTTTATCAATTGGAAGGATCCAATGTCCGCAACTGGGAGGACCTTGCTGCTGCTTTTTACAAGAAATACCAGTATAACGTCGACCTTGTTCCCATGCGTACTCAGCTTTAGGGTATGTCTATGGGTGCAGGTGAAGGCTTTAAGGAATATGCTCAAAAGTGGAGAGATCTGGCTGGAAGAGTCCAACCCCCTCTGTCTGATAGGGAGTTGGTGGATATGTTTCTTGGGACTTTGTCTGGTCCATTTTTCAATCATTTGATTGGGAGTTCGTCATCAGGGTTTACGGAGTTGATTTTAACTGGGGAGAGGATAGAAGCTGGTATCAGAAGTGGCAAGATACAGAAAGGTGTTTCATCAAGTACAGAAAAGAAGCCTTTCAAGAAAGAAGATAGTGTAGTTTACAGCTCGAGAAGCCAAAACCGACCTGAACGCTGCCAAGCAGTAAATGCGGTAGTAATATCAAGACCCATTGTTGCCCCACAATGCAACAATCAACAAAGAGTAGAGAGGTCGCAAAGATAGTATAATCGGCTCAGTATGACCTTATCTCAAATTTTACTGCAGTTATTGAAGACCAACTTGATAACTCTGAGGGAAGCCCCGAAGAATCCTAGCACCACATCTCTGCTGTATAATCTGAACGCCCGCTGCGCATATCACTCTGATAGCCCAGGGCATGATACGAACAACTGTTGGGCCTTGAGGAATAAGGTGCAAGATTTGATTGAAGCTAAAGAAATCGAGTTTGACGCTCTAGAAAAGCCTAACGTCATGACTTCTCCTATGCCCAAGCATGGAGTAAATGTTGTGGACGATGATTCATTTGTGACCTCTGTGGAAGACATTTCTACTCCATTGATGACAGTAAAGAAGAACCTATTATCGGCCGATTTATTTCTGGGTTGTGGCGAAGGTTGCCACCTATGTTCAATCCTGCCTGTTGGTTGCCATTTATTGAATTCAGGTGTTCAACGCCTGATGGATGACAAAGAGATCCTGTTCGAGAAAACTTTGACTCTGTTGATTCCTGTTGAAGATGTTTTTATCATAACCATTTCCGCCAATTCTTCCAAGCCTTCCTCGAGAATCCTGTTAGGATTACATCCGTTCCAAGAGTTGCTCCATTGATCATTACTATTCCTGGTTCTATCCCATACACTTCGGATAAGGCTGTCTCGTGGCACTATAGTGCCGATGTGTATTATCATGGGATTAAACAAGACTTGAAGGTTAAAGAAGCTGATACTGATGTCAGTAATATTGTCGGGGCTAGCAAGGTCACCCGAAGAGGAAGACTCTTCTCTCCTGAGATTCCCCCTCTGACTGTTCAAAAGCCTGTTGCCATTCCATCTGCCAGTACATCAACTACTGCCCCGGTCCATATTCCAATTATCACCCCTGTCGCTGAGCTGTCTGACACTCGGGGCAAAGAAGTCATAGGTGAGCCTGCCCGGATGGAGGCACCTAAGAAGATTGTTATAGAAACCTCTAGACATGAGATAGAGGAAATTTTGAAGATTATCAAGAAAAGAGACTATAACATAGTCGAACAGCTGGGGCAGACCCCGTCGAAGATCTCCATGTTATCCTTGTTGTTGTATTCAGAAGCCCATGCAATGGCTTTAATTTCTTTCCTCAAAACTGCGCATGTGCCACAGGAAACCTCTGTTGATCAATTCAAAGACTGTGTAGCTAGTTTAACGGCTGACAACGGGTTGGGTTTCTCCGACGCAGATCTGACTGCTAAAGGAAGGAATCACAATGATGCCCTGCATGTCTCGATCGAGTGCAGAGGCACTACTCTGGCCCACGTACTGGTGGATACTGGATCCTCATTGAATGTTTTACCCAAGAAAGCATTAGACCGGCTGGATTGTGAAGGTTTGGTTCTGAAGTCGATTAATATTGTGGTTAGGGCCTTTGACGGGTCCAAAAGGATGGTGCACGGGGAGGTGGATGTTCCTGTTAAAGTTGGCTCTCATATTTTTTCATCTACGTTCTATGTGATGGACATCCGACCATCCTATTCTTGTTTGTTGGGTCGCCCATGGATTCATAAGGTTGGGGAAGTGACTTCTACGCTCCATCAGATGTTGAAATATCCAGTGAAGGGGAAGATTATTACAGTACGAGGAGAAGAGGAGTACATGGTGATTCACCTTAACTCCTTTCGGTATGTGGAGATGGATGGGGATTTCATTGAAACCACGTGTCAAAACTTTGAAGAGGTCCCCCAGACTCTGGCGTCGACTGAAGTTGCTATTGAAGAACCTCCGATGAAGATGGCTTCCCTCAAGGATGCTAGGGCTGTTATTGAAAAAGGTGGGTGTGCAAATTGGGGTCAACTCCCCGACATTGCACACAAAACTGACAAGTTTGGTTTGGGCTTTACTACAGAGGCTCAAAGGGTTGTTCGACGCATGCGGATTGGAAGACCCCCTCTATGCATCAGTAATCAGGGAGTGAATGCAATTGAAGACGACGAAGAAGAGTCAAAGTTTGATAACTGGATCTACCCGACTACCAACGGTGGATTAAGCAACTGGACGGCGAAGGACTTCGTGCCCGTTTTTTTTATTGCACAGTAATAGACTTTTGTTTTGAAATTTGTAACAGATAGTTTAAAACTTTACGGCCCGATACCTTGCCCGAGGCACCTTGGATTTGTTTGTGAGGGCTTAATATTTGCCATTTTCATATATCATCAATAAAGAATTGGACGTTTTCTTGCATTACAAATTTTGTGCTCCTTGTTTTTATTTTCTATCTTGCACCTTATTAAAACAGCTATTGTCTTACACACACTCACATATCATAATGCAGTTCCACATACACTCTGGATCCTACTAATAACGACTCTGCTACTGACAGTTATGACTTTGAAAGTCCGATCAACCAAGTCGAGGACGAAGGTGAGGACGATTGTGAAGTGCCTGGGAAGCTTGTCAGACTGTTACTACAGGAAGAGAGGGCCATACAGCCCCATGAAGAGCCAGTGGAATTAGTAAACATGGGTACAGAAGAAGACATGAAAGAAGTCAAGATAGGTGCGAATCTGGAGCCTAGTGTCAAGAAACGGTTGATACAGATGCTACGCGACTATGTTGAGATTTTTGCTTGGTCTTATGAAGATATGCCTGGGTTAGACACTGACATTGTGGTACACCGCTTGCCAACTAAAGAAGATTGTCCTCTGGTAAAGCAAAAAGTTCACCGTATGCGCCCAGAGATGTCTGAGAAAATCAAAGCTGAGGTCATGAAACAGTTTGACGCCGGTTTTCTAGCAGTTACTTCTTACCCACAGTGGGTTGCCAACGTGGTTCCAGTACCGAAGAAAGATGGTAAGGTGCGGATGTGCATGGACTATTGGGATCTGAACAGGGCAAGCCCCAAGGATGATTTCCCACTCCCTCACATCGATGTTCTGGTCGACAACACCGCGCATCATAAGATCTTCTCCTTTATGGATGGTTTTTCTGGTTATAATCAGATTAAGATGGCTCCCGAAGACATGGAGAAGACAACCTTCGTTACACAGTGGGGCACCTTTTGCTACAAAGTCATGCCGTTCGGATTGAAGAATGCTAGGGCAACATATCAGCGCGCCATGGTCGCTTTGTTCCACGACATGATTCATCATGAGATCAAGGTATACGTTGACGACATGATTGCAAGATCCCAGACTGAAGAAGAACACCTTGACCATCTTCAGAAGCTATTTTACAAGTTGAAGATGTACAAGCTGAGGTTAAACCTGAACAAGTGCACCTTCGGGGTAAGGTCTGGTAAGCTGTTGGGTTTCGTCGTTAGTGATAAAGGAATTCAAGTTGACCCCGCAAAGGTAAAGGCTATACAGGAAATTCCAGCTCCCCGAACGTAAAAAGAAGTCAGAGGCTTTTTGGGACGTCTGAACTACATTGCCCGATTCATTTCGCACCTAACTGCTACTTGTGAACCAATCTTCAAGCTGTTGAAGAAAGATCAAGTGGTAAGATGGAATGATGAATGGCAGACCTCTTTCAAAAGGATCAAAGAATATCTCTAAGAGCCCCCTATTCTGTTTCCTACAATTGAAGGAAGACCTTTGATCTTATACTTGACAGTACTCGACAATTCGATAGGGTGCGTGTTGGGGCAGCATGACGAGTCTGGCCGAAAAGAGCATGCTATTTACTTCCTTAGCAAAAAGCTTACCGACTGTGAGACCCGATACTCACTGCTTGAGAAAACTTGATGCGCTTTGGCATGGGCTGCTCGCCTGCTGAGACAGTATATGCTGACTCACACTACCCTATTGATATCAAAGATGGATCCAGTCAAGTATATCTTCGAAAAGCCTGCCTTATCCGGAATAATAGCAAGATGGAAGATGATCTTAACTGAGTATGACATCCAATACACAACCCAAAAGGCAATCAAAGGAAGTGTGTTGGAAGATCATTTGGCACATCAGGCCGTGGATGATTACCAATCTATGAACTTCGAGTTTCCGGATGAGAACATCATGTTGGTGACTGATTGTGAAACACCTGGACCAGATGAAGGACCTGAGGAAGGATCCCGATGATCTATGTATTTTGACGGAGCTTCAAACGCGTTGGGAAACGACATTGGCACCGTGATCATATCTCCTGAGGGCTGTCATAATCCGTTCACCGCCCGATTATGTTTTAACTGCACCAACAATATGATGGAGTATGAAGCGTGCATCATGGGCCTACGAGTAGCTATTGACCTAAGGATTAAGTTCTTAAGTGTATTCAGAGATTCCGCTCTCGTGATCAGTCAGATTAAAGGCGAGTGGGATACGAAGCACCCAAATCTTATTCCTTACAAAGAGTATGTATTGACGTTGCTTCCACATTTTGAGGAGATATCCTTTTAACATTTCCCGAGAGAGGAGAATCAGTTAGCGGACACGCTACCTACCATGTCTTCTATGTTCAAGGTCAGGTGGGACAATGAAGCTCCCCAGATTACCATTGAGAGGTTGGACGAACCCGCACATTGATGTGACATTGAGAATGAAGAGGTAGTAGATAAACCCTGGTTTCACGAGGTAAAGAGGTATCTTGAGGTTCAAGAGTACCTCGAGGGTGCATCTGTTAATGATAAGAAATTTCTGAGGAGATTCGCTGCGAAATTCTTCATCAGCAATGGTGTCCTTTACAAGCGTAACCATGATTCGACCTTACTGTGATGTGTGGACAAGAACGAGGCAGAAAAGATTATGGAAGAGTTACATGAAGGTACTTTCAGAACTCATTCTAGTGGACATACCATGCCAAAGAAGATCCTACGGGCGGGATACTATTGGTCTACTATGGTGGCCAATTGTTATCAACACTCTTAGACCTGCCATAATTGCCAAGTCTATGTTGATAAGGTGCATGTGCCTCCAGTTCCTCTGAACGTCTTGACAGCTCCTTGGCCTTTTGCAATGTGGGGTATCGATATGATTGGCGAGATCAGACCTACTGCGTCCAACGGGTATCGTTTCATCCTGGTAGCAATTGAATACTTTACGAAGTGGGTTAAGGCAGCTTCCTTTGCCACAGTGACCAAGAAAGTGGTGGCCCGGTTTATTCGGCACAATTTGATCTATCGATACGGTGTACTAGAGAGGATCATTACGGATAATGGTACAAATCTCAACAATACAATGATCACTGAGCTCTGCAAGCAGTTCAAGATACAATATCACAACTCTTCTCCCTACCGGCTGAAGATGAATGGGGTTATTGAAGCGGCTAATAAGAACATAAAGAAAATTTTGTAGAAGATGACAGTGACATACAAAGATTGGCACGAGATGTTACCATTCGCTCTTCATGGGTACCGTACCTCAACACAGACTTCAACAGGGGAAACACCCTACTCTTTGGTGTATGGCATGGAAGCAGTCTTACCCATTGAGGTCCAGATACCCTCTCTTCGGATTATGAAGGATGCAGGTTTAAGCGAGGACGACTGGATACAAACCCGACTTGATTAGATGAACTTAATCAACGAAAAGAGACTTACTGCTATTTGTCATGGTCAGACGTATCAAAAGCGAATGATCAAGGCATTTAACAAGAAAGTCAGACGACAAGAGTATCAAGTTGGGGATCTGGTGATCAAACGCATCATACTGCCGCAGAGTGATCCTAGGGGAAAATGGACCCCTACGTACGAAGGGCCATTTGTGGTTAAGAACATTTTCTTAGGAGGAGCTATGAATCTAACCACCATGGATGGTGACGACCTTCCTCACCCCGTCAATGCAGACATAGTGAAAAAATACTACGCCTAATCAAATACCCACTAGGTTGACTGGCCTAGGAAAAAGTAAGGGCTTCCTAGTGAACCAAAAGGGTTCGGGAAAAAATAAGGGATGAAAATGAAAAATCTGTACACCCGGCAAGTCGAAAACCTGAAAATGCGGCTTGGGCAAAAAAGGGTATTCCGGTGGGCTGAAAACCCGAAAAGGCGGTCCAGGCAAAAATTAGGGATTGAAGCGTAACACTATGTCTCATTGGATCATCTTACAACCAGAATTCAGTATCGACTATCAAGCTCGGACGACGCTAATCAGTCTGATCCACCTTCAACCAAGTAGGAAAGTGATGAGATGCTTGAAGATATAAAGGCAATAGTAGAGTTGGAACCCAGTGGGATTGTTCACATAGCTGTTTTTCTTTGTTTTACACAAATTGTATAAATTCTGTTTGTTCGGTGGCGTTCTTTTACTAGGACGTCAGCTTCTTGTACAAAAACGCCTATTTACAGGCCAACTTCAAAATCAACACAATTCATTTTCACAAAGAAATTTCAAATTGTTTTTCTTTTCCTGTTTTGTTTTGCAAGAACATCCAATGTTCATTTTTGATATATGCATTTGACAATAATTGCTGCTCATAAATATTTACATGCGAAACAAAAGACAATTACGCGTAATATCAGGAACAGCGACAAACAAGAAATGTCCAAACCTTACAGTTGCTTTGTCCACCAGGTATAGGGATGGACCTAGCTCGAGAATACGATTAAAGGTACATTCACTTCCCGCAGAGCAAAAAGTATCTAAAAACAGTGGTGTCAATTCTCCCCAAGCAGAGTTCATCTATCACCAATAATAGAAGACCATCCCCAGTGGAGTTTATTTCTTCCACAAGCAGAAACTCAATCCCCAACAAGGTTCATTATCGCCAGCAACGGTAATTCATCCCCATCTGAGGTTATTTCTCCAAATCAACAGATCCTCTAGCAGAGTATCTCTTCCCCACAGAGTCATTTTCTCATCAGCTTATTCTACAGCAGGATTATTCTCACAACCATCCTCGGTCATTATCCCCAGCGAGAACGAAGAATTCAACTCTTTTTCTCCAGCAGCAATCCAGGATTTATGTTCCCCAGCTAGAGAACATCATAAAAACATTGCATGTCCATACATCACGACATGCGCATACGCATCATACAACACAATCTCATTTATTTTGAGAACATCATTGCTTGATACATGTCATGCATTACATACGACTAACCTTTACCTTTCAAGAAAGATACAATCAAATTCTCACAAAGTTCAAGCTATGAAGCCCGGATTCAACCGGATAGTATCTTGATTTCTGCATCATACTGTGAAGCCCGGAGAACGACCAGATAATAGTATCAAACACCGCGAAGCCTGGATTCGACCAGATAGTGGTTTATCTCTAAGCTATGAAGCCCAGATTCGACCGGATAATAGTTTAATCCCCAGCAAGTCGTGAAGCTCGGATTACAATCGGATAATAACTCAGCCAGTTACTGTGAAGCCTGGATTACGGCCAGATAGTAGTGCAAGACGCCATGAAACCTGGATTCGACCAGATAGTGGTATGTCACAAACACAAGCCGTGAAGCCCGGATTGTGACCGGATAACAGCTCAGCAAGTTATGTGAAGCCTGAATTACGACCAGATAGCAATACAAGTTTCTGTGAAGCCTGGGTTACGAGCAGATTGCAGCCAAAGACACCACGAAGCTTGGATTACGACTAGATAGCGGTATATCTTTAACACAAGTTATGAAGCCTGGATTCGACCGGATAGTATCTTGATTTCTCCGAACACCATGAAGCCTGGATTCGACCAGATAATGGTATGAGACATCGCGAAGCCTGGATTACGACCAGATAGTGGTAAGAGACACTGAAGCCTGGATTACGACCAGATAACAGTGAGGGACACTATGAAGCTTGAATTACGACCAAATAGTAGTTTACCCGGCCAATTACTATAAAGCCCGGATTCGACCGGATACTAGTAGGCCCAAAAATCAAATGGAAGCCCGGAGGCGACCGGATAACCACTTGATTTCTTCTGAAGCCTGGATTACGACCAGATAAGAAGTAAGGTATTGTGAAGCCTAGATTACGACCAGATAGTAGTACAGAACACCATGAAGCCTGGATTCGACCAAATAATGGTATAAAGCATCGTGAAGCCTGGATTACGACCAGATAAAAAGGACTGAAGCTTGGATTATGACCAGATAATGGTACAAGACACTACGAAGCTTGGATTTCGACCAAATAGAAGTTTACCTGGACAAATACTAAGAAGCCCAGAGTCGACCAGATATTAGTGTGCCCTAAATTCAAGTTAAAGCCCGGATAACAACTCATTTCCTTCTGAAGCCTGGATTACGACCAGATAAGAATCGAG
The DNA here is from genome assembly GCA_948472305.1 of Vicia faba. Classification (NCBI taxonomy): domain Eukaryota; kingdom Viridiplantae; phylum Streptophyta; class Magnoliopsida; order Fabales; family Fabaceae; genus Vicia; species Vicia faba. Next base: position 1,001,971,042 of record OX451737.1, on the reverse strand, counting down.
AAATTGCGAAGCCTGGATCACGACCGGATAGTAAGTTTAATCTCATCTCCCCAGTAAGTCACTGTAAAGCCTGGATTACGACCAGATAGCAGTCGGTCTTATCATTATGAAGCCTGGATTACGACCGGATAGTAGTTCATTTTCACCTCCTCGACTAAGAGACGATCCCCCAGTAAAATAACAGACGACCGAAGCTCCTAAAATTCTATTTCTCTCAAGACAGAGATCAGCATTCCCCAGCGTAGTCTTCCTTAACAACAGGTATACAGACTCTCACTAAGGAATCTCTTATGCGATCGACACTCCTTCGGATGGCATCTTTAAGCCCATCTTCCATCATCAATTTCCAAATGGCATCTGTAATCCCATTCCCGACATCACAAGACAAATACCACTTCATGCGAGTGCAAATTTTTGGGCACTCTAGTGTTCAATCATCTTCCACCTTCGGATCATGAAAGGTAGAAAAGCCAATCTATATCCTCAGGTTTAAGAAGATTGAACAGGGGCAGCTGTTGTACCCCAAAATTTGCCCTCCCATATTTCTCAAAACATTTCAAGAAAGATCGCCAAGGTGCTCAAGGAAGTTCAAGGGTTGACCATACAAGCTCTCTCCTAAGGCAGTCTACCTCAAATTAGGGTTTCATGTTGCACCAAGATGTTTGAGTCCAAAGGGTACCAAATGCTCCCCATTGTCCTAATAAGTTCTCAAGATCATCTATGTCAAGTTTCAAGCCTTGCAGAGGAAGTTTGCTCAGTCAATTGCTCAAAGGCCTGAAAATCAATTATGCTAGGGCAAAAGTCAACTATGGCCCACATACAGTCAAACTTCAAGATTTTTTGTCAACATCATCAAAACCTAAAAGTTGCTAAATTAGGGTTTTGTAGGAAAAGTCAACCCAACTTTGACCAAGCATAACTTTCTCATGCTTTATGAGAAATGACCCATACAAAGCTCATTTTGAAGAGAATGCAATGCCCTACAATCCAACTTCATCTCCCAAGTTCAAAATATGCACTCACAAGAAGTTATGAATTTAGATATTATAGGTCATTTTGAAAAGTCAACAAAAACACCTTTTTGTCAAAGCTTCATACATGAACATGGAAGACTCAATTGAGATGAGACCAAAAGGATTGCTTAGAGGACATCTCAAGATTTCTAAAAAGTCCAAGAACACCTTCAAAGAGTCAAAATTGAGGAATTTATGCATTGGTGAAGTTGACCTTTTTTGAAAAATTGTCAAAAGTCAACTGTGCCTCAAATTGCAATTTTTGTTAAATGGGCCCAATCTTTTGCACTTGTTTTGAGTTGGTAGAATGGTCCACGAGCCCTAGCTCTTCCCATTTGTCTTTATCTTATTTTTGCTATTTATTTTTATTTTTATTGCAATTAAATCAACTTAAATCAAAACAAATCATGAAAAAATCCAAATCATTGAAACCTCAAGATCTTGTGCACATTTCAGGTCCTATATCCATCTAGCAAGTGAATCAATTCGTGCAAGGCATAGGTGGGCACAAAAAGATAGATTTTGGCCTATTTTGGAAAGATTTTCAAGTGAATCAAATCAATATCACAAATCATAATTGGCAAGGATTGAGAGCATAATTCCAACCCTAATTCAATCCTTGGTATATAGTGAACAATTACAGATCAAAAACACAAGGTTTGGAGGCGCACAAAGGCAGAGAAAAACTTGAAAAAAACAAAGAAAAGTGGTAATTTGTTTTGACACTTCTAGGCGTTTTCAAGGTTCCCTAGCCATCTCATTCGCTTCCTGGGATTGCAAGCAAGTTGGACCAATCAAGAACAAGCACTTTCCAGCGCTAGAACTCACTCTAAGTGTTCCACGACCATGGCTTTTTCTTGAAATCGAATCACATGATTTTGGCACTTATAGCATGAAATACTTGCATATTCTTGTCCCTTGAAGCATTTGCAAGCTATCTATAACAATTAATTGCATTTTTCTAACTCTATAAAGATTTTCCATTATTAGGGTTCTTGGTCTCGTTTTAGGGTCATTGTATACAGGTAAACTTGGGCCACAAGAAGGGCACCGTCATGCTCAGCAGGCCAAGACGACTCAATTCATGGCATTAGATTTTGTTTATCATGCTTGTGTTTGATTTTAAGAGATGCGGGGGTTATAGCTACGGACATTTGTCCGTAGGTAAAAGTCACAGAATCTTTTACCAACGGAGAGAGGACAGGGACGATGGCGTGGCAAGCTATGATTAACCCATTCGAATTTTCGCGCGGATAAGGATTATTCTGTTTGTTTTCCATATTATTGTTTATTATTATTTCATGTACAATATGCGTGTCCAGCTCAGTTGGTGTGAAGGTGAGTGGAAAAGGCTTTAGGGCCTGGGTTCGAATCCTAGGTCCCCCCATGTTTCATATTATTTTGATCTACATGATCAGGCGCAATCATAGATAAGAAGTCCACCATGTAACCTCAAGATTCCTCCATTGGATCTCTAGATGGCCAAATCTAAAGGCCATCAGATGAAGGAGCATCATAGGCCTTGGTCAACATGCAGCAGGGAATCTAGGCAAGTCAACGTGGATCAATTTATTTTGGGCCCAGAATTGTTATTCACCCCCCTCCAAAATTGTTGATTGCAGGCCCATTCTCTTTTTCTCTTTTCTTTTAAATTTTCTAAATTAATTTATTTTAAATATTTTTACTAACATAAAAATTAATTCTTTTTATCAAAAAATCATAAAAATAATTTTCACCCCAAATTAGATTTAGGTTTCATTTTTTACAAAAATTAATTTAATTGGTTAATTTAATTGATTAGGTAACTTTAATTAATTTGTAAATAAATTGAAAACGATTAGAAAATTAGGGTTTTAGTTTAATTTGATTTCTATTTTCTTTTTTTTTCTTAAAAAATAACAAAATACAAAAATAGGTCATGTAATTTAATTTTATTCAACTTAATTTCATCAGTAATTAGGTTTTTGCATATTTAATTCAAACCTCATTTTTCTTAAAAGTAATTAAAAACAACAAAAATAATTTTTCTTTCAATTAGGTTAGGCAGGGTCAAAACCCTATTTCTCTCTCGCTCTTAACGCATCACGCGCGCTTTATTATTTTTATTTTTGTAATATTGTTGTAATTGCTCATGGGATGTAATAGCTTAATTAGGACCTTTTTCGTTCATTTATCGTTATTTTACGGGTTGTTTTTGGCTATGTAAATTAATACCCGAAGCCTTGTAATAACGTAGCTTTAATTTTCGCACTTTCTGTAAAATATTAAACTGTTAGATGTATGATATTAGGGTTGCATGACAAGAATGTATGATTAATTTTAAAACGGTTAGCAAACCCTAACTGTGCAAAGATAATAACTTGAAATTGAATCACTCGCACATGTGCACTCCTATGGTATACTCTCACTTCGGTTGCCTTCGGTAAACGGTCATTAAGTATAGGATATTTTAGTGGTCGCTCTCTTGTCTAAACAAAGATCAAAGTCCCGTTCAGAAAAGTTGCCTCGAAAAGGTCGCCTCGGATATGTTGCCTCGAATATTGATCTTAAGACATTAGGGTTATCACTAAGACGTCCTAACATTGCTTTAGTGATCGTACGTCCCTTTCGAATTGACCCTTAAAAACTCCAACAACGGTGCTACCTACTCATTAATAGTGGGATAACACTGTCTAAAGGAAACAATAATAGAAACATTCTCTTTGTCGAGTAGGTAGATTAGTTATTAAGTACTTGCTCAAACAAACAAACTTTTTTTCACACTTACACTCTTTTCATACACAAACGCAAACGCGACTCTTGCTTACTGCGACATTTTGCAAACACAAACACAAAACGCAAACCAGCATTTCAAAATAGTCCGATTCTGGCCACTGTATCACACTTATGGTAAAGGAATTGGTGATGTGATTGTCACTCCACATGGATCACACATTCCTTTTACTGCAAGGTTGACATTTGATTGTACTAATAATATGGCAGAATATGAGGCTTGCATCATGGGTCTCGAGGAAGCTATTGATCTCAGAATTAAAGTTCTAGATGTGTATGGAGATTCAGCTTTTGTAACAAACCAGATTAAAGGAGAGTGGGATACTCGTCACCCCGGCTTGATCCCTTACAAAGATTATTCTAGAAGATTATTACCCTTATTTAATAAAGTTGAATTCCATCACACCCCTAGAGATGAAAATCAAATGGCGGAAGCTCTGGAAACTCTGGCTTCTATGTATCAAGTGAATACTTGGAATGATATACCTCGAATTATATGTTAGAACATAGTTTGATTCTACAACCCTCAGTTAGAGTTTTGATGATAACAAAATACAAGATTAAATGAATTATGAGTTTTATATAAGACATAGATGCTACTTAAAATTATGTTGTGTATTTACAGGAAACTCTGATGGAATCAACATCAGAATATCAGTATCAACATCAGCATCAGAAGATCAGTACATGTTGTGATCAGTGGAAATAGAACTGACTGTTTTGGAATGCTGGTTCGTGAAATGTCGCGGTAAGCAAGAGTCGCCACCGTCTTTTATTTTCTCCAACAAGGAAAGGACAAAAGCACAGCAAAATTCCTTTTCGAGATATCTCTCGGTTCAGGAGGTAGATTATAGAAAGGTAAGGTGTTAGCACCCTTTCTATCCGTGGTTATCCACGGCCTCTTAGGTACTTGCTCACTATGTTTTCAAAATGTTTGCTTTTCTTGTGTTTGTGGGTGTTGAAAAAGTTTCGTTTGAAAACTTCTAGGTAACTCTTGTATCAGTCCTCAAGAGTGTATGAAGTATTTGTTTGAAAACTTTTGTTTGAAAGTGTAGGTGCGAAAAGTTTTTTTTTGTTTTGAAAGAGCAAGTACCCAGGAGAAATCTACCTACTCAAAAGAAATTAAGCTGTGTAAATGTCCTTTAGACAGTACTATCCCACTATTGAGAAGTAGGTAGCACCGTCGTTGGAGTTATTCGGGTCAATTCGATCATAGGGGACATGTGGTCACCAAAGCAATAGTAGGACGTCTTAGCGGTAACCCTAATGTCTTAGATCCTTTTTATCCGAGGCAACCGTTTCGAGGAAACTGGATCTTTAGACAGGAGGGCAACCTCTAAAACACCTTATACTCAATGACCACGTCGAGGCAATCAAGTGAGGCGTACCCTAGGAGTGGCATGTGCATGTGTCAGGTTTCATGTTAAGTTATCTTGTACATGTTATTGGTGAGCTACGAGTTGATTTTATTTTTCAGGAAAGTCTTGTCATGCATAATTAACAGTTAATAATTTGCGGAAAGTAAATTGCGGAAAGTAAATCTACGCTATTACAAGGCGTCGGGTATTTACATCGCCAAAAACAAAACCCTTGAAAAGATAAATTGCGAGAAAATAAAGAAAGCGATAAAAAGTCCTAATTATGCTATTACATTCTCGGAGCAATTACATAAATATGGTCAAAAATTAATATGCGCGAAAAGAAATTAAATCAGAGAAGTCCTTAGGGTTTTGACCCTTTTTGAGAAAGAATGATTTTTTGGTTATTTTACATTTAATTAAATTAAACCTAATAACTAATTAATTAAATAAAATAAATATTTTTTATTATGAAAATAATAATTTGTGAGTTAATTAACTAATAATAATAATAATAAAAGAAAATAAAAGGAAAAGAAAATAAAAAGGAATAATAAACCAGGGGGTGTTGGCCCAATATGGAGGTTTGTTAGCAATCTTCAAGCCCATTAAGCTGCCAGTCCGTTTGACCTTTTTGAGTGTCTACGCGTGGGTTGACTAGGAGTATGATGGTCATCCATCTATGACCTTCAGATTTGTGCATGTGGCCACTTGGTGCCTGGGATTTGAAAGTGCATGGTGGACATCATTTAGGAAGTCTGCATATGAACCTGTAAAGAAAAATAATAGAAGTGTTTTTGGGGGACCTGGGATTCGAACCCAGGTCCCAATGATCACCAGCCAGCGCATCATCCACCAAGCCATTTGCACGCATTTGTTAATATGATAAGAAGAAAATATAATATTAAGAAATAACCCAATATGTTGTAACACAAATAAAACGCGCACCCTTTTTGAATTAGCCAACCACATACTAACACGTCCTTCGTCTTCCTCGTTTGCCTGTAAAAAACAAAGTTAGATAGCGGGGGTTTTTAACCCCCACAAAACATGATGACCAAAAATAGCGAATAGAGCTGTGCTTTATATAAATATTTCGCGAATAGTCCAGTGTGTTCGTCTTGTTCTGACGGTTTCAACCATATGCCTTAGGGGTCCCAATTTTACTGGATTTGGAAAGCCCTAATTTAAAAGCTTATGAACCCGAAAACGTGTTCATGGCATCTTTGGATTCTGGGCGTTTCAATGCAATTAAACTATGCCAATAGCTTCCTGTGGTCTCTAACAATACAAAACAAACAAGAAATCACATCAAATGCTTAGGAATCATGAGTTTTGATTATGAGAAAAACATGCAAACCGTGAAACTGTTCTTGGTGATTTCTTGAGCTTCAACGCTTGGCTTTGATTCCTACACGTTCCTGGGTACCTCTGCAATGTGTTAGAATCAATAGAAAACTTTGAATTAGCCTGGAATATGGAAATCAGTTTTCAAGTTTTCTTGAATTTTTTCAATATGCTTATGGCTTTGTTTGCATCAATTTCACGTATGCATGATCAGGGTTAGCTTGTATATTTATAGGAGAATGAGATTAGGTCATAATCTTGAGCAAAAATCCATGGAATGATGATTTGAATATTTGATTGGAAATCATATATTTTTGAATCTTCATGATTGGAAAAAGTTGCCAAATTTGGAGATATGGCATCTTTGACTTGGTGCACGAAATTTCCAGCCTTTTTAGGTCATTCTTGCTTCACAAAAAGATTGAAAAATCATATCTTTATATTTTCCTACAATTTAAATTAATTAAATGAATTAATATTGATTAAAAATCCAATTAATTAATAAAAAATAAGAAAATAAATTCAATTAAGCTTGATGGGTCGTGCATAGGCCATGGATAAAGTTTCAAGAAGAAATTTGAGGCCCATTAGCAAAAACAAAGTATTTTGAGCAAAGTTGACTTTTGCAAATTCATAAAAATTTCCCAACTTCTCCAATGCATATCTTGCTCAATTTTGATAATATGAACATGTTATTTGACATTTTGGAAAGGTATTGAAGTCCTCTAACCAATTCCTTTGGTCCCATGTCATTTGGATTTACCAATCTCAAGTTATGGTCTTTGACTTAAAGTGCATTTTTGTTGACTTTTGAATTTGACCTATAATGTAGAAATTGATAACTTTTTGTGAGAGCATTTCTTGGACTTGGAGTGTGAAGATGGATTGTAGGAAATGTCATCCTCTTAAAAATGAGCATTGGATGGGATTTTTCTGATGAACCATGAAAAAGTTATGCCCTAGTCAAGATACAGTTGACTTTTCTACTATCCAAAAATAGTAACTTTTGCATCTTGATGATTTTTTAGCCATTCTTGTGGAATCATGATCAAGACTTGATCAAATGATGATTCTGGACTCAAAATAAGATGTTGACCAAAATTTCTGACTTTTGACTGTAAAATGACCATTTTGCCCCTGTAGTTGACTATAGGTCAAAATGGAGCTTTTGACTATGCAACTTGGCACTGTGAGTCTTGAAACTTGGCATGTAGGTGCTTGAGAATGTATATGGGCCTATGAGACTTGATTGAGCCATTGAAAACCTCCAATTCCTTGAAAGAACCAAAACCTTAATTTCAGTTGTCTTAGGAGATGGTTTGACTGTACAATCCCTTGAGCAACTTTGAACCATTTGGAGATGATTCTTGATAAATCTTGAGGAATATGGGAGGGCAAATTTTGGGGTACAACAGTTTCCCCTGTTCAATCTTCTTGAACCGGAGGATGTAGATTGGCTTGCGTGCCTTTCGTTGTCCGAAGGTGGAAGATGATTGAACACTAAAGTGCCCAGAAATTTGCACTCGCATGGTGTAGTATCAGCAATGTGATGTCGGGAATGGGATTACAGATGCCATTCAAGAGTGATTGCTGAATTATTTGAGTCGGTCGAGTAGATAGTTGTCATGTCTGGTTTCAGGTGTTAATCTACAATGCGTCGTTCATAGATATTTCCTTGCCTGTTACAGGTGTTGATCTGGAACTTAAGAGAGGTCGGTTGATGAGATAGTTTTCCTGTCTGGTTTCAGGTATTGATCTCTGACTTGAGAAAGAAAGATGGTTTTCCTGGCTTGCTACAGGTATTGATCTTCAATATCTTCAATGTAGATAACTTTCCTGTCTGGTTTCAGGTATAGATCTACAATCAATCGTCCACAGATAGTTCCTGGCTAGTTACAGGTATTAATCCGGGACTTAAGAAAAAGTTGGTCGAGATAGCTTTCCTGTCTGGTTTCAGGTATAGATCTTCGACCTGAGAAATAAAGATAATTTCCTGGCCTGTTATAGGTGTTGATCTTCAATCTCTCCATGTAGATAACTTTCCTGTCTGGTTTCAGGTATAGATCTACAATCAATCGTCCACAGATACTTCCTGGCTAGTTACATGTATTAATCCGGGACTTAAGAAAAAGTTGGTCGAGATAGCTTTCCTATCTGGTTTCAGGTATAGATCTCCAACCTGAGAAATAAAGATAATTTCCTGGCCTGTTACAGGTGTTGATCTTCAATCTCTTCAATGTAGATAACTTTCCTGGCTAGTTACAGGTATAGATCTACAATCAATCGTCCACAGATACTTCCTGGCTAGTTACAGGTGTTGATCTGGAACTTAAAAAAAAAGTTGGTCGAGATAGCTTTCCTGTCTGGTTTCAGGTATAGATCTCTGAACTGAGAAATAAAGATAATTTACTGGCCTGTTACAGGTGTTGATCTTCAATCTCTTCATGTAGATAACTTTCCTGGCTAGTTACAGGTATAGATCTACAATCAATCGTCCATAGATACTTCCTGGCTAGTTACAGGTGTTGATCCGAAACTTAAGAAAAAGTTGGTCGAGATAGCTTTCCTGTCTGGTTTCAGGTATAGATCTCTGACCTGAGAAATAAAGATAGTCTTCCTGGCTTGCTACAGGTGTAGATCTCTGACCTAAGAATGAAAGATAATTTCCTGGCCTGTTACAGGTGTTGATCTTCAAACTCTTCAACGTAGATAACTTTCCTGGCTAGTTACAGGTATAGATCTACAATCAATCGCTCACAGATATGCCCTGGCTAGATACAGGTATTAATCTGGAACTTCAAAAGGTTGGTCGAGATAGCTTTCCTGGCTGGATACAGGTGTTGATCTTCAATCTCCTCATGTAGATACTTTCTTGGCTAGATACAGGTATAGATCTACAATCAGTCGCTCACAGATATGCCCTGGCTAGATACAGGTATCGAATCTGGAACTTCAAAAGGTTGGTCGAGATAGCTTTCCTGGCTGGATACAGGTGTAGACCTCTGACCTGAGAAATAAAGATAATTTCCTGGCCTGTTACAGGTGTTGATCTTCAATCTCTTCATGTAGATAACTTTCCTGTCTGGTTTCAGGTATAGATCTACAATCAGTTCATATAGGTGATTTTCCTGTCTGGTTTCAGGTATTAATCTTTGACCGGAGAAATAAAGATGACTTCCTGGCTTGCTACAGGTATTGATCTTCAATCTCTTCATGTAGATAACTTTCCTGTCTGGTTTCAGGTATAGATCTACAATTAGTCGCTCACAGATATGCCCTGGCTAGATACAGGTATCGAATCTGGAACTCCAAAAGGTTGGTCGAGATAGCTTTCCTGGCTGGATACAGGTATAGATCTCTGACCTGAGAAATAAAGATGACTTCCTGGCTTGCTACAGGTATTGATCTTCAATCTCTTCATGTAAATAACTTTCCTGTCTGGTTTCAGGTTTAGATCTACAATCAGTCGCTCACAGATATGCCCTGGCTAGATACAGGTATCGAATCTGGAACTTCAAAAGGTTGGTCGAGATAGCTTTCCTGGATAGATACAGGTATAGATCTCTGACCTGAGAATGGAAGATAATTTTCTGGCCTGTTACAGGTGTTGATTTTCAATCTCTTCATGTAGATACCTTTCCTGGCTGGCTTCAGGTATAGATCTACAATCAATCGCTCACAGATATGCCCTGGCTAGATACAAGTATCGAATCTGGAACTTCAAAAGGTTGATGGTAATCATCTTTGATTGACCTTTTCCTGAAAAGGCAAAACATTAGTTGTATGCAATGTCATGATGTATGAAATGCATGATGTAATGATGTTCTCAAAAATAAATGAGATTGTGTCCTATGCACTTTATCATGTATGTAAGCAGGAGATATGAAATGTGAAATGTTTATGAATGTATTTTCGTCTGGGAAAATAAATCCTTGACGAATACCGGGAAGTTCGTTGAATCCTGGGCTGATGTTGAAGAGTAGAGTTCTTCCGCTGGGGATGATGAACGAAGATGATTGCAAGAATATGCCGGTAGGAGAAGATGACTCCGTTGGGGAATAAACCTGGTGAAGAGATTACTCTGCGGGGAATTACTCTGCGGGAAGAGATGCTTCGCTGAGGTGTTAATGATAAATCCGTTGGGGATTCCGTTAATAAGCTTTGTTGGGGAATTTGATGAACTCTGCTGGGGATAGGAAGAACTTCGCTGAGGACGATCCTTTCGTTGCAATTTGCTGAGGATAACCCAGTTAGACCCTGGTGGGGAATAACCTTCTGAATAAGACTGGGGAGACGCATTTGCACTCTGCAGGAGATAAGCTTCCATAATCTGCTGGGGAGGATGGTTCCACTCTCCTGAGGAAACTTTTGGACTGTATTGGGGAGATGGCTCCACTGGGGGTATCTTGTATTTCGCCGGGGAACAATCTTATATTTTTGTTTGAGGAATATTAAGACTACCGGGGATGCTTGCTGAGGAATATCTGTATACTCTGCTGGAGAATATTAAGATCTTCTGGGGATACCCAACTTTTCCAGAACTGACGGTAGACTAACTCTGCTTGGGGAGAGTATTGCTGACTTGCTGGGGATACTGTGCCTTTTTAGGGCTGATGGGAGACCAACTCTGCTTGGGGAGAGTATTGTTGATTCTTGTCTTACTCTGTGGGGAGTGAAGGTATCTCGGTCATGTTCTTCAGCTGAATCTACCTTGTACCTGGAGGACACAGCAGCTATATAGTTTGGACAATTCTTATTGCCCCAGTTTTACGGGAGAAGAAGGCCTATGAGGTGCTTGATAACCGCCGATTGACAAATCGTCTTCTGGTAGGCAAGTGACGAGATGACGGGACATAGTCGTACGGTTTAATCCCTAATTTTTGCCTGGACCTCCCTTTCGGGTTTTCAGTCCACCGGGATACCCATTTTTGCCCAAGCCGCCTTTTCAGGTTTTCGACTTGCCGGGTGTACAGATTTTTTTTCATTTTCATCCCTCATTTTTCCCGAACCCTTTTGGTTCGTCGGGAAGCCCTTATTTTTGCCTAGGCCAGTCGACCTAGCGGGTCTTTGATTATGCGTAGTATTTTTTTCAACTATGTTCTCACTCTCAGGATGTAAGGAGGTGCCACTGTCGGTAGTATTGTGTTGCCATACTACCAGAAGATGTTTGATCGTGCAAGATTCGTCGCTGGAATTCATGTCCAATGCCCCAAGTGACTCGGATGGGGATTTGCCCCTGGCTATTTGGCATTTTGAGATATTCCTTGAATCCTGACTTGACTGCCCCAGATGATGGATAATGATCATGCCGTGCCCCTTGATTGGAAGTGCTTTTGTTCACTAGATATTCTTCGTGCGAATTTCTCTGTTGTTCGAACAAATAGTCATATGCAAACAATGTTATTTTAAGAATGCAAAGCTTATGTCTGTCTTGAAATTTTTGGAAATACAGTTTTCAATAAAACAAGTGAATATTTGTAAAATGTGACGTCAACTCAGTAATTTACAGCAAGCCTTAAGGAGTCAGGATACCTTTTGTAACAGTATGCTTTCGAACTAACCCATGCTTCAGCTAGGACTTTTAAGGGTTATAACGTGGCCTGGTTCACAGTTTAAGAAACAAAGGATAAAGGATCAAAGTATATTTGTTCCCACCCGCTCTTCGTGATGTTCTTCAATCCTAAACTCAGTTAATCGTGCATTAGATCGTGTTTGAGTCTTGGCTCTTATATTCCCGTGATGGTTCGGATACTGACAATTTATTTTGAATAGGCAGTCATTTTTTTTTGTCGAGGGTTTGTAGGACCTCTTTCTTTTTGATCTTATTATCCCTGTTTTTTGCCTGAACTGTTTCTTTTGTGATTACAGTCAGCGGGATGCCCCAGTTTTTGTAAGTCTCCTTCATAGGTTTTGACTTATTGGGCTTTTATTTTGAGAGGTAATGACTGCCTGTCCTTACGATTATAGGGAACCATCACTATTTTTTGTTTCGGAAGGACTCCTTTGATGTCATTCATTGTGCACCTGGATTAAACTGAGAGAACTACCCTGCCCCAGGTTATAATTAAGGGTTTTAATTTTTGCGAAAAGAAAAACTCCAACTTCTTTGGCTCAAAGGGGTTAACGAGGGATTATCTTCCTTATAACTCCACTGTTTGGGATTTGAAACAATGCTTGTACCTCATCAACAGGATCTGTTCAAAAGCATACTGTAAAGATCGTGGTATCGTTTTCGTCATCCTCCCTCAAGAGGCTTAGAATTTTTTTTAATCGAGAGTTTGAACATCACAAAAAAATGAAAGCAATTTGAATATAGTGAATACGAATGGATTGATTCAAAACAGACATATGCGATGCATTGATGAAGTAAAAAAAGTTTGCCATGACAATAATTGTTTGAATAAGCAAAGAAAAATACAACTTCAGAATTCAAATGAACAAAAGTTTCTTTAGTTTAAACTAGTCATCTCAGATGGAGAATTCTCAGCGGAATATTTTCATCTCGCCATCCGGCATGAACTCCAGCACCCTTCCGTCGATCAAGTCTTGGATCTTGTTCTTCAGACTCCAACAGTCGTCGGTGTCATGTCCAGGACTATCAGAATGGTAGGCACATCTTTCATCAGGGTTATACCTTGGGGAGGCTGTGTTGGGATTCCGGGGAGGATCCTTTAACGTAATCAGATTAACCTCCAACAAGCGTTTCAGTATGAGAGATTATGGTATATCAGTCTCCGAGAAATGTCTTCCAGGCGTATTTCGCTTATGCCGATTACCCTGTTGCTGCTGGCGAGGTTGATGTTGGGCTAGTGACCCTGAAGCAAACTGAGGAGCTTTTCCCTTGCCTTCTTGCCCCAAAGGTGGTTGGACGATGATTTGATCTTCAACTCTAGTTGTTAGCCCCACTTGGTTATTTTGAAGCTGCTTATTGAAGAGGACCCTGAGTTTTTCTTGTCTTTGGGCTAATTTTTGAATGAGAGTCATCTGCCCCAGCATCTGGGCTCTCATTGCATCCACCTCAGCTTGCAGATGTTTCAGCCGTTCGTCCTTGCTGTCTTCAGGACTCTTCTTGATCAAATTCCCCACGATGAGTGTTCTTAACTCTTCCTACCCCTTGGATAAGCTTAGGAAGATCTCCCTGAACTGAGTCTCTTGAGTATGAAGATCCTGATTGTCTGGTTGGAAAGCCATTGCTGAAATAAACAGCGAGAACATGAGAGACCTGTATCGGATGACCTGTTATGCAATGATATGTATGATATATGTATGCAATATTTTCAAGGATCTCGCGGGGTAGACAAGAAAACTGTTAGAATTTGAATTTTGCAGCTTGATTGAAGGAACTTCATGTTGTTGAGAGTCCTTCTTCAAGAGTCAAGGCTCGCCATATCAAGTGGGTCATAGCCCCTGACTCAAGTCATCATGTTTTTGGTCTCCAAACACCCTTGGCTAGAGGAAAATAAATCCCCTTTGCCCCTTGCTAGACATTGGATTCATCATGACCTGCATCACAAACCCTTGAGATCCTTGAAATGGTTAAGGAAATGCTATGGTATGATGTTATAATGTATATGTTATGCATGGAGTGATGTAAGTAAACCCTGTTATAAGTCCAGATTAAGGACTATAAACAAAAACCTGCAAGGAACCCATGTTGTCAGATAACAAGAATGTGCAAGTAGTTCAAGTTTGAAGGCACACAAGTCACACAAAAGAGCCCTTAGATTTTAGGCCAGCATGAAGTTTAGGTACTACCCTCTTTCAGTTTCAGTTGGTTAAGACCTGTCCTAAAAAATAGTAACCGGGTTCTAGAGGATCTCAATATCACTGACTACCCTCAATCGGTCATAACTTCAGCTTCACAACCTTTTCTTGCAGCCGGAACCATCGCGAGAGTTTAGCCTCAATGAGTGTAGCATACTGCTACTGTTCTATGGCCAAGTTGGGTCAATTTAAGGTTCTAAGGTCGGTTGGTGCTTAATGACTCCTCAGAAGACCCATATTCTCCTTGTTCCAACACAAGGGATATCGGTACAGACCAAGGTGTCACACCAACGTAGCTACTGCTTCACCCGTGTCGGTCTATGCCGGACAGGTCCCTCACAGTTTATTGCTACCTAAAGGGTATACCCCAGATCCGGGTTAGGATCTATGAAACTCCGATGCAAGCCCACAAATATTAAAGCAAACAAGGCATACAATTGAAAACATAATGATCTAATCCTAAGGTACACCTCACTTATAATTATTTCCCTAGCAGAGTCGCCAGTTCTGTGATCGGTGGAAATAGAACTGACTGTTTTGGAATGCTGGTTCGCGAAATGTCGTGGTAAGCAAGAGTCGCCATCGCCTTTTATTTTCTCCAACAAGGAAAGGACAAAAGCACAGCAAAATTCCTTTTCGAGATATCTCTCGGTTCGGGAGGTATATTATAGAAAGGGAAGGTGTTAGCACCCTTTCTATCCGTGGTTATCCACGGCCTCTTAGGTACTTGCTCACTATGTTTTCAAAATGTTTTCTTTTCTTGTGTTTGTGGGTTTTGAAAAAGTTTCGTTTGAAAACTTCTAGGTAACTCTTGTATCAGTCCTCAAGAGTGTATGAAGTATTTGTTTGAAAACTTTTGTTTGAAAGTGTAGGTGCGAAAAGTATTTTTTTGTTTTGAAAGAGCAAGTACCCAGGAGAAATCTACCTACTCAAAAGAAATTAAGCTGTGTAAATGTCCTTTAGACAGTACTATCCCACTATTGAGAAGTAGGTAGCACCGTCGTTGGAGTTATTCGGGTCAATTCGATTATAGGGGACATGTGGTCACCAAAGCAATAGTAGGACGCCTTAGCGATAACCCTAATGTCTTAGATCCTTTTTATCCGAGGAAACCGTTTCGAGGCAACTGGATCTTTAGACAGGAGGGCGACCTCTAAAACACCCTATACTCAATGACCACGTCGAGGCAACCAAGTGAGGCGTACCCTGGGAGTGGCATGTGCATGTGTCAGGTTTCATGTTAAGTTATCTTGTACATGTTATTGGTGAGCTACGAGTTGATTTTATTTTTCAGGCAAGTCTTGTCATGCATAATTAACAGTTAATAATTTGCGGAAAGTAAATTGCGGAAAGTAAATCTACGCTATTACAAGGCGTCGGGTATTTACATCGCCAAAAACATAACCCTTGAAAAGATAAATTGCGAGAAAATAAAGAAAGCGATAAAAAGTCCTAATTACGCTATTACATTCCCGGAGCAATTACATAAATATGGTCAAAAATTAATATGCGCGAAAAGAAATTAAATCGGAGAAGTCCTTAGGGTTTTGACCCTTTTTGAGAAAGAATGAGTTTTTGGTTATTTTGCATTTAATTAAATTAAACCTAATAACTAATTAATTAAATAAAAGAAATATTTTTTATGTTTTTTATGTTTTTTTAATGAAAATAAATAAAAAATAAAAAGAGATTAAAATTGTCAAGAGAAAGACCCTAATTCTATGTTGATTTTATTTATTGTGAAAAAGATTAAAGTTAACCTAATTAAAAAGACTAAATCAATTTTGTTAGTATTTATTTACAAAAATAATAAATTAATAGTGAAATTAATAAATAATAATAATAATAAAAATATTTTCTGAATTTATTATGAAAATAATAATTTGTGAGTTAATTAACTAATAATAATAATAATAATAAAAGAAAATAAAAGGAAAAGAAAATAAAAAGGAATAATAAACCAGGGGGGTGTTGGCCCGATATGGAGGTTTGTTAGCAATCTTCAAGCCCATTAAGCTGCCAGTCCGTTTGACCTTTTTGAGTGTCTACGCGTGGGTTGACTAGGAGTATGATGGTCATCCATCTATGACCTTCAGATTTGTGCATGTGGCCACTTGGTGCCTGGAATTTGAAAGTGCATGGTGGACATCATTTAGGAAGCCTGCATATGAACCTGTAAAGAAAAATAATATAAGTGTTTTTGGGGGACCTGGGATTCGAACCCAGGTCCCAATGATCACCAGCCAGCGCATCATCCACCAAGCCATTTGCACGCATTTGTTAATATGATAAGAAGCAAATATAATATTAAGAAATAACCCAATATGCTGTAACACAAATAAAACGCGCGCCCTTTTTGAATTAGCCAACCACATACTAACACGTCCTTCGTCTTCCTCTTTTGCCTGTAAAAAACAAAGTTAGATAGCGGGGGTTTTTAACCCCCACAAAACATGATGACCAAAAATAGCGAATAGAGTTGTGCTCTATATAAATATTTCGCGAATAGTCCAGTGTGTTCGTCTTGTTCTGACGGTTTCAACCATATGCCTTAGGGGTCCCAATTTTACTGGATTTGGAAAGCCCTAATTTAAAAGCTTATGAACCCTAAAACGTGTTCATGGCATCTTTGGATTCTGGGCGTTTCAATGCAATTAAACTATGCCAATAGCTTCCTGTGGTCTCTAACAATACAAAACAAACAAGAAATCACATCAAATGCTTATGAATCATGAGTTTCGATTATGAGAAAAATATGCAAACCGTGAAACTGTTCTTGGTGATTTCTTGAGCTTCAACGCTTGGCTTTGATTCCTACACGTTCCTGGGGACCTCTGCAATGTGTTAGAATCAATAGAAAACTTTGAATTAGCCTAGAATATGGAAATCAGTTTTCAAGTTTTCTTGAATTTTTTCAATATGCTTATGGCTTTGTTTGCAGCAATTTCACGTATGCATGATTAGGGTTAGCTTGTATATTTATAGGAGAATGAGATTAGGTCAGAATCTTGAGCAAAAATCCATGGAATGATGATTTGAATATTTGATTGGAAATCATATATTTTTGAATCTTCATGATTGGAAAAAGTTGCCAAATTTGGAGATATGGCATCTTTGACTTGGTGCACGAAATTGCCATCCTTTTTAGGTCATTCTTGCTTTACAAAAAGATTGAAAAATCATATCTTTATATTTTCCTACAATTTAAATTAATTAAATGAATTAATATTGATTAAAAATCCAATTAATTAATAAAAAATAAGAAAATAAATTCAATTAAGCTTGATGGGTCGTGCATAGGCCATGGATAAAGTTTCAAGAAGAAATTTGAGGCCCATTAGCAAAAACAAGGTATTTTGAGCAAAGTTGACTTTTGCAAATTCATAAAAATTTCCCAACTTCTCCAATGCATATATTGCTCAATTTTGATCATATGAACATGTTCTTGGACATTTTGGAAAGGTCTTGAAGTCCTCTAACAAATGCCTTTGGTCTCATGTCATTTGGATTTACCAATCTCAAGTTATGGTCTTTGACTTAAAGTGCATTTTTGTTGACTTTTGAATTTGACCTATAATGTAGAAATTGATAACTTTTTGTGAGAGCATTTCTTGGACTTGGAGTGTGAAGATGGATTGTAGGAAATGTCATCCTCTTCAAAATGAGCATTGGATGGGATTTTTCTGATGAACCATGAAAAAGCTATGCCCTAGTCAAGATACAGTTGACTTTTCTAATGTCCAAAAATAGTAACTTTTGAATCTTGATGATTTTTGAGCCATTCTTGTGGAATCATGATCAAGACTTGATAAAATGATGATTGTGGACTCAAAATAAGATGTTGACCAAAATTTCTGACTTTTGACTATAAAATGACCATTTTGCCCCTATAGTTGACTATAGATCAAATGGAGCTTTTGACTGTGCAACTTGGCACTGTGAGTCTTGAAACTTGGCATGTAGGTGCTTGAGAATGTATATGGGCCTATGAGACTTGATTGAGCCATTGAAAACCTCCAATTCCTTGAAAGAACCAAAGCCCTAATTTCAGTTGTCTTAGGAGATGGTTTGACTGCACAATCCCTTGAGCAACTTTGAACCATTTGGAGATGATTCTTGATAAATCTTGAGGAATATGGGAGGGCAAATTTTGGGGTACAACACATGTGCTACGTTGAAGTCTGATGAACAGAATTTGCACTCAAACATACTCTGATTCTGATCTAGTTCCTAATCATGTCATCAGAACTCAGAAGCGCCAGAATAAGCTAAAGCCAAGAACGCTCTGATCTTCATTACGCAGAACATTCTAAAGCATCAATGTTACTGCATTCAAGGCAGATTAATTGCCAATAGCTTTATTCCAAGACAAAGATCTTCTCAAAATGGAAAGAACGTAATGAGCATTGAAATGGAATTATGGACTGCAACGTATCTATTCCAAGAAGTATTTAAACAAATCAGTGAGAAGTGAAATGGCTAATTCTCTACAATACTCTACACGTCTAAAGCCAATAATCATATTCGTTCTCACTCAATCAGTTTGCTAAAGCTCTCAACCGCTTACTCTATAGCATTAGCAATCTAGTTTCATATAAGCTTCATTTTTGTGTATTATCACAGTTGTGATATATAGTTTTTCTAGAAACATCAAACACACATTTGTTCATTTATCAGTGTAAGAATTTCCTTGAGAAACCGGTCTGTGTTTTAGACTCAAAGAAGGCTTTAGCAGTTGTTAAAGCAGTTTTGTATTCAGTTGAATATAGTGGATTAAGACCTCGTTGGAGAGAGGCGAAATCACCTTGACGGGTGGACTGGAGTAGTTTGAGATCAAACGAACCAGGATAAAAATAACGTGTTGTCTGCATTTGATTTCAACTTTTAACAATTCAACCCCCCTTCTTGTGTTTTTCACATCTTCAATTGGCATCAGAGCGCCTGGTTCTGAGTTCATAACACTTAACCGTGTCAGTACAAGATCCAGCGTTGAAAAACACTATGGCGGGAACACATCACAACATTAGCAATGACAACAATGAAGAAAGAGACAGATTCAGTGGCAAACCTCCAATCTTTGATGGAGAGAACTTTGATTACTGGAAAGACAGAATTGAAAGCTTCTTTCTAGCACATGATGCTGATCTGTGGGATATGGTGACAGATGGATACACGCACCCAGTGAATGCAAGTGGTCAGAAGATTGATAGGAAAGCAATGTCTGATCAACAAAAGCGTGATTTCAAAAATCATCACAAAGCCAGAACTATTTTTCTCAGTGCTATCTCTTACTCTGAATATGAAAAGATATCAAACAGAGACACGGCAAAGAATATGTTTGATTCTCTAAGAATGACGCATGAAGGCAACCTTCAAGTTAAAGAAACTAAAGCTCTTGCGCTCATTCAGAAGTATGAGGCATTCAAGATGGAAGAAAGTGAATCTATTGAAACAATGTTCTCAAGATTTCAGATTCTGGTTGCTGGTCTCAAAGTTCTGGACAAAGGGTATTCAATTGTTGATCATGTTAAGAAGATCATCAGAAGCTTGCCAAAACAGTGGAGGCCAATGGTCACAGCGCTGAAGCTAGCTAAAGATCTCAACAAAATCACTCTGGAGGAACTTGTCAGCTCCCTCAGAAGTCACGAGATAGAGCTAGAAGTTGATGAACCTCAAAAGCAAGGTAAGCCATTAGCTTTAAAATCTAATAGAAAATCTGACTCCAAGGTTTTGCAGGTTGTTGAAGAAACCTCTGATGGGTCCTCATTAGAAGAAGATGAATTGTCTCTCCTCTCCAGAAGGGTGAACCAACTGTGGAAGCAGAGGCAAAGAAAGTTCAGGAATCCCAGAAGATCTGAGAACCAGAACGAATCTTCCTCCAGATACAGAAGGTCAGATTCCTCCTCTAGACACAGAAGATCTGAAGACTCTTCAGGAAGAAGAAAGCCAAACAACAAAGACATCATCTGTTATGAATGTAACGAGCAAGGACACTATAAGAGTGATTGCCCAAAGCTTCAGAAGGAAAATCCCAGAAGAAAGTTTGGCAAGGAAAAGAAGAAAAGTCTCATGGCCACATGGGATGATTCTGATACATCTGAAGCTGACTCAGAATCAGATGATGAAAGAGCAAACATAGCTCTCATGGCGAACATAGTAGAAGACAGTGAAGCTTCTGAATCAGACTCTGAATCAGACTCTGAATCAGACATAGAAGAGGTATTTCCTGACTTTGCTATTAATTTTACTAAGGCTGAACTAGTTGAAAGCCTCAATGAGATTCTGGAACAATATCAGCAAATCAGAGTCAAATTCAGAAACCTGAAAAGGGATCTTGCTTCTAACTCTGATAAAACTGAGAGTCTAAAATTGGAGAATTCTGAGTTGAAAAATAAACTTTCAAAATTAGAAAATCTATTACAAAACTCTCAGAAGGAAACAATTCTTGAAACTCCCAGTAGTGCTGATGAGATCATCAAGGAGTATGATCACAGCTTCCAGAAGTTTCTAGCTAAAACCATAGATAGAAGCAAGATGGCTTCAATGATCTATGGAGTTAGCAGAAACGGCAGAAAGGGAATAGGATACCAAGGTAAGGTACCTACACCAAAGAATGCCATGGATTTAGTTATTAAACGAACTCCTCTTAATTCACACTTTGTATATGGGCACACACACGACATTAAATATACTAGTAGTAATTATTCTGTCAAACCAAAATTCAACCAGAGTTTTGGTAAAACTAACAAATCAGGACCCAAGAAAATATGGGTACCTAAGGATAAAATAATACATGTTGCAGATCTTAGCAGCAAAGCAGAAACACCAGTCATGGTACCTGGACTCTGGTTGCTCGCGACACATGACGGGAAGAAGGCATATGTTCCAAAGCCTGGAACTTAAGCCTGGAGGCCACGTAGGCTTTGGAGGCAATCAGAGGGGAAAGATCATTGGCTCTGGAACAGTAGGTAACAGAAATCTTCCCTCTATAAGTAATGTTTTATTAGTAGATGGATTAATGCATAACCTGTTATCCATAAGTCAATTAAGTGATAACGGTTATGATATAATCTTTAATCAAAATTCATGTAAAGATGTTAGTCAGAAAGATGGGACTATCCTGTTTAATGGAAAGAGGAGAAACAACATTTATAAAATCAAACTTTCTGAACTGAAAAGTCAGAATGTAAAGTGTCTTCTGTCTGTTAACAACGAGCAATGGATCTGGCACAGAAGATTGGGGCATGTTAGTATGAGAAGAATATCTCAGATTAACAAACTCAATCTGGTCAGAGGACTTCCTAACCTGGAGTTCAATTCAGATGCTCTGTGTGAAGCATGTCAGAAAGGCAAGTTTGCAAAACCTGCTTTTAAATCTAAAAACGTTGTTTCCACCTCTAAGCCATTAGAACTTCTGCACATTGACTTATTTGGACCAGTTAAAACTGCTTCAGTCAGTGGCAAGAAGTATGGGTTAGTAATCGTAGATGACTATAGCAGGTGGACATGGGTAAAGTTCTTAAGACACAAGGACGCGTCACACTCTGTGTTTGTTACCTTCTGTAACCAAGTTCAGAATGAAAAGGATCTTAGAATCGTCAAAGTCAGAAGTGATCATGGTGGAGAGTTTGAAAACAAAGATTTTGAATCATTTTTTAATGACAAAGGCATTCTGCCTGATTTCTCTTGTGCTAGAACTCCCCATCAAAATGGAGTTGTAGAACGAAAGAACAGAACATTACAAGAAATGGCCAGAACCATGATCAACGAGACTAACGTTGCTAAGATCTTCTGGGCAGAGGCAATAAACACAGCGTGCTACATTCAGAATAGAATCTCTATAAGACCTATTCTGGAAAAGACTCCATATGAATTGTGGAAGAACAGAAAGCCCAACATTTCATATTTTCATCCATTTGGATGTACTTGTTTTATTTTAAATACTAAGAATTATTTGAACAAGTTTGACTCTAAAGCACAGAAGTGTATTATGTTAGGATACTCTGAACGCTCAAGAGGGTACATAATATACAATACAGAAACACAGATTGTGGAAGAATCAATCAGTGTTCTTTTTGATGACAAGCTTGACTCTCAAAAGTCAAAGAAGAATGAATTACTTGCAGGTATGGAAGTTGAATTCACAGGTACTGAAGATAAGTCATCAGAAGCTCTTAACAGAGACACTCCCTCAACATCAGAAAGAGGCACTGCAAGCAATCCAGCATCTTCTGTTGATCCACCTCAGAAAAGACCATCCAGAAGCAGCATGGATCACCCTGAAGAAACCATCTTAGGAAGAAAGGAAGATCCAATAAGAACAAGAGCCAGCTTCAGAAACTCTGAAGAATCCCTCATGGGACCTGTTTCTCTGATTGAAACATCCTCAATTGATGAAGCACTTCTGGAAAATGACTGGATTCTAGCAATGCAAGAGGAGCTGAATCAATTCACAAGGAATGACGTATGGGATTTAGTTCTTAAGCCAAAAGGATTCAACGTCATTGGAACAAAATCGGTGTTCAGAAACAAGCTGAATGAACAAGGTGAAGTCATCAGAAATAAAGCACGATTGGTAGCACAAGGTTATAGTCAGAAAAAGGGGATAGACTATACAGAAACCTTTGCTCCAGTCGACAGGTTAGAATCTATCAGACTTTTAATTTCTTTTGTTGTTAATAAAGGCATCACTATGTATCAGATGGATGTCAAGAGTGCATTCTTAAATGGATATATAGAAGAAGAGGTATATGTGCACCAACCCCCTGGTTTTGAAAGTTCAAAAAATCCAGAATATGTTTTCAAACTAAAGAAGTCAATGTATGGTCTGAAACAAGCTCCCAGAGCTTGGTATGAAAGACTAAGTAACTTCCTGTTAGAAAAGTAATTCACCAGAGGGAAGGTGGACACAACCTTATTCTGTAAGACAATTAAGAATGACATTTTAGTCTGTCAGATTTATGTTGATGATATTATATTTGGATCTACTAAACCTTCTCTGGGAAGAGAATTTGCTAATTGTGTGCAGGCAGAATTTGAGATGAGCCTGATGGGGGAACTAAAATTCTTTCTGGGCATCCAGATCAATCAAACCCCAGAAAGAACTTACATTCATCAGAGCAAATATGTCAGAGAACTTCTGAAGAAATTTGATCTCTCAGAATGTAAGCCATCAAAGATTCCAATGCATCCCATGTGCATTCTGGAAAGAGAAGAGGTAAGCAAAAAGGTAGAACAGAAGGTCTACAGAGGTATGATTGGTTCTCTTCTTTATCTTACAGCTTCAAGGCCTGATATTTTATTCAGTGTTTACATTTGTGCAAGATTCCAATCAGATCCTAGAGAATCTCACTTAACAGCTGTTAAGCGAATTTTCAAGTATCTGAAAGGTACTACTAATCTGGGTTTATTTTATAAAAAATCTGGTGATTACAGCTTAGTAGGTTATTGTGATGCTGACTTTGCTGGAGACAGAGTTGAATGTAAAAGTACTTCTGGAAGCTGCCAGTTTCTGGGAGAAAATTTAATCTCTTGGTCCAGCAAAAGACAATCCACCATTGCTCTATCAACAGCAGAAGCTGAATATATAGCAACAGCTGAATGCAGCACACAAATGCTCTAGATGAAAAGTCAACTTGAGGACTTCTAGATATATGAGAGTAACATTCCTATCCTCTGTGATAACACTTCTGCCATTTGCTTAAGTAGAAATCCAATTTTGCATTCTAGGGCTAATCATATAGAAATAAAACATCATTTTATTAGGGACTATATTCAGAAAGGCATTTTAAACTTAAAATTTATTGATACAGACCATCAATGGGCTGATATCTTTACAAAACCACTTTCTGAAGATAGGTTCAACTTAATTCTGAAACATCTCAGCATGAAGCTCTGTCCAGAATAAAACTGTTTTAATTTTATATATTAACCTTCAGAATTATTTTTATTTTTTATGTGAACTTCTGATCAATCCTCTTTTCGAATTTTAGAAATGCAGATTGCATCAGAATCTATCCATGAAGATCTAAGCGCTTCAGTTCAAGGATAGATGTGTTGTTCACTCAAGCAAACAAGTGTTATCCAGTCATCAGTTGTTTCCTGAGGCTGAACACGCGTTCACGCTTCTGAAAAGGCAAAGCGCTAATTGGATGCATTGAGACACATGTCACTGGTAACCGTTTAAGTATCTTTCTGAAATCCCCTAAAATCAGCTATCATTAAATGCTATTAATAATGATTTATTTCTCTCTCTTAAGCGTCTATGTTTTCAAAAACTTTTTAGAAATCTATTTAAACACTATTCACACCACTCTCACACGTTTACCTTCACTTTCGTCTTCACTAAGCATTTCTGTTTTCTGAGAAACCTTTCAAGCTTATTTTCAAAAAATCCTCGTATGAACATGGCTTCTAGCAGCAATCTTTCATCAGGTTTCCAAAAAGACACATCAGTTGAGCAATATGAGGTTCCTCTCAGAACGCTACTCACTCCAGTCAAGAACCTTGAAGTTCTGTCATAGATAATAGTGGATTTCAACAGTTTGAAGGAAAATGGCTTTGACTTATCAGAAGAGGTTCAAGCTCAAGGGTGGGAGAAATACTTTGACAGGTTGGTGGGTCCAACTTTCCCTATCTTGGTTAAGGAATTCTGGATTCACGCCTCTTCCTCAAATCACCAAGTCACTTCTTACATCATGGGGAAGAAGATTGTGATAACTGAAGATTTGATTGATCGTCTGATTGGCTACAATGGAGGTGGTATACGCTGTATTGACATGGCAGAAAGATGTCAAGATGCTGCCCTAATTGCAAGGGAGATTTTCACGCTGGGGCTTCCCTCCAGCAAGATAAGGGATCTGAAAGATAAGCACAGAATTTGGGCAAAGATTATTCTGGGTTATTTCAATCACAAGAAGCCTACAAGCTCTCCTAATTACATAAACATAGATCAGCAGTTTCTGATTTATTTTATCAATCTGAAGGTAAAGATTAATCTAGCTCATCTTCTGTTCAACCATCTGAGAACCAGCGTCAAGGAGACAAGGGAAGAGGAACACACTAAAAGGGATTGGATACTCTTGGGCAGATTGATATCAGATATTCTGACTGAGAATAGGCTGATTGAACACTTGACAGAGGCACAAGAGATCAACACCCTGGAACCTTCTGTTGGCAAGCAGCTGAATGCCAAGAATCTCAAGAAGATGAAGTTGATAGAGAACATTAAGAAGGATCCCAGAATCACTCCTTTTGCTGAAATCTCCAGCAGAAGAGTCCCTCTGGACGACTTCCATATGTTCTCAGAGATTGACTCCAAGCCTCAGATCATCTTGAGATATTTGGATGCGTGCAAAGCTGATGGTACAACACCCAATCTGAACATTCAAGATCTTCAGCAAAAGGCACCAGAGGTTGCTCTGAAGAAGACTAAGAAGAGAAAAACTGCTCCAGAAGGACCATCACAATAGACTCCAAAGAAAAGAGGTAATCCTGTTTTTGTATCTGTTTTAAGTTCAAGTGTTGTTTCCTCATCTATTCCTACCCCCATTCCAACTCCAACTGATATCCCAACACCCCAAACCTATGAAGATTTTGACATTGATTTTGACCCTTCTGAGTCTTTAACCCTCAGAAGATCCCGCTCTAAACCACAAAATCCAAACACTGCAACCTTACCAGAACCAGAACTTTCACAAGTTCTGTCTGACATAGACCAATATACTTCCACTCCTGAAACAAACAATCCAAATACACAACCAGAAAATCCAAATCCAAACTCAGAAATTCCCATTTCTCCACAACCTGACATTCCACTATCACCAATACCAGAAACTCTAATTCCAGAAACTCCACTCTCCCCAATACCAGAACCAGAAATTCCACAACCACCCTATCCTCAACCAGATTTTAATCCACCATCACCTCAACATGCACAATCACCACAGCCTGAGACTCAAAACTCTGAGGCTCAAACCTCTGAGTCCCCTGAACCACAACCCTTGGCCATTCAATTGCCTTGTGGTACAACTGTTAACATGTCTCAACTACCATCCTCACCAGAAACAACTCCACCTAATACCCCATCCAGTCCAATCGTTATTTCTGATTCTCCTACTCCATCACCTAAGAAAAATATAGAAAACCACAGCAAGACAATCATTGATCTAACAATCCTTGAACGCCTTATTGCAATAAACCAGAAAACTGCTATTCCCAAACCGAAACAACCAGATGTGGGTTCCAGCATTTTGAATTTTGAAACAGATATGCAGAAGTGGATCACTTCTTTAAAACAAGCAAGTCTGGAAGTGGTTGATCATGCTGTCTCAGACTTCCTCTGGACTCAATTCAGAAGATGGGTTTGTGCTGAAACATTCAAGCTGCAAGACCAGAGTTATGGACAGGCTCAGCAGAACTTCAGTAATCTGCTGAAGGAAATGGAAGGCCCAGTTCTGAGAAAGCTGCAGAAGGAAGAAGCTCTCGCTCTGGACATTGAGCCTTGGTCTGAAAAGCGTCCAACATCTACAGTTCAAGCTGCAGAAGAACAAGTTATTCAAGCTGAAGATTTGGGTCAAGCAGAAGAAGCTACAGAAAGCTCTAAGAAGCAGTCTGTATCTGAAGATCCTCAAGCTTCCTCTCTTGACAGGCAGGCTCTGGAGGATTTGAAGAGATCAGATATGCTGATGAACGAAAGGATGGACAAGCAGGATATCAAGATTGATTCTATAGCAAACATGGTATCTAAGCAACAGGAAACCAACAAGCAAATCAAGAGCATGTTGGAAGCTCTATTCACACGACTTCCTCCTTCTTCTTAGATTTTTCTTATGTTTTCCTTGTTCTGTTTACATGTTTGTCTGTAATATTTCTACTTGTTCTAAACTCTCATTGCTTCTGTTTTAATACAAACGTGCTTTTACTCTGATCATTTTAAACTTTGATTATTTATGCTTTTTGATCGCTGACAAAAAGGGGGAGAAAGAATGATATTTTTCAATAACGGTCTACTGGGAAAAAAGTCTCAAACATTCTAACATCATTATATACTTGCTGTTGTTCTGAAAATCTTACAGGTATA
Organism: Vicia faba; assembly: GCA_948472305.1. Lineage (NCBI taxonomy): Eukaryota > Viridiplantae > Streptophyta > Magnoliopsida > Fabales > Fabaceae > Vicia > Vicia faba. Next base: position 1,001,943,707 of record OX451737.1, on the reverse strand, counting down.
AGAATCTGATGAACTCTGATGAAGTCACACTCTGATGCTCAAAGAAAGTTCAAGTAAAGTTCTGATGCTCAAGGTCTCAAGGAATCAAAAGGAATAATCAACTCAGGGGGAGTTTTTCTCATCATTACTCTGATACTTTTTATTACTTACCCTCTTAGCTCTGATACCTTTTACTCATTTTCTGATTATATCTGATACTGTTTCCTCTCTATCCTTAAACTCTGATACTTTCATCATTCTATTTTAATTGAAAAAATCTAGTTTTTGTCATCATCAAAAAGGGGGAGATTGTTAGAACATAGTTTGATTCTACAACCCTCCGTTAGAGTTTTGATGATAATAAAATACAAGATTAAATGAATTATGAGTTTTATATAAGACATAGATGCTACTTAAAATTATGTTGTGTATTTACAAGAAACTCTGATGGAATCAGCATCAGAATATCAGTATCAACATCAGCATCAGAAGATCAATACATGTGCTACGCTGAAGTCTGATGAACAGAATATGCACTCAAACATACTTTGATTCTGATCTAGTTCCTAATCATGTCATCAGCACTCAGAAGCGCCAGAATAAGCTAAAGCCAAGAATGCTCTGATCTTCATTACGCAGAACATTCTGAAGCATCAACGTTACTGCATTCAAGGCAGATTAATTACCAACGGCTTTATTCCAAGACAAATATCTTCTCAAAATGGAAAGAAAGTAATGAACATTGAAATGGAATTATGGACTGCAACGTATCTATTCCAAGAAGTATTTAAACAAATCAGTGAGAAGTGAAATGGCTAATGCTCTACAATACTTTACACGCCTAAAGCCAATAATCATCTTCGTTCTCACTCAATCAGTTTGCTAAAGCTCTCAACCGCTTACTCTATAGAATTAGCAATCTAGTTTCATATATGCTTCATTTTTGTGTATTATCACAGTTGTGATATATAGTTTTTCTAGAAACATCAAACACACAATTGTTCATTTATCAGTGTAAGAATTTCCTTGAGAAATCGGTCTGTGGTTTAGACTCAAGAAGGCTTTAGCAGTTGTTAAAGCAGTTTTATATTCGGTTGAATATAGTGGATTAAGACCTCATTGGAGAGAGACGAAATCACCTTGACGGATGGACTGGAGTAGTTTGAGATCAAACGAACCAGGATAAAAATAACGTGTTGTCTGCATTTGATTACAAGTTTTAACAATTCAACCCCCCTTCTTGTGTTTTTCACATCTTCATTATAGTTCGGCGACTGGATAGGCCCGCTCATGTGTTTACAACAGAAGAGGTAGCAGATGAGAAATCTTGGTATTATGACATCAAGCATTTTCTCCAGACTCAGGAATACTCGATTGGTGCTTCGAATAAAGATAGAAAGACATTGAGAAGATTGGCTGGCAACTTCTTCCTCAGTGAAAATGTGTTATACAAGAGAAATTATGACATGGTTTTGCTCAGATGTGTGGATAGACACGAAGCAGACATGTTGATGCATGAGATTCATGAAGGTTCATTTGGCACTCATTCCAATGGACATTCGATGGCTAAAAAGATGCTAAGGACGGGTTACTATTGGCTAAAAATGGAATCTGACTATTACAAATTTGCAAAGAAGTTCCATAAATTCCAGATCTATGCGGACAAGATTCATGTGCCTCTGACACTTCTAAATGTTATTTCTTCCCCGTGTCCTTTCTCTATATGGGGTATTGATATAATTGGGATGATATAACCCAAAGCTTCGAATGGACATTGTTTTATCTTGGTAGCAATTTATTACTTCACCAAATGGGTGGAAGCAACTTCATATGCTAATGTTACTAAGCAGGTGGTTGTGCGCTTCGTTAAGAATAATCTTATATGTCGGTATGGTGCGTCGAGCTGAATTATCACTGACAATGGCTCAAATCTGAATAACAAGATGATGACAAAACTTTGTGAGGAATTAAAGATTGTCCATCACAACTCATCTACGTACAGGCCGAAGATGAATGGGGTTGTTGAAGCTGCTAATAAGAATATCAAGAAGATTATCCAGAAGATGGTTGTTACTTATAAAGATTGGCATGAAATGCTCCCTTTTTCTTTGCATGGATATCGTACATTTGTCCGCACTTCAATAGGAGAAACCCCGTTCTCCCTTATGTATGGAATAGAAGTGGTACTCTCAATCGAGGTTGAGATTCCCTCTTTGCGTTTGATAATGGAAACCAAGTTGTCATAGGCTGAATGGATCCAGAACAGGTTTGACCAATTGAATTTGATCGAAGAGAAGAAAATGACGGCTTTGTGTCATGGGCAGTTATATCAGAAGAGAATGAAGAAAGCTTTTAATAAGAAGGTCAAACCTCGTGAATTCAGAGAAAGCAACCTCGTGCTCATGAAGATCATGTCTTTTAACGTTGATTCTAGGGGCAAGTGGACTCCCAATTTTGAAGGCCCATATTTTGTCAAGAAAGCCTTCTCTGGCGGTGCATTAATTCTTGAAACTATGGTTGGAGAGGAGTTCCCACGTCCCGTGAATGCTGATGCAGTCAAGAAATACTTCGCCTAAAGAAATAAAAGAAAAACTCGTTAAGTTAAAAACTCGAAAGGGAGGCTTAGGCAAAAAGGAGCGTCTCGGTAGGCCGAAAACCTGAAAGGGCGGTCTAGGCAAAAATTATAGACATAAACAGAATAAAATTTCCCGCTAAGTTGAAAACCCGCAAGGGCAGCTTAGGCAAAATTTAGGTACTTTCTTGGCAAGTAACTACATCAGACAAGACTTGATCATTGAAGCAACAATCTTCTTGGATCCTCACCATACTTCAACGGAAGCTGCTGCTCAGGATTTCAAAAGTTGTTAGAGGGGATAGTGGTCATTGTATCTCAATCTATCTTTCCTATTATATATTACCATTTTCCAAACTTTGTAATCATCCATGGAGTCTCGCCATTCGCAAACTACCATTCTATAAATAAAATTTGAGATTTTACCCAATTCTTTGTATTTCATATTTTATTTAGCTTGCAAAGACTCCTTTTATTATTGGTAATAATTTTCAAAGCAAAAAGATTAAATAACAAAATTGATTTTTAAAAAGAATTTACAATTTACTTTTACTTTAGATTTTGTGATTCAAGAGGAAAACAAAAGTGGTGATCTCCGGAATGGACGAACTCTAGTAGTTTTGAGAATTTTTGTTTCCCCCTGAAAGGTTTTCTCAAGATGTTTTCGCTTATTGGGTTTGTGACTCCAGTGACCCCAGTCAACTCTTGGTTCATTTTTTCTTCTTTTTGAGTTTGCATGATATGAAGACTCAATCCAAGATTCTCCAGTGAAGGCTTCGCTCATTTGATAAAGTCATTTCTCCCCATAGAAGTTGGTGCACTAATTACTCTCGAAGAACACGTATCTCCGGTTTCCCCAGTGAAGAACATATATTGCTTTCCCCTCGATGATGTGGCATTGACCTCCCCAATGAAGTCAGCACGAAGTCCCCAGTAGATGTCTCGATGATGAAGCATTATCTCCCTTAGTGAAGTCTGTATGTTTTTTTCTCCTTTAAAGTTTGCCTGAATTCCCTAGTGAATGTTTTGACGATTTGGTTTCCATCTGCCTTATTCAAAATCAGTTTTGCAATCCCTATTAGAAGTGCTACACTTGAAAACATTATTTCCCCGTTGAAGTCTGAGTGCTACTCCTTGGTGAAGCCTGGAGAAGGATGTTATATCCCTGTATCTGTATTGTTTTTTCGCTATATTTTGTTTCTCCTCAGTAAAGTTAATCCATGCAGTAGGACTTTGTTTCCTCGGTTGGTGCTTATTTTTCTTTTGGGATGATCGTCTTGGATGTGATTTGGTCGAGTGTTGTGTGAGCTCGAGTTGGTTTTGTTTTTTTATCCCCAGTATTATATGTCTGTTTTGTCAGCATATACATAATAACACTCATACATTCATACATACATCATACATAGTTAAATTTAGCAAATCATTGCTCATTCACATTCGTTAATATTTTTTTGACATATTACCCTGTTCTGCAGAGTTGTGTTATCCTCTCCCCAATAGAGTGTCATCCATAAGCAGAAAGTGTATATCCGTTCAATTTCCCCACTGAGTTATCCCTCGTGGAATATTTTTGCTTTAGCCTTCCTACACAGCTCTTTGTCTGGATGATTTGGGTTTCCCTCTTGAGTTTATTTCTCAAAGAATGTATTTTGATAGACTGTTTACTCCAGTTTATTTCTAGTTTGAATCTTTGTTTCCCAACAATATTGTTACTTTGAATTTCTACAAGCTTCGAGTTTTGGTTTGAGAATATGCATTTATTTTGCACGAGAAGATTTTATCTCCTCAGTAGGAATATAGTGGCATTTCCCCAGGAAGTCACATCTCTTTCCCCAGGAAGCCATATTTTTTTCCCCAGGGAGTCATTTTACAATCCTTCCTATAACAGCAAGTAGCAGGTCTCTTTATTTGAGTAACTTATACTTCCCCATAAATGTTGACGTTACTTTTTTTTTGCTATCTTCTCTATGAGTGGATAGTTTGCAGTTCGTTGTCAAATTACTCCAATGGATGGTCAATCATTCAATATCGTAGAGACAATTCGTTAAGAAATATTTATAAGTGGTAGTCTCTTTATTTGAGACAACTTATACATTACCCTTTTCCATGCTGAATGCCTTGGTTAAGGAAGAAGTTGAGACCCGTTCTAGGTGAAATGCCAGAATTTTGGAGAAACTTGTTATTCTTTTTGCTACCCTCAGTGAACGTTGGTAGTTCATCGTCAGTGAATGATGATGCTTTGATATATTCTCTCTCTACCTTCAGTGAAAGTTGGTAGGTCACCTTCAGTGAAAGTTGGTGATTGTTATCTTTTTGCTACCCTCAGTGAGCGTTGGTAGTTCATCATCAGTGAATAGTGATGCTTTGATATATTCTATCTCTACCATCAGTGAAAGTTGGTAGGTCACCTTCAGTGAAAGTTGGTGATTGTTATCTTTTTTCTACCCTCAGTAAACGTTGGTAGTTCATCGTCAGTGAACAGCGATGCTTTGATATATTCTCTCTCTACCTTCAGTGAAAGTTGGTAGGTCATCTTCAGTAAAAGTTGGTGATTGTTATCTTTTTGCTACCCTCAGTGAATGTTGGTAGTTTATCGTCAGTGAACGGTGATGCTTTGATATATTCTCTCTCTACCTTCAGTGAAAGTTGGTAAATCACCTTCAGTGAAAGTTGGTGATTTATATCTTTTTTCTACCCTCAGTGAACGTTGGTAGTTCATCGTCAGTGAACGGTGATACTTTGATATATTATCTCTCTACCATCAGTGAAAGTTGGTAGGTCACCTTCAGTGAAAGTTAATGATTGTTATCTTTTTGCTACCCTCAGTGAACGTTGGTAGTTCATCATCAGTGAACGGCGGTGCTTTGATATATTCTCTCTCTACCTTAAGTGAAAGTTGGTAGGTCACCTTCAGTGAAAGTTGGTGATTGTTATCTTTTTGCTACCCTTGGTGAATGTTGGTAGTTCATCGTCAGTAAATGGTGATGCTTTGATATATTCTCTCTCTATCTTCAGTGAAATTTGGTAGGTCACCTTCAGTGAAAGTTGGTGACTGTTATCTTTTTGCTACCCTCATTGAACGTTGGTAGTTCATCATCAATGAATGGCGGTGCTATGATATTTATTTTCCTTCTACCTTCAGTAAACGTTGGTAGATCACTGTCAGTAAACATCAGTGTTATTATTTATTTCCTCTTTCTACCTTCAGTGAACGTTGGTAGTTTCACCTTCAGTAGAAGTTGATGTATCCTTTGACCTTTTACCATTCTCTATGAGTCGGGTCTTTTAATCCACCAGTGATTTATTTTCCTGGTCGGGTTTTTTCTTTTGTTTCTTTATTACATCCCCAGTGGTGTTTTGTGTCTCTTTGATTCTATTCATATGCATTCATAAGCATTACATGCCATCTTAGGTCCAAAAAGAGGGTTTATTTTATATTTAAGTATCTTCGATCGTGTCGACACGAATATTTTTAACCTTTGTATCTCCGGATAAAAGAAACTTAAATAAGGGCAGCTGTTGCACCCCAATTTTTGTCCCTAAGTTCCCTTCATCATACCATTTTGATTCAATCACAACAAGATCACATTAGGGCTTTTGGTTCTTCTCCCTATCTTTAGCTTTGCTCTTTGAGGAATCCCCAAGCACCTTCACCTATTTTCTTTTGTGATCATGAATATTTTGCCTTGATTTTCCTTTTAATTAACAAAATTCAATGTTGGTTTGTCTTACTTGTTAATAATGTAGGTAAAGGCAATGAGGTTTTGCAAGTTGCTCCATGGGTTCATGAGTTTATTTCCATGCCCTAGTCAATAAAGCTTGAAAAATTCAAACCTCACCATTGAAGTTGTTTTGGAAGAAATGGCATGGCAAGGTTTATTTTGGTTCACCACATTTCAAAGTTATCAAAATTGATTCAAAAGTACAAGGGGTTGATTGAAGAGTTGTCATGGTTAGACAAGGTCTTGTTCCCATTGGTCACAAGTGCATATTTCTCTCAATTCTCAAGATATGTAAGTGGTTTTGGTTGCTATTATTTCTCATTATCATCCTCAACAACTTCTATTTACAAAGCAAGAGTGTTGGTACAAGAAGGTTGTTCAAAATTGTCAAAGTTCCTCAAAGCATTTTCTTGATATAGGAGCTAGGTTTTTGAACTTCAAAGAAGTATATCTTGCTCATATTTTGGTATTTTTGAGTGATTCCAAATAAATAATTATCTTCAAAGGGTTATTAACAAATCACTTCAAAAGTTTCAAGGAGTTTTCATGTTGAAGAAACTTAATGATGAAGAAAGATTACAAGTCCTCCTGATGAACCCCCATTTTCTCATGTGTAACTCCAAATAATCATAAATTGGTCAATTTTTATCACCTTGAGCCCACTCTTTTTCCACAATGATCTTGGATATGTGAACTTTATTCCTTTGTTTATGTGCAAAATGATAAAATGGATGGAAGTTGCCCTAAGGATGCAAAAGATTATAGGTCATTTCATGATTTTTTGCCAACTTCAACAATTCATAACTCTCTCAATTTTTGGAGATTTTGAATGGTTCAAGTTTCAAAATGTCATTCAAGAGGTCTATTTCATGCCATCTTTTTTGGTAAAGAGAAAATTTCAAGTGGAAGGCCATGTTTGGATGCAAAACATTATAGGTCACCTTTGAAGAAAAATTTGAAATATTTCTAAGTATGGAAATTCAACCTTTTTTCTCCAACTTTGACTCAATGCAACTTTCAGCTCAAGCATCCATTTGATTCCATTATTTTTCCATTGCAAAGCTTGTAACCTCATCTTTCTAAAGCATCAAGAATCATGTCCTAAGACCCCTCGAGCTGAAAATGCCATTGTTTTGAAATTGGTAGCTTGAAACTGAAGTTTCATCATAAGTCAGATTTTGAGATCTTTGTTTTGGCTTCTAATCACAAGTTTTCCACGCGCTTTTGCTTCTAATCATGTTTAGCAACTTTCCAAAGGTGTTTAGCATCATGAAACGCATGATTTGGCTGAGTTTTGATGCTAAACAAATCACACTTTTTTCATGCTGCAGACCCCCCACGATTTCCCTCCAAACTTCATCATTTCACATGCTTAAGGATCCCATTCATTCTCCTATAAATAGAGGGTCATCCCCCATTCATTTCCTCAAGCTTGAATAGCCAGAATCACCCCGCCAAACTTGCTTCATAACTCAATTTTCTATAACTTCCTCATCAGTTTTCAAGCCTTTTTCAATCCAATTTTTCTATCAATTCACCTTCCTTGATCTTCCCTGAATCTAACCATAGAATTACCTTCAAGAATAGTGCCCTATATTGCTCCATAGAAGTCCAGTTTCAGAGCTCTGCAACTCAACTTCAATAGGTAGATTTCTCCATCAATTCTTCAAAACTTTGATATCATTGTGAAGCTCTCATTGCCCTGGTTCTAGTCGCAACACTTGCTTTTATCTGGAAACACATTTTGACCATGAAATTTCAAATCCCTTTTCAAAACTTTCCTTCCAATTTGCTTGAGCTACAGTTTATATAAATTTGTCGTGAAGGTGTGGTTGTCTTCGTCTTGAAGAGACGAAGCGTATGGCATAGGTCTGAGCTTCTGATTTTACAGTTTGAGAGACCTGCAATTCACGTTGGCTGGAGGTTGAAGATGACCAACGTGTCATCTTCCAACCAATGAAGGCGCACCACTTGCTTTTTTTTAAATCTGATTTAATTAATGATTCAGTGCTTTATTCACTAAAGTCCATAACATACACAGCGCGCCAGGTCCACTTGATTTGTTTACTAACGCGTTTTGACATTGATCAGATGGCCCATATTTTTTTGATTTGATATTTTATTTTCTGATTTTTATTTTAATTGTTTTAAATTTCAAAAAATCATAGAAAATTCATTTTTAGTCCAAAAAATCTGAAAAAATTATGAAAAATGTTTTTGATTTTTCTCTTTCTGATTTTTATTTTTTCACAATTTTATTTTGTGTTTTGATATTTTTTATAAATTTTAACTTTATTTGAATTATTTTAAATGCTTAAAAATACTTTTATCCATTTTTAAATTCTGGAAAAAAAATATGGAATGATCCAATGATATTGTGACAAATATTGGTGACCTCATTAATTTTTTATTTCTGACTTTGTTATTTTTTATCAATTTTGGTTTATTCAACTCATTTCTTTTAATTTTAAAAATAGTTTCTGACTTTAAAAAATTACCAAAAATTTTATATAAATATTTGAGTCCTTTTCTGATTTTTCTATGGTCTTACTTAATATTTCTTGATTAATTTGAACATAATGGATATTTTTATCTTTTATTTCTATTTTTAAACATTTTTAAACCTTTTTTAAAGTATATATATTAAATGTAATATTATTTTGTGATTATTTTCTGGCTGATCTTGGGTTGAATTTTTTATCATGAACTATATTAACATCATTGGATCCATGGGGTTGAGTTTAACTCCATAAAAATGGATGAATGATTTTAATAATAGTTTAATTAAAGTTAATTCAAATGTGGTTTATATATTCCTCTCCACCCCTCTTCATCTTATCCCTTTCTTATTGCACTAAGTGTTATTGGAGCATAATCTCTATATCATGTCTCAAAATAAATGGTGCATAGATTGCTATTAACCGACCTCAAAATAGATGTGACTTCTATATAAGTCCACTTGCGATTGCTTAACATAGCATTAAATTTTGTCTCGATTCGAATAAATGATCATTTGTGGCCCAAACCTATATTTGCAAGCCCAAATATGTTAATTTGATCCCTTTGATCCAATAACTTTGAGATTCATTATGTGGAGGCTTTGGTTCTACCAATCCTCTAATGGATCTACAACACTTTTGGTCAACGTGAATCACTTAAACATCGTTGATTATAAAATAGTACTTGTGAGGATTCCAGATGGATGATATACTTGACAAAAAGCAAATGCAACTGGTTGTGTGGAGGCTTTGGTTCTACTAATCCTCTAATGAGTTCCAAATGCAAGTTTCAAGATGGTCATCCAACTAACCACTAATTATTATTTTGTTTCACTTTATGCTTTTATTTTTTATGTTTTATGTACCATTTACTTTAAGCATTACATTTCATGTTATTTATATTTTTCTCACTTGAGAATTTATATCCTTATTATCTTCAGTTTGCTCACTTGAGCCTTTCTTTTCTTTTTCAAGACACCTAATAATCAACATGAACCCTAAAAAGGCTTTAATGATACATGGACTATTTGGTTACTATCCTTGGCATTATGGAATATTGGACTTCTTGGACTTAGGATTAGAAACCTTGGCCTATGTTGGAGATCTTGTGACCTTAATTGATATTTTTGTCTGAAACTCTCAAGGTTTACCTCAAGACATTAGGTTACTTGTATGTTTTGTGTTCGGGTTATTGTGATTACATACTTTGTTTGTAATCTAGAATTCACCCCTATACAGCCGTTACTCTGCCCAATTTTTGTGAAGACTTAATACACTTGAAGTTTGGTTCTCTCAAGAGGTCTAGTATCTTTGCTTGCTTGATTTCAATCTAAGGAATGGGAATTCTATCTTGACTCATAATCTCAAGTATTGGCTTCTTGTTGGTTAGATGGTTCTTATCCTTAGCTTTTTACCTTATTCTTTAGGACAGTCTCTTCTTCTCCTCCCGCCTTCTTTAATTTCAAAAATATTCTTCCTCCTTTTGAAAGTTCTTCTTGTTTTTAAACTTTAACCACTTTCATAATAAACTTGGACTTAGGTCCATGCATTTTCAAAACCTTTTCATAAATAAACTTCAATAAACTTAATAATACTTTGGCATTTTTTTTGTGAGAAGACTAAAAGTCAATCAATCTCATTTCAAACTATTTTGCCACTTTGGCTTTTTATCTTAAAACCTTTCTCAAAAGATTAGACTCTTGTCAATCCTTGTAGTGATGCAAACAACTATACTTCTACAATATGCAGTGAAGTGAGATATTTTCAACTTGGGTGTTGAGTGAGGCATTGTTGATTTTAAAATCCAAGCCATATCCTCCACCTTTAGATGATGAAAATTCTCCTTTCTCATGATTGTGGGTAGTAAGTATGTTTTTAACACGGACAATGACGATGATGTCTTATCTCATAAAATTAATCAACACATTTGTGTTTTAAATCTTTTAAAAGGTGAACTACATGTACCCTGATATCCTATTGCACGAAAGGTGGTACATAGGAACTAAAGGTTTACAACCGCGGCGAGTGCAAAAATCATAAAAAATATACTTCTTTTCTCACCTCCACCATCTATTTTTCGTACAACATTTTATAGCCAAAATATATAGATTTTTACAAAGAGGTTCCTGCAGAGTACGTAGATGTTTAGGGTGCTAATACCTTCCCTTTGCATAACCAACCCCCTTACCTTGAATATCCCCCCCCCCTTCTTTTAGTTTATTCTCTCTTTTCCCATTCCTTTGGAAACAATAAAGCGTGGTGGCGATTTTTATTTTGATCTGTACAAGTCAAGTCAATCCAATGGCTTAGTCTTAAACATTTCTACCGCTACACATACCACCCAGCCAAAGCGCTAGTTGTATCAAGGTAATGCCTCCAATGTGTTTTGTAATCAAACCTGCAAAGATGATGGAAATATGAAAAAATAGCAAAATTGGGGATCAAACTTGTGACCTAAGAGAGGAATGACTTAGCGCACACATTTTAACCACTAAGGTGGTGATACATCCATTAATCTATGTCAATTCATAAATATATAATGTAAAATAAATTCCCTAAATCAGGAAATCAAACACGCGCGCATGAGTGGGACCCCCATGTTTTGAATGATCCAATCAGAAGCTCCTAAAAGGCCACACTTGTCTCTGGCCATTCAGCGCTGTCGTGGATGGCTGAAAAAACCGTCTTCTCTGACGGGTTGTTTTTTGAAACCTATAAAATCAAAAGAGTTGGAACAACGCAAATACCCTACCCCTCTAATTTGACCCTCCTGAATCCAAATATGGGCTTAGTTTTAGCTATAACTCCCTGTAGGTTTAGTTTCAAAGAAAAAACCCTAACACGGTTCATAAATGGCAAACCATGATTCTCACGTTATGAGTCTCATGCGATGTTCTCAAACTGTTCCAAACTTCTTCCTGAACATAACTGAGCAAGCAAAAAGCATTATAATGCTTAGAATAAAAATTTCAATTGCAAGAATGTTTACCAATCGGACTTGATGGGATATCATGATCTGATGCTTGAGAGGATTGGCTATGGACTTAGATCAACTCCTGGAAATATCAGGAAGGTGATTTGATACTTGAAATCAACTGAGAATGGCTGGAGATAAGGGCTTGCTTTTGCCCTAATCTTTGGAATTTTGAGGAAAAAATTTAAGAGTGTTTGAGGCAGCTTGCACATGTACTTTTGGTCTGGTCTTGTTATATATATATATATATATATATATATATATATATATATATATATATATATATATATATATATATATATATATATATATATATATATATATATATATATATATATATATATATATATATATATATATATATATATATATATATATATATATATATATATATATATATATATATATATATATATATATATATATATATATATATATATATATATATATATATATAAGACATGAGATTAGGTCAATAAAAATTGAAAGAATCATGCATGATTAGGAGAAAAAGATTTGATTAGGAATTATGTGAAAACTTGCTATTTTTTATCAATATTGCACCAATCTTCCTTGCACAAATTTTCTAGCTTGTATATGCAATCTTGGGCCTCCAATATAATTTAAACAAAAGCCTTACATGCCTAACTCATTAACCTTGCATTTTATTTGATTTTATTTCGAATTTAAATGAAAAAAAATCAAAATCAAAATAACAAAGATGAGTGAATGGATTTAGAGATCCTTAGATATGTCACGAACATGTTTGAACCTAAGAAGTTAGGCCCAATGGCCCAAAATCACAAATTTGCTCAATTTGGAATTCATGCATTCTACCAAAATTTTCCAACTTGCAATAGTCATAACTCTCTCAATTTTTATCTTTTGAAGGTGATGTTGGACTTTTTGGAAAGCTCAAGATGTCCTATACAACCTATATGTTGATCATTTTAGAATTTTAAGACTTTATATTGATGTAAGTTGCCTTGACAAAAAGTGTCTTTTTGTTGACTTTTAAAATGACCTGTAATGTATTGGCTTATATCTCTCAAATGATGCATTTTTTGGACTTGAGCTTAGATATAAAAAGTTATAGAGAATTGAATTTCCTTAAAAATGAGCTATGGTTGGGGAAAAGTTGATGAAGCATGTGAAAGTTATGCTTGGTCAAAGTTCAGTTGACTTCTCCTAAGGAAACCCTAATTTGGCAACTTTTGACGATTTGAGAGCTTTTCTTGAGGAATCATGATCAACCCTTAATCAAATGATGAATGTGACTTCAAAATGTTGATGTTGACCAAAAATATTGAAGTTTGACTATATGTTAACCACAGTTAACCTTTTACCCAATACCGTTGATTTTCAGTCATCTGAGCCATTGACTGAGCAAACTTGTGATGTAAGGCATGAAACTTGACATGAGCATTCTTGAAGACCTATGAAGAACCGTGAAAAGCACTTGGGACCTTGAAAACCCAATATTCCTTGAGAAATACCAAACCCTAGTTGCGGACCCATTGCCTAGGAGGAGAATTTGTTTGATCAATTCTTGAGCCACCTTGACCCTTTGAGGACCTTTTGAGAATGTCTTGAAGGAAAATGGGAGGGAAAATCTTGGGGTACAACAGTTAGCAAGGTTTTGAAAGGATCTAAGTTATGATACTAGAATATTGAGAAGATGGTGCTAGCACTAATTATAACGGTCCAGAAATTAAGACATTACTTCCAAGATCATCCAAAAACGTGAGGACTAATTGTCCCATCAATCAAATACTGAAGAAGTTGGATCTAGCCATAAGGATGATCACATGGGTTGTATAGTTGTCAGAATATGACATCGAGTTTACCCCGAGAGCAGCCATCAAATCACATATACTAGCTGACTTTGTAGTAGAACTAAGTGACCCATTGCCCGAAGAAAATACGAGCAAATGGACTCTTCACGTTGACAGTTCATCCAACCTCAAAGGAAACATGGTCAGGGTCATCCTCGAAGGACTCGAAAATTTTGTATTAGCATACTCCTTGAGCTTCAACTTTCAAGCTAGCAATAACCAGGGGGAATACGAAGCCCTCGTAGCAGGGATGAAATTGGCAGAGGAGTTAGGAGTCACCCACCTAACCGCTAACACTGATTCTCAATTGATTGCAAGGAAGATGAAATAGGAGTATCAAACAAGGGAGTTGACACTACTCAAATATCTCCAGATGGTGCAAGAGATGTCAAAAACCTTCACAAAATTTGAGGTTAATCACATCCCTATGAAAGAGAATATACGACCCGATGTACTAGCCCGACTCGCCAGTACCAAGGGCCAAGGTTAAATAAAATAGTAATACAGGAAATCTTAGAAATGCCAAGCATCAATCTGGAAGAAGCCATGTCAATCGAGCACATCATCGGCTGGATGTCCCCTATAATCCAATACCTAACATAGGGAATCCTGCCTGAAGACACCAACGAAGCCCGGTACATAAAGAAGGTATCCATTCATTATTTGATAGTGTATGACAAACTATACAAAATGGGGAGATCCACACCCATGCTGAGATGTGTGACAGAAGCAGAGGTTACCTTAGTAATGAAGGAGGTCCACGAAGGAGCGTGTGGAAGCCACATCAGAGGAAGATCCTTGTCCAGGAAGATTCTCTAAGGCAGGTACTATTGGCCTCAAATGTTACCAGATTGCGTCGAATTCGTAAGCAAATGTGACAAATGCCAGGTATACTCACCACTCATACACTCCTAGGCCGAGTTACCACACTCCACATTTCCCCATGACCATTCTACCAATGGGGAGCTGACATACTGAGACCATTTCTCACAGCGCCATGACAATTAAAATTTCTCATTATGGCTATCGACTACTTCATAAAATGGGTTAAAGTTGAGGTTGTGGCACACATTACAGCCGAAAGGGTATGTCACTTTTATTGGAAAAACATTATTTGTAGATTCGGGCTACCCAGAATCATAGTGTCTGACAATGGAACACAGTTTGCAAGCTCGACCGTGGTAGAATTCTGCAATGACTTAGGTATCCAAAATAAGTTCATATCATTGGAACATCCTCAAACCAACGGTCAAGACGAAGCCGCCAACAAGATCATCTTGACAGGAATGAAAAATAAGTTGGATGATGCAAAGGGACTATGGGCTGAACACTTTCCGGAGATCCTTTGGTCATATCATACAAGCCCCACTCCACTACTCAATAAACACCTTTATGAATGGTGTGTGGAGTGGACGCCATGATACCGGTCGAGATCAATACCCCTACTTAGAGAAGGGAGCACTTTGACGAAGGAACCAATAAGGACGACTTGAACAGTTTGACCAATATAGTAGATGAAATCCGAGAAATGGTATGGGTCAGAGAATTTGCGGTCAAGAGAGGGTTAGATAAGAAGCTCAACTTGAAAGTCAGGCAGAGAGGTTTTCAACCAGGATATCTAGTCCTCAAAAAGATCACAGATCTAAAGAACACGGGAAAGTTATCTCCAAACTGGGAAGGTGTTGTACCCCAAAATTTTCCCTCTCATTTTTATTCAAGATACTATCCTAGGTCTTCTCAAATACTCAATTTGGCTCAGAAGTTTGATCAGACAGATTCTCTTCCTAGGCAGCAAGTCAACGATTAGGGTTTGACGTTTCTCAAAGAAAACTGATTCTTCAAGGTTTCAAATGGTCTTCATAGATCTTCATGTATCCTCAAGGATGTTCATTCCGAGTTTCGTACCTCGTGTTACAAGTTTGCTCAATCAATGGTTCAGACGACTGAAAATGACTCCATTAACCCAAAAGCTGACCTTTTGCGAGACCGAGTTCAAGCAATTGTAACTTCTTCATTATTCGATATTTTTGAGCGGTTCCTTTTGCGTATGATTCTCCTTGATGTCATCTCCATTTTCTCTTCACAAATCAAGAGTTGATTACGTGTAGAAGATCACCAAAATTTGAATATGTTAGAAGTCACGTCATGAACTTTGACCTAATTTTAAGTAGTTATCGTCTGATTTCTAAGGATTGTGATTTCCTCAATTTACAATATCTTGAGACGATTATTTCTGCGCATGGTTATAAGTAATGTCGCTCACGAGTTTATCTTCAAAGATTGAAAGAAAATTGCGTTTGGAAGACTTTCAAAGTTATCGAATTGTTGCAAGTCATTTGTTTGATTTCAAAGTGTTCTTAATCATCATTGATCTTGAAATTTGTAAAGGTTGATGATGGTTCTCAAAGCATGATTGTTTGGCAATGAAGTTCCATTTTTATCAAGCATGGCATGCGAGTTTCATTTTGAATGCAAATTTGGTATGTACAAGAGGCGAAGATTAAGATTGTCGTTTAGATGACCATGGCTTTGGGATTGAGTTAACCAAGTTAGAATTGAATTTTTAAACATTTATTTTGTTTAGCAGTTTGATTGGAGTACAAGGCACATTGGTTATTGATCATTTTGTGATTGCTTGAAATCCAAGTTACCAAACCAAGATGTTTTAATCCAAAACATCCAATTGAGAATTGCAAAGTTTAAATAAATTCAAGTCTTGAACAATAAACTTCATTATACCAAATTTATTCAAGGCTTCATATTTATTACATTACAAATGGAATAATTTACAATTTTTTGTTTTGTTACAAAGAACTACAAGTTTTTTTGTGTACAAAGAGAGAACATTTATTTTGTTTCTTCAAGTCTCTGTTATTTCATCTTCAAGTAATCAATCCAATCTTTGTTTGCATCCACGCCTCGTTCCCATGAAACAAGAAAAGAAAAGTTAGCAAGCATCGTGAAAAATTCAAGCAAGAATTGATGGTTAAAGCAAGTTTTAACTCATCATTAGGATTTGCATTTGGAATTAGAAATAAAAGGTTTTGTTCTTAATCATGGTCTATCTCCTACATTTGAAAATCACAAAATTTTGATCTTTTGGTTCACAAAAGGGAAAAAGAAGTTTGCAAACATTATAAAAAAAAACAAAGTCAAACTGTAAACAATGTAAACAAAATAAGGCTGCAAACAGCAGATACAACAGCTAGGCTGCCAAACAAAACCAGGCTGTAAACAAAAGCCAGCAGCTACAAAATGCCAAACAAAACTAGGTTGTAAACAAAACAGGGCAAGGCTGCAAACAGCAGGTGCATCACAAAGCAAAAACAAAACAGGGCATCAGTAAGCTGCTATACAAAGTAGCATAAGCAAAATAGCACAACATTAATTCAAATGTAAGATATCAAAACCTTGTCATCATTTTCCAAAAATAAGTGCAAATCCTTCAAAAAATTGTATAAAAAGCAAATGCTTTATTTCATTGAAATATGAAAAAAGAAAGATGAAAGAGATATCACCTAGCCTGCATAATAACCCTGTCAATACAATCCAAAAATCTAAACCAAACCTGCTCCAAAACCTGTCATTGCACACAAGTTGGCAAAACAAAAACTACAGCCACAAAGTAATAAAATAGTAGCCAAAATTGTTCAAAAATCATCTCATTTTTCCCTCCCAATTCAACTCCTCATGCTGCTATAAAACCATAATACAGTAGAAAGAAAAGGAGGGCACTATTTGTAAAAAATAAAATCTTACAAAAAAAACAGCTGCAGAGGAAAGTTGGCAAGACAGCAAAGAGGAGAAAGATCTGAAAAACATAAAGAAATTCAAGAAAACCAGCAACAAACTCAGTAGAAGGGATTTCTTATTCTCACCTCTTTGAAGCTTATCAGAGGGGTTCTGATAGGTACACTTTCCTTACTGTTTTGTCCACCTTTTCATCCTCATATCATAGCCTTTTCATCATATATGTTGCTCCTATTAGTGTTCAAACTGTAACATAAAACACTTCTTTGAGTGAGTTAAAACTGAACAAAACGTGTTATTATTGGAACTTAAACAAAAAAAATGATTAACCTGTAAAACAATGGTAGAGGCTAATGTTAGGGAGAAGGATAATTTCAATGAGTTGAAAGATGAGATGAATCACCAGATCTCGCAGGCACGGGTTAATATTGAGGATCATAAGAAGCAACTGGAGGAGACCCGCTTCTCTCTCTCGCACCATCTTTCAATTTTTTTTCTTCACACATATAAAAAAAACAACACCTTTCGTTACATTCTTTTGTTTTCATGACTGCTCCACCGGCAAGGTCTCGTGTCGATTACGATTACCTCATCAAGCTTCTCTTGATCGGCGATAGTGGTGTTGGAAAGAGTTGTCGCCTTTTGCATTTTTCTGATGGGTCTTTCACAACCAGTTTCATCACAACTGTTGGCATTGATTTTAAGATAAGAACCATTGAGCTTGATGCCCAAAGGATCAAGCTCCAAACTGGGATACTGCAGAGCAGGAGCAGTTTCGGACAACTACGACCACTTTACTATTATGGTGTTATGGAAGGAAAAGGTTGGAATGGGAGGAACAAATGAAGAAGATGATGGAGTTCGGAGGAGTTCGAAGATGAAGATCGAAGCGATATCGCATAAAAACTCAGAGGGTTGAAGTTGGTGATTGAGGGTTGCGATATGATGAACGAAGAGCAGAGGGAATGTTGGTTTTAGAGGAAAGAAAAATCGGAAAAGATGAAGTAATTATATTTATTGTTTCGTTGGAATAAAAAAAATGTCCTTTTCCCTATGCCAACAAAAGCCAGCGGCGCCTCTATCTTTGCTTTTAGGGTTTAAACTTTTTTCCTTTCCCTTCTGCCAGCCAGGTCAGCCTATTGGGCTTGTTGGCCCAACTTCCTCAAATGTTTTAACCTTACATTTTAATTAAATCATAGTAAAAATGAATAAGCAATCCAGTACAGTTGGCAAAGCATATCTTTAATGGCTAAGGGGACTCGGGTTTAACCCCTGTTGGGACTTTTTTTTGTTTTCTTTGTTTTCTTTTAGATATTTGATAACAAAATTAGTTTAGGTTTAGATTTTAATTTTTAAGATTCAATTAAATTTAAATACAACTTTTTAAATTAGTTAAATTTTTTTTAGTTAGTTTAAATTAGGAATTTGTGAATAGTTTTATTAGTTAATATTTTATCATTTAGTTAACCTTTTATTTTAATTTATTTAGTTTCTATACTATAAAAAAAATGCTGAAAGATAAAAATATACATTTTGATTTATTTTATTTAGTTAGATGTCCTCTTTAATAGAATAGAATTTTACTTTTCTTTCCAAGCTTTTCAGGCAAATACTTAGAATTTCATTTTCATATTTTTACTTTGATTAATTAATTTTCACTTCATAAATTTGTTGTGATTTCGATTGACCACTCGATTCAATTTGGTTGTATTGTTCGCTTATTTTAACTTTTAATCATACTAATCCATCCCCATTTGTAAATTTGTACCCCCCCCCCCCCCATTCCCGAAAACTCCGTAATAGCGTAGAATTTTAATTTCTGCAATTTACTGTTTTCCTTATACTGTATAGTAAATAGGCGTGCATGGCAAGATTCAAAATCAATCACTAGATAACCTAATCAAAGAACAAAATAACTTGAACCAAACACACTTTTTCACAAGCGCACCCCTAGGGTAACCTCGCCCGTCGCCTCGGAAATACAGTCATGTCCCTCGAATATGGGACACTTTAGCAAAGACCCTTCGATAAAAAATACCGTAGTCCCTCGATGTTGCCTTCGATAAAACGATCTAGTCCCTTACAAAAAATTGCTAAAGCGTCTCACAAGTTGCCTTCTATGGCTGTACAAACGTCCCGCGCTTGTCCCTTCACATCCAACGATGGGGATTCTTACCAAATCAATGGTAAGATAGCAACATCTAAAGGAGGAAAAGAACATTTAAGACCTTTCGAGTAGGTAGATTCTCTCTTAATCGCTTTCTTGCTCACAACCAAACATTTTACACCAATACTTTCACATTAAAACCTTTTTCAAAAGACAAAAACTTTTTGTATACGTTCTTATAGAGACGAGAACCATTATAAAAATATATTTTCAAAATCACCTTTAAAAAACACAATACACAAACACCTATTTGAACTATTTTTCGAAACAACACTTTGTATGTGTTCTTATAGAGACGAGAACCATTACAAAGATATTTTCAAAAAAAAACTTTCAAAAACCACACCACAAGCACTTTCAAACATAAGCAATTGATCTAGCGAGTAACTAAGAGCCCATGGAAAACCATGGATGAAAAGGGTGCTAACACCTTCCCTTTTCATAATCTACCCCCCGAACCCAAGAAGTAATCTCGAAAGGTCTTTCCTGTGCTTTTTTACCTTTCCTTTTGGATAAAAGAAAAGTCGGTGGCGACTCTTGCTAACCGCACAATTGCAATCAAATGCAAACGACCCAAGTCAGTTCTCCCACCGTATCACAGAAGGCCACTACTGGGTACTTCATAAACTAAATAATGGGGCTTACAAATTGGAAACTCTTGACGGGTTAGAGATCCTCAGGACTTGGAATGTATCCAATCTCAGTCTTTATTTTAGTTTAAAACTACGTAATAAGTCTGCTAATATAATTGTACGGGATGCACTCTTTTCCCTTGCAAGGGCAAGGGTTTTTAATGAGGCACCCAAAATTAAAACAAATGTATGTAATACCTCTCTCGCAACTCGGCTTCACCCTCACTAAGGCTATGGACCTACTCAACCAAACTTACAATGGGGCTCTAATCTTACAAAAAGTCGAAGCACACTCTACGCCTCTCGCAAACTCGCCTTCACCCTTGCTAAGGCTCTAGACCTACTCATCCAATCTTACAATGGGACTATGTTTTGACAAAAATTCGAAGCACACTTTACCCATTTTGAAAACTTGGCTTCACCCTCGTTAAGGCTCTAGACCTACTCAGCCAACCTTACAATGGGGCTTTGTTCCGGCAAAAAGTCGAAGCATACTTTACGCCTCTTGTAAACTCGGCTTCACCCACGCTAAGGCTCTGGACCTATTTGGCCAACCTTACAATGGGGCTCTGATCCGAAAAAAATTCAAAGCACACTTTACGCATATCGCAAACTCGACTTCACCCTTGCTAAGGCTCTGAACATACTCAGCCAAACTTATAATGAGGCTCTGATCCGACAAAAAATCCAAGCACAATTTACGCCTCTCGCAAATTAGGCTTCACCCTTGCTAAGGCTCCGGACCTACTCGGCCAACCTTACAATGGGGCTCTATTCCAGAAAAAAGTTGAAGCACACCTTACGCCTCTTGCAAACTCGGCTTCACCCTCACTAAGGCTCTGGACCTACTCGGCCAACCTTACAATAGGACTTTGTTCCAGCAAAAATTCGAAGCATACTTTACGCCTCTCGCAAAACTCCGTTCAACACTCCCCTCATCTGGGTCGATTTCTATAAACTTACTCCCCTCATCAGGGTCAAGTTTTATAACTTACTCTCCTCATCTGGGTCTAGTTCTATAAACTTACTCCCCTCATCAGGGTCGAGTTCTATAAATTTACTCCCCTCATCAGGGTCGAGTTCATAAAAACGTTAAAAATGTCAAACCAGGTATGCCGTATTTCAAATGGTACCCATTAAACGACTTAGAAGGTGACTAAGAACACTTGTAAAGATAATACCCGACACTACATGATCGAGAACGTTCAGCCCGATGGACTTTGTATCCGAGGAGCTTATACATATACCAGATTATCTTCAAAAACAACACATACAACACATAAAATTTAAAATGCAGATAAACAAAAAGCAATGATTACATAAATGACCATAAAGGACCACCAAAAGTACAAAGCCCAGAGGCGATAACCCCATAGGTGGTAGTTCAAGAGTAACAAAAAGGATGGCAAAAACACTCCTTACAAAAAGAACTATAGAAATGCATCTTAATCGGATGACTAACAGAACCAATAAAATATTAAAACATCATGCATTAAGGGTCTTCCTTCTCAGCATTATCATTGTTGATATTTTCCTCGATAGAGGGGTTCTCAGTGTCATTATACCCCAAATTTACCTGCCTCGGTACTACAGTCAAAATTATTTTCAAAATTAAGTTTTAAAATTATTTTGGTTCATTTACACTAACATTCTTTGGTTTTTATAAATATTAAATTTTAAATTATTTTTCTTATTTAAAAATGTACATAATAATTTATTTGTATTTTTTAAAATAACAAATGTGTGCTCGTCTTCATATACTTTTAATAGAGTTTTTATTTCAAATAAGCAACATAACACAATTGGTAAGGAAGTAGAGCTTGCATGCATGAGTTGATGGGTTCAAATCTCATTTGGTGCATTTTAGATATTTTTTTCTTCTTTTTATTGTTACTAACTTTAATTTCATTTTTATTTATATTTAATTTAAAAAATCACAAAAATATTGCATTATTAATTTAATTTTCGTTTTTTTATTTATCATTTTTTTAATATATTATTTTTTTTCATTTAAACAATAGTTTTATGCATTTTATAGTGAAAAATCTAAATAAAAAAAGTTTTAATTTTGATTTGTTATTTTTAGCATTAACTTTGTGAGCAAGCAAATTAACTTAGAAAATATCCAATCTAATTAAATAAAAATATTTAAAATCTAGAATTAATTTTGGGGCTTTAATTATTTTATTCAATTATTGGATCAATTTAATTTATTTCCTAATTTAATTAACCTAATTTTCTAGTATAAATAGAGCTAAATTCGACACATTAAAGAGGAGGCCATTTTTTCACACAATTCCATCGCACCCAATTGGTATCTCTCTCTAGGTTTTGATTTCATAGTAAAGAAGCAAAACCAACTTACCTCACAAATTCATATCACTACACAAAATAAAGTCCATACACCAGTATTTTCAACAATACCAATAATCTGCAGGCTATTCAATAGAAAATCGAAAAGGAAGAGAAAAAAATTATGACAAAGAGAACGGAAGAACATGAGAAGAAGAAGAAGAAGAAGCTGATATATGAGTTTCGAATTATGAAACCCTAGATCTGTGTCCATCGTTTCCTTCAAGCCCTTAATCTTCAATTGCCACGCCTTTATCATTATCATTGTCTCCATATCTCGTACCTAAAAATAGAAAGAAGAAAAGCGAGATCACTGAAGAGGTCAAGCATCAGAACGAACGAAAAAATGTATCAAAGGTAATCTTAAAACTTAGCTTAGGATTTCTAAATGTTAATCTTTGCTGTGATTTGGGTTTAAGGTGGGGATCAGCGCCACTTCAGGTCGCTACCTCCCAGATTCACTTCCTAACTAAAGGACACACCCCCTGCTATTTGGGCTCAGATTTTCTTTTGGGCCTAAATATCTTTCCAATAAATCCCCAATTCTAATATTTACACCCCCACGCTTGAATTAATTAATTTTATTTATTAATTTTTTTAACGTTATTTTTTTTCTTCTTATTTCGTTTAATTTATTTAATTACCATACTTTTTAACATTTGCATTAAATATATTTTTGCATTTAAAATCATTAATAAGTAATTATTGCATTCTTATTTAAAATATCTAACATACTCTTAAGTAATTATTCATTAATCTTTCTAAAAAAACTAACATTTCTTTAATTACATTAAATATTTTTCTCATGCATTAAAATATACTTTCTCATATTGCATAATATATTCGAAAACATCTAACCAATCAAAAACTAACTTTTTCTTACTAACATAATTCAAACTTATATTTTTCAAACATGATTATAGAAATTTCTTTTATCGATAGCAAACTTCGTCTATAAATTATGCTATTCACACATCCAGACTTGGTTCAAGGAGAATTCAAGATATTTCTATAATCCATAAAAAAATCTAACAAAACAACTACGAACTACGAATTGGGACTCCGATTCCTCATAAGAGGATACGTAGGCATACGAATTAAAATTATGGCGAGTTCCCCTAGTTAAAATTAAATCCCTATTCCTAAACTATAACCTAAACCCTATTATCCTTGTGAACAGGGTAGATGAGGGGTGCCTAACACCTACCCTTCGTCTAAAATGAGTCAATAACTTAGAATCTCTGATCAAATTAGGATTATCTATTATATTCCCTTCCCTGGGATAAAAATTAATGGTGATGACTCTTATTTTTAAACCGGTTATTACACTCAGGATTCAGCTGAGAAGAGGGAGCCTTTCTCACATCTTCAAGATCAACTAGGTGACCATCTTGCACCACCTTGAAAAAGCATATCTCCAATATAGCCAAATCGGGATGAAGGCATAATACCGTATCCTTAGCCCACTCAAAAGCTTCATCACCAACAGAAATAACATCAACCTGAGACTTCTTAAGAGCTTCCCTCAACTCAGCAGTAGTAGCCTTCAACTCGTCATTGGTGGCATTTTCTACCTTCAACCTCTCATTAAGCTGGGTAAGAGTGACTTTATTCTTAGACTCCAGCGTCTCTCAGTGCTCTTTCTCCTTAACCAGAGCCTCTTCCATGTTGGACAGCTTCTCGGACTGAGCCTTATGAACCTCCCTCAATAGAGTTATCTCCTCCTTCATCATCGTCTTCGTGTCCTCATGATCATCCACAGATTCAAAGAGACCCCTGGTCATAACTGCACACCTCATAAGATAAGAACTGAGATTATGTGTCATTTTCTGATGGCCAACAAACTTAACCTTGTTAACATCCTCATTGGCGTTGAGATGATCATACAGAAATTGAAGCCTGTCAAAGTTGTTGGACCAAAACTTGAACTCCTCTGAAGCATGGCTATTCCCGATTTCTCCCATCAGAGAAGTGATCTTCATGTCAGCTCGACAAACTTCGTCACTCATCAGGGTCTTCATCCTTTTGGGAGTGCTTTGTTGAACCTCCTCTTGGATAGCCGAGACAGAGACTTGGGGCTCAGGTACTCTAGAGGTAGCCTTGGAGCTTCCTTCGTTACGCTTTTTTTATGTCCGAGTCTCCAGCCCGGATAAGTCTGACTTGATCACGAAGGCCTCACCTTCAGCCCTCCGGGCAGCCCTTGCCTCCATTATCAACCTGTTTTGCTCGGCCACAAAAAGATTTGTCATCTTATCTGTAAAGAAAGGAAGACACGATATAAGTATTGCATAAAGAGCGTGGGATGGTTAAAACAAAAACAAAGACTATTACCAAGGAAGTCAAGATTTGTTCAACAGTTAGAGACAATAAATCTTTGACCTTCATTATACGGAAGGAATCAAGAATGGTTAAAGCTTGGACTTCTAAGTCGCCTAGCTTCTCAAATGTAAAACCAGATATAGGAGAAGGATCCCAGGTCCAGTAGAAGGGGGAGCGGGGCTGCCCGCCCAAAGAGTATAATACTTGGGGAAACCTCGGCCATCATTTCACCTTCAGAAACCGATCCTTGAAACCCTTGTAGTTAGAAGTATACACCTGAAGAAAGCTTCTATGAGGAAGGCCATTAACATGGATCCATGAAAGCTCCTCGGATCCCTTTACCTTATAAAATAAGAAGGACAAATTGACTGTAGGAATGATGTCCATCGCCTCACAAACAATTTCAAAAGCCTTTATAAAGGCCCAATTGTTAGGGCGAAGCTATGAGGGCACGACATTCATAGACTTCAGAACACCAGTCTCAAACTCAAAAAAGGGTATACGGACTTGGAAATCCTCTAAAACTCCAGCATAGAAGTAAAAGAAATCTTCATCAGTGTCCTTCCGTCGAAGTACACACATGCGATCCCCTGAGACACGGTTCCAGGATAACATGCTTTCCTCCCCTGTCAAGGAGACCTTCATAAAAGACCTAATTTTTGCAATCTTTGTGTCGTTTAGTACACTATATTTGTAACCCATGACTTCAATGTCAAAAGGGGCAGAAGCAGCTATCAGAAACTCTATGGAACATGAGGAGGAAGAATCATGGTCAGAATCACTCAAAGAAGAGATGGTGAAACCATAAACCTCCTGGGTAATCTGATTAAACTCCTCTTTACCTAGAACACCCTTCATATCTCACATGCATTGGTCCCATAACTCTCTTCTTTCTTCAATGCTAGAGGGTTTCATAATGTTTCCCTCATCGTCATACTCTCTGAAGACAACCATGACCTAAGAGGGCAAAAATGTAAATAGAAGAGTAAAGAGAAAATACCTGGAAAATGGAGAAACACTTGAGGGAGATTAAAACACTCTCTTGAAATAATAATCGCCTTCTATAATTACCAAAGATAGAAAAGGAAAGAAGAAAATAGGGTCTTTAATAGAGTCTAGTGAATAACGCACTAGGCATGGGAAGCGTCACCCAATGAATGGGGGATTAGGTGGAAGTCATCATTACCTCAGAAAAGAGAAAATGGCGACTCTTCACTCCACAACACGTGGATCAGAAGAGAGTAGCAACCTGACGACGCTTGTATTACCTTCTGTGACTATGTGACCAAATACAACATCCTCACAAAGAGAGGAATTGAACTCGGGGGCTTATGTACATCCTAGAAATCACATGGTTGGCCAGGCATTATAATTGGCAAGGAGAAAGGATAAAATAGTAGTCAGCTCAGTGTGAAGGTACCCGGGGTGTAACTTGGCTAAGGGAGTGTCCGATGACCCATGGACCTGGGTAGCAACTTGTCGTCACCATTGACCTGGATTGGGTAGGTAGACGGGAGGCACCTGCCCATTATCGATCATCATCTTGGCTCATTATAGCTGGTAACCGCTGACGGCGCATTTATTAGTATGTTACACATCACTAATCATCTTCTTTCATTAAGACGATGTAGGTTACGTAGTTATGGAACTCCAAAGTCACTCATTAATTGAGGCTCTTGATGAAGTAAACATACTCACTATATAAAGGGGATCCTGATAGAGGGATAAGAAAGAGATTTATCTTAGTACGCACGCATCACTGTTGTAGCTCCCAAATCCCTCAATCATCTCATAAACTCACTCCGGTTGGCTCTCCCTAGAAACCTCCTGGGAAGTTAGCCAGATATTTATTTTACACAGGAATATAAATATAGAAAATTTTGTTGGAAACTGTGTTACTAACAAATATCTAAGAATTAAAAATTAAAAATTTAATCCAACTTTTAAATCATTAGATGAGAGCCTTCATGAATTTTAGTAAAAATCAATAAGGAAGAAAATTATAGAGAATGTGAACGAACTAGTCAAAACTACTCAAAGATGAAGGAATCAAAACTAAAGAATCACCATCATTATCTTACTCCTATCATACAACTCATGTATAACCATTCGAAAGAACATACTCAGTAGTTGAACGATCTTTGGAAGATTCAACATCAAATGAAGGATCCTCTTATTCAAGGAATGGAAAAGAAGATGAAGAAGCTTCTTCAAAATTTGAACAAAGAAGCGGAGGAGAAACATCAACCTCGGGAAGAAATATGAAAAGGTCTTCTTCCAACAAAGAAAATGAAATTTACTTAAATGCATCTTTCGAGGGAGATACTGCTCCAGGTATCAAACCTCCTTATGCACAACTCTTTAGAATGTGTGATCAATTAGAGAAAGATAATACAAAACTAAGAGAACATACCTTAGGTCTTAAGGAATCCCTGGGATATCTTAAGAAAATCAATGGATCCTTTAAAATAGAGATGATTAAGCTTAGAAACTCGAAAGAAGAATGTAAATAATTTGATTCCCTTATAAAATAATTAGTTGACCTTCAATAAACCCTAGGAAATTTTACCCAATGGAAAAAGAAGCTTGACCTAATTCTACCTAGTCAAAAGCCTTCCCTAAACATAAATGGAATAAGATTTAAAGGGGATAGAAAACCTAGGAAATGTATAAATAAAAAGAAAACAAACATCTAGTATTTAAATGTACACACTGTAAGAGAATATGTCACTTAGAACCCTTTTGTCTTGATAAATTAAAAGGATCTAAAGATAACCACCTTAGATCTTCTGTGACTAATACATTTGGGCTGAAGAAGATGTTGGCGCCAAAGGTGAAACCCTAGTGTTTTGCAGATATGTTTTACAGTTTGGAATTTTTGACGACTATTATTAAAATTATTGAAAAGCAATAGTATACTTCAAAAAGTATACAATATTTATAGTCTATGGTCCAGAATATGAATGATGATGACAAATGTCAACTGTTATGATCAAAACAAACTATTTGAGATTATCTCGAAATATTTGATTCATGGAGATCAATTGAATAAACACGTCATGTAATATCTTATGTCCTCTTAAATATTCTATTTGTTGTCAGTTGGGACAGTTTGAGCTCTTATGTGATCTATTTGTTGTCAGTTGAGACAAATTAAGCTCATGTGTACTCTATTTGTTGTCAATTGAGACAAATTGAGCTCATATGTGCTCTATTTATTGTCAGATTAGACAAATTGAGCTTCTATATGCTCTATTTGTTGTCAGTTGAGATCAACTAAGTTCCTATATGCTATATTAATTGTTAGTTGGGACAAATAGAGTAATAGTGAACTTAAGTAAACTTAATTCTTACTTAATGAAACTGATATTTATTAATTAGTACAAGAGAGTACATTTTGATAACATTAATAATTGGTTATTTATTCTAGTAAAAGAATATATTCCTAAGAAATATCATCTAAGATATTTCTTTCTAACTTTTGATACCAGCCACTCAATTATCTCTCTCTTTTCTACCAATCTTTCTCCACCACTTGTTTCTACCACTTCATTATTTCCTTTGCTTCTTGCTATCAAAAAAAAAAGAAAAAGGAAAGAATTATGAGAGAAGAAACATAGAGAACAAGATAAGAGAAAAGAAAGGAAAATAGAAAAGAGATAAGGAAGAAGAAGAAGAAAAAGCCATGGAAATCATCACCATCACATATTCAACTCAATTTTCTTCATCGTCTCCATCTTCAAAGGTGAGTTCATAGTTATAATTAGATTGAGGAAGAATCCATGACTTTGGAAGTTATGGTTTTGTGTTGATTTCATGATTTTTATATGTTGTTGTGTTTAAATCGTGATCTTGTGGTTGATGTGGATTTTTAAACTCATGCTTGTTAGTTTCATGCACTTGCGTTGCAATTCATTGTAAGTGTGATTTTGTTTATAGTGTGCCATGCATAATAATAATAATAATAATATATGCTAACAATAACTTAATGATGCTACATAAAATAATTACGTGTGATGAATACATGCTCTTGTCGTGTGGTTATATCTAATTATAAGTCAAGCAAAGACAAAACTATCGCGCCATGTGAGAATTGCATAGATCTTGTTAAATCCATGGTTTTAGGTTTGGCATAAATTTTACTAAAACATGGTTTTGGACTGATGTTGAGCAAGATGTAATAATATCTTGACCAACTGTCATGATAAGTTCTGCTGTCATCTGTATCAAATAGATGTTGAGCCAGATGTCTTGACATATTTGTAGGTCAAGGAGATTTATTAGGAACATGTGCATATTTTATTTGGTTTCATTAAAAAGGATCTTGGAGACTTTTTAGGAAACCTTAAAAGATTTGTTCTTATTTTTATGTGAAGATCTTGTAGCTGACTTAAAAATTGAAGTTTGGATTTGATTTGAAGAGTACAAGCCCATCCTGTAAGAGTATATAAATAAGGACTTGCTAAACCTAAAATAATAAGCATTCACAATGAAGAAACCGTAGGTGCAACATAAGGATTAGGGTTTTGGGACTCTTTTATGTTCTTTGTATTTTTGTTCTTTGTATGTCACTCATGTATCTTTTGAGACATTGAGGTTGACTGATTGTTCTCATTCATGAGCTTTTAAGCAAAGAGTTAAGTATTGTTCTTAGTTAAGCTCTTAAGCAAAACTAAGTATTGTTTATTGGAAGTTTAATCTTCTATTTGGTTCTTTTGGTCTAGTCACAAGGTTTATAACTGTAAGCATCACTGAGGTGATTGGAAGTGAGAGTGGGATCTCATATCTAGAGGTATCTAGGTAGAAGTTGCACAAGGTAGTGATTAGGCGAGAAGTTGTAAACTAGGTGTTGCACCCCAAAATTTGCCCTCCCATATTCTCCAAGAAATTGCCAAGCCAAGCTGCAAAGTTCCCCAAGAATTGCACAGTGCAAAGATCCCCTACACTGTCAAAACTAGGGTTTGTGTTCTGATCAAGAAAAGGAAGTTTTCAAGGGCCCAATCAAGTCTCATATGCCTACAAATATGGTCAAGCATCCTCATATCAAGTTTCAAGGCATTCAGCTCAAAATTGCACAGTCAAAACCCTAAATTGCACTACAGTCAACTGTAGGGGCAAAATGGTCATTTGACAGTCAAAAGTTCAAATTTTTGGTCAACATATCATTTTGAAGCCACAAATATCATTTGATCATGCTTGATCATGATTCTCAAAATTTGGCTCAGAAAATCATCAAGATACAAAAGTTACTATATTTGGACAGCTGAAAAAGTCAACTTAAATTGACCAGGGCATAACTTTCACATGGATTATCAGAAAAATTCCATCCAAAGCTCATTTTGAAGAGAAAGACATTTCCTACAACTCATCTTCATACTTCAAGTCCAAGAAATGCTCTCACAAAAAGTTATCAATTTCAACATTATAGGTCATTTTCAAAAGTCAACAAAAAGGGACTTTAAGTAAAAGGCCATAACTTGAGATTGGTAAATCAAAATGACATGGGACCAAAGGAATTGGTTAAAGGACTCAAAGACCTTTCCAAAATGTCCAAGAACATGAGAAAAGCTTAAAAATTGAGCAAGTTATGCCTTGTGGAAGTTGGGAAATTTTTGGATATTTTGAAAAGTCAACTTTGATCCAAAAGACCTAAAATTGCAAATGGGCCCATTTTTCTTCCATGATTCATCATTCTAAGCATATGCACGACCACTTGGCCCAAAGGGAAGTATTTTCTCATTTTTTATTTATTTATTTGAATTATTATTTATATTAATTCATTTAAATCATTAAAATATATGAAAAATATCTAATATGCCTTAACAAATCCTTTTATACATGTTTTGCCATCAAGATTTCGTGCACATGCTGATTAGGAAGAATTGGATTGATTTGAGCATAATTGATACAAAAACCATGTGAAAAAGATTGAAAATATAATGGAAAAAAAATCAAATCTTCAATCCATGATTACAAGAGATTTTGTTGAATTTTGTTAACCTAATGCCTTCACTACATAATCAAAAACCTAAACCTAATGCATAGAGACTGAAAAGCTGCGCCCAAAAAGCCATTGTGAAACTTGATTTTTCTCCAAAAAAAGAAAAACTGAATTCATTGTTAGAGGTTGATTCAAGGCACGAAATTCATTCCAAAAGCTTCCTTGTGGTCCCCTGAACGCATTCCAATCAAAAACAACAACCAAAGCTCCAAGAATCGGTACCTATGACTCGAACTGTAAAGAGAAAAAGTCATAATCGTGCATACCAATTCATGCATTTTTTATAAATTTTGATATGTGTTTTGCATTCCTCATGATGTTCTGAAGCTAACCCATGCCTTTAATTTGATTATTATGCTGTGTATGCAATTTCGCCATTGTTGCTTTTCTAGGGTTTACGAAGCTCAAAATTAGGGATTCTTAAAAGAGGTAAAATTAGCCCTCAAGACCACCATGGTTGCATTCAGCAAGCTTGGACGAAGAAGACTCAATATTCGCGCTCAATTTATGGAGCCCTGAGACCTAATCGCTATTTTTCCAAAAGCCTTCTAATGAAACGCGCCCAAAACCGTTGCTTTTGTGTTTTTGTTTCAGGGATAGTGGAGACGATGAAGCGTGGCAAACTATGATTCGTTGATTTGAATTTTCGCGCGTGGATCCATTAATGTTGATTGTTTTCTTTATATTATTTGTTTGTTTATTATATAACAAACGCGTTAACATGGCTCAGCTGGCAGGCGCTCATTGCATTGACGTCCAAGACCTGGGTTCGAGTCCCAGGTCTGCATAATATTTCATGTTATTTTTCAATTCAAACTCCTATGCAGCGTCAGTATTGAGGATGCATCATATGCCTCAAAATCCAAAGGTCCACGCGTCCAAGGGATGCAGATCAAGGGCTCAAAATTGAAGAACACCATGAGGACTAGTCAACACGCGCATACGTGGCCTGGAAAAGTCAAACAATCTCAAGTTTAATGGGCCAGAATTTCACACTAAGACCTCCACTTTGGGGCCTGAACCCCCCCTGGTTTGCTTTCTCTATATTTTTCTTATTTTATTGTTAATTGTTATTTTATTTTCTTTATTTGTTTAAATTAATTATTTTTTTTAACAAAATATAAAAACTTCATAAAAATCAGAAAAAAGATAAAAACATAATAAAATATTTAATTTTCATATTTTCTTGTAAATAATTGCATGTAAATAAATTTAGTATTAAATAGGTTTTAATTTTAATTCTTTTTAATAACAAAAATACAAAAATATAGAATTAGATTTAATTGATAATTTTTATTTCCTTTTAATTTTTCTTTTCACCATAATAATATTTATTTTATTTATTTTCATGATTAAATTGTATATAAAAACTTAGGTTTAATTTAGGTTATATTTTAATATTTTCATAACAAACTTAAAAACCATTAGAATTAGGGTTAGTTAATTTTAATTAATTCTTTTTTCTGTTAAATCTTAAAAAACGTAAAAATACATAAAACATTTTCTTTTAATTTTAATTTTAATTCCTTATTAATTTTAATTTTGCAAAAGGGTCCAACGCCCATATTTTTAATTGTTTAATTTGCGTATTTATTTTATCGTTTAAATTATTATGTATCTCTCCCAAAGCGTTGTAACTTAAACTTCTCGCACTTTTCAATTTCGTTATTTACTTTGCTTTATTTATTTTCTGTCAAATCGGGTCCGGTTTAATTTTGGCGATGTGGACCCGCGCCATTTGTAATAGCCTTAGATTTACTTTTTCCGCAAATATTTTTAACTGTTAACCAAACATGAAAGAATGTATGTCAAAATAAAATCAAGCGTAGAACACCAAATGACATGACAAGATAAATACAAATGAAAATGACACACAATTCGCACACACCACCCCTAGGGTACGCCTCACTGTTGCCTTGCCTTCGAAAGGTGATCGTCGAGTAGAGGACGTCTTAGTAAGTCCTCATGATCCGGGAACCTGGCATGAGGGTAGCTTCTAAGGTGTCTTCCCATTGCTCTGGTGATCACCATGTCCCTACAAACTCGAATTGACCCGAACACCTCCAACGGTGGTGCTACCTACCTCTCAATGGTGGGATGGCACTACTTTAAAGGACATTTACACAGACGAATTCCTTAGGGTAGGTAGACGACTCATAGATACTTGCTCTCTTCAAAAACAAACAAAAATCTTTTCACACCGACACTTTTCAAAAGCTTTCAAAGCAATTTTTTCAAACACTCTGACGTACGAGTCGAACTGAAATTTTTCAAAGAAACTTTTTAAAACCCACATTGAAAAGCAAACAAACCTTTTTGAAAATACAAGTGAGCAAGTATCTAAGAGCCCATGGATAACCATGGATAGAAAGGGTGCTAACACCTTCCCTTTCTATAACCTACCTCCCGAACCGAGAGCAATCTCTTTAAGGAATTTTTCTGTGCTTTTGTCCTTTCCATTTGGAGAAAATAAAAGACGGTGGCGACTCTTGCTTCCGCGACATTTCGCGAACCAGCGTTAAACAGTCAGTTCCAGATCCACCGATCACAGAACTGGCGACTCTGCTGGGGAAAAACTTAAAGTGAGGTGTACCTTAGGATTAAGATCACTATGTTTTCAATTGTATTGCTTTGTGTGCTTTAAAATTGTGGGTTGCTTGGGAGTTCTATAGATCCTAACCTGGATCTGGGGGATACCTTCTTAGAAAGTAGCAACAAGGCTGTGAGGGAACTGTGCGGGGTATACCGACATGGTTGAAACAGTCTGCTATGTTGATGTGGCACTTTGGTGTGTACCGGTAACCCTTGAGTTCAGTCAAGGAGAGTACGGGGCCTCCGCGTGGTGTCGTGAAGCATCAACAGACCTTAGGAACCTTAATTGAACCATCTTGGCCTCTTTAGGGTAGTGAGATAACTGACTTTGGTGCAGTCCGAGGTTGGTTGATACTCGATACTACACTCAATTGAGGGTTGCTTTCCTGGAATA
The DNA here is from genome assembly GCA_948472305.1 of Vicia faba. Classification (NCBI taxonomy): domain Eukaryota; kingdom Viridiplantae; phylum Streptophyta; class Magnoliopsida; order Fabales; family Fabaceae; genus Vicia; species Vicia faba. The sequence continues at coordinate 1,001,909,920 of OX451737.1, read as the reverse complement.
TTTCGGTCGCCAGTTCAGTGGCTAAATCGAAACGATGAACAATGAAAGCAATCCCGTGATATTGGGACCCTTAGAACCCGGTTACTTCTAATAGGACAGGTTGAACCCACCAACTTCAAGAGGGTAATACCTAGACCTCATGCTGGCCTAAACTCTAAGGGCTTCTCTTGTGTGACTTGTGTGCCTTTGTACTTGCCTACTTGCATGCTTGTTAGCTGACACATGAACTACTTGCAGGTTTTGTTTATAGTCCTTAATTAGGACTCATAATAAGGTTTACCGAGTTTCTTGCAGGTTTTGTTTTAGTCCTTAATTGGGACTCATGACAGTTTTTACTTGAGCTTCTTGCAGGTTTTGTTTATAGTCCTTAATCGGGACTCATAACAAGAGTGTACTAAGTTTCTTACAGGTTTTGGTTTGCAGTCCTTAATTGGGACTCATAACAGGGCTACGCACATTACCCCATGCATACCATAACATCATACCATTGCATACATCCTAACCCATTTCAAGGATCTCAAGGGTCTGTGATGCAGGTCATGATGAATCAAACATCTAGCAAGGGGCAAAGAGGATTTATTTTCCTCTAGCCAAGGTTGTCGGGGGCTATGACCCACTGGATATGGTGAGCCTTTGACCCTTGAAAAAGGACTCTCAACAAATATGAAGTTCCTTCAATCAAGCCACGAATTCAAATTCTAACAATCTTTTTGTTTACCCTGCGAGATCCTTGAAAACATTGCATACATATCATACGTATCATTGCATTACAGGTACCCTCTCGACAGGTCACTCACCATCTTCGCTGTTTATTTCAGCAATGGCTTTCCAACCAGACAACCAAGATCTTCGTACTCAGAACGCCCAACTGCGAGAGATGTTCTTGAACCTATCCCAGGGGCAAGAAGAAATAAAGACTCTCCTCACCAGGAACTTGACCTTAGGGAATGCAGGGGGCATCAGGAACGATCAGCTGGAAGGACTACAAATTGAGTTGGCAACCATGAAGATCCAAATGATGGGGCAGTTGGTGGGCCAAATGACTCTCATTCAGGACTTAGCTCAAAAACAAGAAGAGCTCCGGGTCCTCGTCACTAAGCTGCTTCAAAATAATCCAGTAGGGCAAACAGCCAAGGTTGAAGCTCCAGCCATCATCCAACCACATGCAGGGCAAGAAGACAAAGGAAAATCCCCTCAGCTTGCTTCAGGGTCACGAGCCCAGCCTCAACGGGTTAGTCAGCGTAAGCGAAATGCACCCGGAAGACATTTCTCGGAGACTGATATACCCTCATCCTTTATACTGAAGCGTTTGCTGGAGGTCAATCTGATCACTCTAAAGGACCCTCCCAAGAATCCCAACAGGACACCTTCGAGGTATAACCCCGACACCCGCTGCGCTTATCATTCAGACAGCCCGGGGCATGCTACAGACGACTGTTGGACCTTGAAGAACAAAATACAGGATTTGATTGACGAAGGGGTGATAGAGTTCATGCCGGATGGCGAGATGAAAATCTTCCGCTGAGAATCCTCCATCTGAGATAGCTAGTTCAAACTAAGAAACTTTTGTTCATTCGAATGTTCAAGTTGTATTTTTCTTTGATTGTTTAAACATTTTATTCATATCAAACATTGTTATTTCATTAATGCATTACACATGTCTGTTTCGAAGTAATTATTTCGTATTCACTATATTGCAAATTTCTTTCATATTTTTCTTGATGTTCAACTCTCGATTAATAATTCTAGGCCTCTTGAGGGAGGATGACGAAAACGATACCGCTATCTTTACAGTATGCTTTTGAACAGACCCCGCTGATGAGGTACAGGCATTGTTTCAAATCCTAAACACTGGAGTTATAAGGAAGATAATCCCTCGTCAACCCATCTGAGCCAAAGAAGTAGGAGTTTTATTTTCGAAAATTGAAACCCTTAATCATAACCTGGGGCAGGGTAGGCTTCTCAGTTGATCCAAGTGCACAATGAATGGCACCAAATGAGTCTTTCCAAAAACAAAAGACAGTGATGGTTCAGAACAATCATAAGGACAGTCAGTCATTATCAAAAACAAAATCATAAATGAAAAGCCCAAAAAGTCAAAACCTATAAAAGGGACTTACGAAACTGGGGCATCCCGCTGACTGTAATTCCGAAAAAGGAAACAGTTCAGGCAAAAAAAGAAAGGGATAACAAAAAAAATCAGACAAGAAAGAGGTCTTACCAACCCTCAACAAAAAGGAATGACTGCCTATTCAAAATAAGTTATCAACATCCGAATCATCACCGGAAAATCAGAGCCAGGTCTAACATATGATCAACTGAGTTTAGGTTTGGAGAACATCACGAAGAGCGGGTGGGTACAAATAAAATTTGAGCCTTTATCCTTTGTTTCTTAAACCGTGAACCAGGCCACGTTATAACCCTTAAAAGTCCTAGCTGAAGCATGGGTTAGTTCGAAAGCATACTGTTACGAAAGGTATCCTGACTCCTTAAGGCTTACGGTAAATACGGAGTTGACATCACGTTTTACAAACATTCATTTGTTTTTATGAAAAAAAGAATGCATTTTCAAAATCTTCAAGACAGACATAAGCTTTGCATTTTTAACATAACTTTGTTCGCATATGACTTTTTGTTTGAACAGCAGGGAAATTCGCACGATGAATACCTAGTGAACAAAAGCACTTCCAATCAAAGGGCATGACCTGATCATGGTCTATTATCTGGGGCAATCCAATCAAGATTCGGAGAATCTCTCAAAGGCCAAATAGCCTGGGGCAAATCTCTGCCTGAATCACTTGGGGCATTCCAGCAACGAATCTTGCCTAATCAAACATCTTCTGGTGGCATGGCAAAATACTTCCAACAGGGGCAACTCCCTACATTCCCTGAACATGGACATAGTCAAAAAATACTACGCATAATCAAAGACCCGCTAGGTTGACGCACCTAGGCAAAAATAAGGGCTTCCCGGCGAACCAAAAGGGTTCGGGCAAAATGAGGGATGAAATGAAAAAATCTGTACACCCGGCAAGTCGAAAACCTGAAAAGGCGGCTTGGGCAAAAATGGGTATCCCGGTGGACTGAAAACCCGAAAGGGCGGTCCAGGCAAAAGTTAGGGATCAAAGCGTACGACTATGTCCTGTCATCTTGTCACCTGCCTACCAGAAGAAGGTTTGACCCTCAACAACTATCAGCATCTCACAGGTCCCCCATAGAAACAGGGGCAATAACGGTTGGTCCAAGCAATCTAATTGTTCCATCCTCCAAGATACCAAGATAGGCTCAGCTAAAAAACGTGGCCAGTACATATTAACTCCCCAGAGAGTGGTTCAGTAAAACAGTACATTCTTCTCCAAGCAAAATTATAAATCTCAAGGAAGTTGAGTATCCTCCCGTAGATCTCAATACCTCCCCAGCAGCATGCATATATCCTTAACAAGTATCCCCGGCAGTCTTGGTCTAAAGATTGTTCCCCGGCGGTATATCAACATTCAAAGGAATCACTTCCCCAGCATATCAAAACTCCCCAGAAGAGTCCAATCCAGTTTCCCCAGGAAAGTTGGAATTCATGTCCCCAAGCAATAAGCTTATCCCCAGTAGATTCCGGAAGCTTATCCCTCGCAGGGCACGAACGCGTCGTCCGGCTTGATTTAAAGAGTTATTTCCTTAACAGGATATAACTGGGTTATCCTCAGCCAAAAGCCACGGAAAGAGCGTCGTCGACATAGTCTTCCTATCCCCAGTGAAGTCTATCAATGCTTCCAATACAGCAAAGATATCCTCAGCAAGTTATTACTAACAATTCAGCAAAAGCATCTCTATCCCCACAGAGTATTGCTTCCCAGCATAGTCGCTAGAGTATCTTTTCTCCCTGCAGAATCTTCCATTCACCAAGTTTATTCCGCAACGGAGTCATCTTCTCCTACCGGTATTCTTGCAGTTATCGTCCCCAGCGGAAGCAAAATCTATTCTTCAACATCAGCCCAGGATACGACTTCCCGGCACCCGTCAAGGATTCACTTTCCTAGACAAAAGCATACATAAAACATCACACACATCATTATAACAGGCATAGACGCATCATATCATACAAGTCTCATTTATGTTGAGAACATCATTGCTTGATCCATATCATGCATTGCATATGACTAACCTTTACCTTTCAGGAAAGATGCAGTTTAAATTCTCAATCACATTTCAAGACTTTGTCCGGTTCAGTTAAATCGACCCTAAGATTTTCCTGATGCTTATCCAGTCAAAGGCCTTCTCTGGTTCAGTCAGATCGACCCCAAGATCTCCCTGATGCTTATCCAGTTGAAGATATTTCAAGACCTAGACCGGTTCAGTTAAATCGACCCTAAGATTTTCCTGATGCTTATCCAGTCAAAGGCCTTCTCTGGTTCAGTCAGATCGACCCTAAGATCTCCCTGATGCTTATCCAGTTGAAGATATTTCAAGACCTAGACCGGTTCAGTTAAATCGACCCTAAGATTTTCCTGATGCTTATCCAGTCAAAGGCCTTCTCTGGTTCAGTCAGATCGACCCTAAGATCTCCCTGATGCTTATCCAGTTGAAGATATGTCAAGACCTTGTCCGGTTCAGTTAAATCGACCCTAAGATTTTCCTGATGCTTATCCAGTCAAAGGCCTTCTCTGGTTCAGTCAGATCGACCCTAAGATCTCCCTGATGCTTATCCAGTTGAAGATATTTCAAGACCTAGACCGGTTCAGTTAAATCGACCCTAAGATTTTCCTGATGCTTATCCAGTCAAAGGCCTTCTCTGGTTCAGTCAGATCGACCCTAAGATCTCCCTGATGCTTATCCAGTTGAAGATATTTCAAGACCTAGACCGGTTCAGTTAAATCGACCCTAAGATTTTCCTGATGCTTATCCAGTCAAAGGCCTTCTCTGGTTCAGTCAGATCGACCCTAAGATCTCCCTGATGCTTATCCAGTTGAAGATATTTCAAGACCTAGACCGGTTCAGTTAAATCGACCCTAAGATTTTCCTGATGCTTATCCAGTCAAAGGCCTTCTCTGGTTCAGTCAGATCGACCCTAAGATCTCCCTGATGCTTATCCAGTTGAAGATATTTCAAGACCTTGTCCGGTTCAGTTAAATTGACCCTAAGATTTTCCTGATGCTTATCCAGTCAAAGGCTTTCTCTGGTTCAGTCAGATCGACCCTAAGATCTCCCTGATTCTTATTCCAGTAGAAGACACCCAAGATTTTTCTCAACGAGCGTTGTTGAAGTTAAAGTCACCCAAGATTTTTCTCAACGAGCGTTGTTGAAGTTAAAGTCACCCAAGATTTTTCTCAACGAGCGTTGTTGAAGGTAAAGTCACCCAAGATTTTTCTCAACGAGCGTTGTTGAAGTTAAAGTCGCCCAAGATTTTTTCTCAGCGAGCGTTGTTGAAGTTAAAGTCGCCCAAGGTTCTCTTATCATCCATGCTAAGGCAGTAACCATCCCTGGTTCATTCATCGCCGTTTGAAGCTCCAGACTCAGCTCCTGTAACCAGTCAGGACACATCTATACCAAGCATCTAAAATCAGCTCCTGCAACGTGTCAGGTACTCATTTTTTCTCTTGCAGGTATGCAGGTTCTCGCTAAGGAATCTCGTACGCAATCAACATCCAGATGGCATCTACAAGCCCATCATCCTATCCAGCAACCTCTAAATGGCATCTATAAGCCCATTCCGCCATCACTGCTACTATGTGAGCGCAAATGTCTGGGCACTCTAGTGTCCAATCATCTTCTACCCTCGGATTACGAAAGGCACGTCAGCCAATCTGCATCCTCAGGTCTAAGAAGATTGAACAGGGGCAACTGTTGCACCCCAAAATTTGCCCTCCCATATTCTCCAAGAAATTGCCAAGCCAAGCTGCAAAGTTCCCCAAGAATTGCACAGTGCAAAGATCCCCTACACTGTCAAAACTAGGGTTTGTGTTCTGATCAAGAAAAGGAAGTTTTCAAGGGCCCAATCAAGTCTCATATGCCTACAAATATGGTCAAGCATCCTCATATCAAGTTTCAAGGCATTCAGCTCAAAATTGCACAATCAAAACCCTAAATTGCACTACAGTCAACTGTAGGGGCAAAATGGTCATTTGACAGTCAAAAGTTCAAATTTTTGGTCAACATATCATTTTGAAGCCACAAATATCATTTGATCAATGCTTGATCATGATTCTCAAAATTTGGCTCAGAAAATCATCAAGATACAAAAGTTACTATATTTGGACAGCTGAAAAAGTCAACTTAAATTGACCAGGGCATAACTTTCACATGGATTATTAGAAAAATTCCATCCAAAGCTCATTTTGAAGAGAAAGACATTTCCTACAACTCATCTTCATACTTCAAGTCCAAGAAATGCTCTCACAAAAAGTTATCAATTTCAACATTATAGGTCATTTTCAAAAGTCAACAAAAAGGGACTTTAAGTAAAAGGCCATAACTTGAGATTGGTAAATCAAAATGACATGGGACCAAAGGAATTGGTTAAAGGACTCAAAGACCTTTCCAAAATGTCCAAGAACATGAGAAAAGCTTAAAAATTGAGCAAGTTATGCCTTGTGGAAGTTGGGAAATTTTTGGATATTTTGAAAAGTCAACTTTGATCCAAAAGACCTAAAATTGCAAATGGGCCCATTTTTCTTCCATGATTCATCATTCTAAGCATATGCACGACCAATTGGCCCAAAGGGAAGTATTTTCTCATTTTTTATTTATTTATTTGAATTATTATTTATATTAATTCATTTAAATCATTAAAATATATGAAAAATATCTAATATGCCTTAACAAATCCTTTTATACATGTTTTGCCATCAAGATTTCGTGCACATGCTGATTAGGAAGAATTGGATTGATTTGAGCATAATTGATACAAAAACCATGTGAAAAAGATTGAAAATATAATGGAAAAAAAATCAAATCTTCAATCCATGATTACAAGAGATTTTGTTGAATTTTGTTAACCTAATGCCTTCACTACATAATCAGAAACCTAAACCTAATGCATAGAGACTGAAAAGCTGCGCCCAAAAAGCCATTGTGAAACTTGATTTTTCTCCAAAAAAAGCAAAACTGAATTCATTGTTAGAGGTTGATTCAAGGCACGAAATTCATTCCAAAAGCTTCCTTGTGGTCCCCTGAACGCATTCCAATCAAAAACAACAACCAAAGCTCCAAGAATCGGTACCTATGACTCGAACTGTAAAGAGAAAAAGTCATAATCGTGCATACCAATTCATGCATTTTTTATAAATTTTGATATGTGTTTTGCATTCCTCATGATGTTCTGAAGCTAACCCATGCCTTTAATTTGATTATTATGCTGTGTATGCAATTTCGCCATTGTTGCTTTTCTAGGGTTTACGAAGCTCAAAATTAGGGATTCTTAAAAGAGGTAAAATTAGCCCTCAAGACCACCATGGTTGCATTCAGCAAGCTTGGACGAAGAAGACTCAATATTCGCGCTCAATTTATGGAGCCCTGAGACCTAATCGCTATTTTTCCAAAAGCCTTCTAATGAAACGCGCCCAAAACCGTTGCTTTTGTGTTTTTGTTTCAGGGATAGTGGAGACGATGAAGCGTGGCAAACTATGATTCGTTGATTTGAATTTTCGCGCGTGGATCCATTAATGTTGATTGTTTTCTTTATATTATTTGTTTGTTTATTATATAACAAACGCGTTAACATGGCTCAGCTGGCAGGCGCTCATTGCATTGACGTCCAAGACCTGGGTTTGAGTCCCAGGTCTGCATAATATTTCATGTTATTTTTCAATTCAAACTCCTATGCAGCGTCAGTATTGAGGATGCATCATATGCCTCAAAATCCAAAGGTCCACGCGTCCAAGGGATGCAGATCAAGGGCTCAGAATTGAAGAACACCATGAGGACTAGTCAACACGCGCATACGTGGCCTGGAAAAGTCAAACAATCTCAAGTTTAATGGGCCAGAATTTCACACTAAGACCTCCACTTTGGGGCCTGAACCCCCCCTGGTTTGCTTTCTCTATATTTTTCTTATTTTATTGTTAATTGTTATTTTATTTTCTTTATTTGTTTAAATTAATTATTTTTTTTAACAAAATATAAAAACTTCATAAAAATCAGAAAAAAGATAAAAACATAATAAAATATTTAATTTTCATATTTTCTTGTAAATAATTGCATGTAAATAAATTTAGTATTAAATAGGTTTTAATTTTAATTCTTTTTAATAACAAAAATACAAAAATATAGAATTAGATTTAATTGATAATTTTTATTTCCTTTTAATTTTTCTTTTCACCATAATAATATTTATTTTATTTATTTTCATGATTAAATTGTATATAAAAACTTAGGTTTAATTTAGGTTATATTTTAATATTTTCATAACAAACTTAAAAACCATTAGAATTAGGGTTAGTTAATTTTAATTAATTCTTTTTTCTGTTAAATCTTAAAAAACGTAAAAATACATAAAACATTTTCTTTTAATTTTAATTTTAATTCCTTATTAATTTTAATTTTGCAAAAGGGTCCAACGCCCATATTTTTAATTGTTTAATTTGCGTATTTATTTTATCGTTTAAATTATTATGTATCTCTCCCAAAGCGTTGTAACTTAAACTTCTCGCACTTTTCAATTTCGTTATTTACTTTGCTTTATTTATTTTCTGTCAAATCGGGTCCGGTTTAATTTTGGCGATGTGGACCCGCGCCATTTGTAATAGCCTTAGATTTACTTTTTCCGCAAATATTTTTAACTGTTAACCAAACATGAAAGAATGTATGTCAAAATAAAATCAAGCGTAGAACACCAAATGACATGACAAGATAAATACAAATGAAAACGACACACAATTCGCACACACCACCCCTAGGGTACGCCTCACTGTTGCCTTGCCTTCGAAAGGTGATCGTCGAGTAGAGGACGTCTTAGTAAGTCCTCATGATCCGGGAACCTGGCATGAGGGTAGCTTCTAAGGTGTCTTCCCATTGCTCTGGTGATCACCATGTCCCTACAAACTCGAATTGACCCGAACACCTCCAACGGTGGTGCTACCTACCTCTCAATGGTGGGATGGCACTACTTTAAAGGACATTTACACAGACGAATTCCTTAGGGTAGGTAGACGACTCATAGATACTTGCTCTCTTCAAAAACAAACAAAAATCTTTTCACACCGACACTTTTCAAAAGCTTTCAAAGCAATTTTTTCAAACACTCTGACGTACGAGTCGAACTGAAATTTTTCAAAGAAACTTTTTAAAACCCACATTGAAAAGCAAACAAACCTTTTTGAAAACACAAGTGAGCAAGTATCTAAGAGCCCATGGATAACCATGGATAGAAAGGGTGCTAACACCTTCCCTTTCTATAACCTACCTCCCGAACCGAGAGCAATCTCTTTAAGGAATTTTTCTATGCTTTTGTCCTTTCCATTTGGAGAAAATAAAAGACGGTGGCGACTCTTGCTTCCGCGACATTTCGCGAACCAGCGTTAAACAGTCAGTTCCAGATCCACCGATCACACTAGGTTTAGCTTAGATTTGAACTAATACTTTCATAGTGAATTTCCTTCCTGGCTTGGTAGCCCCCAGAGTAGGTGGTGTTGCATCGAAATGGGTTAACAATTGATTGTGTTGTTTAGTTTTCTGCAATTTATTTTTCTGCATAATCTCTAGATTTAGCAAGTGTGCTGTCAACAGATATTCTAACATCTCTTGACATTGTGTAGTGTTGAGACATCAGTCTTAACATGTGTGTTGCAAGTTCTAGAATTTTAATTGGCATCAAAGCAGGCACCCAATTCTATTTTGGGTGAGAATCATGGAAGATACTTTTTGGTACTATGGAAAGAGGAGTTGTTAAAAGACTACCTATTTTGGATGACACCAACTAAGATTACTGAAAGGATAGTATGATGGTTTTTCTAAAATCTATGGATAGTAAAACCTATAAAGCAGGTATCAAAGGTTGGGAACACCATATGGTGAAGGGTATAATTGAATTGAAGCCAGCAGGGGACTGGTCTAAGGTAGAGGATGAATGTGTTCTTGGAAATTCCAAAGCTTTGAATTACATATTCAATGGAGTTGATAAAAATATGTTCGGACTGATAAATACATGTATTGTGGCCAAATATGCTTGGGAAATTCTAAAGACTACTCGTGAAGGCACATATAAGGTAAAAAATATATAGACTTCAGCTGCTCACAACCAAATTTAAAAGCTTGAAGATGAAAGTTGATGAAAGAAATAATGAATTTCATATGAATATTCTTGAAACAACAAATGCTTTCAGTTCCCTGGGAGAAAATATTTCAGAAGAATAGTTGGTCAGAAAGATACTCAGGTCTCTACCCAAGAGATTTGACATGAAGGTGACAGACATTTAAGAAGCTCAAGACATCAAGCGTATGAGAGTAGGTGAACTTGTTGGGTCACTTCAAACTTTTGAGCTGACTATAAATGAAAGATCTGAAAAGAAGAATAAGAGCATAGATTTTGTATCCAACACTATAGATGAAGAGGAGCAATCTGACCTGAATACTGATGAAGGGTTATCCAATGCTATTGTATTACTTGGGAGGAAATTCAACCATGTACTAGGGATAGTGGATAGAAGGTCAATACCAAATGTCAAGAACATATGTCCTGACATTAGTGTGATACGGTGGGAGAACTGACTTGGGTGTTTTGCGTTTTATCACAAATATTGCGGTTAGCAAGAGTCGCCACCGACTTTTCTTTTATCCAAAAGGAAGCTGAAAAGAACAGGAAAGACCTTTGAGATTGTTTCTTGAGTTCGGAGGTAGATTATGAAAAGTGAAGGTATTAGCACCCTTTTCATCCATAGTTATCTATGGGCTCTTAGTTGCTTGCTAGATCACTTGCTTTTGTTTGAAAATGTGCTTTGTGTGGTTTTTTGAAAGTATTTTGAAAAGGCACCGTCGTTTTGGCAAACTTTGTAATAGTTCTTGTTTGTAAGTGCATACAAAGTGTTGAGCTTTTGAAAATATTTCATGTTTGAAAAATGTTTTTGAAAGTGTTGGTGTTTGTTTTGGAAATAAACAAGGATGTTTGATTTGAAAGTGAGCAAGCAACTAGGAACAATCTACCTACTCAAAAGTCTTTGTTCATTTCTTCCTTTCCTTTGATATTGCTATCTTACCATTGATTGGTAATAAGCCTCATCTTTGGATGTAAAGGGACGGGCGTGGGTCATCGTATAGCCATGATAGCAATGTTGTGAGATATCTTAGCAATTCTCTTTGAGGGACTAATATAATTTTGAAAGGCAACATTGATAGCGTCATCGAGGGACTATGATCTTGTATTTTTTATTACTTTTGGCTAAGATATCCCACATGCATAACATGGCTATTTTTGTAAGGCAACAAAGTGGAATTACCCTAAGGGTGTAAGTGTGCAAGTGTGTTTGATTTACATGTATTGTTTATTTTGAATTAGAGTTTGCTACTTGTTGATTTTAGTCGTGTCATACAAACCCTAATTACTAGCATTTATATAAAGCGATAAATTGCGGAAAGTAAAATTACTAAGCTATTACATCATTGGGGGAGGGGTATACAAATTTACAAATGGGGATTGCAAGAAAATTAAATCTAATTAACTATTACAACCATATTGAATAATATACAAGAATTGAAAATAAAATGCAAGAATATAAATGGAAAAGAAATGTTTTTTGTTTGGTTTTCATGAAAGAGTTTTAACCTAATTAAAGAAGATGACTAATTAAAATTAAGTAAAATTAAACTTAAACTAATTAAGAAGGAAATTAAGTTAAAAACGATTTTTAGGGTTTTTTATGAAAAGGCTTTAGATTAATAATAATATAAAAATTAAGTAATTAAAAGAAACCTAAATGCTAAGTTAATTTTATTTTAAAAGAAAATAAAATAATAATTAAACCTAAATCTAAATATTAATTGTTTAAAAGGAATTAATTTGTTTAAGAAAAATGTTTTTGTTCTTTTTTTGTTTTATAAAGAAAATAAACATATAAATGTGAAAATAATAATAAAAATATTTTTGGATTTTCTACTAATGAAAATAAAAATAATATTAATAATAATAATAATAAATAATGAAAGAAAATTGAAATAAAATAAAAATAGAAAAAGAAAAATAAAATAATATGAAATAATAAAAGAAATTGGGCTTGCCTGCAAAAGTAAACGGGGGGGGGGGGGGGGGGGGGGGGGGGTAGAGAAAGCAAAAAAAAACAAAAGCCCAAAGGAGAGGCCCAGGAGTTGCTGTATCGAGCAAAAAAAGAGAGAAAATGTGAAAAATAGAACCAAAAGGTAGCGTTGGGTGTTGAACACCTGATCTCTAACACAAATCCGCGCTACCTTTGCCACTGGGGTGCTGCACATCCGGTAACATTGGGAAAATAATAAACATATAACACAAATCAAGTCCTGAATATAACTTCATCTTTAACCTCCAACCTGAACATCTGTAACATCACCATTTCTCAACAAAAATGAAATATGCAAACATGAAAGTTGCTCCATTTTTCCATACGATTTCAACCATGTAAATATCATAAGCTATAAATCAAAGATGAATGAGAATTTTTGAAAGTACCAAGTTCTGACCTAATTATTTTCAGAGATTCAAACCTAAAATTCTCTAAGCTCAGGCAATATAAATGAAATCTATGGACGTGTATAGCTTCAGGGCAATGATGTATACATTTTATCTTCACAAATGCAAGCCTAACAATGCCTAAATGAGAAGATAGAAGTTCAGAAAGTATACCTCAAAACTGGAAATCGTGAAATGAGTTTGAGCTGCTTTCAAGGAGTTGTGATGATCAGGTTATCTTCCTCAAGTTCCCAAGAAGCTAATGCAATGGTTAGCTTGAGCAATGGATGGCTGGAATGGCTTGGAGAAGTCAATGTGCAATGCTCTATTTTTGGTTATAGAGTTTGATGCAAATGGTGTTACAGTCGTGTAACAGGGACAGGGATAGGTTATATTTGATGTATAGGAGCTTTAGTAACTAAAAGGCTAAAGAACGCACGAGGGAAATATAAGATACAAGTTCAAGGTCAGGACCTGCACAAAAATGCAGTTTGTGTGCAATTTCTGGCTAGAGGGAGTTTAAGAGAGTTTCAGGCTTGCAAAAATCATCTCCTAAGTTGCATAATAGTGTCTCAAATTATAGGAAAAGGTTTTGAGAGCTTGTGGTGATCAGAAGTACAAGTTCACATGTTATGGCTTTTTGGATTGTTTTTGAAGCAAGCTTGACAAGCATTGGTCAAGGCAAGGTATAAAGCAATCTAAAGTGGTTAGGCACTTTAAACATGCTTATCTGATTTTGTAGAGGATGCTTGTGCATAAAGAACAAATGCAAAGCTTAAGACAAGCTGACTTTGTGATTAAAGCCACTTTACTAGAATGGCAATGTTACTTTGTGCCATTAATGGAAATGCAACTTGGATAATGGCTAAAATTCTTGGACAATGGCCCTATAAGTTGTGAAAAACATTAATTATAGAGTGAAAAACAAGTTTTAGGCATGAAAAGCAAAGATTATGCATCCTAGGATGGATTTGGTTCATGTGTTCATCAAGAAATGGCTTGTAATTCAAGTTTGAAAACCCTAACATCTTGCCTTCGATTCTCCTTGCTCAAGTATGATCTCAATGACTTCTTGGACATTTTAGAAAGCTTGTAACATCCTATACAACCTATATGTTGGACATTTTTGAAAATTCATCTTGGAACTATGTGAAAAATTTCCATGAAGTTAGGTCTAAATCCTGCCTAAACTAGGGAAAAATTTCACTAAGTTTCCAAGTTTCATGAACATGTCTTATTAAAATCATAACTTGAAATCCATGCATTTATAGGAGAAGCTGTGTTCTACAATGTTTTAGATATCATTGAGATCTAAAACTTTCATGTTGGAAGTTTCCTTTGAATCATCTTGCATCATGGTGAAAATTTGGCTCAAAGTTATGAAAAAATATGAATTTTCCAACACTTACAAAAATTTCTAAGTTTAGAAATTTTGACTTTTTAAAATGAAATATTGAATTTTTTATTTCTTGATGAACAATTTTCATATTTTTACATGTCTTGATGAATTGTGATGTTTGACACTTGATTTTGACCAAAAAGTCAAAGTTTGACTTTTTAGTGTACAATTGACTTTTCATCAGTTGACTGAAATTCATCTGTCAATAAATTAATCTTGAGAGATTTTTTGAGCCATTCCAATAGGTCAAAATGATGCATTTTAATCCTTGAGATCATTTCTCAAACCAATCAATCATTTTCTAGGTCAAAAATCAGAAATTGCACCTTCTCAGTCAAAAACCCTAATTTTAACCATTTTGCCCTTTTGATGATCTGATCAAATTTCTTGAGGAATTGTGATCCAAACTTGATCAAGTGACATATATGAGTTCATAATGTTGATATGGATCAAAAATCATGAAGTTTGACTATAAATAGACCACAATTGACTTTATCCTCAATACAGTTGATTTTAAGTCAACTGATCAATTGACTGAGCAAAAATGTGATCCAAGACTTGAAAATTGACATGAGAAATATTGAGAGTCCAAAATGATTAATGAAAGTAATATGGGGAATTAAAAGTCCATTTGTCCTTCTGCAAACTCAAACTCTAATTTTTAGTCATCAGTGCTAGAGAAGGTGTCTTGAGCTGATCAAACCTTGTGCAGTCTTGAACCAAAGGAGATCTTGTGAGAGATTATTTGATAAATGAGAGGGAAAATTTTAGGGTAAAACAGCTGCTCCTGTTCAATATTCTTAAACCTGGAGAGTTAGATTAGTGGATCCTCCATTCGTGACTTGAAGGTGGAAGATGATTGAACACTAGAGTGCCCAGAAATTTGCACTCGAAGATGTACTATTAATGGGTTTATAGATGCCATTTGGAGGAATGATGGTAAACATTGGAAGAAGTATCAGCACAAATCTTTGGTCAATTTATGCTAACACTTGATGTTTTACCTGTGGGAAAAAAGGTTAGTTAAATGCAGATGTATGCATGATGTTCACAAGATATGGTATTATGCTAAATGCATTTTGTATGTACATGCTATGATGTATGAATGTGGGATGCATATTTGTCCGGGAAAATAAATTCCTGACTACTGTTGAGGAATTTCGGGAAGCTGAATCCCGGATCATTGTTGGGGATGAAGAGTATGCATATCTTTAAACTTTGTTGAAAGGATGCTTCCGCTGGGGAATATATCTTTAATTTCAGTTGTTATCTGGTCAGACCCAGGCTTCACAATTTGTTGAGGATGAGGAAGTCAACTGCTATCTGGTCGAATCCAGGCTTCACGGTTACTTACTAGGGAATAATAAATTAATTGTTATCTAGTCAGATTCCAGGCTTCGCAGAAAATTTCTTGGGGAGAGTGAAGTTAGGTTGTTATCTTGGTTCGATTCCAGGTTCACAACAACTTTCTGAAGATAAGGAAGTTAATTGTTATCTGGTCGGATTTCAGGCTTTGTAGTAACTTGAAGTGGTAACTACTATCTGGTCGGGTCCAGGCTTCATAGTTTTTTTGAAAACTTATACTATTATCTGGTCAGATCCAGGCTTCATAGTGTCTTGTTGGTGAATGTAGCTAGTTGTTATCTGGTCGGGCTTCAGCCTTCATAATAACTTGCTTGAAAAACTGATAATTGGTCGAATCCAGGCCTCACAGACTTTAAGGTAGATGAAGTTAGTTTTTATCTGGTCGGGCTCGGGCTTCACAATAAACTTGTATGAAGAGATAGAGTGGAACTGTTATCTGGTCGAGTCCAGGCTTTGGAGTAACTTGCTTGGAACTTAGTTGTTATCTAGTCGAATTCCAGGTTTCACAAAAAAACTTCTGAGGGAAATTGTTATTTGGTCGGATCCAGGCTTCACAATAACTTTCTTGAAAAGATGAAGTTGAAAACTGATATCTGGTCGGATCCAGGCTTCATAGTAACTTGCTGGGGTAGAGGCAAACTCTACTAGGGAAAAGAAGTTAAACCTTGGTTTGGTTGAGTCCAGGTTCTTCTATATCTTGAAGAGTTAAACTATTATCTGGTCGAGTCCAGGTTTCATAGTATTGAAAGGTTACACTATTATCTGGTCGGGTCCAGGCTCCATAGTGACTTGAGAAGTTGACTATTGTCTGGTTGGGTCCAGGTTTCATAGCAGCTTGAAAAATTATACTATCATCTGGTCGGGTCCAGGCTTTATAGTGTCGTTTGGAGATAGTAAAGGTTTTGTTGAAGACTTTACTGGGGATTAGGGGTTGTGGCCATATGATTTGTAATAATATGAAAGGAAAACTCAAGTTGGGGAGTGTGGACTCAGTCGGGGAAGACAGACTCAACTTGGGGTTAACAGGCTTAGCTGGGGAAGATAAACTATGTCGGGGGAATTTTCTGTTTTTTGTATGATGTTTGTTGGGGGAAATAAACCCGGTTGGGGAAATAAACCCTGTTGATGAAAACTTGATGAAGAGATCTACAAGGCTTCTACTTGTAGGATCAACTTAGCTGGAGAGAGTTGCCAAGAGATTGAGACTCTGGTTGAAGATCAACCTATACAAAGAGACTAGGGTAACTCTGTTGAGGATTGGTTTATTGTAGCCGTCTTGTGGGGATAATGCTAATGAAATAACTCTGTGGGGATATTCCATATACATTAAAGAGGTGTTTGTTACTGTTTAGCAGGACACATGTGCCAAATAGTTTTAATTATGTTCATATGCATATGTTCGTTCAATTTTAGTCATTGGACAATTTTGCATTCAAAACAAAGACAGAAAGTTTGCACTTCAAAGTATGTTTGTATTGATATTTTGCCCATGAATAGGCATTTTTTGTACAAAGAGACGGAAATCCTAGTAAGAGGAAATCTTCAGAAGGAAAACAAAAATAATAGCCATGTGAAATGATTTCATTGCACTCCAACTCTACTATTGCTCCAATGTCTTCGAATGCCCCTTGTCGTTGATAGAAGTTGATTAGATTGATCTTGGACTGCTTGAACTCGGACCTTGGTGATAAAGTTGACTGTGGTGATTCCACGAGACATAGTCATACACTTTCAATCCTTAACTTTTGCCTGGACCGCCCTTTCGGGTTCTCAGCCCACCAGGATATCCATTTTTGCCCAAGTCGCCCTTTCGGGTTTTCAACTTTCCAGGTGTACAATCTTTTGCATATATCCCTAATTTTTTCCCAAACCTTTTTGTTTGTCAGGATGCCCTTATTTTGCCTATGTGTGTCAACCTAGTGGGTCTCTTATGTGTAGTATTTTTTAACTATGTCTGCGTTTATAGGATGTGGGAAGTCTTCACCATCCATGGTAGTAAGCATCATGGCACCGCCAGAGAACACTCTCTTGACAACAAATGTCCCTTCATAGGTGGGAGTCCATTTTCCTCTAGGGTCGCCTTGTGGCAGAATGATACGCTTTATCACCAAGTCACCAGCTTGATATACTCGAGGCTTGATATTTTTGTTGAAATCTTTGATCATGCGTTTTTGGTACGTCTGACCATGACAAACAGCAGTCAGTCGCTTTTCATCAATCAAGTTTAACCGATCCAATCTTGTCTGAATCCACTCTTCTTCGCCTAAGCCTGCTTTATTCATAATCCTTAGTGATGGAATCTGAACTTCCACTGGAAAAACAGCTTCCATGCCATAGACTAAGGAAAAGGGAGTTGCCCCAGTTGATGTTCTAGATGAAGTGCAGTAGCCTTGAAGAGAAAACAGTAACATCTCATGCCAGTCCTTATAGTTTACTACCATCTTCTGCATAATCTTCTTAATGTTTTTGTTGGCCGCTTCGACTGTGCCATTCATTTTAGGTCTATATGGAGAAGAATTATGATGCTTGATCTTAAACTAAGTGCAAAGCTCAGTAATCATAGCATTGTTGAGGTTAGTCCCATTGTCTATGATGATCCTTTCGGGGATACCATAGCGGCAGATGAGGTTATGTTTGATGAATCTGGCTACCACATTCTTTGTGACTGAGGCAAAAGAGGCGGCTTCGACCTATTTGGTGAAATAATCAATAACGACCAGAATGAAGTGGTGTCTATTGGAAGCAGTGGGCTTCATTTCTCCAATCATGTCAATTCCCCACATTGCAAATGGCCATGGAGCGGTCATGACGTTCATAGGGATAGGAGGCGCATGGACCTTGTTAGCATAGATTTGGCATTTGTGACAAGTTCTTGAATGTTAATGGAAATCAGTCTCCATTGTTGACTAATAGTAACCAGCTCTCAAGATTTTCTTTTCCATTGTATGTCCGCTTGAGTGAGTGCCAAAGAGACCACCGTGCATTTATTCCATAATTTCCTCTACCTCCTTCTTGTCCACACATCGGAGTAGAGTAGAGTCATGGTTGCGCTTGTATAATAGTCAGTTACTTAAGAAGAATTTGGCTGAAATTCTTCATAAGAATTTTCCGTCGTTGATAGATGCTCCCTCAGGGTACTCTTGTGCTTCAAGATATCTCTTCACCTCATGGTACCGTGGCTTTTCTACGTCAGTGTCAAGCTCATAGCAGTGCGCAGGTTCGTCGAATCTTTCAATTGTAATCATAGGAACTTCGTTGTCCCGTCTGACCTTGAACATTGAATACATGGTTGCCAAGGCGTCAGCCAACTGATTTTCTTCCCTAGGGAAGTGCTCAAAGGTGATCTCTTCAAAATAGGGAATCAGGAATAGCACAAGTTCCTTGTAAGGAATGAGATTATGGTGCTTAGTGCACCAAACTCATTTTACTTGGCTGATCACTAGAGCGGAATCCCCAAACACATTTAAATGCTTGATCCTCAAATCGATGGCAACTTTCAGACCCAAAATGCATGCTTTGTACTCAGCCATATTGTTCGTGCAATCGAAGCATAGTCTGGCAGTAAAAAGAGTGTGGCAACCTTTAGAGGAGATGATCACAGCACCAATTTTGTTACCCAAGGCATTGGAAGTCCCATCAAAGACCATAGTCCATTGGGATCCTTGTCCAGGTCCGTCATATGGTCTAGGTTTTGCATAGTCGATCACCAGCGTGATATTCTCATCAGGGAAGTCGAAGGTCATAGACTGATAATCATCCATATCTTGATGGGCCAAATGATCTGCTAGTAAGCTTCCTTCGATGGCCTTTTGTGTGGTGTATTGAATGTCGTACTCAGTCAAGATCATTTTCCATTTGGCTATTCGTTCGAAGAGGGCAGGCTTCTCGAAGATGTACTTGATTGGGTCCATCTTACAAATCAACATAGTGGTATGAGTCAACATATACTGTCTTAGCCGGCGAGCAGCCCATGCCAGAGCACAGAAATTTTTATCGAGCAATGAATATCTGGTTTCACAGTCGGTAAACATTTTGCTCAGGTAATAAATAGCATGCTCTTTTCAGCCAGACTCGTCATGTTGGACCAAAACACACACCATAGAATTCTCTAGCATTGTCAAGTACATGATCAATGGTATTCCTTCAACCGGAGGCATGAGAATAGGAGGCTCTTATAGATATTCTTTGATTTTGTCAAAGGTAGCTTGGAATTCATCATTCCATCTGACTACCTGATCTTTATTCAAGAGTTTGAAGATTGGCTCACAAGTAGCAGTCAATTGAGATATGAAGCAGGCGATGTAATTGAGACGACCCAAGAATCTTATAACTTCCTTTTCAGAATGAGGGACTGGCATTTCTTGGATGACCTTTACCTTGGCAGGATCAACTTCAATGCCTTTATTACTGACAACAAAACCTAGAAGTTTTCCAGATCGTACTCCAAATGTGCACTTGTTAGGGTTCAACCTTAAGTTGTACTTTTTCAACCTTTCGAATAGCTTGTACAGGTGATCGAGATGTTCCTCTTCTGTTTGGGATCTGGCAATCATATCATCCACATATACCTCTATTTCATGATGGATCATATCATGAAACAATGCTACCATAGCCCTTTGATATGTTGCCCCTGCATTCTTCAATCCAAATGACATGACCTTATAGCAAAAGGTGCCCCATTGCGTAACGAAAGTAGTCTTCTCCGTGTCTTCAGGAGCCATCCTTATCTGATTATAGTCGGAGAAACCATCCATGAAAAAGATGCCTTTATGCTCAGTAGTATTATCGACCAAAACGTCAATGTATGGTAGAGAGAAGTCATCCTTGGGGTTTTCCCTATTCAGATCCCTATAGTCTACGCACATGTGAACTTTTTCATCTTTCTTCGGCACTGGAACCACATTGGCAACCCATTGGGGATAAGATGTCACAGCTAGGAACCCTACATCAACTTGTTTCATCACTTCAGCTTTTATCTTTTCAGACATGTCAGGCCTCATGCGACGAACTTTTTGTTTGACAGGAGGACAATCTTCCTTAGTCGGCGGATGATGAACTACAATGTCGGTATCCAACCCTGGCATATCTTTATACGACCAAGCAAACACTTACACATAATCATGCAACATCTAAACCAACCTGCACATGACACTACTTTCCAAGTTAGCGCCGATCTTGATTTCCTTCTTGTTTGTCTCAATACCCAGATTGATGACTTCAACTGACTCTTCGTGCGGCTGAATAGCTTTTTCCTCTTGTAATAGAAGTCTGGCTAGTTCTCCCGGTATTTCACAATCTTCCTCGCCTTCGTCTTCAGCTTGGTTAATTGGACATTTGAAGTCATAGTCGACAATAGTAGAGTCATTGTCAATAAGATCTCGAGTGGATGAGGACCTGCAAGAGTGTGTGTGTGCATGTAAGATACATGGTATTGTACCCCAAAATTTGCCCTCTCATTTCTCAAGGGGTCACCCTGGATCCCAGGTTTGCTTCTATCAAGCATTCCAAGCCTTGAACTACAAACTTTTCAAGGAAAACACTCACAAGGGCAAAATGGTCATTTGCATGCTGAAAAGTCAAACTTTGACTTTTGGATCAAAATCAAGCTTCAAGAATCATATTTCATCAAGACATGTTGGAATATGAAGTTTGTATCATCAAAAAGTTCAAAAGTCAAATTTACTATGGAAAAGCCAAATTTCTAAATACTTGGGATTTTTCTAAGTATTTAAGAAAAAATGACACTTCAGAACTTCTGAGCCAGCCTCCAGGCAGGTGCAGTCAGAAGTTGTAAACATGGTTCAACACATAGTCTTCAGTCAGAACATGGCTCTTCAGCATCTACGCAAGTTCAGTCAGAGTTTGCTAGGGTAATGCAACGAAGGTTAAGGAGCGTGCTGCAAGCTTTCTAGAAAGTATGAAAGCTCCTTCAGAACATGATGGAGCCACAAGATACAAAGATTAGAGGATGGATGCTACGCTGAAGCAGAACTTCTGATCCATAACTAAGTCTTGGTGTAGAGTATTACGTTGCAGGATTTCTGGTTGTGATAAGTCTCATCATTATTTAATGCTCACAACCACCTTCTGAGTCTTTATCCAAAGGATCTTTACCACGTGTACCTCTATTGTCTTGGGATAGAAAATTTTCTTTTGCTTTTCCTTAATTCCTGCTGATAGCCACCATGCTTTCTTCAAAGACAAGGCAACGCTTCAGCACATGAAGGCTATTTTCAAAGCTTTGGTCAGAACTTGACCAAATCCCAAAACCTTGCTCATACAACTTGTTGCAGACCTATGACCAACAGCTGGCTCAGCCTACGCCTGCATCCCATGATTACATCAAACTAGCATACGAAAACTATGATGAAAAAGCGAAGGAACTGGATGCCAAAACAGGTTCAAATCCCACTTGCTTTTCCCCCCAAATCACAACAAAAATCATCTATAAATACTTGGTTCCATCACACGTTCAAAGGGGGATTTTTGGGGGACGAGAGGCAGAAGGCTAGAGGCTGGCTTTTGAAGAGAGAGATTGGCCAAAAGAGAGAAAAGGAAGTTGTGAAACCTTCATAAAAATCCATATTTCTCATGCATAAAAAAAACCTTTGTTCTTCCCTTTGAACCAAAGAACACAACCACTCTTTCGTCTCTCTTGCTGACTCAGAACATCCAAAGGCAGCCACTCAAAGCTCCAAACACGTTCCAGGTAAGTCTTTCTGACTTTACTTGCTTTTCATTCTGAACATCATTACCATGTAAATATCATAGTATTAATGTTGTACATATCATTGTATGAATAGAAAAACTATGAATCAGAACTTCTAGAATAATTTTAGGCTCAGACTTAGGATTGGAACTTCTGGATTTGTTGTGCTGTGATTATTCTGATTTGCTGAACTGAATAAATTGTTGTTGTGCCGATTAAGAGCTGAAATATAACACAGAACTTTTGTTTTTCACTCATCATTTTAACACACAGAACTTCTGATGTTCACTCACAATCTTAACACAGCACAGAACTTCTACGTTCTCCTCCCATGTCAAATACACTGAACTTCTTATGTTTCCATCAGCTATTTTCAAACACTCAGAGTTTATGACTTTCACATACTGACAATGTACTGAACTGCTGACGTTTGCTCATTGTTTTAGTGTAATACGGAACTTCTGACTTTTGGTTCACTGGCTGCATACCACCCAGAACCTTTGTGTTTGTCCTCTAACATTTCTTGCAGGACCTCAGAGTTTACCAATCCAGAACTTCTGATTTTAATGCCTCCTTCTGAGTCACCACGCAGCTGACTTCAGAACTTCTGATCCTTTTTATCTTTGTTTGCATCAGCATTGCTTCTATCTTTCATTTATTTTCTTTTTCATCATTTTTAATATTAACTCCTTTTTTATATTAATATAAAAATCATAAAAATATTTTCCTTTTAATTCATTTCCTTAAAGACAAAAACATTTTCTAAACAAATCAATTTCTTTCTTATATTATGTATTTCAATATGGTTGTAATAGATAATTAGGACTTAAATTCTTTGCAACCCCCATTCGTACATATGTACCCCCATCCCCTAAATATTGTAATACCGTAGGACTTTGCATTTCTGCAATTTATCGCTTTCAAGTGTAAATGCTAGTAATTAGACGTGTATGACAAGATAATAATCAATAAGTAGATAACCAAAATCAAAGGCAAATGCATGCAATCAAACACTTTGCACACATACACCCTTAGGGTAATCTCACTTGTTACCTTATAAAAATGACCATGTTATGAATGTGGGATGTCTTAGCACAAACAAATCTAAAAATACAAGATCATAGTCCCTCGATGACGCTATCAAAGTTTTCTTTCAAAAAATGACCTTAGCCCCTAAAGAAAAAGTGCTAAGTCATCTCACAACATTGTTATCATGGTCATACGATGACCCAACGCCCGTCCCTTCACATCCAACGATAGGGCTTCTTACCAAAACAATGGTAAGATAGAAACATCTAAAGGAGGAGGAAAAGCACATCTAAGACCTTTTGAGTAGATAGGTTCGCTCTCAGTTACTCGCTTGCTCACAACAAAAACATTTTATACACCAACACTCTCACTTTGAAACATTTTCAAAAGACAAACACTTTGTATGCATTCTTATAGAGACGAGAAGCATTACAAAGAATACACCTTTTCAAAATCACTTTCAAAAACACATCTTTGAACTATTTTCGAAACAAACACTTTATATGCATTCTTATAGAAACGAGAATCATTACAAAGTTACATTTTCAAAATACTTTCAAAACCAACACCACAAGCACATTCAATCCAAAAGCAAGTGATCTAGAGAGTAACTAAGAGCCCGTGGAAAACCATGGATGAAAAGGGTGCTAATACCTTCCCTTTTCATAATCTACCCCCCGAACTCAAAAACATCTCTAAAAGGTCTTTCCTGTGCTTTTTCACCTTTCCTTATTGGATAAAAGAAAAGTTAGTGGAGATTCTTGCTAAACCGCAACATTTGCGAACACAAACGCAAACACTCAAGTCAATTCTACCACCATACCACAGAACTGGCGACTCTGTTGGGGAGTTTGTAATAATAAAAGTGGGGTTACCTTAGGGCTAGATCACATTTACTTGCTTACATTGTTTGAATTGCTTGCTTTACATTTCGATTCCTTGTTTGGATTTGTTTTAAATCCTACACCCGGATTTGGGGGCACCTTTTAGGTAAGTAACAATAAACTGTGAGGGAACGGTACAGGGTATACCAACACGGTTGAAGCAGTAGCTACGTTGATGTGGAACTTTGGTTGGTACCGGTAACCCTTGAGTAGTCAAGGAGAGTACGGGGCCGCCGCGTGGTGTCGTGAAGCATCAAATGACCTTAGAACCTTACTTGACCAACTTGGCCATTAAGACATAGTGAGATGATCGGCTTTGGTACAGCTCAAAGTTGGTTGATACTCGATGCTACACTCATTGAGGTTTGACTCTTGAGTTTTTTTTGGTTGCAAGTTAATCACTTATTAAATGAAACTTGGGGGAAAGATCAGTGATATTGAGACCCCTTAGAACCCGGTTACTCTTAACTAGGACAGGTTGAGCCAACTAAACTTCAAAAGGGTACTTACCTGAAAACCCACGCAAGCCTAAAACTAAGGACTTGTATGCTTTGTGTGAATATGATTATTTGTATATACATTTTCTTACCTCGCATATTTGTACATAACATCATAACATCATACCATAGCATTTTCAATAACCATTTCAAGGATCTCGAGGGTCTTTGATGCAGGGTAATGTTAAACCGGACGTCTATCAAGTGATAAGGGGATTTATTTTCCTCTGACCAAACACCGTCAAAGATCAAGTACGAAAAACTTGAGTCAAGGGCTACGACCCACTCGAGATGGTGAGCTTAACTCTTGAAGAAGGACTCTCAACGACACGAAGTTTCTTCAATCAAGTTGCAATCAAATTCTAACAGTTTCTTGTTTACCCCACGAGATCCTTGAAAACATTGCATATGCATTATACATATCATTGCATAACAGAATTCATAACAGGTTTCTCATCTCCTCCGCTGTTTATTCTAGCAATGGCTCTTAAACAAAATATCAAGGACATCCAGGCTCAAAACGCTCAACTTCAAGAGATGTTCTTGAACCTATCCAAGGGGCAAGAAGAGGTCAAGGCGCTCCTCACCAGGGGCATGATCATGGGGAATCCGGAGGGCACCAAGGATGATCAGTTGGAAAGGATACAAACTGAAATAGCCATAATGAGGGTCCAAATGATGGGACAGCTGGTGGGCCAGATGGCTCTTATCCAAAATCTGGCTCAAAGACATGAAGAGTTGAAAGTTCTTGTCAACCAACTTCATCAAGACGGTTGCAACCGTATGGGGAAAACAATCAGGGTTGGAAATTAAGTCATTGCTCAGCCTCCCATGAGACAAGAAGTCGGGAGACCATCCCAATTTGCTGCCACATCGCGAGCCCAACAACGACTTCGTCAACGTCAACCTAAAAATCAGCCAAGCGTGGAAAGACCTCAAAGGCAGTTCACCCAAATCAACATGCCATTATCACAAGAATTGCAACACATGTTGAGGATGAATCTGATTACGGTGATAAACCCTCATCTGAGCCCGAAGACTTCCTCTCCTAACTACAACCCGTAGGCAAGGTGTGCTTATCATTTTGATAGCCCTGGACATGATACAAACGATTGTTGGGCGTTGAAGTATAAGATTCAAAACTTGATCGACGAAGGAACACTGGAGTTCACACAAGATGGCCATACTGAGTTCTTCTTCCGTCCATCAAAGGCTCACCATCTACAGTGACAAGTTCCAACAAAGAGGCTTATGTTCATTCGAATTTTCATTTGTAATTTCTTTTGTTGTTCAAACAATGATCTATTAATTTCAAACTTTGTTTCATTAATGCATTGCATATGTTTGTCTTGATTTGATCCACTCATTTTCATTACATTTAAACTATGGTTTTTACTCTCTTTATGACATTCAAGTCTTGCTAAAAGTCACAAGCCTTTAGTGGGAGGATGACGAAAACAGTGCCATAATCTCATACAGTATGCTTTTGGACAGACCTTACTGAAAATGTACAGGCATTCTTTCAAATCCTAAACACTGGAGTTATAAGGAAGATAATCCCTAGTCAACCCCTTTGAGCCAAAGAAGCAGAAGTTTTCTTTTTTACACAAATTGAAACCTTTAACCAAAACTGGGGCAGGGTAGTCTCTCAGTTAATTCAAACGCGCGTTAAGCCGCAAACTCTCATCTCGTAATACAACGAATGACGTCAAAAAATTCCTCTGGAATTAAAAGACGGTGATGGTTCCCTATCACATAGGCAGTCACTATCTCCCAAGAGAAAAGCCCACTAAGTCAAAACCTACGAAGGAGGCTTAAGAAAAACTGGGGCATCCCACTGACTGTAATCTTAAAACAAGAACAGTCAGGAAAAAATCAGGGATAACAAATAAAAAAAAGGTCACTACAAATCCTCGACCAACATAAAAAATGTTGCAAAAAATGTCTTCCTTCAGATAAACTAAATTTGTCTGAACCATCACCAAAACGTCATTGGAGTGCAAACGCACAATTAACTGAGTTTAGGACTGAAGAACATCACGAAGAATGGGCGGGTACAAATACACTTTGAGCCTTATCCTTTGTTTCTTAAACCGTGAACCAAACCACGCTACAACCCTTCAAAAGTCCTAATTGAAGCATAGGTTAGTTCGAAAGCATACTGTTACAAAAGGTATCCTGACTCCTGTAAGGCTTTACTCTAAATCCTGAGTTGAATTTTTCTTATAAAATTTATTTACTTGCTAAAATGCATTTTCAAAAAAACTTCAAGACAAGCATAAACTTTGAATTACTTGAATATCACTAATTGCATATGGATATTTGTTTGACAGCAGAGAAATTCACACAACGAATATCCAGTGAACGAAAGCTCTCTCAGTAAACAAAATCAATTCAAGTGGGATGACACTTCCATTAAAAATCTCCTATCAACAAGGGGACATGACATGTCACTATCTAGCACACCTGGGGCAGTCCAGTCAAGATTTCAAGAAATATCTCAAAGTGCAGAGTAACCAGGGGCAAGTCTCCATCTGCGTCACTTGGGGCATTGAACGTCAATCTCAGCAAAGGGTTGCATACGGTCAAACATTTCCAAGCATTGCCACGAACACTCGATACTTGGGGCAGTGAAAAATCTCCCCAAAATCCTTCTCATAGAATGACTCCAAGCCAGAGTTTAATCTCTGAAAACCTTTCCCCATCTGAAACAACCTCAAGAATCCTCGAGGACTTTCCCCAGCGAAGTCGTCACCTCTCTAATAGACCGACAACAGGGTTTATTTCCCCAACAAACGGTAGGATTCCCCAATTTGAGTTTGCCTCTCCAACTACTACAAATCAAAGGACCACAACTCCTCTTCCCCAGTAGACTACTCTACAATCCCCAGCAAGTTACTGTGAAACCTGGACCTGACCAGATATCGGTTCAACTTCGACTCCCCAATAGAGCAACGGACAACTGAGACTCCTGAACTCTTTTCCCAAGCAGGAATAAACATTTTCCCCACAGAGTTTTCAATATTCCCCAGCGGAGTTCTCCTCAACAAAACAGGAATCCCCGGTGGAAATATTCTAAGCAAGGTTTGAAGACACACCAATTCATCAACAGCAGCCCAGGATTCAACAAACTCCCCGACATTTGTCAAGGATTTACTTTCCCAGACAAAAATTCATTCATGAACATTTCACATTTCATACATCCTATTTACATACATGATAAGTGCATACAACACAATCTCATTTATTTGGAGAACATCATGACATCATGCATTTCATACATCATGACATTGCATACAAATAACTCTTTACCTTTTCAGGAAAGATCGATTGACAAATAAAGGCTATCATCCTTTTGGAGTAGCAGTCGTCAAAGATTCCTTCATTACCTTTTGAAGTAGTAATCATCCAGATTCCTTCATCATCCTATCGAGGTAGTAATCATCCAAAGATTCCTTCATCATCCTGTTGAGGTAGTAATCGTCCAAGATTCCTTCATCATCCTGTTGAGGTAGTAATCGTCCAAAGATTCCTTCATCATCCTGTTGAGGTAGTAATCGTCCAAGATTCCTTCATCATCCTGTTGAGGTAGTAAATCGTCCAAGATTCCTTCATCATCATGCTGAGGTAGTAGTCATCCAAGATTCCTTCATCATCCTGTTTAGGTAGAAGTCATCCAAGATTCCTTCATCATCCTGCTGAGGTAGTAGTTGTCCAAGATTCCTTCATCACCTTTTTGGAGTAGTAATCGTCCAAGATTCCTTCAACGCTCGTTCAACTTCAGATACAGTTTAGATACGCACCAGATACGGATGCCATCCTGATACTCATTCTAATTCAACTTTTGATACAGTTTAGATACGCACCAGACACGGATGTCATCCTGATACTCATTCAAAGACAGATTTCAGATACAGTTCAGATGCGCACCAGATACGGATGCCATCCTGATACTCATTCAAAGATAGCTTTCAGATATAGTTCAGATGCACACCAGATACGGATGCCATACTGATACTCATTCTAATTCAACTTTTGATACAGTTTAGATACGCACCAGACACGGATGCCATCCTGATACTCATTCAAAGACAGCTTTCAGATACAGTTCAGATACGCACCAGATACGGATGCCATCCTGATACTCATTCTAATTTAACTTTTGATACAGTTCAGATACGCACCAGATACAGATGCCATCCTGATACTCATTCTAATTCAAATTTTGATACAGTTCAGATACGCACTAGATACGGATTCCATCCTGATACTCATTCAAAGACAGCTTTCAGATACAGTTCATATACGCACCAGATACGGATGCCATCCTGATACTCATTCTAATTCAACTTTTGATACAATTCAGATATGCACCAGGTACAGATGCCATCCTGATACTCATTCAAAGACAGCTTTTAGATACAGTTCAGATACGCACCATATACGGATGCCATCCTGATACTCATTCTAATTCAACTTTTGATACGGTTCAGATACGCACCAGATATGAATGCCATCCTGATACTCATTCTAATTCAACTTTTGATACAGTTCAGATACGCACCAGATACGGATGCCATCCTGATACTCATTCAGATTCAACTTTTGATACAGTTCAGATATGCACCAGATACGGATGCCATCCTGATACTCATTTATATTCAACTTCTGATACAATTCAGATACGCTCCAAACCCGGAAGCCATTTTGATACTCATTCAGATTTCAACTTCTAATACAGTTCAGATACGCTCCAAACCCGGAAGCCATTCTGATACTCATTCAGATTCAACTTCTGATATAGTTTAGATACGCTCGAAACCCGGAAGCTATTCTAATACTCATTCAGATTTCAACTTTTGATACAGTTCATATATGCTCCAAACCCGGAAGCCATTCTGATACTCATTCAAATTTCAACTTTTGATACAGTCCAAATACGCTCCAAGACACGGAATCCATTCTGATACTCATTCAAAGACACCTTTTGATACGGTTCAGATACGCTCCTGACACAGAAGCCATTCTGATACTCATTCAGACTCAACTTTTGAGACAATACAGATAGGCTCCAAGACACAGATAAGCATTCTTGGATGGCATCTACAAGCCACAGATAAGCATTCTTGGATGGCATCTACAAGCCCATCTCCAACAGGATTTTATCACCTCTCCAAATGGCATCTTTAAGCCCATTCCCTACATAATCAACTAACACATCATCGAGTGCAAATTTCTGGGCACTCTAGTGTTCAATCATCTTCCACCTTCAAGTCACGAATGACAGAATTACCAATCTAACTCTCCAGGTGTAAGAAGATTGAACATGGGCAGCTGTTGTACCCCAAAATTTTCCCTCTCATTTCTCAAGGGATCGCCCTGGATCCCAGGTTTGCTTCTATCAAGCATTCCAAGCCTTGAACTACAAATTTTTCAAGGAAAATACCCACAAGGGCAAAGTGGTCATTTGCATACTGAAAAGTCAAACTTTGACTTTTGGATCAAAATCAAGCTTCAAGAATCATATTTCATCAAGACATGTTGGAATATGAAGTTTGTATCATCAAAAAGTTCAAAAGTCAAATTTACTATGGAAAAGCCAAATTTCTAAATACTTGGGATTTTTCTAAGTATTTAAGAAAAAATGACACTTCAGAACTTCTGAGCCAGCCTCCAGGCAGGTGCAGTCAGAAGTTGTAAACATGGTTCAGCACATAGTCTTCAGTCAGAACATGGCTCTTCAGCATCTACGCAAGTTCAGTCAGAGTTTGCTAGGGTAATGCAACGAAGGTTAAGGAGCGTGCTGCAAGCTTTCTAGAAAGTCTGAAGCTCCTTCAGAACATGATGGAGCCAGAAGATACAAAGATCAGAGGATGGATGCTATACTGAAGCAGAACTTCTGATTCAGAACTAAGCCTTGGTGTAGAGTATCACGTTGTAGGATTTCTGGTTGTGATAAGTCTCATCATCATTTAATGCTCATTTAATGCTCACAGCCACCTTATAAGTCTTTATCCAAAGGATCTTCACCACGTGTACCTCTATTGTCTTGGGATAGCAACTTTGCTTTTGCTTTTCCTTAATTTCTGCTGACAACCACCATGCTTGCTTCAAAGACAAGGCAGCGCTTCAGCACATGAAGGCTATTTTCAAAGCTTTGGTCAGAACTTGACCAAATCCCAAAACCTTGCTCATACAACTTGCTGCAGACCTATGACCAACAGCTGGCTCAGCCTATGCCTGCATCCCATGATTACATCAAACTAGCATACGAAAACTGTGATGAAAAAGCGAAGGAACAGGATGCCAAAATAGGTTCAAATCCCACTTGCTTTTCCCCCCAAATCACAGCAAAAATCATCTATAAATACTTGGTTCCATCAAATGTTCAAAGGGGGCTTTTTGGGGGACGAGAGGCTGAAGGCTAGAGGCTGTCTTTTGAAGAGAGAGATTGGCTAAAAGAGAGAAAAGGAAGTTGTGAAACCTTCATAAAAATCCAGATTTCTCATACATAAAAAAAACATTTGTTCTTCCCTTTGAACCAAAGAACACAACCACTCTTCCGTCTCTCTTGCTGACTCAAAACATCCAAAGGAAGCCACTCAAAGCTCCAAGCACGTTCTAAGTAAGTCTTTTTGACTTTACTTGCTTTTCATTCTGAACATCACTACCATGTAAATATCATAGTATTAATGTTGTACATATCATTGTATGAATAGAAAAACAATGGATCAGAACTTCTAGAATAATGCTAGGCTCAGACTTAGGATTGGAACTTCTGGATTTGTTGTGTTGTGATTATTCTGATTTGTTGAACTGAATAAATTGTTGTTGTGTTGATTAAGAGCTGAAATGTAATACATAACTTCTGTTTTTCACTCATTATTTTAACACACAGAACTTCTGATGTTCACTCACAATCTTAACACAACACATAACTTATGAGTTCTCCTCACATGTCAAATACACTGAACTTCTGATGTTTCAATCAGCTGTTTTTAAAAACTCAGAGTTTATGACTTTCACATACTGACAATGTACTGAACTGCTGACGTTTTCTCATTGTTTTAGTGTAATACAGAACTTCTGACTTTTGGTTCACTGGCTGCATACCACCCAGAACCTATGTGTTTGTCCTCTAACATTTCTTGCAGGACCTCAGAGTTTACCAATCCAGAACTTCTGATTTTGACGCTTTCTTCTGAGTCACCACGCGGTTGACTTCAGAACTTCTGATCCTTGTTATTTTTGTTTGCAGCAGCACTGCTTCTATCTTTCATTTATTTTCTTTTTCATCATTTTTAATATTAACTCCTTTTTTATATTAATATAAAAATCATAAAAATATTTTCCTTTTAATTCATTTCCTTAAAGACAAAAACATTTTCTAAACAAATCCATTTCTTTCTTATATTATGTATTTCAACATGGTTGTAATAGATAATTCGGACTTAAATTCTTTACAACCCCCATTCGTACATATGTACCCCCATCCCCTAAATATTGTAATAGCGTAGGACTTTGCATTTCTATAATTTATCTCTTTCAAGTGTAAATTCTAGTAATTAGACGTGTATGACAAGATAATAATCAATAAGTAGATAACCAAAATCAAAGACAAATGCATGCAATCAAACACTTTGCACACATGCACCCTTAGGATAATCTCACTTGTTGCCTTATAAAAATGACCATGTTATGCATGTGAGATGTCTTAGCACAAACAAATCTAAAAATACAAGATCATAGTCCCTCGATGACGCTATCAAAGTTGCCTTTCAAAAATGAGCTTAGCCCCTAAAGAAAAAGTGCTAAGTCATCTCACAACATTGCTATCATGGTCATACGATGACCCAACGCCCGTCCCTTCACATCCAACAATAGGGCTTCTTACCAAAACAATGGTAAGATAGCAACATCTAAAGGTGTAAGAAAAGCACATCTAATGCCTTTTGAGTAGATAGATTCGCTCTCAGTTACTCGCTTGCTCACAACAAAAACATTTTATACACCAACACTCTCACTTTGAAACATTTTCAAAAGACAAACACTTTGTATGTGTTCTTATAGAGACGAGAACCATTACAAAGAATACACCTTTTCAAAATCACTTTCAAAAACACATCTTTGAACTATTTTTGAAATAAACACTTTGTATGCATTCTTATTGAAACGAGAATCATTACAAAGTTACATTTTCAAAATAATTTCAAAACCCACACCACAAGCACATTCAAACCAAAAGCAAGTGATCTAGCGAGTAACTAAGAGACCATGGAAAACCATGGATGAAAAGGGTGCTAATACCTTCCCTTTTCATAATCTACCCCTCAAACTCAAAAACATCTCTAAAAGGTCTTTCCTGTGCTTTTTCACCTTTCCTTATTGGATAAAAGAAAAGTTGGTGGCGACTCTTGCTAAACCGCAACATTTGCAAACACAAACGCAAACACTCAAGTCAGTTCTCCCACCGTACCACACATGGCTATTATGAAAATGTATTTTAAGGAAAAGAAAGACAATGAACACAAAGATTTGAATGCAAAAGAGTCCAATGATTTGTATTGAATGATTATATGATTAGATGAACATAAATAAAACCCTTGACAAATAGACCAAAGTGCCCCGGGCCAGGCACATGGCTTAAAAGTCATTGTTAAATATTACAGACAAAATGTTATTGAATTGAAAGAAAAGAAAATAATAAGTGGATTACTCCTCAATGAAGGAGATGGGAACGAATTCCTTTGCATGCCAATTCTTTAGTTCCATTGTAGTTGGATACACCCAATCTTCAAATGCAACTTCTTCATCAGAATCACCCACAATGTTAACTTCATTGACACCCTTGTCATGTTTCGGCATAGGCGCAGTGATTACATTCGGAGTTGGAGGAGGATCAAATTCAACATTCTTGTTATTGATCAAATCCTGAATTTTGTTCTTCAAGGCCCAATATTGGTCAGTCTCATGCCCGGGGCTACTTGAGTGGTAAGCACATTTGGCGTTCGGATTATAATTTGGTGAAGAGGTATCTGGGTTGGCAGGAGGATCGTACAATGTCACCAAATTAGCCTTTAGTAAGTGTTGTAAGGATTGGGATAGTGACATTTCTATCCTCGTGAATTATCTTCTCGGAGTTTCAAAACATTGATGATTAGAAGATGGTCTTGGAGTAGGAGTTGGATTGGATATTCGGACAGCATTAAAAGACGGATGATCATTCTTCTTGGTACGGGCCCTTTCCCCATACACAACATTGATTTCCTTCTTTGCAGCAAAAGGTTTCTTTACAAGATTTGAAGTGGAGGCCGGTGCCATGGGAATCTTTCCGCTTTTGATGCCATTTTCAACTCTTTCACCGGTTAAGATTAACTCGGTGAAACCAGAAGAAGAGCAGCCAACCAATAAATTAAATAATGGACCAGATAAAGTTCCCATAAACATGTCAATGTGCTCCCTATCAGTCAAAGGTGGTTGAACCCTACTGGCGAGGTCTCTCTATTTTTGTGCATATTCTTTAAACCTGTCATTCTTCCCCATTGTCTTATCTTGCAACTGCACTCTTGTCGGTGCCAAGTCGGTATTATACTGGTACTAATGGTAGAAGGCGGTAGCTAAGTCATCCCAGGTATTGATACGGGAACCAACCAACTAGTAGAACCACTCTAGTTGCGTTCTAGTCAAGCTCTCTTGGAAAAAGTGAACCCATAGTATCTTATCAGCGATGTGCGGCTGTATCTTGCGCACATAAGATTTTAGGTGAAGTTTTGGACAAGAAACTCCATCATACTTTGAAAGTACTGGTATTTTGAATTTGTGGGGAATAACAACCCCAGAGATCAAACCCAAATCATTAAAATCTAAATCGGGGACGGCTTGGATCTCGACGGCCTTCAATTTGTCTTCTAACTGCTTATATTTGACATTGGCGGGTGGATATTGCTCGTCAAAATAATCATCATCGTCAGATGCTTGATCATTAATACAGTCATCCTGGGTACTCTTAACCTCGCCAATCTGATTCTCGTCTTCTTCAGATGAGTCTTCAATTACCGGGATCTGTCGAACCGACTCTTTGAACCTTCTGCCCAAGTTGACCAGGGCTTTCTTCTTGGGTTTCTTCTCAACTGCCATAAATGACATCATATCTTATTGCCCCTTGGCTAGGGCCAGTAGAGTCTCTTGGAATTGAGAGTTTTGTGCTTGAATATCCTTCATTGTTTTCTCTAGATCCATCTTGCTGAAATAAACAGCAGAAAGATAAGGAAACCTGTTGTATGAAAACTTGTCATGTTATGATGCATGGTAAATGTATATGAAAATGATTTCAAGGATTTATGGAATTTAAATTTGCATAGACAAAGGAATGAACAAACGTAAATTTTCATTAATTAGTTCAAAAGGATTACAACATGCCTCTTGGGCTTTTAAAATAACTCTCTAAGATAAAAAGACTGAACGCATCCTTTTCGCGCAAGGTAGGCGTTCACACTTTGCTCTTCTTGTAGCTGCTTCGTAAGCTCCAAGACCCTTTTCTCGCTAGCATAGAATTGAGCTTCGAAAGTATCTCGTTCTTCCTTTAGCTGAATCCAACCTTTTTGAAAGTCTTCGAGAGAGGTAGGCATGTCGGGATGGAGGACAGTGTATGGGACATCTCCTTCAACCACAGGTTCCATGATAATTGGTAAGATGGAGGGATAAGGCA
The DNA here is from genome assembly GCA_948472305.1 of Vicia faba. Taxonomy (NCBI): domain Eukaryota; kingdom Viridiplantae; phylum Streptophyta; class Magnoliopsida; order Fabales; family Fabaceae; genus Vicia; species Vicia faba. The sequence goes on along the minus strand of OX451737.1, from coordinate 1,001,874,707 downwards.
TAACAAGTTTCTAAGCATGATCTCGTACCCACTTAAGGTAAGGATCGAGGAGAATGGAATTATTGTGTCCTAGCATCTTACTATCCACTTTGCTCACCATTCTCCAAGCTCGGATAAACCTCTGACGGTAGCTTTGATCGTCGCTTTCGTAGTCGAATACCACTCCTTGGATGAGCATCTCATGAGGACCATCTCTTCGGGCATAACCAAACTGTCGTAAGGCTAAGAAAGGGTTGTAAGTGATACCTCCTCTAATGCAAAGTAAAGGGACATTAGGGAATTCACCACAACAGTCGATGATAGTAACATTCTCCAAGGATCGAGAACACCAATGAACATCTGAATGTTTGAGCATCGTCAGCCTATGGGACCATCTTGAACCTTGATCGTTCTTTAATATAGATCAGGGAAGATGAAAAATACACCATCTTTCTAAGAGAGGAGTGAAACAAGTGAGGATCCATCTCTTCCTCATAGTGCGAGAGTGAAAATAATGTAGGATATCCCCCAATAATGTAGGCACTGGGTTGCGAGACATGAAAATTTTGACAGTGTTTACATCTATGAGTTGATCAGGGTCTGGAAACAAAACCATCCCATAGATGAGAAGGGCCAAGATTTCTTCAGAAGCTTATAAATCCAAAGAGTTCCAACAATCTTGAGATTTCTCGAACAAGAACTTGGCTAAGAAACCTTTGACACCACTCTTTGTTTCCGAATTAGTTGTGATATCAGATTGTTGCAAGTGTAATACATGGGCAATCTCTTCAGGTTTCGAATCTCTTTCCACACTGTTGAAGGGTTGTTGATTGAGAATGGGAATCCTCAAGAGTTGGGAGAATTATTCCAGAGTTGGTAAAAGCTAATAATCGGGAAAAGTGAAGCAATGGTGTAAAGGATCAAATAATTGAAACAACACCTTCATCATATCTTCATCAGTGTTAGTGGTAACTAAGTTTAGGAGGCGACCATGTATTTTGGTGAATGGAGAATTCTCAGGAACCCTTGATGCTAACTCTTTGAGTTAAGGATGAATCTTTACAAGATTGACTTGGATAGTATTCCTGCGGATAGAAGCCATGTCCTACAAAACAGAACAAATATAAATCCTAATAATCCTTGAAATGGATAGTGAGAATGAGTATGATGTTATGATGTTTATGATGTTATGTACAAGTAAGTATATACAAACAAGGAAAACAAGTCCTTAGGTTTAGGCTTGCATGGAGTCTCATAGGTAAGTACCCTCTTGAAGTTTTGTTGGCTCAAACTTGTCCTAAAAATAGTAATCGGGTTCTAAGGGATCTCAATATCACTGATTTGTCTTATCGGGAATTGTTTCAGCGCAAGCCTCTTTCACGGCGACCGAAATATTCTGAGAAGTCAAATCTCAATTAGTGTAGTATCGAGTATCAACCAACTTCGGACTGCACCAAAGTCGGTTATCTCACTACGTCCTAATGGCCAAGTTGGTCAAGTAAAGGTTCTAAAAGTCAGTTGGTGCTTCATGACACCATTCAGTGGCCCCGTATTCTCCTTGACTACTCAAGGGCTACTGGTACCCACAAATGTGTCACACTAACATAGCTATTTCTTAGACCATGTCGGTATACCCCGTACGGTTTCCATAATGTATTGCTACTTACCTATAAGGTATCCCAAATCCGGGTAGAGGATTAGAGCAAGCCCAAACAAAGAACCAAAATGTAAAGCAAACAAATCAAACAATGAAAGCAAGTAAAGGTGATCTAGCCCTAAGGTAACCCCACTTTTAAGTAATTTCCCCAGCAAAGTCTCCAGTTCTATGATATGGTTGGAAAACTGACTTGGGAATTTTGCATTTTATCGTAAATGTTACAGTTAGAAAGAGTCGCCATCGACTTTTCTTTTATCCAAAAGGAAAGGCTGAAAAGAACAGGAAAGACCTTTGAGATTGTTTCTTCAGTTCGGGGGGTAGATTATGAAAAGGGAAGGTATTATCACCCTGTTGTACCCCAAAATTTTCCCTCTCATTTATCAAGTAATCTCTCACAAGGTCTCCTTTGGTTCAAGACTGCACAAGGGTTGATCAGCTCAAGACACCTCCTCTGGCACTGATGACTAAAAATTAGGGTTTGATATTGCACAAGGACAATTGAACTTTCAATGCCTCATATGACTTTCATGGATCATTTTGGACTCTCAAGATTGCTCATGTCAAGTTTCAAGTCTTGGATCACATTTTTGCTCAGTCAATTGATAAGTTGACCCAAAATCAACGGTATTGGGGAAAAAGTCAACTATGGTCAATTTATAGTCAAACTTCATAATTTTAGGTCCATATAAATAATATGAACGCATATATGTCAATTGATCAAATTTGGACCACAATTCCTCAAGAAATTTGATCATATCATCAAAAGGGGAAAATGGTCAAAATTAGGGTTTTGACTGAGAAGGTGCAATTTCTGATTTTTGACCTAGCAAATGATTTATTGGTTTAAGTTATGATCTCAAGGATTCAATTGCATCATTTTGACCTAATGGCATGGCTCAAAACATTCCTCAAGATCAATTGGTTGACAAATGAATTCCAATCAACTGATCAAAAGTCAATTGTACACTGAAAAGTCAAACTTTGACTTTTTTGTCAAAATCAAGTCCCAAAGATCATAATTCATCAAGACAGGTAAAAATATGAAACTTGTTCATCAATAAATCAAAAACTCAAGATCTCATTTTGAAAAGTCAAAATTTCTAAACTTAGAAATTTTTCTAAGTGTTGAAAATTTCATATTTTTTCATAACTTTGAGCCAAATTTCAACCATGATGCAAGATGATTCAAAAGAAACTTCCAACATAAAAGTTGTAGATCTCAATGAGATATAAAACATTATAGAACACAACTTCTCTTATAAATTCATGGATTTCAAGTTATAATTTTGTGAGTACATGTTCATGAAACTTAGAAACTTGGTGAAATTTTGCCCTAGTTTAGGCAGGATTTTCACCTAACTTCATGGAAATATTTCACATAGTTCCAAGATGAATTTTCAAAAATGTCCAACATATAGGTTGTAGAGGATGTTAAAAGCTTTTCAAAATTTCCTAGAACTCATTGAGATCATACTTGAGCAAGGAGAATCGAAGGCAAGAAGTTAGGGTTTCATTCTTGAATTACAAGTCATTTCTTTATGAACACATAATTGAATTTCAATGTTAGGCTGCATAATCTTTCTTTGCAGGCCTTCTAACTTGTGTATCTATCCATCATTAATGGTTTACACAAACTTTTAAGCTATAATCCAAGTGATTTAAGCTTTAACCAATTCACATTGCCATTTTGGGAAGAAAGTGAAGAATGCAACTCTTGAAAAGCAAGCTTTATGCACAAAGTCAATTCTTGAGCCTCTAACTTGTTCCCTATGATCACACTCTATCTACAAAATCAGAAGCAAGTGTGTTTAAAGCATAACCACTCTGTCTTAGCAAGTACACAAGACTTTGAAACTTGGATTTCTAAAAAATCACATGTTATGCTTAAACTTGTTATTTTGAATTCTAATCAACAACAAGCTTCCAAACTTGTTGCTTATAAATAAAGGCACTATTTTTGAGCTAGAACACAAGCTTGAACACCTTGAAACACTCCCAAACTCCCTCTAGCCAGAAATTGCTTCAAAACACCATTGGTGTGCAAGTTCTGACTTTACAGATCAAACTTCTATTTCCCTCGTGCATTTCTTGGCCTTTTAGTTTCAAAATCTTCCTCATATCAAATATAACTTATCCCCATCCTATTTCCAGAACTATAACACCATTTATCATAACCTCCATAACCAAAAACAGAGCATTGCAGTTGGACTTCTCTAGGATATTTCAGCCACTCTCAACTCAAGCTAAGCATTGCATTAGCTTCCTAGAGACTCAAGAAAGCTAACCTGATCATTGCAGCACCTTAAATCAAGCTCAAACTCATTTCACGATTTTCAGTTTTGAGGTATTTTTCTTGAACTTCTATCTTCTCATCTAGGCATTATTAGGCTTGCATTTGTAAAGATAAAATATAAACATCATTACCCTGAAGTTGTACATGTCCATAAATTTCATTTATGTTGCTTGAGTAGGGAGAATTTTGAGTTTGAACCTCTGAAAATATTTAGGTCAGAATTTGGTACTGTTAGAAATTCATGTTCATCTTTGAGAATTAGCTTAAGTTATTTACATATTCAGAATCGTGAGGAAATTTATAACAAGTTTGATGTTGGAAGTTTTGTGAATGGATGAGAAATGATTGAGTTATAGGTTCTCTAGCTGGAGGTTGAAGATGAAGTTCATTCAGGACTTGATTTATATTACATATTTATTGTTTTGTTTATATCAACGGATGTATAGCCACCTTAGTGGTAAAGCGCGCGCATGTTAACCTTTGGGACCTGGGTTCGAGCCCCAGTGGTACCCTTTTGTTCTTTTTCACATTTTTCTTCCATATTTTTTGTTTCAGTAGACGCCTGGGCCCTTTTTGTTGGGCCTTCCATCATTTTTACTTTTCTCTAACCCCTCATGTCTACTATTGCACCTGGCCCGTTATTTTCTTCATTATTTCATTTTCTTTTTTTATTTTATTTTCATTTCATATTTTCTTTTATTCTTTTCATTATTATTTTCATTATTATTATTATTATTATTATTATTATTTTTATTATTAAAAAATATTAAAAAAAAATTTTATTATTTACACTTATTTAGTTTATTTTTCTTCATAAAACAAAAGACAAAAAATTTGATAAATTTAATTTCTTTTTAATAATTAATATTTAGATAATTAGGTTTAATTATTATAGTATTCTCTTGTAAATTAAAACTAATTTAGAACTTAGATTTCTTTTAATTAATTAATTTTCTCATATTATTTTTATTAATTTAAAACCTTTTCATAAAACACCCTAAAAATCATTTTTACTTAATTCTTTTCTTAATTAGTTTAAATTTAATCTTGTTTATTTTTAACTAATTGTTTTTTCTTAATTAGGTCAATACTAAACCCTTTCATAAAAAAAACCAAACAAAATCATTTCGTTATCCATTTATATTTTATTCAATTCTTGCACAATATTCAATATGGTTGTAATAGATAATTAGGTTTAATCTTCTTGCAAAATCCCCATTTGTAAATTTGTACACCCTTCCCCTAATGATGTAATATATTAGTATTTTTACTTTCCGCAATTTACCGCTTTATATAAATGCTAGTAATTAAGGTTTGTATGGAAAGATTAAAATCAACAAGTTAGCAAACCCTAATTCAAGACAAAACAATGCATGTAAATCAACACACTTGCACACTTACACCTAAGGGTAATTCCACTTGGTTGTCATACAAAAATGGCCATGTTATGCATGTGGGGTATCTTAGCAAAAAGCAATCAAAAATACAAGATCATAGTCCCTCGATGACGCTATCAAATGTTACCTTTCAAAATGATCTTAGCCCCTCAAAGAGAATTACTAAGATATTTCACAATATTGCTATCATGACTATACGATGACCCACGCCCGTCTCTTTACATCCAAAGATAAGGGTTCTTACCAAATCAATGGTAAGATAGAAATATCAAAGGAAAGGAAGAAATGAACAAAGACTTTTGAGTAGGTAGATTGTTCCTAGTTGCTTGCTCAATTTCAAATCAAACACTCTTGCTTATTTTCAAAATAAACACCAACACTTTCAAAAACACTTTCAAAACATTTTTCAAACTTGAAACATTTTCAAAAGATCAACACTTTGTATACGTTCTTACGAACGAGAACTATTACAAAGTTTGCTTAAACGAAGGCCCCTTTTCAAAATACTTTCAAAAACCATATAAAGCATATTTTCAAACAAAAGCAAGTGATCTAGCAAGAAACTAAGAGCCCATAGATAACTATGGATGAAAAGGGTGCTAACACCTTCCCTTTTCATAATCTACCCCTCGAAATCAAGAAATAATCTCAAAGGTCTTTCCTGTTCTTTTCAGCCTTTCCTTTTGGATAAAAGAAAAGTCGGTGGCGACTCTTGATAACTGCAACATTTGTGATAAAATGCAAAACACCCAAGTCAGTTCTCCCACCGTAGCACAGAACTGGTGACTCTTCTAGGGAGAAACTTAAAAGTGTGTTTACCTTAGGGCTAGATCACCTTTATTTGCTTTCGTTGTTTGATTTGTTTTCTTTACATTTTGGTTCCTTGTTTGGGCTTGTTCTAATCCTCTACCCAGATTTGGGATACCTTATAGGTAAGTAGCAATACGTTATAGAAACTGTGTGGGGTATACGCACATAGTCTAAGCAATAGCTACGTTAGTGTGACATATTTGATGGTACCGGTAGTCCTTGAGTAGTTAAGAAGAATACGGGGCCGATGAGTGATGTCATGAAGCACTAACTAACTTTAGAACCTTTACTTGACCAACTTGGCCATTAGGATGTAGTGAGATGACCAGATTTGGTGCAGTCCGAAGTTGGTAGATACTCGATACTACACTCACTGAGGTTTGATTTTCGGGATATTTCGGTCGCCGTGAAAGAGGCTTCCGCTGAAACAGTTCCCGAGAAGACAAATCAATGACATTGAGATCCCTTAGAACCCGGTTACTATTTATAGGACAAGTTTGAGCCAACTAAACTTCAAGAGGGTACTTACCTATGAGACTCCATGCAAACCTAAACCTAAGGACTTGTTTGCCTTGTTTGTATATATTTACTCGTACATAACATCATAAACATCATAACATCATACTCATACTCACTAAACATTTCAAGGATTATTGGGATTTATCTTTGTTCTATTTTGTAGGACATGGCTTCTATCTGCGGGAATACTATCCAAGTCAATCTCGTAAGGATCCCTCCTCAACTTAAAGAGTTAGCATCAAAGCTTCCTGAGAATTCTCCATTCACCGAAAGACATGGTTGCCTCCTAAACTTGGTTACCTCTAACACTGATGAAGATATGATGAAGGTGCTCTTCCAATTATTTGATCCTCTACACCATTACTTTACTTTCCCTGATTATCATCTTGTGCCAACTTTAGAAGAATTTTCACAACTCTTGAGGATTCCCATTCTCAATCAACTACGCTTCAACGGTATGAAAAGAGATCCAAAACCTGAGGAGATTTCCCAAGCATTACACTTTCAACAATTTGATATCATAACTAATTAGGAAACAAGGAGTGGTGACAAAGGTTTCTTAGCCAAGTTCTTGTTCGAGAAAGCTCAAGATTGTTGGAACTCTTTGGACTTATAAGCTTTTGAAGAAATCTTTTCCCTTCTCATCTATGGGATGGTTTTGTTTCTAAACTCTGACCAACTTATAGATGTTAATGTTGTCAAATTCTTCATGTCTCGCAATCCAGTGCCTACTTTGTTGAAAGATATCCTTCATTCCTTTCACTCTCGCACTATGAGAAAGAGAGGGATCCTCATGTGTTTCACTCCTCTCTTGGCAAGATGGTTTATTTCACATCTTCCCCGGTAGGTATTGAAGAACGAGCAAGGTTTGAGATGGTCCCATAGGGTGATGAAGCTCAAACAATCAGATGTTCATTGGTGTTCCTGATCCTTGGAGAATGTTACCATCATTTACCGTTGTGGTGAATTCCCTAATGTCCCTTTACTAGACATTAGGGGAGGTATCACTTACAACCCTTGCTTAGCCTTACTATAGTTTGGTTATGCCCTAAGGGATGGCCCACATGAGAGGCTCATCCAAGGAATGGTATTCTACTATGAGAGAAACGATCAAAGCTACCGTCAGAGGTTTATCCGAGCTTTGAGGATGGTAAGAAAAGTGGATAGCAAGACATTGGGACACAAGTATTCCATTCCCCTCAAGCCTTACCTTAAATGGGTACGAGCTCGTGCTCAGAAATTTGTGATGCCTTATCCCTCTATCTACCAGTCATCATGGAACCTGTGGTTGAAGGAGATGTTCCCTACACTGTCCTCCATCCCGACATGCCTACATCTCTCGAAGGCTCGCAAAAAGGTTGGATTCAGCTAAAGGAAGAACAGTATACTTTCAGAGCTCAATTCTATGCTAGTAAGAAGAGGGTCTTGGAGCTTACGAAGCAGCTACAAGAAGAGAAAAGTGTGAACGCCTATCTCGCACCGAAGAGGATGTGTTCAGTCTTTTTATCTTAGAGAGTTATTTTGTAAGCCCAAGAGGCATGTTGTGATCTTTTGAACCAATTAATGAAAATTGAAGTTTGTTAATTCCTTTATCTATGCAAATTTAAATTCTATAAATCCTTTAAATCATTTGCATATACATCTTCCATGCATCATAACATGGCAGGTTTTCACATAACAAGTTTTCTTATCTTTCTGTTGTTTATTTCAGCAAGATGGATCTAGAGAAAACTGTGAAGGATCTTCAGGAACAAAACTCTCAACTCCAAGAGACTCTATTGGCCCTAGCCAAGGGGCATCAAGATATGATGGCATTGCTGGCAGTTAAGAAGAAGCCCAAGAAGAGAGCCTTGGTCAACATGGGCAGAAGGTTCAAAGAGTCGGTTCGTCAGATCCCGATAGTAGAAGACTCATCTAAAGAGGATGAGAATTAGATTGGTGAGGTTAAGAGTACCCAGGTTGACTGTGTTAATGATCAAGCGTCTGATGATGATTATTGTGACGAGCAGTATCCACCCGTTGATGTCAAATACAAACAGTTAGAAGACAGATTGAAGGCTGTCGAGATCCAAGCCATCCCCGATTTAGATTTTGATGATTTGGATTTGGTCTCTGGGGTTGTTATTCCCCACAAATTCAAAATACTAGTATTTGCAAAGTACGATGGAGTTTCTTGTCCAAAATTTCACCTAAAATCCTATGTGCGCAAGATACAGCCGCACACTGCTGATAAGAAGCTTTGGGTTCACTTTTTCCAAGAGAGCTTGACCGGAATGCAACTAGAATAGTTCTACCAGTTGGATGGTTCCCGCATCAATACTTGGGAAGACTTAGCTACCGCCTTCTACCATCAGTATCAGTATAACACCGACTTGGCGCCAATGAGAGTTCAGTTTCAAGATATGACCATGGGAAAGAGTGAAGGATTCAAGGAATATGCACAAAAGTGGAGAGACCTCGCCAGTAGGGTTCAACCACCTTTGACTTATATAGAGAACATTTACATGTTTATGGGCACTTTATCCGGTCCATTCTTTAACTTGTTGGTAGGTTGTTCCTCTTTCAAATTCACCGAGTTAATCTTAACCGGTGAAAGAGTCGAAAGCGGAATCAAAAGTGGGAAGATCTTTGTGGCATCTGCCTCCACTTCTAATCCTGTTAAGAAACCTTTTTCTGCAAAGAAGGAAATCAATGTTGTGTATGAGGCAAGGGCCCTTACCAAGAAGAATGATCATCCATCTGTTAACATTGTCTGAATCTCCAATCCAACTCCTACTCCAAGACCATCTGCAAATCATCAACATTTTGAAACTCCGAGAAGATAATTCACGAGATTAGGCATGTCACTATCTCAAGCCCTTCAACATTTTCTAAAGGCTAATTTAGTGACATTTCACAATCCTCCTGCCAACCCTGATACCTCTTCACCAAAGTATAATCTGAACGCTAAATGTGATTACCACTCAAGCAGCCTCAGGCACGAGACTGACCAATGTTGGGCCTTGAAGAATAAAATCCATGATTTGATTGATAACAAGACTATTTAGTTCGATCCTCCTCCAAATCTAAATGTAATCACCACACATATGCCAAATCATGGCAAGGGTGTCAATGCTATTGAAGATACAATTTTCATTGCCTCTGTCGAAGACTTGACTACTCCTTTGAATATCATTAAAAAGAATCTGTTGAAAGCCGGGATTTTCCTTGGATGTGTAAAAGATTGTGTTTGTTGTGCCAAACAACTCAATGGATGCGAAGGGCTGAAGAAAGGCATTCAACGCCTGATGGATAGCCACGAAATTCTATTTGAGAAGACTCTGCCTACCGAAAGTTTGACTAACAAATGTGAATATCTCTCCATTATCACCATCTCAAACAAGCCTCTTAGGATCACCTCCAAAGGTCCTATTAGGATTTCAAATGAACCAACTATTTCTCCCTTAATAATTACCAATCCCGGACCAATTCCATACTCTTCAAACAAGGCAGTACCATGGAACTATGGTGCTGAGGTGTTTTATCATGGGATAAAACAAGACGCTTGGATCGAAGAATAAAAAGTTGATGATGTTAGTAACATAACTGGCTCAAGTAAGGTAACTCGAACTGGGAGAATCTTTTCACCCAATACTTCACCACCAGTTGTTGTAAAGACACCTGTCCACATCTCTTTCTCTAAGCCAAGTACTGATACAAGAGGGAAGGAGAAGGTTGTTGAGCCGGTCGTGACAGAAATACCCGCAAAGGGCGTTCCTGATGGAGAACCCTCCGCTCGTGATATGGACGAGATCTTGAAGATAATAAAAAGGAGCGACTTCAAGATTGTGGAACAATTGGGGAAACCCCTTCTAAGATTTCAATATTGTCATTGCTGCTCTGTTCTAATTCCCATGCTCGGACATTAATCAAATTCCTGAAAAAGGCTCATGTCCCTCATGAGACCACAACAGACCAATTTGAGAATTGCGTGGCTAGCTTGACGGCTGATAATGGCTTGGGATTTTCAGATGCTGACCTAACACCGCTTGGGAAGGATCACAATAAATCTCTACATGTTTCTATCGAGTGCAAGGGGACCACCTTAGCACATGTTCTAGTCGACACTGGTTCTTCATTGAACGTACTACCCAAAGGAGCGTTAGACTGTATAGACTGTGAAGGTTTGGTCTTGAAACCCAGTGATATCATCGTAAGGGCCTTCGATGGATCAAAAAGAACAGTTCATGGGGAGGTATATCTTTCAATCAAGGTGGGCTCCCAAATCTTCAACTCCACCTTCTACATTATGGATATTCGTACTGCCTATTCTTGTCTGATGGGTCGCCCTTGGATCCATAAAGTTGGGGCAGTAACCTCAACTCTCCATCAAAAGCTTAAGTACCCTATCAAGGGAAGAATTGTCACCGTCTGTGGAGAGGAAGAGTTTATGGTGAGCCACCTCAACTCTTTCAAATACGTAGAGATGGATGGATAATTCATTGAGACCCCGTGTCAAGCCTTTGAGGTTGTTCCACCAATGGTTTCTTTTACCAAATGTTCCTCTAATGAATCCAAAGATGTTAAAGTCATGCCGAAGATGGTTTCAGTCAGAGATGCTCGTGCTGCAATTGAAGAAGGAAGTTGCAATAATTGGGGGAAACTCCTTGATATCCCATTCAAAGCGGACAAGTTTGGTTTAGGTTTCACCGTCAAGGCTCAGAAGGAGGTGAGGCATGCTCATGCAGGAAAACCACCTCACCGCATTGGAATCTATGAGGTTAATGTTGTAGGTGATTCTGATGAAGAAGTTGCGTTTGAAGATTGGGTGTATCCTACTACAACGGGGCTGAAGAATTGGCATACAAAGGACTTCGTGCCTATCTCCTTCATTGAGGAGTAATCTACTTGTTATTGCTTTTCTTTCGATTCAAGAACATTTTGTCTGTAATATTTAACAATGACTTTTAAGCCATGTGCCTGGCCCAGGGCACTTTGGTCCATTTGTCAAGGGTTTTATTTATGTTCATCTAATCATATGATCATTCAATACAAATCATTGGACTCTTTTGCATTCAAATCTTTGTGTTCATTGTCTTTCTTTTCTTCAAATACATTTTTCAAAATAGCCATGTATCTTACATGCACACACACACATACACACACACACACACACACACACACACACACATACACACACACACACACTCTTACATGTCCTCATCCACTCTGGATCCTATTGCTAATGACTCTACTATTGTCGACTATAACTTCAAATGTCCAATTAACCAAGCTGAAGACGAATGCGAGAAAGATTGTGAAATACCGGGAGAACTAGCCAGACTTCTGTTACAAGAGGAAAAAGTTATTCAGCCGCACGAGGAGTCAGTTGAAGTCATCAATCTGGGTACTGAGGCAGATAAGAAGGAAGTCGAGATTAGCATTAACTTAGAAGATAGTGTCAAGAGCAGGTTGGTTTAAATTTTGCATGATTATATGGAGGTATTTTCTTGGTCTTATGAAGATATGCCAGGGTTGGATACCGACATCGTAGTTCATCGTCTGCCGACAAAAGAAGGTTGTCCTCCTGTCAAACAAAAGGTTTGTCGCATGAGGCCTGATATGTCTGAAAAGATCAAAGCTAAAGTGATGAAACAATTTGATGCAGGATTCTTAGCTGTGACATCCTATCCCCAATGGGTTGTAAATGTGGTGCCATTGCCGAAGAAAGATGGAAAAGTTCACATGTGCGTAGACTATAGGGATCTGAATAAGGAAATCCCCAAGGATGACTTCCCTCTACCACACATTGACGTCTTGGTCGATAATTTTGCTCAGCATAAAGTCTTCTCTTTCATGGATGGCTTCTCTGGCTATAATCATATAAGGATGGCTCCCGAAGACATGGAGTTGACTACTTTCGTTACGCAATGGGGCACATTTTGCCACAAGGTCATGCCGTTTGGATTGAAAAATGCAGGGGCAACATATCAAAGGGATATGGTATCTTTGTTTCATGACATGATTCATCATGAAATAGAGGTATATATGGATGATATGATTTCCAGATCATAAACTGAAGAAGAACATCTCGATCACCTGTACAAGATATTCGAAAGGTTGAAAAAGTACAAATTGAGGTTAAACCCTAACAAATTCACATTTGGAGTACGATCTCGAAAGCTTCTAGGTTTTGTCGTCAGCAATAAAGGCATTGAAGTTGATCCTGCCAAGGTAAAAGCCATCCAAGAAATGCCAGTCCCTCACTCTGAAAAGGAAGTTAGAGGATTCTTGGGTCGTCTCAATTACATCGCCCGCTTCATATCTCACTTGACTGCTACTTGTGAGTCAATCTTCAAACTCTTGAAGAAAGATCAGGTAGTCAGATGGAATGATGAATGCCAAGCTGCCTTCGACAAAATCAAATAATATCTACAAGAGCCTCCTACTCTCATGCCTCTAGTTAAAGGAAGACCCTTGATCATGTACTCGACAGTACTAGAGAACTCTATGGGGTGTGTTTTGGGCCAACATGATGAGTCTAGCCGAAAAGGGCATGCTATTTATTACCTGAGCAAAAAGTTTACCGACTGTGAAACCAGATATCCACTACTCGAGAAAACTTGTTGCGTTATGGCATGGGCTGCTCGCCGGCTAAGACAGTATATGTTGTCTCATACCACTCTGTTGATTTCTAAGATGGACCCAATTAAGTACATCTTCGAGAAACCGCTCTCTTCGGATATATAGCTAGGTGGAAAATGATCTTGACTGAGTACGACATTAAATACACGACTAAAAAGGCCATCAAAGGAAGCGTACTAGCAGATCATTTGGCCCATAAAGCTGTCGACAATTATCAGTCTATGAACTTTGACTTCTCCGATGAGAACATCATGCTAGTGACCGACTGTATGAAACCTGGACCCTATGACGGACCTGAACAAGGATTCCGATGGACTATGGTCTTCGACGGGGCTTCCAACGCCTTGGGCAACGAAATTGGTGATCTGATCATATCTCTTGAAGGTTGCCACACTCCTTTCACTGCCAGATTATGCTTCGACTGCACGAACAATATGGCTGAGTATGAAGTGTGCATTTTGGGTCTAAAAGCTTCCATTGACTTGAGGATCAAGCATTTGAATGTATTTGGGGATTCCGCTCTAGTGATTATCCAAGTAAAAGGAGATTGGGACACTAAACATCCTGATCTTATCCCTTACAAGGAACTTTTGCTATCCCTGATTCCCTATTTCAAAGAGATCACCTTTGAGCACTTCCCTAGGGAAGAAAATCAGTTGGATGACGCCTTGGAAACCATGTCTTCAATGTTCAAAGTCAGGTGGGACAACGAAGCCCCTATGATTATAATTGAGAGATTCGACAAACCTGCACACTGCTGTGAGCTTGACACTGATACAGAAAAGCCATGGTATCATGAGGTGATGAGATATCTCGACGCACAAGAGTATCCCGAGAGAGCATCCATCAATGACAGAAAGTTCTTACGAATATTTTCAGCTAAATTCTTCCTAAGTAACAGTATATTATACAAGCGCAACTATGATTCTACTCTACTCCGATGTGTGAAAAAGAAGGAGGAAGAGGAAATTATGGAAGACATGCACGATGGTCTCTTTGGTACTCACTTAAGCGGACATACGATGGCCAAGAAAATCCTGAGAGCTGACTACTATTGGTCGATAATGGAAACTGATTGCCATCAACATTCAAGAACTTGTCACAAATGCCAAATCTTTGCTGACAAGGTCCATGTGCTTCATATCCCTCTGAATTTCATGACCGCTCCGCGGTCATTTGCAATGTGGGGTATTGACATGATTGGAGAAATCAAGCCTACCACTTCCAATGGACACCGCTTCATTCTTGTCACTATCGACTATTTCACCAAATGGGTCGAAGCCGCCTCTTTTGCCTTAGTCATAGAGAATGTGGTAGCTATGTTCATCAAACATAACCTCATTTTCTGCTATGGTATCCCCGAAAGGATCATCACCGACAATGGGATTAACCTCAACAATGCTATGATTACAAAGCTTTGCACTCAGTTCAACATCAAGCATCACAATTCTTCTCCACATAGACCTAAAATGAATGGCGCAGTCGAAGCGGCCAACAAAAACATTAAGAAGATTGTGCTAAAGATATTAGTAACCTACAAGGATTGGCATGAGATGTTACCATTTTCTCTTCACGACTACCGCACTTCAACTAGAACATTAACTGGGGCAACTCCCTTTTCCTTAGTCTACGGCATGGAAGTTGTTCTACCAGTGGAAGTTCAAATTCCCTCACTAAGGATCATGAATGAAGCAGGCCTAGGCGAAGACGAGTGGATCCATACGAGATTGGATCAGCTGAACTTGATCGATGAAAAATGACTGGTTGTTGTTTGTCATGGTCATACGTACCAAAAACGTATGATCAAGGCTTTCAACAAAAAGCTCAAGCCTCGAGTATATCAAGCTGGTGACTAGGTGATAAAACGCATCATTCTGTCACAAGGCGACCCCAGAGGCAAATGGGCTCCAACCTACGAAGGGCCATTTGTTGTCAAGAGAGTTTTCTCTGGCGGTGCCCTGATGCTGACTACCATAGATGGTGAAGACTTCCCACATCCTATAAACGCGGACATAGTTAAAAAATACTATGTATAAAGGACCCGCTAGGTTGACACACCTAGGCAAAATAAGGGCATCCCGGCAAACCAAAAGGTTTGGGCAAAAATTAGGGATATTGCAAAAGATTATACACCCGGCAAGTTGAAAACCCGAGAGGGAGACTTGGGCAAAAATGGGTATCCTGGTGGGCTAAAAACCCGAAAGTGCGATCCAGGAAAAAGTTAAGGATTGAAAGCGTATGACTATGTCCCGTGGAATCACCACTGTCAACTTTATCACCAAGATACGAGTTCAAACGGTCCAAGATCAATCCAATCAACTTCTGTCAACGACAAGGAGAATTCGAAGACATTGGGGCAATAGTAGAGTTGGAATTAATGAGATCATTTCACATGGCTATTTGTTTTTGTTTTCAATCTTTGTTTTCCTTTCGACGATTTCCTTTTACTATGATCTTCGTCTCTTTGTACAAAAAAACGCCTATTCATGGGCAAAATATCAATACAAGTATACTTTGAAGTGCAAACTTTATGTCTTTGTTTTGAATGCAAATTTGTCCAATGACTAAAATTGAACGAACATATGCATATGAACATAATTAAAACTATTTGACACATGTGTCTTGACTAAGTAGCAGTAATGTATATGGAATACCCCCACAGAGTTTATTTTCATTAACATTATCCCCTACAAGACAGTTACAATAAACCAATCCTCAACAAAGTTACCCACAAAATCTCTTTGCATAGGATAATCTCCAGCCATAGTCTCAATCTCTCGGCAGTTCTCTCCCCAGCTAAGTTGAATCTTACAAGTAGAAGCCTTGTGGATATCTTCCTCAAAGAACTCACTTTGTCAGTAGTTCATCGAGTATTTATCGATAGGGTTTATTGCCCCAACAAGGTTTATTTCCCCAACATACAATAATCAAGGAACCACAAAATTCCCCATCTTAGTCTATCCTCCCCATCCGAGTCTGTATTCCCCCAGCATAGTCTATCTTCCCTAGCTGAGCCTGTTATCCCCAGCTGAGTGTTTCGTCCCCAAGATGAGTCTGTCCTCCCCAAATGAGTCTACACACTCCAGCTTGAGTTTGCCTTTCATACTATTGCAAATCATAGGGCCACAATCCCTAATCCCCAATAAAGTCATCAATAAAACCTTTACTATCTCCACAAGATACTATGAAGCCTGGACTCGACCAGATAATAGTACAACTTTCAAATACTATGAAGCCTGGACCCGACCAGATAATAGTTTAACCCTTCAAAGATATAGAAGAACCTGGACTCAACCAGACCAAGGTTTAACTTCTTTTCCCCAGTAGAGTTTGCCTCTACCCCCGACAAGTTATTATGACGCCTGGATCCGACCAGGTAATAATTCCCCTCAGAAATTTGTTGTGAAATCTGGAATCTGACCAGATAACAACTAAATCCCCAGGCATGTTATTGTGAAGCATGGACCCGACCAGATAAAAATTAACCTCATCCACCTCAGAAATCTGCAAAGCCTGGAATCTGACCAGATAGCGGTTCAATGTCATTAAGTTACTGTAAAGCCTGGACCCGACCAGATATCAGCTCAACTTCGTCTTTTCAAACAAGTTATTGTGAAGCCTGGGATATGACCAGATAATAAATAGCTACAATGTCAGCAAGACACTATGAAGCCTGGACCCAACCAGATAATAGTATAACTTTTCAAAAACTATGGAGCTTGGACCCGACCAGATAGTAGTTACCACTTCAAAGTTACTGTGAAGCCTGGACCCGGCTAGATATCAGTTCATCTTCATCCTTTTAGCAAGATACTACAAAGCTTGGAATCCGACCAGATAATAGTTAACTTCCTTATCCCTAGCAAGTTGTTATGTAGCCTGGGTTTGACCAGATAACAATTCAATTTCGAGAAATTTTCTGCAAAGCATGGAATCCTACCAAATGACAATTAACTTCCTTTCTTCCCAGTAAGTTACCATGAAGCCTGGATCCAACCAGATAGCAGTTGAGTTCCTCATCCTCAGCAAATTGTGAAGTCTGGATCCGACCAGATAACAGCTGACATTTAAGAGATATTCCCCAGCGGAAGCATCCTTTCAACAAAGTTTGAAGATATGTATACTCTTCATCCCCAACAGCAATCAAGGATTCAACTCCCCAGAATTTCCTCAGCGGTAGTCAGGGATTTGTTTTCTCGGACAAAAACATGCATCTCACATTCATACATCATAGCATATACATACAAAATGCATTTAGCATGATCTCATTCATCTTGTGAACATCATGCATGCATCTGCATTTTACTAACCTTTTTCCCACAGGTGAAAATCAATTTTTAGTATGAATCAACCAAAGGTTTGTGCTGATACTTCTTCCAGTGTTCACCATCATTCCTCCAAATGGAATCTATAAGCCCATTCCCAATCCATCTTCGAGTGCAAATTTTTGGGTACCCTAGTGTTCAATCATCTTCCACCTTTAAGTCACGAAAGGCAGATCTGCCAATCTAACTCTTCAGGTTTAAGAAGATTGAATAGGGGAAGCTGTTGTACCCCAAATTTTCCCTCTCATTTATCAAGTAATCTCTCACAAGGTCTCCTTTGGTATAAGACTGCACAAGGGTGGATCAGCTCAAGACACCTCCTCTTGCACTGATGGCTGAAAATTAGGGTTTGAGATTTCACTAGGATAATTTAACTTTCAATGCCTCATATGAATTTCATGGATAATTTTTGACTCTCAAGATTGCTCATGTCAAGTTTCAAGTCTTGGATCACATTTTTGCTCAGTCAATTAATCATTTGACCCAAAATCAACTGTATTGGGGAAAAAAGTCAACTATGGTCAATTTATAGTTAAACTTCATAATTTGTGTCCATATCAACAATATGAACTCATATATGTCAATTGATCAAATTTGTACCACAATTCCTTAAGAAATTTGATCAGATCATCAAAAGGGCAAAATGGTCAAAATTAGGGTTTTAACTAAGAAGGTGCAATTTCTGATTTTTGACCTAGCAAATGATTGATTGGTTTAATATATGATCTCAAGGATTAAATTGAATCATTTTTACCTAATGGAATGGCTCAAACCATTCCTCAAGATCAATTGGTTGACAGATGAATTCCAATCAACTGATCAAAAGTCAACTGTATACTGAAAAGTCAAACTTTGACTTTTTGGTCAAAATCAAGTCCCAAAGATCAAAATTAATCAAGACATATCAAAATATGAAACTTGTTCATCAAGAAATCAAAAGGTCAAGATTTCATTTTGAAAAGTCAAAATTTCTAAACTTAGAAATTTTTGTAAGTGTTGAAAATTTCATATTTTTTCATAACTTTGAGCCAAATTTCAGCCATGATGCAAGATGATTCAAAAGAAACTTGCAACATAAAAGTTGTATATCTCAACGAGATCTAAAACATTGTATAACATAACTTCTCCTAGAAATGCATGGATTTCAAGTTATGATTTTGTGAGTACATGTTCATGAAACTTGGAAACATAGTGAAACTTTGCCCTAGTTTAGGCAGGATTTTAACCTAACTTCATGGAAATTTTTCACATAGTTACAAGATGAATTTTCAAAAATGTCCAACATATAGGTTGTATAGGATTTTACAAGCTTTCCAAAATGTCCAAGAACTCGTTGAGATCATACTTGAGCAAGGAGAATCGAAGGCAAGAAGTTAGGGTTTCATTCTTGAATTACAAGTCATTTCTTGATGAACACATAATTGAATTTCAATGTTAGGCTGCATAATCTTTCTTTGCAGGCCTTCTAACTTGTGTATCTATCCATCATTAATGAATTACACAAACTTTTGAGCTATAATCTAAGTTATTTAAGCTTCATCCAATTCAAATTGCCATTTTGGGAAGAAAGTGAAGAATGCCACTCTTGAGAAGCAAGTTTTATGTACAAAGTCAATTCTTGAGCCTCTAACTTGTTCCCTCTGATCACACACCATCTACAAAGTCAGAAGCAAGTGTGTTTAAAGCATAACCACTCTATCTTAGTAAGTACACAAGACTTTGAAACTTGGATTTCTCAAAAATCACATGTTATGCTTAAACTTGTGATTTTAAATTCTGATCAACAACAAGCTTCTGAACTTGTTTCTTATAAATAGAGGCACTATTTGTGAGCTAGAACACGAGCTTGAACACATTGAAACACTCCCAAACTCCCTCTAGCCAGAAATTGCTTCAAAATATGATTATTGTGCAAGTTCTGACTTTAAAGATCAAACTTCCATTTCCCTCATGAATTTCTTGGCCTTTTAGTTTCAAAAGCTTCCTCATATCAAATATAACTTATCCCCATCCTATTTCCAGAACTATAACATCATTTACCATAACCTCCATAACCAAAAACAGATCATTGTAGTTAGATTTCTCCAGGCAATTTCAGCCACTCTCAACTCAAGCTAAGCATTACATTAGCTTCCTAGAGACTCAAGGAAGCTAACATGATCATTGCAGCACCTTGAATCAAGCTCAAACTCATTTCACGATTTCCACTTTTGAGGTATTTTTCTTGAACTTCTATCTTCTCATTTAGGCATTGTTAGGCGTACGTTTGTGAAGATAAAATGTAAACATCATTGCCCTGAAGTTGTACATGTCCATAAATTTCATTTATGTTGCTTGAGTAGGGAGAATTTTGAGTTTGAACCTCTGAAAATATTTAGGTCAGAATTTGGTACTGTTAGAAATTCATGTTCATCTTTGAGAATTAGCTTAAGTTATTTACATATTCAGAATCGTGAGGAAATTTCTAACCAGTTGATGTTGGAAGTTTTGTGAATGGATAAGAAATGAATGAGTTACAGGTTCCCTGGCTGGAAGTTGAAGATGAAGTTCATTCAGGACTTGATTTATGTTACATATTTATTGTTTTCTTATATCAACAGATGTATAGCCACCCCAGTGGTAAAGTGCGCGCCTGTTAACCTTTTGGACCTGGGTTAGAGCCCCAGTGGTACCCTTTTGTTCTTTTTCACATTTTTCTTCCATATTTTTTGTTTTAGCAGGCGCTTGGGCCCTTTTTGTTGGGCCTTCCATCTTTTTTACTTTTCTCTAACCCCCTGTCTACTATTGCACCTGGCCCATTATTTTCTTCATTATTTCATTTTATTATTTTATTTTATTTTCATTTCATATTTTCATTTATTATTTTCATTATTACTATTATTTTTATTATTAAAAAATATAAAAATATTATTATTTATTATTTACACTTATTTAGTTTATTTTTCTTCATAAAACAAAAGACTAAAAATATTTTCTTGATAAATTTAATTTCTTTTTAATAATTAATATTTAGATAATTAGGTTTAATTATTATAGCATTCTCTTGTAAGTTAAAATTAATTTAGAACTTAGATTTATTTTAATTAAATAATTTTCTCATATTATTTTTATTAATTTAAAACCTTTTCATAAAAAACCCTAAAAATCATTTTTACTTAATTCTTTTTTTAATTAGTTAAAATTTAATCTTGTTTATTTTTAACTAATTATTGTTTCTTAATTAGGTCAATACTAAACCCTTTCATAAAAAAACCAAACAAAATCATTTCGTTATCCATTTATATTTTATTCAATTCTTGCACAATATTCAATATGGTTGTAATAGATAATTAGGTTTAATCTTCTTGCAAAATCCCCATTTGTAAATTTGTACACCCCTCCCCTAATGATGTAATAGCTTAGTATTTTTACTTACCGTAATTTACCGCTTTATATAAATGCTAGTAATTAGGGTTTGTATGGAAAGATTAAAATCAACAAGTTAGCAAACCCTAATTGAGGACAAAATAATGCATTTAAATCAACAGACTTCCACACTTACACCCTTAGAGTAATTCCACTTGGTTTCCTTACAAAAATGGCCATGTTATGCATGTGGGGTATCTTAGCAAAAAGAAATCAAAAATACAAGATTATAGTCCCTCGAAGACGCTATCAAATGTTGCCTTTCAAAATGATCTTAATCCCTCAAAGAGAATTGCTAAGATATTTCACAATATTGCTATCATGACTATACGACGACCCACGCCCGTCCCTTTACATCCAAAGATAAGGCTTCTTACCAAATCAATGGTAAGATAGCAATATCAAAGGAAAGGAAGAAATGAACAAAGACTTTTGAGTAGGTAGAATGTTCCTAGTTGCTTGCTCAATTTCACAGCAAACATTCTTGCTTATTTTCAAACCAAACACCAACACTTTCAAAAACACTTTCAAAACATTTTCCAAACTTGAAACATTTTCAAAAGATCAACACTTTGTATACGTTCTTACGAACGAGAACTATTATAAAGTTTTCCTAAATGAAGGCGCCTTTTCAAAATACTTTCAAAAACCATACAAAGCATATTTTCAAACAAAAGCAAGTGATCTAGCAAGCAACTATGAGCCCATTGATAACTATGGATGAAAAGGGTGCTAACACCTTACCTTTTCATAATATACCCTCCGAACTTAAGAAATAATCTCAAAGGTCTTTCCTATTCTTTTCAGCTTTTCCTTTTGGATAAAATAAAAGTCGGTGGCGACTCTTGCTAACCGCAACATTTGTGATAAAACGCAAAACACCTAAGTCAGTTCTCCCACCGTATCACACACCCTTTTTATCCATAGTTATCTATGGGCTCTTAGTTGCTTGCTAGATCACTTGCTTTTGTTTGAAAATATGCTTTGTGTGGTTTTTTAAAAGTATTTTGAAAAGGCACCTTCGTTTAGGAAAACTTTGTAATAGTTCTTGTTCGTAAGAACGCATACAAAGTGTTAAGCTTTTGAAAATATTTCATGTTTGGAAAATGTTTTTGAAAGTGTTTTTGAAAGTGTTGGTGCTTGTTTTGAAAATAAACAAGGATGTTTAATTTGAAAGTGAGAAAGCAACTATGAACAATATACCTACTCAAAACCTTTGTTCATTTCTTCCTTTCCTTTGATATTGCTATCTTACCATTGATTGGTAAGAAGCCTTATCTTTAGATGTAAAGGGACGGGCGTGGATCATCGTATATCCATGAAAACAATGTTGTAAGATATCTTAGCAATTCTCTTTGAGGGACTAAGATCATTTTGAAAGGCAACATTGATAGCGTCATCGAGGGACTATGATCTTGTATTTTTTTATTGCTTTTGGATAAGATATCCCACATGCATAACATGGCCATTTTTGTAAGGCAACAAAGTGGAATTACCCTAAGGGTGCAAATGTGCAAGTGTGTTTGATTTACATGCATTGTTTATCTTGAATTAGGGTTTGCTACTTGTTGATTTTAGTCTTGCCATACAAACCCTAATTACTAGCATTTATATAAAGCGATAAATTGCGGAAAGTAAAATTACTAAGCTATTACATCATTAGGGGAGGGGGAATACAAATTTACAAATGGGGATTGCAAGAAAATTAAATCTAACTAACTATTACAACCATATTGAATAATATACAAGAATTGAAAACAAAATGCAAGAATATAAATGGAAAAGAAATGTTTTTTGTTTGGTTTTCATGAAAGGGTTTTAACCTAATTAAAGAAGATGACTAATTAAAATTAAGCAAAATTAAACTTAAACTAATTAAGAAAGAAATTAAGTTAAAAAGAATTTTTAGGGTTTTTTATGAAAAGGCTTTAGATTAATAATAATATAAAAATTAAGTAATTAAAAGAAACCTAAATTCTAAGTTAATTTTATTTTAAAAGAAAATAAAATAATAATTAAACCTAAATCTAAATATTAATTGTTTAAATGGAATTAATTTGTTTAAGAAAAATGTTTTTGTTCTTTTTTTTTGTTTTATAAAGAAAATAAACATATAAATGTGAAAATAATAATAAAAATATTTTTGAATTTTTTACTAATGAAAATAAAAATAATATTAATAATAATAATAATAATAAATAATGAAAGAAAATTGAAATAAAATAAAAATAGAAAAAGAAAAGGAAAATAATATGAAATAACAAAAGAAATTGGGCTAGCCTGCAAAAGTAAACAGGGGGATTAGAGAAAGCAAAAAAACAAAAGCCCAAAGGAGAGGCCCAGGCGCTGCTGTATGGAGCAAAAAAAGAGAGAAAATGTGAAAAATAGAACCAAAAGGTAGCGTTGGGTGTTGAACCCCTAACCTCTAACACAATTGCACGTTACCTTTGCCATTGGGGTGGCTGTACATCTGGTAACATTGGTGAAATAATAAACATATAACACACATCAAGTCTTGAATATAACTTCATCTTTAACCTCCAGCCTGAACATCTGTAACTTCACCATTTTTCAACAAAAATGAAATATTCAAACATGAAAGTTGCTCCATTTTTCCATACGATTCCAACCGTGTAAATATCATAAGCTATAAATCAAAGATGAATGGGAATTTTTGAAAGTACCAAGTTCTGACCTAATTATTTTCAGAGATTCAAACCTAAAATTCTCTAAGCTCAAGCAATATAAATGAAATCTATGGACATGTATAGCTTTAGGGCAATGGTGTCTACATTTTATCTTCACAAATGCAAGCCTAACAATGCCTAAATGAGAAGATAGAAGTTCAGAAAATATACCTCAAAACTGGAAATCGTAAAATGAGTTTGAGCTGCTTTCAAGGAGTTGTGATGATCAAGTTAGCTTTCTCAAGTTCCCAGGAAGCTAATGCAATGGTTAGCTTGAGCAATGGATGGCTGGAATGGCTTGGAGAAGTCAATGTGCAATGCTCTATTTTTGGTTATGGAGTTTGATGTAAATGGTGTTACAGTCGTGTAACAGGGATAGGGATATGTTATATTTAATGTATAGGAGCTTTAGGAACTAAAAGGCCAAAGAACGCACCAGGGAAATAGAAGATACAAGTTCAAGGTCAGAACCTGCACAAAAATGGAGTTTGTGTGAAATTTATGGATAGAGGGAGTTTGAGAGAGATTCAGGCTTGCAAAAATCGTCTCCTAAGTTGCACAATAGTGTCTCAAGTTATAGGAAAAGGTTTTGATAGCTTGTGGTGATCAGAAGTACAAGTTCACATGTTATGGCTTTTTGGCTTGTTTTTGAAGCAAGCTTGGCAAGAATTGTTCCAAGGCAAGGTAAAAGGCTATCTAAAGTGGTTAGGCACTTTAAACATGCTTATCTGATTATGTATAGGATGCTTGTAAAGAAAGAACAAATGCAAAGCTCAAGACAAATTGACTTTGTGATTAAAGCCACTTTACTAGAATGACAATGTTACTTTGTGCCATTAATGGAAATGCAACATGGATAATGGCTCAAATGCTTGGAAAATGGCCCTATCAGTTGTGCAAAACATTAATTATTGAGTGACAAACAAGTTTGAGACTTGCAAAGCAAAGATTATGCAGCCTAGCATGGATTTGGGTCATGTGTTCATCAAGAAATGGCTTGTAATTCAAGTTTGAAAATCCTAACTTCTTACCTTCGATTCTCTTTGGTCAAATATGATCTCAATGAGTTCTTTGACATTTTGGAAAGCTTGTAACATCCGCTACAACCTCTATGTTGGTCATTTTTGAAAATTCATCTTGGAACTATGTGAAAATTTCCATGAAGTTAGGTCAAAATCCTGCCTAAACTAGGGCAAAATTTCACTAAGTTTCCAAGTTTCATGAACACGTCTTCTTAAAATCATAACTTGAAATAAATGCATTTCTAGGAGAAGTTGTGTTCTTCAATGTTTTACATCTCATTGAGATTTACAACTTTCATTTTGGAAGTTTCCTTTGAATCATCTTGCATCATGGTGAAAATTTGGCTCAAAGTTATGAAAAAATATGAATTTTCCAACACTTAGAAAAATTTCTAAGTTTAGAAATTTTGACTTTTCAAAATGAAATCTTGACTTTTTTATTTCTTGATGAAAAAGTTTCATATTTTGTCATGTATTGATGGATTGTGATCTTTGACACTTGATTTTTACCAAAAAGTCAAAGTTTGACTTTTCAGTGTACAATTGACTTTTCATCAGTTTACTGGAATTCATTTGTCAATCATTTAATCTTGAGAGATGTTTTGAGCCATGCCAATAGGTCAAAATGATGCATTTGAATCCTTGAGATCATGTCTCAAATCAATCAATCATTTTCTAGGTCAAAAATCAGAAATCGCACCTTCCTAGTCAAAAACCCTAATTTTGACCATTTTGCCCTTTTGGTGATCTGATCAAATTTCTTGAGGAATTGTGATCCAAACTTGATCAATGACATATATGAGTTCATAATATTGATATGGATCAAAAGTTATGAAGTTTGACTGTAAATTGACCACAGTTAACTTTTTCCCTAATACGATTTTAAGTCAACTGATCAATTGACTGAGCAAGAATATGATCCAAGACTTGAAACTTGACATGAGCAATCTTGAGAGTCCAAAATGATCCATGAAAGTCATATGGAGAATTAAAAGTACATTTGTCCTTGTGCTAACTCAAACTCTAATTTTCAGTCATCAGTGCTAGAGGAGGTGTCTTGAGCTGAGCAAACCTTGTGCAGTCTTGAACCAAAGGAGATATTGTGAGAGATTATTTGATAAATGAGAGAGAAAATTTTAGGGTACAACAATTAGAAAGAATTATAATGCTCAAAGAAAAGCTGGAAAAGAAGAAAATGTCAATCAACGTGAAGGCATTCAGTGTCACGAATGTGAAGGCTTTGGACATATTAGAGCAAAATTCCCTACTTATCTCAAGAAACAACTTAAGGGGGTTTTTATTTCTTGGTCTGATGAGGAAAGTGATCTTGATGATGAATCTTCTAAGCATGTTACTGTCATAACTGGAAGATGGGCTTCTGATGTAGAATCCTATAATGAAGAAATAACTTATGATGAGTTGACTAATTCTTATAAAGAATTATGCATCAAAAGTGAAGAAGTCTGTTAACAAGGAGAAAAATATAAGGTAATTATTTCTCAACAGTAGGCTGAAAAAGAGAAACTATCATCTATTGTCCTTGATCTTAAAAAAGAGGTAACCTTATTGAATTCTAAACTTGAAAACATGACTAAATCCATAAGAATGTTGAATAATGGATCTGATGTGTTGGATGAAATTCTTCAAGTTGGGAAAAGAGGTAAAATATTTACTGGTATAAGGTTTAATTATCAGTCTTTAAATGATCAAGGAAAAACCCCTGTGACAAAATTTGTTCCTATTGAAGTAAGGATGAGCTCATATTGTCTGACAAAATGTTACAACATCCTGACAGACTTCAGAAAACTCAGACTAAAGCCAAACTCCAGCCTTGGAAATGTCATTATTGTGGTAAATATGGTCACATAAAACCATTTTGTTACAGATTGTATTGTTATCCAAAACAATCACCTCAACCTAGGGCTAATCATGTAATAATTAAAACTAGAAATAAGTGGAAACGTATGGTTGTTGATATTAGTCCAATAGCCCATACTTCTTTTATGGTTGATGACTTGATCATTAAGAAAGGGACTGATATCGACAAATATGTTGGAACATCATCTTAGCAGACTGATGCTCTAGAAAATGAGGTAGACTGTGAGTCTAATAATGAATTTATTCTTATTGAGTCCCCTGAAAAATCACAAGAGGTTGTGTCTGAAGGTAAATCTGTTGGTGATGAGAAAGATGATTCTGATAATACTGTTTGCAAGGAGATCATGGCTAAATATGTCAAACATTGGCCAAAGAAGGACAAACAATCTAATATTAAGTTGAGTGTGAAGTATGTTGTGCTTCATAGGATTAAGGCTACCAATTAAGTTCCCACCAATCATACCTCTACCATTGTTACAATTTTGGGTTGTTTGTAGAAACATATGTCCCACACATTGTTGTGACATCTGGTAAAGAAGATGCCAACTCAACTTCAAGGAAAGGAATCATTGTTGAGTTGAAGGATACCAGTAAAGATTTAGATAAGTGCAAAGCTTTATTTACTTTTGTATCTCTTTCATTTGTGGGATATGTAATGCGCGTAATTTAATTAATCATTTAATTAAATTATTTTTTTGGAATATTTGTGAAGATGTGTTATGAATAATTTGAATTATTTATTAAATGGAGAAATAATATTAGAAGTATAATATTATTTGGTGTGAGCTTATTTTGAAGGAATAAAAGTAATAAGGGGGGTGTATTAGTTTGGAGCCCAATAACGAATAAAGAATAATAGGTTATTTTATTGTTGTTAGAAAGAGTAGAAAAGAAAGAAGCAGTAGAAGAATAAGGATTGAGAAGAAGAACGTGAAGCTGCTGGAAAAAGTGGAAAAACAGCAGAACGAGAATTCAATCGGAAGATTATAGAGCGACCTTCAATCCAAGGTAAGGGTGGGGTTCTGATTCTATAATTGGGTTCATGATGATTGGTATGTGGGATTAGAGGTGATTGCTGTTTTGTCCTTGAATTGGATGTATATGATGATGTATGATGAAGATTTAGTGAATTTTAGATGAATAATGATGTCCCGATGTTGTTTGATTGATATAGAATCATAGGATAATTGTAGGTGATGATTTATCATGATTATATTAAGTTTGTAGGGCTAAAACATAAATTCCGTAGTGAGATACAGGGAAGCAAATCGCAGAATTATGCAGGAAGAATCAGGATGTGTCGACCTCAAACTCGATGCGTCGATACATGAGGGCTTAGAGACTCAGTATGAGTCGACACGAAGGGACTTGCGTCGATACATGAAGGTTGAAAGGCTCAGGATGAGTCGATCCATGAGAGGATGCGTCGACTCATGTTGTGCAATTAGAGCAGTACGCGTCGATCCAAGGGGTTTTGCGTCGACCCATAATGCCTGATTTTTGGCAGATTCGGTTTTAAGTGCTGTAACTTGAGTTTTAGGATGCCGTTTGAGATGTCGTTTGAAGTGTTGAATAGCTAACGCGATGAACATTATTCTAGAGGATTAAAATGAAGAATAGGGAGAGTAATCCTAGTAGCCAATTTAGGGTTTAGAATTAATTCCCATGTTGATCATTGTGTTGGTTTTGAACATAATGATGCAAATTAGATGCCTAGAGGCTGCTGTTAGAATCATAATAGTAGGATTAGTGACAGTAACGATGTAAGGATTACAGAATAATAGTATGAATTACTGTAGTATTAATGTACAACTGAGTTGTTGATGAGAAGTTACTAATGATGTTATGCTGATAATTTGTAATAAATAAAGGATGTTTGATGAATTATTATGATGATATGAGATGTTGATGAAGAGACGTTGAGATGCTTTTGAGATGTTGTTAATTTGATATGTTGTTAACTTGGGTGTTGTTATTACATTCATGATTGTGTCGCATACATTGCATTTTTTTATGAGATGGAGCTTATGCTCGTTGAGATGGCCTGTATTGGCGAATTTTGAGATGAAGGCTATGCCTTGTTGATGCCTCTATTAATGGCAAATTTTTAAGATGGAAGTTCTGATCCAATGGTACCACGTGCATTTGCATAGTATTGAGTCGCATTATATGATTGCATGAAGAAGCGTGTAATGATGTTGTGAATGTGTATTATTGTTGTGATTATTGTTGATTATGAGATGAGAAGTGGTGATGTTATGTGATCTAATTTAATATATTAATTATCATGTGCTTTATTATATGGTTAGATATCTCACCCCTTCTATTTGAATGTTGCCCTTATGTCGGTAACGTGCAGGTAATCGAGAGTGAAAGTTGTATACCTCTAGTAGGTCGAGTCGGTGTCATTGCTCTGATATGTAACACTCAGGGGGATGAACGCTTGTTGTTTTTTATTGTTGATTATTATTAAATTGTGTTATTTCAAAGTTGTTGTATTGATGATAAAATTGTTATTAAGAATCCCGCTGCGTAGATGTTGAGTTATTTAATTAAAGATGTTATGATGATGGTTCGTCCGATGTTTTAAAAGTGTTATATATCCACTGTGAATGCAATGAATTTTGATAGAAGAATTTGTGATGTCCCGATTCGTTTGCATGATTGAATTTTATGACTCTGATTTATTTATATAATTTGCCGGGGTAGAAATGGGGTGTTACAAAGTTGGTATCAGAGAAAAAGGTTGGTCTGACCTTGTCGTTGAGTCGTAGTTGTCTAACAGTCGAGTATTGTTAATTTGAGTTCTAATCGGTGTTTATGTTGTAGTGAGAAGTTGAGATAGCTAGAAGGAATGATGTTGCACTTGCTACTTCTTTAAAAGTAATGGCTCATGCGTTGGAGAATCAGCCGAATGCTGACGGGAATGCTGGATCTCGTAGCTTGGCCACTTTCCAGAGAGAGAATCCACATACGTTCAAGGGAAAGTATGATCCTGACGGAGCATTGGAGTGGTTGAAAGAGATTGAGAGAATCTTCTGTGTGATGGACTGCACTCCAGCGCAGAAGGTTCGTTATGGTACTCATATGCTAGCAATCGAGGCTGATGACTGGTGGCTAGAGAATTGTCAGAAGTTGGAAGCTGCAGGTGAGAATGTCACTCGGGATGTGTTTCGTAGAAAATTTCTGAGAAAGTACTTTCCTGAAGATGTCTGTGGTAAGAAGGAAATTGAGTTTCTTTAGCTGAAGCAAGGAAATATGTCAGTTGTTGAGTATGCTGCCAAGTTTGCTGAGTTGGCTAAGTTTTATCCGCATTATGCTGACGCAGATGCTGGGTTTTTGAAGTGTATCAAATTTGAGAACAGGTTGCGCCCAGAGATTAAGAAGGCGGTTGGATACCAGAAAATCCGTGTTTTTGCTGATTTGGTTGATAGCTACAGGATTTATGAAGAGGATAATAATGCTCATTACAAGATTATCCGTGAGAAGAGGGGTAAGCACCAACATCATCGTGGTAAGCTTTATGACGCCCTAGCTGGAAAGGTAAACAGAAAGTTGCTCAAAGCCAGAGGACTAGTGGGGGATATGCTCCTGCTGGTGTGGTTTGTTTTCAGTGTGGGAAACCTGGACACAAGAGTAATGTGTGCACTACTTAAGTGAATAGGTGTTTCCGTTGTGGTAAGAACAGACATGTTGTATCTGAGTGTGAACACAAGGATGTGATTTGTTTCAATTGTAGAGAAGAAGGGCACATTGGTAGCCAGTGTCCGAAACCGAAAAGAGCTCAGTCTAGTGGAAAGGTGTTTGCTTTAGTGGAGGATCAGACAACTGTTGAGGACAGACTTATCAGAGATACATGTTTCATTAATAGTACTCCTTTAATTACTATTATTGATACTGGTGCTACACATTATTTTATTGCTGCTGATTGTGTTGAAAGATTGGGTATTATGTTGTCTTCTTTGAATGGAGAAATGGCCATCGATACTCCAGCCAAGGGGTCGGTGACTACTTCTTTTGTATGTTTGAAGTTTCCCTTGTCGATCTTCGACATATACTTTGTTGTTGATTTGGTTTGTTTGCTGTTAAGAGCTTTGGATGTGATTCTGGGTATGAACTGGTTAGAGCATAATTGTGTTCATATTAACTGTTATAACAAGTCTGTGAGGTTTTCTACTCTTGAAGAAGATGGAGGTAGTCTATTGTCTGCTAGACAGTTGAGGAAGTTGATGCAAGAGGAAGCACATATGTTTTCATTGATGGCGTCGCTATCTGTAGAGACTCAAGCTATAATTAAGGAATTGCAGGTGGTGTGTGAATTTCCTAAAGTTTTCCTTGATGAGATTCCTGATGTACCGCCAGAGAGGGAAGTTGAATTTGCAATTGATCTTGTACCTGGTACCAGACCTGTGTCTATGGCACCATACAGGATGTCTACATCTGAGTTGTCAGAGTTAAAGAAGCAATTGGAAGAGTTACTTGAGAAGAAGTTTGTAAGACCAAGTGTGTCACCGTGGGGATCTCCAATGTTGTTAGTGAAGAAGAAAGATGGAAGTATGAGGCTTTGTGTTGATTATAGACAGTTAAATAAAGTGACGATTAAGAACAAGTATTCGCTTCCAAGAATAGATGACTCGATGGACCAATTGGTGGATGCTCGTGTGTTTAGTAAGATTGATTTGAGGTCGGGTTACCATCAGATTAAAGTGAAGGATGAAGATATTCAGAAGACGGCTTTCAGAACGCATTATGGACATTATGAGTATTCAGTGATGCCTTTCGGTGTTACTAACGCGCCGAGAGTATTCGTGGAATATATGAACCGTATCTTTCATACTTATTTGGATCAGTTTGTAGTGGTGTTCATTGATGATATTTTGATTTACTCTAAGTCAGAAGAAGAGCATGTATAACACTTAAGGGTAGTATTGCAGATTCTGAAAGAGAAGAAGTTGTATGCAAATTTGTCCAAGTGTGAATTCTGGCTGAAAGAGGTTAGTTTTCTTGGTCATGTGATTTCAGGTAGTGGCATTGTTGTAGATCCATCGAAGGTTGATGCTGTGTTGCAATGGGAAACTCCGAGGTCAGCTACTGAGATTAGAAGCTTCTTGGGATTAGCTGGTTATTATAGAAGGTTTATCAAAGGATTTTCTAAGTTGCTCCTTCCGTTGACTAAGTTGACTTGTAAAGGTAGAGCGTTTGTATGGGATGTTCAGTGCGAATAAAGTTTTACAGATTTGAAGAAGAGGTTGACGTCGGCTCCGATTTTGACGTTGCCTAATCCAGGAGAGCCTTTTTTGGTGTATTGTTATTCTTCTAAGATGGGTTTAGGAGGTGTGCTTATGCAGAATGATAAGGTAGTTTCTTATGCGTCAAGGCAGTTGAGGACTCATGAGAAGAGTTATCCTACGCATGATTTAGAGCTTGTTGTTGTTGTCTTTGTGTTGAAGATTTGGAGGCATTATCTTTATGGTTCTAGATTTGAAGTGTTTAGTGACCATAAGAGCTTAAAGTATTTATTTAATCAGAAGGAGTTGAATATGAGGTAACGAAGATGGTTGGAATTGTTAAAGGATTATGATTTTGGTTTGAATTATCATCCAGGAAAAGCAAACATGGTAGCTGATGCATTGAGTCGAAAGACTTTACATATGTCAACAATGATGGTTAAAGAGTTGGAATTGATTGAGCAGTTCAGAGATATGATCTTAGTTTGCGAGGTTACTCTGTAGAGTGTTATGTTGGGTATGTTGAAGATTAATAATGAATTTCTAGACAGTATCAGAGAAGCTCAGAAGTTGGATGTGAAACTGGTAGATTTGATGGTTGGGATTGACCAGTCTGAGAACAATGATTTTAAGATAGATGCGCAAGGTGTGTTGAGATTTCATAACCGGATTTGTATTCCCGATGATGCTGAGATGAAGAAAGTGATACTTGAAGAGAGTCATAGAAGTAAGTTGAGTATTCATCCAGGAGCTACAAAGATGTATCAAGATTTGAAAGGTTTGTTTTAGTGGCCTGGGATGAAGAGTGACGTGGCTCGATTTGTGTATGCATGTTTGACTTGTCAGAAGTCGAAAGTTGAACATCAGAAGCCTGTAGGATTGATGCAACCGTTAGAAGTTCCAGAATGGAAATGGGATAGCATTTCAATGGACTTTGTGACGGGGTTACCTAATAGTTTAAGAGGACATGATTCGATTTGGGTGGTTGTTGATAGGCTTACGAAGTCAGCTCATTTTATTCCTATTAACATCAGTTTTCCAGTGTCGAAGTTGGCTGAGATTTACACTAGTGTGATTGTGAAGTTGCATGGTGTTCCTTTGTGCATTGTGTCAGATAGAGATCCATGATTTACTTCTGATTTTTGGAAGAGTTTGCAAGAAGCGTTAGGTTCTAAGTTGAGGTTGAGTTCAACGTATCATCCTCAGACAGATGGCCAGACTGAACGGACGATTCAATCGTTGGAAGACTTATTGAGGGCATGTGTTCTCGAGCAGGGAGGTTCATGAGATACCTATCTTCCGTTGGTAGAGTTCACTTATAATAACAGTTACTATTCTAGTATTGGGATGGCACCTTTTGAAGCAATGTATGGTCGAAGATGTAAAACTCCTTTATGTTGGCATGAATCTGGTGAGAGTGTAGTACTTGGACCTGAATTTGTTCGTGAGACTACTGAGAAGGTGAAGTTGATTCGAGAAAAGATGAAAGCTTCACAAAGTAGAAAGAAGATTTATCATGACAAGCGAAGGAAGGATTTAGAATTCCAAGCTGGTGATCATGTGTTTTTGAGAGTTACACTTGTGACTGGTGTTGGACGAGCATTGAAGTCTAAGAAGCTCACTTCTCATTTTATTGAACCGTATCAGATTTCGGAGAGAGTGGGGAATGTTGCCTATAGAGTGGCTTTACCGCCTAATCTCTCTAATTTTCATGATGTGTTTCACGTGTCGCAACTTCGGAAGTATATTTCAGATCCATCTCATGTGATCCATATGGACAATTTTCAAGTATAGGGTAATCTTACGGTGGAGACGATGCATGTACTGATTACAGATCGTGAAATAAAGACTCTAAGGGGAAAAGAGATTGCCTTGGTTAAAGTGGTTTGGCTAGGAGCTGTCGGAGAGAGCATGACTTGGGAGTTGGAGAGCAAGATGCGAGACTCCTACCCTGAGTTGTTTGATTGAGGTAAATTTTCGAGGATGAAAATATTCTAAGTGGGGGAGAGTTGTAACGCCCGTAATTTAATTAATCATTTAATTAAATTGTTTTTTTGGAATATTTGTGAAGATGTGTTATGATTGATTGGATTTATTTATTAAGTGGAGAAATAATATTATAAGTATAATATTATTTGGTGTGGGCTTATTTTGAAGGAATAAAAGTAATAAGGGGGGTGTATTAGTTTGGAGCCTAATAAGGAATAAAGAATAATATGTTATTTTATTGTTGTTATAAAGAGTAGAAAAGAAAGAAGCAGTAGAAGAATAAGGATTGAGAAGAAGAACGTGAAGCTGTTGGAAAAAGTGGAAAAATGGCAGAACGAGAATTCAACCAGAAGATTATAGAGCGACCTTCAATCGAAGGTAAGGGTGGGGTTCTGATTCTATAATTTGGTTCATGATGATTGGTATGTGGGGTTAGAGGTGATTATTTTTTTGTCCTTGAATTGGATGTATATGATGATGTATGATGAAGATTTGGTGAATTTTAGATGAATAATGATGTCCTGATGTTGTTTGATCGATGTAGAATCATAGGATAATTGTAGGTGATAATTTATCATGATTATATTAAGTTTGTAGGGCTAAAACATGAATTTCGTAGTGAGATGCAGGGAAGCAAATTGCAAAAATTATGCAGGAAGAATCAGGAGACCTCAAACTTGATGCGTCGATACATGAGGGCTTAGAGACTCAGTATGAGTTGACACGAAGGGACTTGCATCGAAACATTGAGGTTGAAAGACTCAGGATGAGTCGATCTGTGGGATTCATGTGTCGATACATGCGGTGTGCAAGACTCGGGATGAGTCGATCCATGAGAGGATGCGTCGACTCATGTTGTGCAGTTAGAGCAGTACGTGTCGATCCAAGGGGTTTTGCGTCGACCCATAATGCCTGATTTTTGGCAGATTAAGTTTTAAGTGCTGTAACTTGAGTTTTAGGATTCTGTTTGAGATGTCGTTCGAAGTATTGAATAGCTAACGCGATGAACATTATTCTAGAGGATTAAAATAAAGAATAGGGAGAGTAATCCTAGTAGCCAATTTAGGGTTTAGAATTAATTCCCATGTTGATCGTTGCGTTGGTTTTGAACATAATGATGCAAATTAGACGCCTAGAGGTTGTTGTTAGAATCATAACAGTAGGATTAGTGACAGTAACAATGTAAGGATTACATAATAATAATATGAATTACTGTAGTATTAATGTACAACTGAGTTATTGATGAGAAGTTACTAATGATGTTGTGTTGATAATTTGTGTGATACGGTGGGAGAACTGACTTGAGGTTTTTGCATTTTATCGCAAAATGTTGCGGTTAGCAAGAGTCGCCACCGGCTTTTCTTTTATCCAAAAGGAAAGGTGAAAAATCACAGGAAAGACCTTTGAGATTATTTCTTGAGTTTGGGGGGTAGATTATGAAAAGGGAAGGTGTTAGCACCCTTTTCATCCATGGTTTTCCATGGGCTCTTAGTTACTTGCTTAGATCACTTGCTTTTGTTGTTTGAAATTGTGCTTGGTGTGGTTTTGAAAGTATTTTGTAAAAGAGGCCATTCGTTTAGGCAGTCTTTGCAATGATTCTCGTTCGTAAGAATGTATACAAATATGTTTGTCTTTTGAAAATGTTTTCAATATTTGTAAGATGTTTTTGAAATGTGTGTGTGTTTGTTTTAAAAATAGCAAGGATTGTTGTTTGAAATGGAGAAAGTAACTAAAAGCTATCTACCTACTCAAATGTCTTTCTTATGTATTTTCTATTCCTTTGACATTGTTGTCTTACCATTGATTTGGTAAGCAACCCTATCTTTGGATGTAAACGGGGTGGGTGTGGGTCATCGTATAACCATGATTAGCAATGTTTGCAAATTATCTTAGCATTTTCGAGGGACCAAGATCATTTTGTAAGGCAACTTTTGAATAGCGTCATCGAGGGACTATGATCTTATATTTGTTTGTTTTGCCAAGATACTTCGCATGCGTAACATGGCCATTTTTGTTTTAAGCAACCAAGAGGGGAAACCCTAAGGGTGCTTATATACAAGTGTATCATTTTCATGCTTTGATTTTGTCTTGTATTTAGGGTTTTCTATTTGCTTTGTTTTGTTCTTGTCATACAAAACCCTAATTACTAATCATGGCATATAAAGTGATAAATTGCGTAATGTAAATATTTCTAAGCTATTACAACAATTTAGGGGAGGGGGAAATACAAATTTGAATGGGGATTTGCAAGAATATAAATCTAAATAAATTATTACAACCAAATCGAATTTGTACGAATTAGGATAAATACAATACAATATTTAAAATGCAATGCAATGTACATGTAAGAAAAGATTTTTTTTTTGTCTTTTTTATGTAAAAGAAATTTTCATCTAAACCTAAAAATATAAGGTAGAGGAAATAATTTCTAAAAGGGGTTTAACCCTAATTGTTAATTTAAGAGAAAATAAAGTTTTTATAGGTATTATTTTGTATAAAAATAATAAATAATATTGTATAAAAAGTATAAAATTGTATATATATGCAAAAATAAGTATTTATAAGTATGAAATGAAAAATAAATTGAACTAAATATGTTTAATTATATTTACAAGTTTATTAAGAAAATAAATGATATCTTATTAAAATAAAATATATTTTTATGTGAGAAATAAAATAAAAATAAAATAAAAGTGCAATATTATTAATTTATATTTTTTGGGATTTTTATGCATTAAAGAAAAATATTTAAAACATTAAATATGAAAATAAACAAATATAAATATAAATATAAAAGTTGGAAAAGGGGGGGGGGGGGGGGGGGGGTAATGTAGTAGAACTGGTGGTAATGTGCTAGCAAAAAATCCTGGCCCAAAATACCAAGCCCAACCTGCAAAAATATGAAAATGGAAAAGGAAAAAATGTGAAAATACAAAAGTAGCGCGCAGGTTCGAACCCAGGACATGGGTCTCACCAGCGCGCTACTTTGCCACTGGGGTGGCTATACTTCCATTGTCTTATGGAAAAACAAAAACAATATAACCCAAAATGAGTCCTTGCCCTGTATTTCATCTTCTTCCTCAAGCTTGGCCAGACACCCTGTAACTCTCTCATACTTCCATAAAAATAAAAATTCATAACATGAAAATTGTAGTGCTTGAACTCACGATTCCAACCATATAAGTTATGTGAACTATTAATCAAAGAATAAAGAGAATTTTAAAAGATCTAAATTTTAACCTAATATTTTCAGAAACTTCAAGTTCCAAATTCTCTCAGCTCAAGTAAAATCAATGCAAGATAATGGTATGTACAGCTTCGTTATGATGAGGATTACATTTTTTAATCACAAATCATGGCCTAAGGTTGCCTGTACAAGGAGATAGAGTTTGAGATTTTACCTCCTTCAGTTGGAATCGTGGATGGAATTGGGGTGAGTTTGAGGGAGGCCTGATGCTTGCTTGAGCTTCCTTAAACTTCCCTGGATGTATCCTAACCCTTGCCTTGCTCTGAAAGTAGCTGGAACTCCTTGGCCAAGTCAAACTGCAAGCTCTGAAGTCAACAATGGTAGATGGTGGAGGAGTGATTACAGAACAGGGATGAAGGCCTGGATTGACTAGATATCAAGTATGTAAGATGTTTGAATGATCCAAACTCAAAACGCACGAGCCAAATGGAAGATGGATGTGCTTGTGCAAAATCTGCAGTTTTGGATAGATTTTTGGTGTTTTTGCTGGTTAGGAGTGTTTCAGGTCTTTTTTAAACGTGCATTGTGTTGTATAATGTTTGTATATTAGTATTGAAATGGTTTGATGTCAACCCTCTAATAGATATGCTTGTTTTCACCTTTTTGCCACTTTTCTTGTATTTGAAGTAAAGTGATAAGACAAAACCTCACATGCTTGTATTGGCTGGCTTAGGGTTTGTATTTCTTCTCTACAAGTTGCCTTAGGTCTGTGGTACTTGTATGTGCCAAGGGGACAGGTCCAATGCTCAAGATTGTAAAGTTTGCAAAAGTTGACCTTTTTCAAAATGGCAATGGTCCCTTTTTGCCATAAATGGAATTGCAAGTTGGATAAAGGTTCTAAGGCATGGATAGAAGCTTTGTCAACTGAGTAAGCATTTAATTAAGGAGTATGGAACAAGTTTAGGACCTTTAAAGCATGGATTAGCCAGCATAGATTTTGATTGCAACTTTGTTCTTCACGAAATGGCTTGGACAAAAAGTGAGAAATTGCCAACTTCATCTCTTCGATTCTCCATACTCAAAAATGATCTTGAGGAGTTCTTGGACATTTTGGAAAGCTTACAATGTGATCTATAATTCATATTTGAGATGAATTTTGAGATACCTCTAGGAACTAGGTGGAAAATTGCCATGAAGTTGGATCCAAAACCTGCCTAAATTAGGACAAATTTTCACTAAGTTATTTAGTTCATGACCTTGTATTCACAAATTTATATCATGAGATCCAAGCATCTTTAGGGAAAGTGTGTGAAGAAAATTTGTATATTTCATGGAGGTCTAAAACTTTCATGTTGGGAACTTTCCTTGAATCATTATGCATCATGGTGAAAAAGTGGCCTAAAGTTGAGAAAAAACAAGAAAATTTTCTATACTTAGAAAATTTCTAAGTTAGAAAATTTTTCAAATTCAAACCCTAATTTTCTAATTTGGTTTTCTTGGTGAACAAATTTCAAATTTTGACATGTTTTGATGAATTATGACCTTTGGTACTTGATTTTAACCAAAAAGTCAAAGTTTGACTTTTCAGTGTACAGTTGACTTTTGATCAGTTGACTGCAAATTTCATCTGTCAATCCAATGAAATTGAAATGTTTTGAGCCATGTAATAAGGTCAATATGATTCAATTGAATCCTTGGAATCATTCCTTAACTCAATTGGTCATTTTCTAGGTTAAAAATCAGAAATTGCCCTTCCTCAAGCAAAACCTTAATTTTGACCATTTTGCTCTTTTGATGATTTGATCAAATTTCTTGAGGAATTATGATCCAAACTTGACCAAATTATACATGTGAGTTTAAAATGTTGATGTTGATCAAAAATTATGAAGTTTGACTGTAAATTTGCCATGGTTGACTTTTTCCCCAATACAGCTGATTTTTAGGTCAACTGTCCAATTGACTGATAAAAAATGTGGTTCAAGGCTTGAATCTTGTCATGAGTGATCTTAGGGATCCATAATGATGTTTTAAAGTCACATTAAGCATTGATAGTCCAAAAATCCTTTTGCAAACTCAAACCCTGATTTTGGGTTGTCAGTGCAAGATGAGATGTCTTGAGCTGACCAAACCCTAATCCAGTCTTGAGTCAAAGAGATCTTGTGAGAAAAGTCTTGATAAATGAGAGGGTAAATTTTGGGGTACAACAGCTGCCCCTGTTCAATCTTCTTAAACCTGAAGAGTTAGATTGGCGAGCTTTTCCATTCGTGACTTGAAGGTGAAAGAATGATTGGACACTAGAGTGCCCATAAATTTGCACTTGACAATGAGTAGTTGAGGGAATGGGCTTAAAGATGCCATTTGGAGAAGTGATAGAGTCTTGTTAGAGATGGGCTTGTAGATGCCATCCAAGAATGTTTGTCAAATTGTAAATTGTAAGCTGAAAGAATAAGTATCAGAATGGCATCCATGTCTGGAGCGTATCCGAACTGTATCTGGGCTTGGAATCTAAATGAGTAACAGAATGGCATCCGTGTCTGGAGCATATCTGAATTGTATCTGAAAGTGGAATCTGAATGAGTAACAAAATGGCATCCGTGTCTGGAGCGTATCTGTATTGTATTATGAACTTGAAATTTGAGTGAGTATCAGAATGGCATACGTATCTGGAGCGTATCTGAACTATATCTGAAAGTTGAAATCTGAATGAGTATCAGAATGAAATCCGTGTGTGGAGCGTATCTGTACTGTATCTGAACTTGAAATTTGAATGAGTATCAGAATGGCATCCGTATTTGGAGTGTATTTATATTGTATCTGAACTTGAAATTTGAATGAGTATCAGAATGGCATCCGTATCTGGAGCATATATGTACTGTATCTGAACTTGAAATTTGAATGAGTATCAGAATGGCATCCGTATCTGGAGCGTATCTGTACTGTATCATGATTGCACATTGTTTAACAGTAGCTGTTAATCTTATCCTGAAAAGGGTAAAATGTTAGCTGGAACACAAAATTATGTTGCATGAAATGTATGATGCAATATATGTGTGTTATCAATGTTTATGATATGTGGATGTAATGTATGCGCATGTAAGCTGATTTGTTGTATTGCTGAGGAAAATAAATCCTTGAATGCCGCTGAGGATATGTGGATTCTTCATGTCTTGAAGTTGGAGTATTGACAAAAGAATTGTTGTTAGAGCAATGTCGTATACTGCTTGAGGAATCTGCTTTGGGGAATCCAGAGAATTTTGATGACTTTTACTGGGGGTTAATAATGGGAGTCTTTGTTCCATTGGGGAGTATCAGAAGTCAATTGTTACCCGGTTGGATTTCAGGCTTCAAAACAACTTGCTGGGGAATTTGGAGAAATTGGATGGTTTCCACCGGGGATTAATAGTTTGAAGTTTTATCGCAGTCGGGGATCTAAATGACGTACTGTAGGGATTGCTCATGGAATATCCTAAAGACGTTTTCCTATTCTTTCAAACTGTCAGTAATTGTCTTCTTTCATTTTGTTTTCTTTTTGTAAACAGTAATTATGTTCAAATGCATATGTTCATTAATGAATCATTGGACGTTTTTGCAAATAAAACACAAGTGTAAAGAAAAAAGCAAATAGTTTTCTATACTTGAAAGAGATATCTTTGTATTTACTTTGAATAAGTATTTTGTACAAAGGAGACAGACATCCTAGTAAGAGGATGGTTCCATAAAAAGAATTTTTTTTACAAAGAAAGATAGTTATGTGTGATAATCCCATGGGGTTCCCATTCTGCTATACTCTTCGTGCCTCCGAATACCCTGTCCATTTGTTGCTTCGTCCGAAGATGATTGAATTGATCAGAAACTTTGAGTTTGTCATTGGAAGTCAAGAGGTTGTCCACAAAGTGATCCGACGGGACATAGTCATACGCTTTAATTCCCTAACTTTTTCCTGGACTGCCCTTTCGGGTTTTCAGTCCACCGGGAAACCCTTTTTTGCCCAAGTCTCCCTTTCGGGTTTTCAACTTGCCGGGTGTACAGATTTTTTTATTTTATCCCTAAT
Source organism: Vicia faba (assembly GCA_948472305.1). Lineage (NCBI taxonomy): Eukaryota > Viridiplantae > Streptophyta > Magnoliopsida > Fabales > Fabaceae > Vicia > Vicia faba. Next base: position 1,001,833,656 of record OX451737.1, on the reverse strand, counting down.
TTTTGCCCAAACCTTTTTGGTTCACCGGGATGCCCTTTTTTTTGCCTAGGTGTGTCAACCTAGAGGGCCTCTTATGCGTAGTATCTTTTGACTATGTCCACGTTCGCAGGGTGTGGCAAGTCATCGTCGTCCATGGTGGTTAAGATCATTGCCCCACCAGAGAAGATGTTCTTGATTACAAATGGTCCTTCATAAGTAGGAGTCCATTTTCCCCTGGGATCACTTTGTGGTAAGATAATGCGTTTGATCACCAGATCTCCAACTTGATATACTTGACGTCTAACTTTCTTGTTGAAAGCCTTGATCATCTATTTTTTATACATCTAACCATGACAAACAGCAGTAAGTCTCTTTTCATCAATTAAGTTTAGTTGATCAAGTCGAGTCTGGATCCAATCGTCCTCGTTCAAACCTGCATCCTTCATGATTCTCAAAGAGGGGATCTGAACCTCAATAGGCAACACAACCTCCATGCCATAAACCAAATAATAAGGTGTTGCCCCAGTTGATGTGCGAGCCAGGGTACGGTACCCGTGGAGAGCAAATGGCAGCATCTCATGCCAGTCCTTGTAGGTGACTGTCATTTTTTGTATGATCTTTTTAATGTTTTTATTAGCAGCTTCGACAATACCATTCATCTTTGGCAGATAGGGGGATGAATTGTGATGTTGAATCTTGAACTGCTCGCACAAGGCGGTGATCATAGTATTGTTAAGGTTTGTACCATTATCAGTGATGATCCTTTCTGGGATACCGTACCGGAAAATGAGATTCTCCTTGATGAAGCAGGCAACAACATTCTTAGTAACAGATGCGAAGGAAGCTGCTTCGACCCATTTCGTAAAATAGTCAATGGCCGCTAGAATGAAGCGGTGTCCATTGGAGGTTGTAGGCCTGATCTCCCCAATCATATCGATTCCCCACATAGAAAAGGGCCAAGAAGCCGTCAAGACATTCAAAAGAACCGGAGGTACGTGCACCTTGTCTACATAAATTTGACACTTATGACAGGTCCGAGAGTGTTGATAGCAGTCTGCTTCCATGGTAGACCAATAATAGCCTGCCCGTAGGATTTTCTTCGCCATCGTATGCCCACTGGAGTGGGTGCCAAAGGTGCCCTCATGTAGCTCATCCATGATCTTTCCATCCCCAATCTTATCCACACAACGGAGCAGAATAGAGTCATGATTGCGTTTGTACAGGATGCCATTACTCAGGAAGAACTTAGCATAGAATCTCCTTAAGAACTTTTTATCATTGATTGAAGCTCCTTTTGGATATTCTTGAGCCTCGAGATACCTCTTGCTTCATGAAACCAAGGTTGGTCCACTACTTCTTCAGTATTAATCTCGTGACAGTGTGCTGGTTCATCCATTCGTTCGATGGTGATCTGGGGAGCCTCGTTATCCCTATTAAGTTTAAACATAGATGACATCATGGCTAGAGCATCTGCTAGCTGATTTTATTCTCGCGGGAAATGCTCGAAGGTAATCTGCTCAAAATGTGGTAGCAATGTCAAAACATGTTCTTTGTAAGGGATAAGGTTTGGATGTTTAGTGTCCCATTCTCCTTTGGTCTGACTGATGACCAAAGCTGAATCTCCAAACACATCTATGTTAGAACAAAGTTTGAATCTACTACCCTAAGTTTAAGTTTTGATGATAACAAAATGAAAGGATATATTAATTATGTGATTCATATAAGAACTTTTTGCTACCTAAAATATTACCTTCTGTTTTGCAGAAACTCTGATAGGTATCAGCAAGTACATCTTAATCAGTATCAGAATATTGGTTATCAACGTCAGCATCAGAAGATGCTATATCAGAATACCAGAATCAGAAGAACAATTCACGCGTATGCTGAAGCTTGATGAACAGAACTGAGCACAACACTCTGATAAAGACAACAACAGTTCATCAGCACTTAAGCAGAGTCAGGATGAAGCCAAGCCAGAACACGCTTTAAGTAGCAACGGTACTGTGCATTCAAAGCGAATTATTACCAACGGCATCATTCCAGACAAGATCTGCTCAATAAGGAAAGTTTGTTATTGGCATTGAATCAAGATTATTGCTCCAACGTTCAACAATTTCAGTGCTATATAAACAACACAATGAAGATTGAATTGGCTAATGCTCTACATCATATTACACGCCTAAAAGCTAATCACCATCTTCCTTTTCTCAGTTTGCTAAACGCTTCATATTTCCATACTCAGTATTTTAGCAATCTAGTTTCAATAAGCTTAAATTGTGTAATATCACAGTTGTTATACAGTTTTGTAGAAAACATTCACACACCTAGATTTCTCTTCTTTGTAAGAAAGTGTTTCCTTGACAAACCGGTTTATGGTTTGCATCAAAAAGGCTTTAGCAGTTGTTAAAGCAGATTGTAATATTCAGTTGAATATAGTGGATTAAGACCTCGTTGGAGAGAGGCGAAATTACCTTGACGGGTGGACTGGAGTAGTTTGAGATCAAACGAACCAGGATAAAAATATCTTATTCATTGCATTGATTTTCAGTTTTACAATTCAAGCCCCCCCCCCCCCCCCCTTCTTGTGTTTTTCACTTCTTCAATTGGCATCAGAGCGCCTGGTTCTGAGCTAAAACACTTAACCGTGTCAGTACAAGATCCAGCGTCAGAAAAACACAATGGCAGGAAATTATTCTCACACCAGCAATGACAACCATGAGGACAGAGACAGATTCAGCGGCAAACCTCCAGTCTTTGATGGAGAAAATTTTGATTACTGGAAAGACAGAATTGAAAGCTTCTTTCTGGCACATGATGCTGATTTGTGGGACATGGTGACAGATGGATACACGCACCCTGTGAATGCAAGCGGTCAGAAGATTGATAGGAAAACAATGTCTGACCAACAAAAGCGTGACTTCAAGAATCACCACAAGGCCAGAACCATCCTTCTCAGCGCCATCTCGTATGCTGAATATGAAAAGATCTCCAACAGAGACACATCAAAGAACATGTTTGACTCACTCAGAATGACGCATGAGGGCAACGTTCAGGTCAAAGAAACTAAAGCTCTGGCGCTCATTCAGAAGTATGAGGCGTTCAAAATGGAAGAAAGTGAATCCATTGAAACAATGTTCTCAAGATTCCAGATTCTGGTAGCTAGTCTCAAGGTTCTGGACAAAGGTTACTCTACTGCTGATCACGTCAAGAAAATCATCAGAAGCTTACCCAAGCAGTGGAGGCCAATGGTTACAGCTCTGAAGCTAGCAAAAGATCTCAACAAAATTTCTCTGGAGGAACTTATCAGCTCCCTCAGAAGTCATGAGATAGAGCTAGAAGCTGATGAACCCCAGAAGCAAGGTAAGCCTTTAGCATTAAAATCTAACAAAAAATATGAGTCTAAAGTTTTGCAGGCAGTTGAAGAAACATCTGATGGATCCTCATCAGAAGAAGACGAACTCTCCCTCCTCTCCAGAAGAGTGAATCAACTGTGGAAGCAGAGACAAAGGAAGTTCAGGAATCCCAGAAGATCTGATCAGAACGAGTCTTCTTCCAGATACAGAAGGACAGATTCTTCCTCTGGATACAGAAGATCTGAAGGCTCTTCAGGAAGCAGAAAGCCAAACACCAAGGACATCATCTGCTATGAGTGCAATGAGCAAGGACACTACAAGAGTGACTGCCCAAAGCTTCAGAGGGAAAAGCCCAAAAAGAAGTTTGGAAGAGAAAAGAAGAAAAGTCTCATGGCCACATGGGATGACTCTGACTCGTCTGAAGCTGACTCAGAATCAGATGATGAGAGAGAAAACATAGCTCTCATGGCCAACATTTCAGAAGATAGTGAAGCTTCTGAATCAGACTCAGAATCAGATACTGAAGAGGTATTTCCTAACTTTGCTGTTAATTTTACCAAGGCTGAACTTGCTGAAAGCCTTAATGAAATTCTGGAAAGGTATCAGCAGATTATAGTTAAATTCAGAGACCTGAAAAGGAATCTTGAATCTGACTCTAATAAGACTGAGAGTCTTAAATTGGAGAATTCTGAGCTGAGAATTAAAATTTCAAAATTAGAAAATACTTTACAAAACTCTCAGAAGGAACCAATTTCTGAAACTCCCAGCAACGCTGATGAGATCATCAAGGAGTATGATCACAGTTTCCAGAAGTTCCTTGCTAAAAGCATAGATAGAAGCAAAATGGCTTCAATGATCTATGAAGTTAGTAGAAACGGCAGGAAGGGAATAGGATACCAAGGTAAGGTTCCTACACCAAAGAATGTCATGGATTTAACCATTAAACACACTCCTTTGAATTCACATTTTGTGTATGGTCACACACATGATATTAAATACACTAGCAGTAAGTACTCTTTGAAACCAAAATTCAACCAGAGTTTTGGTAAATCTAACAAATCAGGACCCAAGAAAATCTGGGTACCTAAGGATAAAATAATACATGTTGCAGATATCTTTAGCAGCAAATCAGAAACACCAGTCATGGTACCTGGACTCTGGCTGCTCGCGACACATGACAGGAAGAAGGCATATGTTCCAAAGCCTGGAACTTAAGCCTGGAGGCCACGTTGGCTTTGGAGGCAATCAGAGGGGAAAGATCATTGGCTCTGGAACTGTAGGTAATGGAAATCTTCCCTCTATTAATAATGTTCTGCTAGTAGATGGATTAATGCATAATCTGTTATCCATAAGTCAATTAAGTGATAACGGTTATGATATAATCTTTAATCAAAAATCATGTAAAGCTGTTAGTCAGAAAGATGGGACTATCATGTTTAATGGAAAGAGGAAAAACAACATTTACAAAATCAAACTTTCTGAACTGAAAAGTCAGAATGTAAAGTGCCTTCTGTCTGTTAACAACGAGCAATGGATCTGGCACAGAAGATTGGGGCATGTTAGTATGATAAGAATATCTCAGATTAACAAACTCAATCTGGTCAGAGGACTTCCTAATTTGAAGTTCAATTCAGATGCTCTGTGTGAAGCATGTCAGAAAGGCAAGTTTGCAAAACCTTCTTTTAAATCTAAAAATGTTGTTTCTACCTCTAAGCCATTAGAACTTCTGCATATTGACTTATTTGGACCAGTTAAAACTGCTTCAGTCAGTGGCAAGAAGTATGGGTTAGTAATCGTAGATGACTATAGCAGATGGACATGGGTAAAGTTCTTAAGACACAAGGATGAGTCACACTCTGTGTTTGTTACCTTCTGTAACCAAGTTCAGAATGAAAAGGATCTTAGAATCGTTAAAGTCAGAAGTGATCATGGTGGAGAGTTTGAAAACAAAGACTTTGAGTCATTCTTTAATGACAGAGGCATTCTGCATGATTTCTCTTGTCCTAGAACTCCCCAACAAAATGGAGTTGTAGAACGAAAGAACAGAACATTGCAAGAAATGGCCAGAACCATAATCAATGAGACAAACGTTGCTAAGATCTTCTGGGAAGAGGTAATAAACACAGCATGCTACATTAAGAATAGAATCTCAATAAGACCTATTCTGGAAAAGACTCCATATGAATTGTGGAAGAACAGAAAGCCCAACATTTCATATTTTCATCCATTTGGATGTACCTGTTTTATGTTAAATACAAAGAATTATTTGAACAAGTTTGACTCTAAAGCACAGAAGTGTATCATGTTAGGATACTCTGAACGCTCAAGAGGGTACAGAGTATACAATACAGAAACACAGATTATGGAAGAATCAATCAGTGTTCATTTTGATGATAAGCTTGACTCTGAAAAGTCAAAGCAGAATGAAATTTTTGCAGGTATGGAAATTGAATTTACAGGTTCTGAAGACAAGTCATCAGAAGCTCTCAACACAGACACTCCTTCAACGTCTGAAAGGAGCACTGCTAGCAATCCTACAACAGCTGTTGATCAACCTCAGAAGAGATTACCAGAAGCAGCTTGGATCACCCAGAAGAGACTATCTTAGGAAGAAAGGAAGATCCAATCAAAATAAGAGCAAGCTTCAGAAACTCTGAAGAAACCCTCATGGGACTTGTGTCTCTGATTGAACCTTCTTCTATTGATGAAGCACTTCTGGATAATGATTGGATTCTGGCAATGCAAGAAGAGCTGAATCAATTCACCAGAAATGACGTATGGGATCTTGTTCCCAGACCAAAAGGATTCAACGTCATTGGAACAAGATGGGTCTTCAGAAACAAGCTAAATGAACAAGGTGAAGTCATCAGAAACAAAGCACGACTGGATGCACAAGGTTATAGTCAGCAAGAGGGGATAGACTATACAGAAACCTTTGCTCCAGTCGCCAGGTTAGAATCTATCAGACTTTTAATTTCATTTGCTGTTAATAGAGGCATCACTTTGTATCAGATGGATGTCAAAAGTGCATTCTTAAATGGTTATATAGAAGAAGAGGTTTATGTGCACCAACCCCCTGGTTTTGAAAATACAAAACATCTAGAACATGTTTTCAAACTAAAGAAGTCACTATATGGTCTGAAACAAGCTCCCAGAGCTTGGTATGAAAGACTAAGTAACTTTCTGTTAGAAAATGAATTCACCAGAGGGAAGGTGGACACTACCTTATTCTGTAAATCAGTTAAGAATGACATCTTAATCTGTCAATTTTATGTTGATGATATTATTTTTGGTTCTACTAATCCTTCTCTTGGAAGAAAATTTGCTAAGTGTATGCAGGCAGAATTGAACTTACATTCATCAGAGCAAATACATCAGAGATCTTCTGAAGAAATTTGACCTCTCAGAATGTAAGCCATCAAAGATTCCAATGCATCCCACATGCATTCTGGAAAGAGAAGAGGTAAGCAAAAAGGTAGAACAGAAAGTCTACAGAGTAGGGATGTCAGTTTGGACCTGTTAATGGGGATCCCCGCGGGGAACGCCCCGTTCGGGGCCCCAAAGATGGGGAATTTTCCCCCGTGGGGGCGGGGATGGGGAGAAAAATTCCCCCGAGAGCATTTCGGGGACGGGGACGGGGAATACACCCCCCGCCCTGCGGGGACCTCGCCCCGCCTATTATTTTAATATAGTTAATTTAATATATATATTTTAGATTAGGTTTTTTAGTCATTTCCTTTATGTTTATTTATAAAAATAAATAAATAAATATTCATGTATTTATTAAGAGAGAGAAATGTAAATATTAGACCCTAAAAAAGTTGAAGCGTTTCATTTTCTTCTGCCAGACATTTAGAGTCTCACACGTTAGACTCCTTTTTTTCTTCTCCAGTCAAATCTCCATTCATCTTCCTCTTCCAATTCCATCTTCTCTATTTGGTGTGCTTCCATTATTCACAGCTCTTACAATTTCATCAATAAGGTTTGATTTTCATAAATTTGTTCATGTATTTATTTATAGGAAAATTGGATTTTGCAGAATCGGATCATCAGGTAACTTCTCCCTTCCATTTACGTTATTATTATAATATAGTTATTTTATGTGATATTTATTATAATTTATTTTTAGGTTCATTTATGTCCCTACGCCACATACTGCTGAGGTCATTTGTGATTTTTTGGTAGATTGTTTGATGGATTGGAATATTGATAGAAAATTGTCAACATTAACCGTTGATAATTGTAGCACCAATGATGCTCTGATTGACCATTTGATTGATAAGATGTCACCTTCTTCTTTTATTTTAAAAGGGAAATTGTTTCATATGCGTTGTTGCGCCCACATATTAAACTTGATAGTGAAAGATGGCATGCAAACAATTTCTAGTTCAATTGAAAAGATTAGGGAAAGTGTCGGTTTTTGGGTAGCAACACCAAAGAGGGAGGAGAAATTTGAAGAAACTTGTAATCAATTGAACATGACTTATGAAAAGAAGCTTGCACAAGATTGTAGAACAAGATGGAACTCTACTTATTTAATGCTTGCTTCTGCATTGCCTTACGAACAAGTTTTTAAACGTTTAAAACAACGCCGTGATTCCCAATATAAGTGTGCACCAAGTGAAGAAGATTGGAAAATGGCAAGAGAAATTTGTGACAAGTTGAAATTATTTTTTAGTGTCACTGAGTTGTTCTCGGGTACTAAGTATCCAACATCAAACATTTATTTTCCCAAAGTTTGTCAAATAAGATTAGCTTTAAGAAAGTGGGAAGATTCTTCTAGTGATACTATACAAAGTATGGCAAGAAGTATGATAGTGAAGTTTGACAAATATTGGAGTTTGATTAATGGGGTGATGGCAATAGGGGCTGTTTTGGATCCTAGATATAAAATAACTTTGTTGAATTACTTCTTCCCACTTATGTATGGGAATAATGCTCCCAAAGAATTGGAAAAGGTAATACAAATGTGTGAAGATTTAGTTGAAGAATATCAACCAAATAATGATATGGTTCCTACAAGTAGTGAAGTTGGTGCATCAACATTGGTAGATGACATTGATGTCACAAGTCAAGATTGGGAGAAGGCTTATTCGGAATATGTGATGGAAAATACTTCAACTACAAATGTCAAGTCAGAATTTACTTCCTACTTGGAAGATGGTGTCTTGCTTGATAAACAAAAAAAGGAAAATTTTGACATCTTAGGATGGTGGAAACAAAATGGTTTGAAATTTCCAACTTTGCAAAAGATTGCAAGGGACTTTTTAGCAATTCCTATCTCTACCATTGCTTCAGAGTCCGCCTTTAGTACTAGTGGTCGTGTTTTAAGTCAACAACGTAGTAGGTTGAAGGAAGACACTTTAGAGGCTTTGATGTGCACTCAAGATTGGATCCGAAAAGATATAAAAGGTAATATATTTTTATCTTTTACAAGATTAATTGAAAAGGATTTTTAAATTTTAATTTAGCTATTTGTTTCTTAGGTTATTCAAAAACGTTGACTCAATTCGAATGTGTGGATGAAGATATGGATGATGATGATGATGATGATGATGATAAGGTAATTTACATATTAGTGTTGATTACCTTTTAGTTTTTAAAGTATTTTTTTAAGTAAATATAATTATTGATTGTTTACTTTTCGTAGGAAAAAGAAAGTCATATCTAATTGTGGAATGAGGAAGAAGACCTTGCAAGGAGAAGTTGGAAAGAGAGACATGATTGATCATTACTTGTTTGGATATTTTGCTTAATATTTTAGTTTATTTATATGTAACTTTGTTTTAAGTATTTTGATATTTCTACTTTACGTGTGTTATCAATTGAGCAAATAGAGATATGTTGACTTTTGCTTTTAGTTGACTTATTATGAAGTATTTTTTAGCTTTTCAAGCATACTCATGATGCTAAATTTTATAATTATCCCTTATTAGTTTTGATGAAGTATAGTTTTTTAAGCATAATTATGTTGTTGGATTTTTTTAGTTGTTTAGGCATATTGTTACTTTAAAAAGTATTATAGTTCATTTTGTTGAATTTTATAGCATTTTATAGAAATTTATAAAAAAAAAATTATTATTTTTAATAAAAAATAATAAATGTCAAATACTAGTATTTTTTAATAACATAATAAATATGTGAATTCTTTGTGCTTTTTATTTTTATAGAAAATATAAACATTTTAAAAAAATAAAATATTAATGAATAAATGTAGGATCTATGGGGATCCCCGCGGGGAACGGGGATCCGCGGGGAACGGGGATGGGGATAGAAATTCCCCCGTGACGGAGATCGGGGACGGGGACAGGGAATGAATTTGATGGCGGGGAAAAAGATGGGGAAGTGTCCCCCCGGCCCCGCCCCGCCCCATTGACATCCCTACTACAGAGGTATGATTGGTTCTCTCCTTTATCTGATAGCTTCAAGACCTGATATATTATTCAGCGTATGTATTTGTGCTAGATTCCAATCAGATCCTAGAGAATCTCACTTAACAGCTGTTAAGTGAATTTTCAAGTATCTGAAAGGTACTACTAATCTGGGTTTATTTTATAGAAAATCTAGTGATTACAGTTTAGTAGGCTACTGCGATGCTGACTTTGCTGGAGACAGAGTAGAGCGTAAAAGTACTTCTGGAAGCTGCCAGTTTCTGGGAGAAAATATGATCTCTTGGTCCAGCAAAAGGCAATCCACAATTGCGCTATCAACAGCAGAAGCTGAGTACATAGCAGCAGCAGGATGTAGCACACAAATGCTCTGGATGAAAAGTCAGCTTGAAGACTTCCAGATTTTTGAGAGTAACATCCCTATACTCTGTGACAATACTTCTGCTATTTGCTTAAGTAAGAATCCCATTTTACATTCTAGAGCTAAGCATATAGAAATAAAACATCACTTCATTATGGACTATATTCAGAAAGGAATTTTGAACTTAAAATTTATAGATACAGACCATCAATTGGCTGATATCTTCACTAAACCCCTTTCTGAAGATAGGTTCAATTTCATTCTGAAACATCTCAGCATGAAAATTTGCCCAGAGTGAAAATGTTTTAATTCCATATATTTATCTTCAGAATGTATTTGTTTTACTGTGAACTTCTGATCAATCTCTTTTCAGAAAGATAGAACATGCAGATTGTATCAGATGCTAGTCTTAAAGATCTGAGCATTTCAGCTCAAGGATAGACGTGCTGATCACTAAATCAAACAAGTGTCATCCAATCATCAGCAAATCTCTGAAGCAGAACGCGTGCACGCTTCTGAGAAGGCAAAACGCTGATTGGGTGCATTGAGACACATGTCTGGTAACCGTTTTAAGTATCTTTCTCAAATCCCCCAAAATCAGCAAGCATTAAATGACAGTAATCATGTTTTTAAAACGTAATCATGATTTTATTTCTCTTTCTTGAAAACGTTTACCCTTTCAAAATTTTCTGAAGCCTATTTAAGCACATTAACTCTTCACACATTAATCTTTTACAGTTTCTCATTATCTCTCAAAATATTTTCTGCATTTTCTCTGTGTTCATCTCTTTCAACCTTAAACCATTCTTCTCAGTTTCTCTCAGAAAAACCCTAAGTGTGAACATGGCAACCTCCAGCAGTGCTTCTGCAGGTTCTCAGAAGAAAACATCCTCTGAACAGTACCAAGTTCCATTCAGAACACTCCTTACTCCAGTGAAGAATCTTGAAGTGTTATCTGAACTGATTATTGATTTTGGCAGTCTGAAAGAGAATGGCTTTGACTTGACAGAAGAAGTTAGGGCACAGAAATGGGAAAGGTATTTTGACAGGTTGGTTGGACCAACATTCCCAATGTTAGTCAAGGAGTTCTGGATTCATGCAACTGCTTCAACGCATCAAGTCACCTCCTACATAATGGGGAAGAAGATTGTGATCACTGAGGATCACATAGCAAAGTTGATTGGTTACAGTGGCGGTGGCGTCCGCTGTATTGATATGGCTGAAAGATGCTCTGACGTGGGTGTCATAGCAGAAAGGATTTTCACCCATGGGGTTCCCATCAGCAAGATCAGAGATCTAAAGGATCACCACAGAGTTTGGGCGAAGATAATTCTAGGGTGTTTCAATCATAGGAAGCCAACTAGTTCCCCTGATTACATAAATATAGATCAGCAATTTCTGATCTATTTTATCAATCAGAAGGTAAAAATCAACTTGGCTCATCTTCTGTTTAATCACCTCAGAACAAGCATGAAGGAAACCAGGGAAGAAGAAAGAACAAAGAGGGATTGGATACCCTTTGGAAGGTTAATATCAGATATTCTGACTGAGAATAGGCTGATAGAGCACCTGATAGAAGCTCAAGAGTTAAGCACCATTGAACCAACTGTTGGCAAGCCTCTGAACGCGAAGAATTTGAAGAAAATGAAGTTAATAGAGAATATCAGAAAGGAACCCAGCGTTACTCCTATTGCTGACATCACCAGCAGAAGAGTTCCACTGAGTGACTTTCCCTTATTTTCTGAGATAGAATATAAACCAGTGGTGGTTCTCAGATACTTGGACGCGTGCAAGGCTGATGGTACAGATCCCAAGTTGAATATCAAAGATCTGCACCAACCTCAACCATAAGTTACACTGAAGAAGACGAAGAAAAGGAAGGCCCCTTCAGAAGGAACATCCCAGCAGACACCCAAGAAAAGAGGTAATTTATCTGCTGCTTCTGTTTTAAATTCTTCTGCTATTCCAACATCAATACCCACTCCAGCTTCTCATACAATCCCAATCCCCATCCCAAAAATAGATGAAAATGACCAGAAGATGAAAGAAAGGATGGACGTGCAGGATAGCAAGATAGACACAGTAGTCAGCATGGTGCACAAGCAGAATGAGACTGCTGATCAGATTAAAGCAATGCTGGAGACTCTGTTCACACGCCTTCCTCCCCAACCTTAGATTTTCATTCATGCCATTTTCATGTTTTCTTTGCATATCTTCTGTACTGTTTTGTCTGGCTCTGACTATTTTAATATGACAAGTTTTTCTGATCTAAATGTTTTAGCACATCACTTACACTTTTTGATTGCTGACAAAAAGGGGGAGAACAAGAATGATATTTTTCAATAACGGATTACTAAGACAGAAAATCTCAAACATTCTAACTCTGATATACTTGAATATGTTTTCTGTTTTTGCTTAAGTCTACAGGTACAAGAATGCTCTCTGACATTCTGAAGACTAAAGCTCTGATACTCTGACCCAAAGCAAAGCTCTAATACTCTGATCTAAAGCTCTGCTTTGACATTCTGATCTAAAGCTTCTGATAGTCAAAACTCAGATATTCGGATGATCAAAGAAAGACAATAAAGATCTGATCCTGAAGAACTCTTGGAATTAAAAAGGGAAGTAATAAACTCAGGGGGAGTATCTCTCAACTCTGATATCTCTTTATCCCTTATCTTTGATAACCTCTTACTCTGATACATCTTATCATTTAGTTATCTCTGATACTTTTTCACATTATTTTCAATTAAAAATATCTAGTTTTTGTCATCATCAAAAATGGGGAGATTGTTAGAACAAAGTTTGAATCTACTACCCTAAGTTTAAGTTTTGATGATAACAAAATGAAAGGATATATTAATTATGTGATTCATATAAGAACTTTTTGCTACCTAAAATATTACCTTCTGTTTTGCAGAAACTCTGATAGGTATCAGCAAGTACATCTTAATCAGCATCAGAATATTGGTTATCAACGTCAGCATCAGAAGATGCTATATCAGAATACCAGAATCAGAAGAACAATTCACGCGTATGCTAAAGCTTGATGAACAGAACTGCACACAACACTCTGATAAAGACAACAACAGTTCATCAGCACTTAAGCAGAGTCAGAATGAAGCCAAGCCAGAACACGCTTTAAGTAGCAACGGTACTGTGCATTCAAAGCGAATTATTACCAACGGCATCATTCCAGACAAGATCTGCTCAATAAGGAAAGTTTCTTATTGGCATTGAATCAAGATTATTGCTCCAACGTTCAACAATTTCAGTGCTATATAAACAACACAATGAAGATTGAATTGGCTAATGCTCTACATCATATTACACGCCTAAAAGCTAATCACCATCTTCCTTCTCTCAGTTTGCTAAACGCTTCATATTTCCATACTCAATATTTTAGCAATCTAGTTTCAATAAGCTTAAATTGTGTAATATCACAGTTGTTATACAGTTTTGTAGAAAACATTCACACACCTAGATTTCTCTTCTTTGTAAGAAAGTGTTTCCTTGACAAACCGGTTTGTGGTTTGCATCAAGAAGGCTTTAGCAGTTGTTAAAGCAGATTGTAATATTCAGTTGAATATAGTGGATTAAGACCTCGTTGGAGAGAGGCGAAATTACCTTGACGGGTGGACTGGAGTAGTTTGAGATCAAACGAACCAGGATAAAAATATCTTGTTCATTGCATTGATTTTCAGTTTTACAATTCAACCCCCCCCCCCCCCTTCTTGTGTTTTTCACTTCTTCAAGCTAAAGATTTGATTCCCAAGTCTATGGCAGCCTTGAGACCAAAGATGCATGCTTCGTACTCCGCCATATTGTTCGTACAGTTGAAGCAAAGTCTGGAAGTAAAGGGAGTATGACACCCTTTTGGAGATATGAGTACAACGCCAATACCATTACCAAGTGCATTGGATGCCCCATCAAAGAATAGGGTCCATCGGGATCCTTGTTCAGGTCCTTCATATGGTCTGATTTCTTCATAGTTGTCTAATGTCATGATGTCTTCATCCGGGAATTCAAACTTCATGAACTGATAATCTTCTATAGCTTGATGATCAAGATGATCAGCTAGCACACTGCCCTTTATAGCTTTCTGGGTAGTGTATTGTATGTCATATTTTGTTAGGATCATCTGCCATCTAGCTATCCTTCCCGACAGAGCAGGCTTTTCGAAGATGTACTTGATAGGGTCCATCTTAGATATCAACAAAGTGGTATGAGTCAACATATACTGTCTTAGCCGGCGAGCAGCCCATGCCAGAGCGCAATAAGTTTTCTTGATCAGTGAATATCTGGTTTCACAGTCGGTAAACTTTTTGCTCAGGTAGTAAATAGCATGCTCTTTTCGGCCAGACTCGTCATGCTGCCCCAATACACATCCCATTGAGTTCTCTAAAACGGTCAGATACATGATCAGTGGTCTTCCCTCGACTGGTGGCATCAGAACAGGAGGTTCTTGTAAGTACTCTTTGATCTTGTCAAAAGCAATCTGGCATTCGTCGTTCCATCTGACTACTTGATCTTTCTTCAGTAATTTGAAGATTGGCTCACAAGTAGCTGTTAGGCGAGAAATGAATCTGGAAATATAGTTTAGGCGTCCCAAGAATCCTCTGACTTCCTTCTCAGTACGAGGAGAAGGAATTTCTTGTATCGCTTTAACCTTGGCAGGATCAACCTCGATGCCTTTGTTGCTGACAACGAAACCTAAGACTTTACCGGACCGGACTCCGAATGTACACTTGTTTAGATTCAACCTTAGTTTGTACTCCTTCAATCTCACAAACAGCTTTTGCAAGTGATCAAGGTGCTCCTCTTCAGTTTGTGATCGGGCTATCATGTCATCTACATAGACCTATATCTCATGATGTATCATATCATGAAACAAAGCTACCATGGCGTGTTGATAGGTTGCCCTAACACTCTTCAGTCCGAACGGCATCACTTTGTAGCAAAATGTGCCCCACTGTGTGACAAATGTAGTTTTCTCCATGTCCTCAGGTGCCATTTTGATTTGGTTATAACCTGAGAATCCGCCCATGAAGGAAAACACTTTGTGTTGGGCCGTATTGTCAACCAGGATATCGATGTGGGGAAGTGGAAAATCATATTTAGGACTGGCCCTGTTTAAATCTCTATAATCCATGCACATTCGTACTTTGTCGTCCTTTTTAGGCACGGGAACAATGTTGGCAACCCATTGAGGATAGGAAGTGATAGCCAAAAATCCAGCATTGAACTGTTTCATGACTTCCGCTTTGATCTTCTCTGACATGTCAGGTCTCATGTGGCGGACTTTTTGCTTCACTGGCGGATAGTCTTCTCTTGTGGGTAGACGATGTACCAGGATGTCTGTATCAAGTCCCGGCATGTCTTCGTATGACCAGGCAAAGATCTCAACATAATCATGCAATAGCTGAATTAAGCGCTCCTTGACACTTGACTCTAAATTGGCACCCACTTTGATTTCCTTTTTATCTTCCTCGGTACCCAAATTGATTGTATCCAACGGCTCCTCATGAGGTTGAATAGCTCTTTCCTCTTGTTGCAGTAGTCTGGCCAATTCCCCTAGTACTTCACAATCATCCTCACCTTTGTATTCAGCTTGGTAGATTAGATCTTCAGAGTCACTAAAGGCTATAGCAGTATCGTTGTCCATGGGATCCGGAATGGAGGGGTACCTGCATTTGTGAGTGTGGGTGTGTGTAAGGGTATAGCCATCTTTAAACAATAAAATGTAAAAGAAAGATAATGAGCACAAAAAGGTTTGTATGTGGAAAAGCGTCCATGATTCATTGAATGTCATATGAAGATGAAATAAAAACCCTTACAAATGGACCATTGTGCCTCGGGTAAGACACAAGGTTTTTAAAGTGCAAATTGTTTGTGAATATTACAAGTCCAACAGAAATGTAAAAGATAAATTACTGAGAGATGAAAGTTATTGGGATAAGGTCTCTGGCTTCCCAGTTGCGGAGTCCTCCGTTGACAATAGGAAATATCCAATCTTCCAAGCTGCCATCTTCTTCAACATCTTCCACTGCGTTGACCTCCCGGTTACTAATCTTCAAAGATGGCCCTCCAGCACGGGCACGGCGCACATCCTTCTGAGCAGTTGAAGTAAACCCTAAGCCAAACTTGTCTGATGTATACGGGATGTCCGGAAGCTGCCCCTAGATGGTGCATCCACCCTCTTTTACTACTGCCTTGGCGTCCTTTAGAGATGACATCCGAAGCGGAGGTCTTGTGATCTTGGGAATCGGGGATACCGCCTTGGTCACTGCTACTTCTTGAGAGACCTTCTCAAAATGTTGAAAAGGAGTTTCAATGAACTCGCCATCCAACTCCACATATCGGAAGGAATTTAGATGACTAATCATGTACTCCTCCTCTCCGTGGACAGTTATGATCTTTCCTTGGACCGGGTACTTCAGCATTTGGTGTAGCATGAAGGTGACAGCACCGGCATTATGGATCCAGGGCCGTCCTAACAGACATGAGTAGGAGGGGTGGATGTCTATCACATAAAAGGTTGAGTTGAAGGTCTGGGTTCCCACCTTTATCGGGATGTCCACCTCCCTGTGGACCATCCTCTTCGAACCATCAAACGCTCTCACCACTATATTACTGGGTTTCAATGTCAGCCCTTCGCAATCCAATCTGTCAAGAGCTTTCTTTGGTAAGACGTTCAAAGATGAACATGTGTCCACCAAGACATGGGCCAGAGTCGTTCCTCTACACTCCACAGAGACATGCAATGCCTCATTGTGCTTTCTCCCTTTGGGTGTCAAATCAGCATCAGAGAAGCCTAGGCCGTTATCAGCTGTCAAATTGGCCACACAATCTTGGAACTGGTCAGCAGACGTCTCTTGTGGCACATGGGTTGTCTTCAAAAAATTTACCAAAGCTTTCGCATGTGCCTCAGAGCACAGCAGCAAGGCTAGCATGGAGATCTTGGAGGGAGTTTGCCCCAACTGTTCAACCACGTCATAGTCACTCCTCTTTATTATCCTCAGGATCTCTTCCATTTCCTTCTTGGATGTTTCGGGGATAGCTAGTGATTGGGCCTTCGTCTGGACAGGCTCTTCTTGAATGCTTTTTCCTCAATTTTCAACAGTAGAACTGTTGGTAGGTATAATAGTAGGGATCGTGTCATCTTTGTCGGTAGGTGCGCTTTCAGGTATGATTATTGGTATAGAGGTAGTCTTCGGAACAACCACGGGTCCAAAAACTACCTTTGGAGGGGAAATCTCTGGAGAGAAGATTCTACCGCTACGGGTAATCTTACTAGTTCCGGAAATATTGCTAATGTCAGAATCTTCTTCTTCGAAGCTCACTTCTTCGGTGGTCAACCCATCTTGTTTAATACCATGGTAGTAGATTTCTCCACCATAATTCCACGGTACTGTTTTGTCTGATTCGTATGGGATCGGCCCGAGCATTGTAATTATGAGAGGAGTAGCCTTTGGAACTGATGTAATCCTAACGGGTCTTTTTGGGACCCTGGAAGGATTGGCGGAGATTGTTATGATTGAAACATCTTCAATAGGAATGGGTGAAACAGGAGCATTTTCAAACATAATTTCTTGGTTGTCTATCAGGCGTTGAATGCCTGTCTTCAACAGAGGGCAATCAGTTGGTGAGGATAAACAAAGATGGCAGTCTTTATTACAACCTGGGAATATACCAGCTTTCAGCAAGTTCATCTTAATGATTGGGAGCGGAGTCAAGAGTTCATCCACTGTAGCAACAAACAAATCTTCCTCGATAGCATTGGCATTATGACCATGTCTAGGCATAGGAGAGGAAATGACATTTGGCTTTTCGGGCGCCTCAAACTCAATCTCTTTTGCATCTATGAGGTCTTGAATCTTGTTCTTTAAATCCCAACAATTGTTGGTGTCGTGGCCCGGACTTTCGGAATGGTATGCGCATCTGGCATTCGGGTGATAATGAGGGGACGCCATGTTGGGATTCTTTGGAGCCTCCTTCAAAGTCGCCAAATTAGATTTTAGCAGATGTGGTAAAACCTGGGCTAGAGTCATATTAATTCTGGTGAATTGTCGGACTGGCCTTTCCACCCTTGGTTGGTTACTTCTCGGTTGATCAGATGTAGATTTTGGGATCATAACTGCCCATACCATTGGTCGGCGTTCAGCTCTCCCTTGGTTCCTTTGTGGATAAACAGCAGATACCTCCTTCTTTCCAGTGAAAGGCTTTCTCACAGTCGTAGAGGCAGATGAATCTTTCTGAATCTTTCCACTTTTTATGCCAGCTTCCACCCTTTCTCCGGTTAATATTAACTCAGTAAATCCAGCAGATGAACTCCCAATCAAATGGTTGAAGAAAGGGCCCGATAGAGTGCCTAAGAACATATCCACCAACTCCCTTTCAGACATAGGGGGTTGCACTCTCCCAGCTAGACCTCTCCATTTTTGCGCGTAATCTTTGAAACCCTCATTTGAAGCCATAGCCATACTCTAAAGTTGAGTACGGGTAGGCGCCAAATCTGCATTATACTGGTACTGTTTATAGAAAGCTGCGGAAAGGTCTTCCCAGTTGTGGATGTCGGCCCTTTCTAATTGGTAAAATCAATCGAGTTGTGTTCCGGATAAACTATCTTGGAAAAAATGCACCCACAAGTCTTTATCGGTAGAGTGCGGCTGAATCTTTCTCACGTATGATCGGAGGTGCATTTTAGGACATGACACCCCATCATATTTTGCAAACAACGACACTTTGAACTTTGGTGGGATTACAATTCTTGACACTAGCCCCAATTCTTCAAAGTCTAGACCTGGTACCCTTTGTACTTCCATAGCGCTTAAACGCTCTTGAAGATGTTTGTACTTATCATCAGCCGGAGGGTACTGCTCTTCAGAGTAGTCTTCTTCTTCTTCCTCTTCTTCAGATTCTGATGGTACCGCTGTTTCTTTTCCTTTTCCTTCTCCTTCCCCAGAAGTGGTTGCAAAACTCAAGGTTCTTCTAGTCTGTCCCTGAAATCTTCTCCCCATATTCAAACCCCCAGTGGCTTTCTTTGGTTTCTTCTTTCTTTCTTCAGCTAACAGAGTCTTCAACTCATCTTGCCCCTTGGCTAAGGTCATGAGTAACTGTTTAAACTGTGTGTTTTGAGCTTGAAGATCTTTGACCGTCTGTTCAAGATCTATCTTACTAAAATAAACAGTAGAGAGATGAGGAAACTGGTTGCAAAAGACCTGTTTATGTTATGATGAATGATATGTATACATGCAATGCTTTCAAGGATTTAAAAATTCAAATTTGTTTTAAACAAAAAGAAACACACGTTATATTAATAAGATAGAATTTGAGTACATCAATGCCCTTTGGGTAAAATAATACAAAATTCTAAGATAAAAAGTATTGCGCATCCTCTTTGGTGCTATGTAGGTATTTAGAGTCTGCTCCTCATGAAGTAGCCTAGTGAGTTCCAAAACCTTCTTCTCGCTTGCATAGAATTGGGCTTCAAAAGCATCTCTCTCTCCTTTGAGTTGTATCCAATCCCTTTGTAGACCTTCGAGTGATGTGGGCATGCCAGGATGTAGGATAGTGTATGGAACTTCTCCTTCCTTAACAGGCTCAATAATCACTGGTAGAATGGACGGATAAGGCATCATAAGACTTTGAGCGCGGGTTCGTACCCAATTGAGGTAAGGCTCAAGGGGGTGGAATTCTTGTGTCCCAAAGTCTTGCTATCCACCTTGTTCAGCATCCTCCAAGCTCGGATGAACCTCTGGCGAAGACCTTGATCGTTGTTGTCGTAGTCGAAAACCAAACCTTTAATCAGTATATCATGTGGGCCATCCCTTCGGGCATAACCAAACTGTCTTAGAGCTAAACATGGGTTGTAGGTGATGCCTCCCCTAATGCCAAGTAGAGGGACATTAGGGAATTCCCCATAATGGTCAACAATGATAACATTCTCTTTGGATCGAGAGCACCAATGAATATCTGAATGTTTGAGCGTCATTAACCTTTGTGACCACCTTAATCCTTGCTCATTCTTTAAGACTGATTGGGGAAGATGAGAAATAAACCATCTTGCCAGGAGAGGAGTGCAACACATAAGGATACCTCTTTTCCTCATTGTACGAGTGTGAAAAGAGTGTAGGATATCCCCTAGTAATGTAGGCACCGGATTGCGTGACATGAAGATTTTGACGGCACTCACATCTATGAGTTGGTCAGGATTGGGGAACAAGACCATCCCATAGATAAGAATAGCCACAATCTCCTCAAAAGTTTGCAAGTCTAGGGAATTCCAACAGCTTTGGGCTTTCTCAAACAGAAATTTTGCCAAGAAGCCTTTGACACCACTTCTAGTTTCCCAATGAGTTGTGACATCGGATGAGTGCAAATACAGGGCTTGTGCAATCTCTTCTGGCTTTGGATCTCTTTCCGCACCGTTGAAAGGTATTTGATTGAGAATAGGAATCCTCAAGAGTTGAGAGAATTATTCCAAAGTAGGCACAAGCTGATAGTCAGGAAACGTGAAGCAATGATGCAAAGGGTCAAAGAACTAGAAGAGAACCTTCATCATATCCTCCTCTGTGTTGGAGGTGACCAAGTTGAGTAGACGACCATGCCTCTCGGTGAATGGGGAGTTCTCAGGGATCCTTGAAGCTAGCTTCTTGAGTTGTGGAGGAATTCTTACAAGGTTGATTTGGATAGTTTTCCTGCGAAGTGAATCCATATCCTACAAAACAAGAACAAAGATGAATCTCCAAAATCCTTGAAATGGTTAGTGGATGCATATGATGTTTATGATGTCCATGATGTTATGTAAAAGTATGCATATACAAGCAAATCAAACAAGTACTTAGTTTAGGCTTGCATGGGGTTTTATAGGTAAGTACCCTCTTTAAGTTTAGTTGGCTCAACCTGTCCTAATAATAGTAACTAGGTTATAAGGAGCTCAATATCACTAGATTGTTTCCTTGGTCATTGTTTCAGCTCAAGCCTCTTTAATGGAGACCGAAATATCCCAAGAACCCAACCCTCAATGAGTGTAGTATCGAGTATCTACCAACTTCAGACTGCACCAAAGCCGGTCATCTCACTACATCCTAAAGTCCAAGTTGGTCAAGTAAAGGGTTCTAGAAGTTCATTAGTGCTTCATGACATCACTCAACGGCCCCGTATTCTCTTTGATTAACTCAAAGGCTACCGGTACCCACAAATATGTCACACTAATATAGCTATTGCTTAGACCATGTAGGTATACCCCATACAGTTTCCACAACGTATTGCTATTTACCTATAATGTTTCCCAAATCCGGGAGGAGGATACAAACCCAAACAAAGAACCATAATATAAAGCAAACAAGTCAAACAATGTAAGCAAATAAATGTGATCTAGCCCTAAGGTAACCCCACTTTCATTTAATGTCCCCAGCATGGTCGCCAGTTCTATGATACGGTGGGAGAACTGGCTTGAGGTTTTTGCGTTTTATCGCAAAATGTTGCGGTTAGCAAGAGTCGCCACCGACTTTTCTTTTATCCAAAAGGAAAGGTGAAAAAGCACAGGAAAGACCTTTGAGATTATTTCTTGAGCTCGGGGGGTAGATTATGAAAAGGGAAGGTGTTAGCACCCTTTTCATCCATGGTTTTCCATGGGCTCTTAGTTACTTGCTTAGATCACTTGCTTTTGTTGTTTGAAATTGTGCTTGGTGTGGTTTTGAAAGTATTTTATAAAAGAGGTCATTCGTTTAGGCGATCTTTGCAATGATTCCCGTTCGTAAGAATGTATACAAAGATGTTTGTGTTTTGAAAATGTTTTCAATGTTTGTAAGATGTTTTTGAAATGTGTGTGTGTGTGTTTGTTTTGAAAATAGCAAGGATTGTTGTTTGAAATGGAGCAAGTAACTAAAAGCTATCTACCTACTCAAATGTCTTTCTTATGTATTTTCTATTCCTTTGACATTGTTGTCTTACCATTGATTTGGTAAGAAACCCTATCTTTGGATGTAAATAGGACGTGTTTGCAAAGTATCTTAGCATTTTTGAGGGACCAAGATCATTTTGTAAGGCAACTTTTGAATAGCGTCATCGAGGGACTATGATCTTATATTTGTTTGTTTTACCAAGATACTTCGCATGCGTAACATGGCCATTTTTGTTTTAGGCAACCAAGTGGGAAACCCTAAGGGTGCTTATGTGCAAGTGTATCATTTTCATGCTTTGATTTTATCTTGTATTTAGGGTTTTCTATTTGCTTTATTTTGTTCTTGTCATACAAAAACCTAATTACTAATCATGGCATATATAGCGATAAATTGCGTAATGTAAATATTTCTAAGCTATTACAACAATTTAGGGGAGGGGGAAATACAAATTTGAATGGGGATTTGCAAGAATATAAACCTAAATAAATTATTACAACCAAATCGAATTTGTTCGAATTAGGATAAATACAATACAATATTTAAAATGCAATGCAATGTACATGTAAGAAGAAAAAAAATTTGTGTCTTTTTTATGTAAATTTTTTTTTCATCTAAACCTAAAAATATAAGGTAAAGGAAATAATTTCTAAAAGGGGTTTAACCCTAATTGTTATTTTAAGAGAAAATAAAGTTATTATAGGTATTATTTTGTGTATTTCTTTGTATAAAAATAATAAATAATATTGTA
This sequence comes from Vicia faba, assembly GCA_948472305.1. Taxonomy (NCBI): domain Eukaryota; kingdom Viridiplantae; phylum Streptophyta; class Magnoliopsida; order Fabales; family Fabaceae; genus Vicia; species Vicia faba. The sequence goes on along the minus strand of OX451737.1, from coordinate 1,001,810,917 downwards.
TAAAAAGTATAAAATTGTATATATGCAAAAATAGGTATTTATAAGTATGAAATGAAAAATAAATTGAACTAAATATGTTTAATTATATTTACAAGTTTATTAAGAAAATAAATGATATACTATTAAAATAAAATATATTTTTATGTGAGAAATAAAATTAAAATAAAATAAAAGTGCAATATTATTAATTTATATATTTTAGGATTTTTATGCATTAAATAAAAATATTTAAAACATTAAATATGAAAATAAACAAATAAAAATAAAAATATAAAAGTTGGCGGGGGGGGGGGGGGGTAATGTAGTAGAACTGGTGGTAATGTACTAGCAAAAAATCCTGGCCCAAAAGACCAAGCCCAACTGTTGTACCCTAAAATTTTCCCTCTCATTTTCACCAAGATTATCCCCACAAGACTCTTTGGACTCAAGACCAGATTAGGGTTTGCTCAGCTCAAGACATTTCCTTGTACTGTTGACCTGAAATTAGGGTTTCAGTTTGCACAAAGATTTTTGGACTTCCAATGCCTCATGTGACTTTCATACTTCATGTTGGACTCCTAATATTGCTAATACCAAGTTTCAAGCCTTGAATCAAATTTTTGCCCAGTCAATTGGATAATTGACCTAAAAATCAACTGTATTGGGAAAAAAGTAAATTGTGGCCAATTTACAGTCAAACCTCATAATTTTTTATCCACATCAACATTATAGACTCATATGATCCATTTGATCAAGTTTGGACCACAACTCCTCAAGAAATTTGATCAGATCATCAAAAGGGCAAAATGGTCAAAATTAGGGTTTTGACTGCAGAAGGGAAATTTCTGATTTTCAACCTAGCCAATGGAAAATTGGGTTCAAGCATGGATTCAAGGACTCAATGGAATCATATTGACCTAATCACAAGGTTCAAAAGATCTCAAATGCATTGGATTGACAGATGAATTTTTCCAGTCAACTGATCAAAAATCAACTGTACACTGAAAAGTCAAACTTTGACTTTTTGGTCAAAATCAAGTGCCAAGGGTCATTTTTCATAAAGATGTGTCAAAACATGAAACTTGTTCACCAAGAAACCTAATTTTGAAAATTAGGGTTTAAAATGGAAAGTTTTCATAACTTAGAATTTTTCTAAGTTATGAAAATTTCTTATTTTTTCCCAACTTTTCCCAACTTTTTCACCATGATGCAATTGGATTCAAAGAAAACTTCCAACATTAAAGTTGTAGTCCTCCACAACATCTACAACTTTGATTCACAAAGTATTCACAAAAGATGCTTTGATATCAAGTTATGATTTTGTGAACAAGGGTCCATGAAACTTTTAACTTAGTGAAATTTTGCCCTAGTCTAGGCAGGATTTTGACCTATCTTCATGGAAATTTTTCACATATTTCCAATTGGAATCTCAAAGTTCATTTCAAATACGGATTGTAGATCATGTTAAAATCTTTCCAAAATGTCCAAGAACTCTCCAAGATCATTCATGGTTAGGGAGAATCTAAAGTTTGAAAATGGCAAATTATCACTTTTGTCCAAGGCATTTTGCACATTGCTACAACTTGCATTTCTGTCCAAAGCATGCTTGTACTTGGTTTACAGGTTCTAATCCATTATACACTCATAAATTAAATGCAAACACATTAGATTAAGTCTTTGTTCTGAGCTTTAGAGCATTGTACAAAGAACTATTCCAAAAATGGCAAAAAGATAACATTGCCACTTTGATAAAGCATGTTGTATGTCAAATTGTTTATCTTGAGCCATGGACCAAGCCTTTTGCTACAAACAAAGTTCACTAATATCAGGAAAAGTTCACCAACTATGTGCAACTAGAATACAGGCCTGTGCAGGCCTTGGCATTGTCAACTTCAACTTTTGCTTCAAAAGCAAGTAATTTGCAAAAGTCCACACAACTTTGGAATCTGATAAGAGCAAGCTTTGTGTTCATTTCAAACAAGTTCAGCACATCACACCAAGCCTAATACACGAGTTACAAGCCTCTCAAACACCTTTAAGCATAAAAACTCCAAGTTCTTCCCAAAACAGGGCATTTTCTGCAAACACCAAGTCAAAACAAATTCCACTCGTGCGTTTTGTCCCAGACCACTTCAGACACATTGCATACATCCTATCCAAGCTACCCAAGCCCTTGTCCAGCCACTGTAACTCCATTTTCACACTTCACCATCTTTACTTTGAAGCTTTGCAGGTTGAGTTCTACAAGCACATTCAGGCAAGTTCAAGGCAAGCCAAGCATTGGGAAAGGTTGAGTGAACTTCAGGCAAGCTAACACGACCTTCAGGCCTCATCCAAAACTCCTACATTGTCATATCCAAACTTGGCTGAAACAGGTATTTCTCAAACTTTCATCTCCTTATTTAGGAATCATTAGGCTTAGGTTTGTGAAGCAAAAATGTATCGCTTAATGTCCTTGAACTGTACATATGCATAGAATTCATTCATGTTAACTGAGCTAGGAGAATTTGGATGTTGAAGTTGCTGAATTTTTTAGGTCAGAAATTCGGGGTAATAAAATTCTCCCTGGTTTCTTAGAGTTAGGTCAAGTTTTTTATATGGTTAGAATCGTGGTTTAATGCTCTATAAGTTTCATGTTGTGAGTTTTTTATTTCATGCAAGAACAAGAGAGAACGGGTTGAAGATGCAGAGCGCGCGTTTTTGTCTCAAGGTCAGGGACGAAGTGCAGCTTGGGCTGGGCTTGGCCTGCCTTGCTTTTGACACCCCTCATCCTGCTTTTTGCACCCCCTTGGCCCATTTCTTTATTTTTGCATATTTTTCATTTCTTTTTTATTTATTTTCTGACTTTATTATTTTTTTCTAAATATTAAAAAAAACACCCAAAAATATTTTCTTAATTTTTACATTTTTATTTTATTTTTTTAATTTTATTTTTATGACAAAAAATAGTTTATTAGGTTAAATACTTTTATTTTCTTAAATAAATTTGTAAATAATATTAAAATACTTACATATTTTTATTTTATTATATTATACACTTAAAATATTATTTTCTCACATATTTTATTTTTTAACATCTTTGAATATATTTTTATTTATTTTCTTGAACATGAAATAAAATGATAATAGAAATATATTTTCTTTTAAAACCAAAAACTATGGTTTCCGCCCTTTTCAAAAATAATCATTTTTATTTTCTTACTTTAATAGGCCATAAATAAACTTATTTTTACATACATAAAAATAATATAAAAAAAAAACATTTTGCATATTCATATTTATTATACATTTAAATATTATTCATTTAGTTATTTGTACAAATAAATTCAATATGGTTGTAATAGTTTTAGGGCTTTATTTTGTGCAAATACCCCATATTCAAAACTTGTACCCCCCTCCCCATAATAGTAAAACTATGGTTTGTATGCAAAAGACCAAAATCAAACAAATAGCATGACTAAACACAAGATAAAAATGCATGAAAAATGACAACACAATGCACATAAGCTCCTTAGGGTTTCACCCACTTGTTGCCTTAAAAATGGCCATGATATGCATGCTAGGTATCTTGGAAAAATCAAACAAAACAAAAAGATCATAGTCCCTCGATGACGCTATCTTGGTTGCCTAAACAAAAATGATCTAGTCCCTCAAAAACTTGCTAAGATACTTGGCACTATTTCTATCATGGTCATACGATGACCCACGCCTGTCCCGTTTAACATCCAAATACAAGGTTGTTTACCAAATACAATGGTAAAACAACAATGTCAAAGGGTTAAAAATGTGTAGGAAAGACTTTTGAGTAGGTAGGTAGATGTTCCTAGTTACTTTATCAATTTGCAAACATCCTTGCTAATTTCAAAAAAAAAAAACACAACACAATTTCAAAATATTTCCCAAAACAAACTTTCAAACATTGAAACATTTTTCAAAAGACAAACACCTTTGTATATATTCAAACAAGAATCATTACAAAGGTTGCCTAAACAAAGGCCTCTTTTCAAAATACTTTCAAAACTACACACAAAAGCACCATTTCAAACAATTGAAAAGCAAAAGCAAGTGATCTAAATCAAGTAACTAAGAGCCCATGGAAAACTATGGATGAAAAGGGTGCTAGCACCTTCCCTTTTCATAATCTACCCCCCGAACCCAAGAAAACATCTCAAAGGTCTTTCCTGTGCTTTTTGACCTTTCCTTTGGATAAAATAAAAAGTCGGTGGCGACTCTTGCTAAACTGAAACATTTGCGAACACAAACGCAAAACCTCAAGTCAGTTCTCCCACCGTATCACACCAACCTGCAAAAATATGAAAATGGAAAAGGAAAAAATGTTAAAAATACAAAAGTAGCGTGCAGGTTTGAACCCAGGATATGGGTCTCACCAGCGCGCTACTTTGCTACTAGGGTGGCTATACTTCCATTGTTTTATGGAAAACAAAAACAATATAACACAAAACGAGTCCTTGCCTTGTATTTCATCTTCTTCCTCAAGCTTGGCCAGACACCCTATAACTCTCTCATACTTCCATAAAAATAAAAATTCATAACATGAAAATTGTAGTGCTTGAACTTACGATTCGAACCATATAATTTATGTGAACTATTAATTAAAGAATAAAGAGAATTTTAAAAGCCCTAAATTTTAACCTAATATTTTCAAAAACTTCAAGTTCTAAATTCTCTCAGCTCAAGTAAAATCAATGCAAGATAATGGTATGTACAACTTCGTTATGATGAGGACTACATTTTTTATTCACAAATCGTGGCCTAAGGTTGCCTGTACAAGGAGATAGAGTTTGAGATTTTACCTCCTTCAGTTGGAATCGTGGATGGAACTGGGGTGAGTTTGAGGGAGGCCTGATGCTTGCTTGAGCTTCCTTGAACTTCCCTGGATGTATCCCAACCCTTGCCTTGCTCTGAAAGTAGCTGGAACTCCTTGGCCAAGTCAAACTGCAAGCTCTGAAGTCAACAATGGCAGATGGTGAAGGAGTGATTACTAAACATGGATGAAGGCCTGGATTGACTAGGTATCAAGTATGTAAGATGTTTGAATGATCCAAACTCAAAACGCACGAGCCAAATGGAAGATGGATGTGCTTGTGCAAAATCTGCAGTTTTGGACAGATTTTTGGTGTTTTTGCTGGTTAGGAGTGTTTCAGGTCTTTTTTAAACGTGTATTATGTTGTATAATGTTTGTATATTAGTATTGAAATGGTTTGATGTCAATCCTCTAACAGCTATGCTTGTTTTCACCTTTTTGCCACTTTTCTTGTATTTGAAGTAAAGTGATAAGACAAAACCTCACATGCTTGTAATGGCTGGCTTAGGGTTGGTATTTCTTCCCTACAAGTTGCCTTAGGTCTGTGGTACTTGTATGTGCCAAGGGGACAGGTCCAATGCTCAAGATTGTAAAGTTTGCAAAAGTTGACCTTTTTCAAAATGGCAATGGTCCCTTTTTGCCATAAATTGAATTACAAGTTGGATAAAGGTTCTAAGGCATGGATAGAAGCTTTGTCAAATGAGTAATCATTTAATTAAGGAGTATGGAACAAGTTTAGGACCTGTAAAGCATGGATTAGCCAGCATAGGTTCTGATTGCAACTTTGTTCTTCATGAAATGGCTTGGACAAAAAGTGAGAAATTGCCAACTTCATCTCTTCGATTCTCCATACTCAAAAATGATCTTGAGGAGTTATGGGAAATTTTGGAAAGTTTGAAATGTGCTCTATAATTCATCTTTGAGATGCATTTTGAGATACCTCTTGGAACTAGGTGAAAAATTTCCATGAAGTTGAGTCCAAAACCTGCCTAAACTAGGGCAAATTTTCACTAAGTTATTTAGTTCATGACCATGTATTCACAAATTTATATCTTGAGACCCAAGAATCTTTAGGGAAAAGTGTGTGAAGCAAAGTTGTATATTTCATGGAGTTATACAACTTTCATGTTGGGAACTTTCCTTGAATCATTATGCATCATGGTGAAAAAGTGGCCTAAAGTTGAGAAAAAGCAAGAAAATTTTCTATACTTAGAAAATTTCTAAGTTAGAAAAATTTTCAAATTCAAACCCTAATTTTAAAATTTGGTTTTATTGGTGAACAAGTTTCACATTTTGACATGTTTTGATGAATTATGACCTTTGGTACTTGATTTTAACCAAAAAGTCAAAGTTTGACTTTTCAGTGTACAATTGACTTTTGATCAGTTGACTGTAAATTTCATCTGTCAATCCAATGAAATTGAAATGTTTTGAGCCATGTAATAAGGTCAATATGATACAATTGAATCCTTGAAATCATGCCTTAACTCAATTGGTCATTTGCTAGGTTAAAAATCAGAAATTGCCCTTCCTCAGTCAAAACCCTAATTTTGACCATTTTGCCCTTTTGATGATTTGATCAAATATCTTCAGGAATTGTGATCCAAACTTGACCAAATGATACATGTGAGTTTAAAATGTTAATGTTGATAAAAAAATTATAAAGTTCGACTGTAAATTGGCCATGGTTGACTTTTTCCCTAATACAGCTGATTTTTAGGTCAACTGTCCAATTGACTGATAAGAAATGTGGTTCAAGGCTTGAAACTTGTCATGGATGATCTTAGGGATCCATAATGATGTTTGAAAGTCACATGAAGCATTGATAGTCCAAAAATCCTTGTGCAAACTCAAACCCTAATTTTGGGTTATCAGTGCAAGATGAGATGTCTTGAGCTGACCAAACCCTAATCCAGTCTTGAGTCAAAGAGATCTTGTGAGAAAAGTCTTGATAAATAAGAGGGAAAATTTTGGGGTACAACAATTTGTAATAAATAAAGGATGTTTGATGAATTATTATGATGATATGAGATGTTGATGAAGAGACGTTGAGATGCTTTTGAGATGTTGTTAATTTGAGATGTTGTTAACTTGGGTGTTGTTATTACATTCATGATTGTATCGCACACATTGCATTTTTTTATGAGATGAAGCTTATGCTCGTTGATATGACCTGTATTGGCGAATTTTGAGATGAAGGTTATGCCTTGTTGATGCCTCTATTAATTGAAATTTTTTGAGATGGGAGTTCTGCTCCAATGGTACCACATGCATTTGCATAATATTGAGTCGCATTATATGATTGCATGAAGAAGCGTGTAATGATGTTGTGAATGTGTATTATTGTTGTGATTATTGTTGATTATGAGATGAGAAGTGGTGATGTTATGTGATCTAATTTAATATATTAATTATCATGCGCTTTATTATATGGTTAGATATCTCACCCATTCTGCTTGAATGTTGCCCTTATGCTGGTAACGTGCAGATAATCGAGAGTGAAAGTTGTATACCTCTAGTAGGTCGAGTCGGTGTCATTTCTCTGATATGTAACACTCGGGGGGATGAACGCTTGCTGTTTTTGATTGTTGATTATTATTAAATTGTGTTGTTTCGAAGTTGCTGTATTGATGATAAAATTGTTATTGAGAATTCCGCTGCGTAGATGTTGAGTTATTTAATTAAAGATGTTATGATAATGGTTCGTCCGATGTTTTAAAATTGTTATATATCCACAAAGAATGCAATGAATTTTGATAGAAGAATTTGTGATGTCCTGATTCGTTTGCATGATTGAATTTTATGACTCTGATTTATTTATATAATTTTTCGGGGTAGAATTAGGGTGTTACAGGATATGCCCGAGTGTTTGTTTCCAATGAAGTTGTGTTTCTAATGCTTTATGTTTTCATCAAAATGGTGTGATAAATATTTGCTTCCATCTGCAAGTTTGTTTGTGTCTAAAGTTGTGTGTTTACATCTGAAAGTGCGTGCTTCCATCTGTGTTTCATGCTTGTATGCATTATGGGCTTCCAATTTGTGTTTTTATATTTACTCTATTTGTTTTGTCAATATTTAGACAAAAATGAGGAGTAAAGTGTTAGTGTGTTTTGTGTGTCCCGATGTTATGACACATATCTTGACATGTTAATTAACATGTTTATAGGATTGTGTTACTACTAACGGAAGAGTACTGATTGTGGTTGCTTGTTGTGTGGAACTATTTAGGAGGAACATGATAGTATGTCATGCTTGTTTGGTGTTGGTGCTACTACTACTGATGTGGGTGTGTGTAGGATGTCTTATCGGATGTTCTAACATCCTGCCTGTTGGAGCTATATGGAAAATTATGATGTGGGACTATTTTATCTTCTGTTGCATGTGCCTCATATGTGTGAACTTGGGTAGTTCATATTTAGCATACTGTATTTTTTGGTGATTTGAGTTTTCTCTCTGAGGGGGAGTCTTGGTCATGTGTGACAGGGGAAGTTTGATCTTTTCTATGATGTCAGACCACATGTATGAATATTTGTCTTCTGGAGTATTGAAGATGGTGATATGTAACTGCATGTAATCTCTGATATATGTTTCTGTTGCAGTTTGTACAAAATTTACATGTTTGAGTGTAGCTTGTATTATAGTTTTATTCCTCTCTCCAGGGTTATCGTGCATTGGCTGTTTTAGCCAAAATTTGTCAAAGGGGGGAGATTTTTAAATCCATGGTTTTAGGCTTGGCATAAATTTTGCTAAAATATGGTTCTTGACTGATGTTGAGCAAGATGTCATAACATCTTGACCAATTCTCATGACAGGTTTTGATGTCACGTGTATCAGACAAATGTTAAGCCAAATGTCTTGACATCTAGGCCTGTTATGCAGCAGGCGCTGCTGATTTATCTCTTGACTTATTTGATTTGTTTTTGAGAGATCCTTTTGGATATATTTCATTATTATGTGCAGGTCAAGGATATTTATTAGGAACATGTGCAAATTTGATTTGGTCTCATTAAAAAGGATCTTGGAGACTTTTTAGGAAACTTTAAAAGATTTGTTCCTATTTTTATGTGAAAATCTTGCAGGTGATTTAAAAAGTGAAGGTTGGATTTGATTTGAACAGTCCAAGCCAATATTGTAAGAGTCTATAAATAAGGACTTGCTAAACGTAAAATAGCAAGCATTCACATTGAAGAAACCGTGGGTGCAACATAAGGATTAGAGTTTTGGGAGTCTTTTAAATTCTTTGTGTTTTTGTTCTTTGTATGTCACTCATGTATCTTTTTATACATTAAGGTTGTTTGATTGTTCTCACTCATTAACTTTTAAGCAAATAGCTGAGTATTGTTTTTAGTTAAGCTTTTAAGAAAAACTAAATATTGTTTATTGGAAGTGTAATCTTTTATTTGGTTCTTTTGGTCTAGTCATAAGGTTTGTGACTGTAGGTATCATTGAGGTGATTTGAAGTGAGAAGGGGGATCTCACATCTAGAGATGTCTAGATAGAAGTTTCACAAGGTAGTGATTATGCGAGAAGTTGTAAACTTAGGGTAGGTTTAGCTTTGAACTAATACTATCATAATGAATTTCTATCCTGGCTTGGTAGCCCCCAGAGTAGGTGACGTTGTACTAAACTGAGTTAACAATTGATTATGTTGTTTAATTTTCTACAATTTATTTTTCTGCATAATCTCCAGATTTATCAAGTGTTTTGTCAATATATGTTCTAACATATGTCTTAACATTGTATAGTGTTGAGACATTAGTCTTTACATTTGTGCTGCAAGTGCCAGAATTTCATATATGTTTAGACATCTGTGTAATATACAATGTATAAATTGATAATGTGTAATTTGAATATATGTGATATGATAATAGTCTATAATATGCTATATACATTGTGAAAAGATACAATATTCACATGCAATATATGAATTGTTGTTTGTGTTGATTGAATGATAGTTGGGTAAAAACTGTGACAAAAAGTGAGGACTAAGTCATTTTTTACTGAAGTTGTATAAATCTTGGTGTTCTTTTTTCCCTTAACTCTTTTAAATTATGTAATTTATTTTCTGCATTTTATTTTCCGTTGCAAAGTTACTAAAATGTTTTTAAACACTGATTTTATTTCGCAAAATTTTTCAAAGCCACGTCTTTCCAAATTGCACAATTCATCTCCCTCTTGTGTGTGAAGTCTAAAGTCCAACATATGAAACTAAAATTTATCATCTATTCACAAAAGTGATCTAGACTTGTGTCAATAGAGGCCATTACAAATTTTATTGTCCTTCTTGTCGGTGCGAAAATGAAGATACCAAAACAATGTCATTATACTTAGTCCAATAATCATTTGAGCCACCACTATCACTATTGGAACCTTCACTCCAAAAGAAATCTCTCTTTCTCTTTCTCTCTCTTACGTCATAATCAACAGTCTCATCTTTTCATTCGGAGATTTTTATACATGCCCCGCAACAAAAGTCTTTCTTTGTGATTTTTGGGTTCAACTATATTATTCTTGTGTTCTTCATATTCCCTAAGTGAAATCAATTTTAATAAGAAAAATGGAATAAAGAAAATGAAAGAAGACAATACATGTATTATGGTGTTGTAGGAAGGTACTAACTTTGCTACAAGAATGACAAAGTGAACTAAACAAAAGTTGAGCAAAGTATGTTGGACAATTTGTTATGAATATATAAAAGCAAAAGTAAAATTGGTTTTGTTTCTTGTGCCAATAATCATCATTTTCTATCACATATTCAATGGCTTGATTTCCAAGTACATGCACGATCAAAGGCTTAGAATGAATACTCTTATCAAGAAATTTGATTTAATTATAACTGTTTGATAGAGAATATCAATGGTCTTCATAGGGAATCATTGATAGCAAACTTTAATCAATTCCAATCTTACGACTGTGATTGATTCAACTCACATACTAAAAATCAATTGAAGAACAAAAGTCTTTAGGTCATCCCTGTCAACCATTTCACCATTACAAGCCCCGTGATTTGAAGGTGAGAGAGGAGGGTTGTGAACCGTCCTATTTCTCATTGAACACTTCACTCTTATATACTTCGTGTTTAGGGAATTGTGGACTGTCATGAAAATTAAAATATTTTAATATTGTTAGTTTTATTTTTTATTTTTTAAAAAATTAAAAAAATATTATTATCTTTATTTTATACCAAAACAAGATTTTTTTTTACAGAATTTATTAATTTTAATTTTTTATAATCCAAGAAGACATTCGTTTTTACAAATTTCAAAAACATAAAAATCACCGCAAGTGCAATAAAACACAATAGTATATAGATATAGAGAATTTTTTTTATTAATAACCATGTATTAAAATAATATATCGTAAATAACCGGGTTTCGGAAAAAATTACGCAAATAACCATGTTTGAGATGGCTCCACAAAGGTGGAGCCATCTCAATTGGCGCATGCACCTCTTTTTTTAAGGGAGGCGCCATCTCACTTGGCGCCTAAGTGCTTAGGGCATGCCCTAAGCCAAGTGAGATGGCGCCTATGTACAAAATTAGGGCAAAATTTTTTTTTTATTTTCTTTCCTGCGCGTTGCCTATTAGACAGAGATCAACAAAATGGATTTTTTATTTTAAAAAAAATAATTACATTCAACTGTTTTACATTAAAAGAACAGTAAAAAAAATGGATACAAAAAATACTGGGAAAAAAATGATACATCAGTGATCCCCCGGAACCCGGTAATGACCCCCGGTTCCGCATCCCCGTCCTCGCCTTTCTCTTGTTGGGTGTCGTCTCGTTTCCTGCTGCGGCAAGGTCGATGGCCCAGCGAAGTCAATGCGATTCGAATCCATAAAATCAGTAAGATCTCCATATCTCGAAGATCCGCTCTGGTACAGTCGGTTACCCATACCCTCAAAGTTTGGTCGTGTTGGCGGTGGGTGGGGTTCCATGGTTGGTCGGTAGCATTGGTCGTCTGAGTATGGGGGTAGAAAGGAAATGGATCTTGGGGTGTTTGGTATTGTGGATGTTGGGTTGTTTGGTGATATGGTGGTTGATGGTAGGTTTGGTCGGCTTGGTCATAATCTTCTGACATTCCCATATCAGGGCTAAGGCTGGATGTTGAGGGCGCCATATTGGGATATGTGGAAGACTGAAATTGTGTCTGGGGTATGTGGGTGTGCTGGTATTGGGGTTGGTATTGTGGTTGGGTTTGAGGCATATCCGGGTATTGGTAGTTTGGTGGTGATTGTGGTTGGTAGTACGGCATTTGATTGTAGTTGTGTTGTGGTGGGGAATGTGGTTGTGTGTTTGTTGGTCTGTTTCTTCTTGGGGGTTGGTTTGAGGTTGATGGATTTTGGGTTTGTTGATGGGGAATCGAGGGTTGTGCCCATTGTGTGCGTGGTTCAACCAAGTACCTCGGATCAGACACGTGCATTTCTGGGTTACTAGCCGACCTGTACCACGACATATATTGATCAGTGTGTCGCATGTTACCTTGAGTAAGGAAAACCGGGGATTGCAAGATGTAGCGGTGACGCCTTTGCCACATTTTACACCATTCTGGAGCAAAGTCTTTCCAGTTGGTAAGACCTCACTGGGCGTCGACCCTTTTTAGATGCCAGGGGGACAAATCTGTTGGATCACTTGGTATCTCTTGATGCATTCCGAACTGCATCTTCACATGGTCGCTGTGGTGCATCTCCACAATGTTGAACCGAATGAGTGCAGTCTTTGCAGTCCAAGTTGCTGCATCCTCTGGGTTTGGAGAATGGCCCAAACCCAAATATGGTCTCCAGACGAACTGCGATAAAATTTAAATCAGGTAAGCGCAAAAGTAATGTATAAATAATTAAAATGAACAAAAGTTAAAAGCTACGACGTACGTCATCTGGGCCTAAGTGATCCAACAGATTCCGGTAGAGTGCGACATTGAATCTGGGATTCTTGTCGTAATCCATACCCCTCACGCAGTACCTAAAGGAAATGAGAAACATGTTATTTTTAGCATATATTTTGGAAAGAGCAGAATAGTTATAAATGCTATAACTTAATAACTTACTTTGTTGCGTACGGGAAACCAAAAGTGTTGTTGTTGATGGGGTTTAAGGACTCCATCCTCCACCAACCCCAGGCTTGTAGTAAAAATATGCACCCATAAAATGTACATTTTTCCTTGACTGCGTTTTTGCACAAGGAACTGTACAGGTGGGCTAATACTGCAGAACCCCAACTATATTTTCTAGTTTTTTCAAAATTTGTTAGTAAATGTAAGTACATGAAATTTACACTATTTCCCGTACTTTCGGGAAATAAAAATGTACCAAAAAGTATCATAAGATACGTTCTGGCTTTTACTACTCGGTCATTCTTTGAGGAATTTTCATTTAATTCCATACTTGCATAATGCCGTTTCAGGTCAGTGAGTAGTATTCCCTGCCCTCTTGCTCCACCACCTTCTACCATGTCCCTACCCAACAGTTCTTCACACTGTGAGTTGGGTTGTTGAACCGACCCGTTCACCGCCTTACCGTCGATAGGGAGGCCCAGTAGCATGTACACATCTTCGAGAGTGATGGTACATTCACCTATTGGTAGGTGAAATGTATGGGTCTCCGGTCTCCACCTCTCCAACATTGCAAGAATGAATTTTGAGTCAATGGTGCAGTTGGAGATCTTTATCACATGTCCAAAACCTGCATATTCCAGATAAGGGACGATAAATGGGTCGGGAGCCAGGTAGTTGTGCGAACGGATTCTGAATCTTTTTGTATCCTGAGATCATAATTAAACAAGTGTAAGATTAATTAAGATGAACAACACGTTATTTGAAGTATGAAAAATGTATAACCAAAGAAGAGACTTATAAATGCAGCAATGTTTTCCCTTGTGCCTCTGTGAGTATCGCCCATTGTTAGAAGAGCCATTGTTCAGAATGCTTGAGAGTATGAAAGACTTAGGAAGAAATAGAGAGTATGATAGACTTAAGAAATATTTCGTAGCAGAGAGTGAGAGTTGTGTGGGTGTGAGAGATGTTTCATAAGGTATGTATTTATAGGCAAATAAGTTTGATGTAGTGGTTGCTTGTGCTTGCATGCCTGCGATGTGTCACATTTGCATGCTTAGGGTGTTACACATATGCATGCATGCATTTACAAAAAATGTAAGGTGTCACTCTTGCAGGCTAGGTGGCAGCCCTTGCATGTATCACGATTGGACAGTAAGGGAGGCACCATCTCACTTGGCGAAAGAGTACAAAAATGAATGGTGTCGCCACCCCATTTGGCGAATAAGAGGTGTCACTTCTTACAGCATTGGCTCAGGCTATGTGACAGCCTTTGGGATTCCTTTCTTTGTTGCATGCAAGGCCATTGGAGTTGATGGGTGGAGTCTTACACAAAACATTTATGTGTGCATAATAGGGCCAGGATAGGTGGCAGGCTAGGTGGCTTCATAAGCCCATGCATGTATCACGATTGGACAGTAAGGGATGCGCCATCTCACTTGGTGAAAGAGTACAAAAATGAATGGTGTCGCCACCCCATTTGGCGAATAAGAGGTGTCACTTCTTACAGCATTGGCTCAGGCTACGTGACAGCCTTTGGGATTCCTTTCTTTGTTGCATGCAAGGCCATTGGAGTTGATGGGTGGAGTCTTACACAAAACATTTATGTGTGCAGAATAGGGCCAGGATAGGTGGCAGGCTAGGTGGCTTCATAAGCCCATGCATGTATCACGATTGGACAGTAAGGGAGGCGCCATCTCACTTGGCGAAAGAGTACAAAAATGAATGGTGTCGCCACCCCATTTGGCGAATAAGAGGTGTCACTTCTTACAACATTGGCTCAGGCTACGTGACAGCCTTTGGGATTCCTTTCTTTGTTGCATGCAAGGCCATTGGAGTTGATGAGTGGAGTCTTACACAAAACATTTATGTGTACAGAATAGGGCCAGGATAGGTGGCTTCATAAGCCCATGCATGTATCACGATTGGACAGTAAGGGAGGCGCCATCTCACTTGGCGAAAGAGTACAAAAATGAATGGTGTCGCCACCCCATTTGGCGAATAAGAGGTGTCACTTCTTACAGCATTGGCTCAGGCTACGTGACAGCCTTTGGGATTCCTTTCTTTGTTGCATGCAAGGCCATTGGAGTTGATGGGTGGAGTCTTGCACAAAACATTTATGTGTGCAGAATAGGGCCAGGATAGGTGGCAGGCTAGGTGGCTTCATAAGCCCATGCATGTATCACGATTGGACAGTAAGGGAGGCGCCATCTCACTTGGCGAAAGAGTACAAAAATGAATGGTGTCGCCACCCCATTTGGCGAATAAGAGGTGTCACTTCTTACAGCATTGGCTCAGGCTACGTGACAGCCTTTGGGATTCCTTTCTTTGTTGCATGCAAGGCCATTGGAGTTGATGAGTGGAGTCTTACACAAAACATTTATGTGTGCAGAATAAGGCCAGGATAGGTGGCAGGCTAGGTGGCTTCATAAGCCCATGCATGTATCACGATTGGACAGTAAGGGAGGCGCCATCTCACTTGGCGAAAGAGTACAAAAATGAATGGTGTCGCCACCCCATTTGGCGAATAAGAGGTGTCACTTCTTACAGCATTGGCTCAGGCTACGTGACAGCCTTTGAGATTCCTTTCTTTGTTGCATGCAAGGCCATTGGAGTTGATGAGTGGAGTCTTACACAAAACATTTATGTGTGCAAAATAGGGCCAGGATAGGTGGCAGGCTAGGTGGCTTCATAAGCCCATGCATGTATCACGATTGGACAGTAAGGGAGGCGCCATCTCACTTGGCGAAAGAGTACAAAAATGAATGGTGTCGCCACCCCATTTGGCGAATAAGAGGTGTCACTTCTTACAACATTGGCTCAGGCTACGTGACAGCCTTTGGGATTCCTTTCTTTGTTGCATGCAAGGCCATTGGAGTTGATGAGTGGAGTCTTACACAAAACATTTATGTGTGCAGAATAGGGCCAGGATAGGTGGCAGGCTAGGTGGCTTCATAAGCCCATGCATGTATCACGATTGGACAGTAAGGGAGGCGCCATCTCACTTGGTGAAAGAGTACAAAAATGATTGGTGTCGCCACCCCATTTGGCGAATAAGAGGTGTCACTTCTTACAGCATTGGCTCAGGCTACGTGACAGCCTTTGGGATTCCTTTCTTTGTTGCATGCAGAATAGGTGGCAGGCTATGGGGTTTCATTATTGCATGTAATATTATTGGCAGCCTTGGGGGGTTGCATCCCTTACTTAATTGAAATTTTTTGCCTTACGTTGAACATAACATTCATTCACATAATCTGTAAAATTTTCCAACCTTCGAATCAGTCATCTAACCTTCAAACATTCCAGCATTCATACCTTCATACAATCAATAAACCTAAAACATTCCAACCTTCAAACCTTAAAACAATTCTACACAATGGCCTCTTCACCACAATTTGTTGTCAAAGCACATTTCAACGGTGAGACATACATGTGTCCCACAGTTGGGTTTTTGTTTAGAAACACCGACAATGTTCGATTTCTCTTAAACGGGAAAGCAAATTTCTCGTACTTTAAGAAAAGATTGGAGGCCAAACTTGAACGAGGCCCGGTATCCCAGATATTTTATCAGAGTCCAGTATTTTTTGGAAACAACCAAGTTATTTTTTATAAGGTTGAAGTTCAAGATGACGAGGATTTCCAGAACATGATTTCCAGCCATGTCTATTCTGGAAATGACTCTATTGAGTTGTACGTTTTGCTTCAAGAGCCTCCGGTGACACAGGAGGTAGAGCCTCCGGTGACACAGGAGGTTGATCCTTTGGAGAATGAGCAAGATGAGGTGGATGCAGTTGATGATGAAGAAGAAGATAACGAGTTAGAGTTTGATGAAATGGTGAACGACGATTCTGACGATGATGGCATCCCAAGTATTCCTACTGGCAAAATCTACACACCACCTACGCACATGACAAACTTCAACATGGGCGGAGATGAACCTTCTACGGACTTGTTTTTCCAACCGTATATGCAGTCGGATGAAAATTTAAAAGAGAAGGACAAGTTTCGTAACAGAGAGGAATGCATAAGGGCCATCAAAAAATTTCACATGCTCAACTCGGTTGATTATAAGGTGGATCGTGTAAACCCGAAAAGGTACAAGATCAAGTGTGTCCACCCTGACTGTATGTTCAAGCTGACCGCATCATACAAACTAAGGGGTGACTGCTGGGTCATAGGTTCCATGACTACCCATACTTGTGTAAGTTCCACTCAATCACAAGACCACCGAAAACTCAACCACGATCTAATCTGTCAAGAAATCCTACCCCTGGTCAGCAACGACCCTTCTTTGAAGGTGAAAACAATCATCTCCCACATCACCACGGTTTTTAACTACACTCCGTCTTACCGTAAGGCGTGGTTAGCAAAGACTAAGGCGATTGAAAGGGTGTATGGAAACTGGGAGGAGTCATACCGAGAACTTCCCCGCTACCTAAATGCACTAAAGACATATTCTCCAGGTAGTGTTTATGTTCTGGAAACATTGTCAGCGTACGCCCAAGATGGTAGTCTACTACATGGCAACGGAATATTCAGTCGCGTCTTTTGGGCTTTTCAACCATGCATCACAGGGTTTGCATCATGCAAACCAATTCTACAAATTGACGGGACTTGGTTGTATGGGAAGTACAAAGGCACGCATTTGATGGCAGTTGCACAAGATGGCAACAATAACATTTTCCCCGTTGCGTTTGCCCTTGTCGAGGGGGAGACCGGTGGTGCTTGGAGATTTTTCCTGAAAAATCTTCGTACACACGTGGCTCCTCAACCAGATCTCTGTTTGATCTCGGACAGACATGCCTCCATTGAAAGTGCCTATAATAATCCAGCAAATGGTTGGCATGACCCTCCTTCTACGCATGTCTATTGCGTCAGGCATATCGTCCAGAATTTCTCGAGGGAGGTCAAGGACAAAACATTGAGGAAAGCGGTGATGAATGCGGGATACGCATTGACACAACCCACATTCAAATATTACCGCAACGAGATCCGTTTGTCTAACCCAGAAGCCGGTACGTGGATCGACAATATACCGGTCGAAAAGTGGACTAGGTCATACGACAATGGACAAAGATGGGGGCATATGACAACAAATCTTATTGAATCAATGAATGGGGTATTCAAGGGCATACGAAACCTCCCCATCACTGCCTTGGTGAAATCCACGTATTTTAGGATGGCTGCGTTATTTGCCAAAAGAGGTGAAATGTGGTATGCGGTCTTGCAATCAGGACAACTATGGAGTGAAAGCTGTATGAAATACATTAAGGCTGAAAGTGCTAAAGCCAACACTCACATGGTTACACGGTTTGACCGCCATAGCCACAACTTCATTGTGAAAGAGACAATCGACCACAATGAAGGCCTGGCAAGACAAGAATACAGGGTCATTTTACCTTCTCAATGGTGCGATTGTGGCAGGTTTCAAGCTTTTCGTATGCCTTGCTCTCATGTCATTGCCGCTTGTGCTCATACCCATCAAGACGCGCTTCAACTGCTCTCAAACGTTTATAAATCTGAAACGTTGCTCACTGTTTACAACAACAACTTTCCTTTGGTGGCAAAACCGGACTATTGGCCTGAATACAACGGCGATATAGTTTGGCACAATGACCAAATGCGAAGGAACAAGAAGGGTCGTCCCAAAAGCAGGCGCATCACAACAGAAATGGACGATCTTGACAGGTTGGAAAGAAAGTGTGGTTTATGCCGTCAGGTCGGACACAATCGCAAAAACTGTCCGAATCGGGCGTCTGGCTCGACCACATAAATTTTGTAATACAATAAATCTTTTCAATATTTGTGTTGTAAACATTATGGGTTTTCCGTTAATAAAACTGTTAACACAATTTAAGAAATTCAATATAGGAAATTACATTAGGGTTTTCGCGTACAACAATGATTAACGATATTCAATCTAGGAAATTACAACTGTTAACACAATTTCATCTGACCCATGCATCATCAGCATTACATCACTGTCCGTTTTGACTTCCTCCAACCACACATTAGGTCTTCCTGTCGCATGCGAGGTTGTTGTTCATTTTTGCTGGATCCTTCGAATTTTTTCCCCCTCGGCGATGTCTCCATCTAACCACCGCATCAACTCCCGCTTCAGACGCTCCATGGAGTGAATGTGCCAGAATTTCATTTTCATCGCAGGTTTCGTGGCGGAGAATATAACATAACCATCTCTGCTAAAAATCATAGGCGACGTCATTACGTAAATAAGGGAGTACAAAATAAAAATACAGTGCGAGAAAGTGTGAGAAATTTCAAAGAAACGGACGACTTATTTATAAAACAGCAAAAAACCCTAGTTTTGCCCTAGGCGCCAAGTGAGATGGCGCCTCCTCTCCTTTTTAAGGAGCATGCGCCATCTCACTTGGCTAAAAGACAAGGGAGGCGCCAAGTGAGATGGCTCCTCCTTTGTGGAGCCATCTGAAACATGGTTATTTGCGTAATTTTTTCCGAAACCCGGTTATTTGCGAAATATTTTTTTAATACATGGTTATTAATAAAAAAAATTCAGATATATATTTGATTCAGAAATTTTCGGTTAAAAGAAAAGTTAGATTGAGAAAATAAAAAATAAATTTATTATCCAAAAACAAAAAATTTGAATGAAGCCGTTTCCCTCCATAGGGTTTCAATTGCATTCCACACGTGTCAGTTCGTAATTGGTTATCTTGTTGGTCCAAATAACACATGAACGTTATATAGCCGCTTCGATCTTTTTCTGAAAGCCATTGAAAACCAGTTCCATTTCAAAATCTCTAGTCTCTCTCATTTTACTTTAACACCATGAAGAAGACAACTCGCAGATCCAAACAACCAAGTCCCGTTGTTGCCGCAGCTTCCGACGCAAACGAAAAGCAACACTTAGAAGAAAGGATCCGCGAACTTGAACAAGCGAACAAAGCGTATCAGGTCAGTGTTTGAATTTCATCGCGCAGTGTTCGTTTCCGATCTGCATTATGATAGGTTTCGTAGTTTTTGTACCGGAAATTTTGAAACTGAGATTGTTAATTTTTTAGGGATTTGGATTCTGAGATGGTTAATTTCAATTTCTTAAACTTGATTATGTTTAATTTAATGTAACTGAATGATTAATCATAGAAGAGGAAGTGATTTACCGGTGTTGTGTAATTTGGCAGACTGAGATTGCGGAATTGAAGGAAGGAAAGGGGAATGATTCTTCTTCAGGTTCTAATGATGGAGTTGAGAAGCTTAAGAAAGATTATCTTCAGAAGCTGAATTTACTGGAAGATCAGGTAAATATTCGTTTGGAATGGAAAATGATAAATGATAAATGTGAGATGTTATGGTAAAGATAGTGAAGTGTGTTTTTCTGCTATGCTGTTGCAGGTATCAGAATTGAAGAAAAAATTGGGATCTCAATCCCAATTTTCGACTCATAGGAAAAGAGCCAATGAATCAACTAGGCAATTGCAGTATGAGAATCAGAATTTGAAGGCTCAAAAGGTGAAATTGCTTGAATGTAGTCTTGATGTTTTGTTTTAGTGCTGTTTTTTGTTCTTGCAGAGTTTTCTTTAGCTTTGGGTATTGAAAGTTTGTGTCCGCGTATAGGCCAAACTGCAATGTACGATGAAGTTGGAGTCTGTGCGATTTAGGTTAAGCAAGGCCTTACTTGAAAAGGAAGTTCTTCAGGTATGTTTTTAACCTTATCTTGCATCATGATTGTCATTTGGACTGAGAAAAGTTTGATTAATAACATGATAGTGCTCATTTATGTTATCGGTATAATTTGATTCTGTTGTTTTATCTGTATCTGTAATCAGCTTAAGAAGGAACTAAGACGGAATGGAATCAAGACTCACAGTTTGCTGACTTCTAATGAGATGCTTAAAATGGTTAGTTTGTAGAATTTGAGGCTTTTTATGCTCTCATGGTTCTTACTATACCCTTTTTTTTAATACATGTTACTTTTCTCTCATTTTTTCTTACATAAGGTAGTGCAACGGAAGACTGAGGAAGCTTCTGCTTCTATCAAGCGTCTAAGAGATATGATAGCTGCACGAAAAGCTATATCAAATCGATCATCAGGTTGGAAAATCTGAATATGCGTTTGGTTTGAATGGTTAATTTATTAAACTAGTGTTTGCTCGGTTACATTCATTGAGTTATTCATTTCCTTGCTTTATTTGCTGTTTTTCATGTAGGTGCCAAAAATAAAAGTGGTCAAGTAATTCAGGTAATTCCCCATCTACTGTAATTGTTTGTTGTTTGCATATAAATCAAACCGCATATGATACAATGTTATTTAAGGTCGATAGGTAGTCACTTTGATATGATGTATATATAATGATTGGTGCAGGATGCTGAGCATGAACTTGAAGTCTCAACTCATTTGCACAAGTTATGTTCTCAATATGAATCCAAAATCGCAAAGTAAGCCACTCCTAATTGTGTTAGATTTTGCGATGGTTTTACTTCACTAAAGTTTGTGTATAATTTGGTTTGAACTCTCAATAACAATGAATGTTATATACTCTTGGCAACTCTGTTGGAGACTTAGATAGGAGGTGGCATTTTATTTATCTTCTATTGTTTGTTGGCTCTACATTCTTCAAATGTTTTTGAGGTATTTGTAGCTTGCACATTTGGTTTTTGTTACAACTGAATGTGTAATTATATTTGATTGGTGTAGAAAAACTTACATAAGATGTGTTTATTAGCGGTCCAATAATCCTAGGAAACCTTACATTCAACACTGGTTCCACAATACATCTGTAATTTGAAGTTTTCTAAACATATGATTTGTGAAACATTATTTTCATCTCTCATTTTTTGAGCATGTCAGTATTTGCTGATATTCTATTAGTATGCATATTATAACTTGATAACTTCCCTATAATTTGAGAGCAATCAAAATATACTTTGTTATGTCTCAGATTTGCTTACAACAGTATCCTCCTCAGCACGATTTTGTGAATTACATAAATAAGAGTCCTCTATTCTATTCTAACAGCTTGTATGGTCAGGATGACTGGGGAGATTGCACAGCTGAAAGAAGAACTTGAAATGCAGAGGCAGGACAATTCAAAGTGAGAACATTTAGTCGATTAGATTTCGCCGTATTTAATGCTTGACTTCTACGAGATTAAAGTACCATATCTCTCTCTAATTTGATGGTGTGTTTTAACTCCCTTCTTTATTACTTCAAGGTCTGAATTACAGGAACAAGACCTTGGCAGCCCGGAGAAGGATTATGATGATATTCAAGATTTAAAGGAACAAGTAAACAACCTTAGTGGTCTGCTTAAAGAACTACAATTGCAGAAGGAAAAAAATGAACCCAGGCATAAGAGCCAGGTTTGGGCCATTGACATCAAATTATAACTATATCCGTATAGAGCATATGATTCATTTTTAAAGCAAGTTGGTTTATTATGAATTACAAGTTAGATAGGTTGCTAATTTCTTAAACTATGGTGTGTTCTATTCAGCAGGATCTGGCCAATGCTCTTTCTGAAGCAAGTTATGCTACGGCAAAAATGGATACCCCTGAAATGATTAGTTCAAATGAAAATAGTGTTAAGAGGGGGAGAGCAGGTGAAGGGCTTTGCTGTTCTTGTAGTAAGAAGTCCTTATGCAAAACTACAAAGTGCAAATGCCGATCCAATGGTGGGAGCTGTGGACCATCATGTGGCTGCTCACTTTCCAAGTGCACAAATAGGGAACTATGCACCTTGCCAGAAAATGAGTCATTAAAATTAGAGAATTCAGGATGCTCTACAAACAAAGATGGTGAAGCTGTGATCGCTTCTGAATGTGCTAAACTACTCCAGAATGCACTTGTTCAAAAACCTGCCAACCAGGAGCCTAAAAAGAAGCCATTGTGTGACATTCAGAACTCAATGGTACCGTCCATTCCAGAACTTTGATTTTAGTCACCAGAAAAATCCTTTGTTGCATTAGGCACCTTAACTTAAAACCAAAATATACAACTTGAATTTGATATGTGATGCAGTTTTCTCAACTTCCTTTCTAATCTAGAGAACAATTTGATTGCAGGGTAACATGGATGCTCGAAAGAAAGGCAGGAAAATGAATGTTCGGAAGCCAGTAATTCACCTTGTTACTAAGGATCCAATGTCCTCGTCGCCATAAAATAACAGAAGTGTTGAAACATACAAAATTGTAACATGGGAAAATAGTTCAATGAGGTTGGACTAAGTGAAGCAACCAGCTAGGAAAGAGCAACTGTGGTTGCGCCTTCCATTAGTGAAACAGCTGATTTTCAATATTGTAAGAAGTCCAACTCAAAGTTAACTTTTTGATTAACTTATCATTTTCACACCCATTCTTCTATTCTGGGGGGATAATATAAAGAGCTGGAATTGTGTATTTGTTATTCCTGGTTTTTGGCAACTCTTACCATGCTGAATTGTTGAGTGGGATCTTACATTGTTAATTTGGATGTCTTGTTTAGTATTGAGTGGTGTGGGAGTGTGGTTTCAGAATTGGATACGGTCAATAAAAAATATTTTATAAATTCTACAACATTAATTGCAAAATGTGTTCCTCATTAACATATTTATTTATTATGTTGGGTTACTACAAATATTTTAAATTTAGGAGTTGCTCTCTACTCTTTACTTATTTTTGTAAAAACCATGAATTCAGGACTTAGATAGATGGTGTGGGAATGCCGAATAACATTTCTCTAAATTTTTGCAAAATGCATTATTGCACTAATGTGTTAACTACTTATAACAAAGAGTAAGGATCCTCAAAATTTCTCAAAAGAAATGGAGGTGTCCAACTATGGTCATTTGCTAAAAGTGTGCCAATGAACCCCCTCCAGTTATGAGAAGAACTATTAGCCGTTTAAAGAAAAATCAAAATAAGGTAATTGAAAACAAACATTTTTATCCAAAAGTCTTCAAACTGTAAGTGTCACAAATGCCGGAGCATGAGACATAACACGAGGACTTGTAAGGGAGAAAGAGTCGCAGACAAAACAATTCCCAAAGGTGGCAATAAGAAAGAAAAAATAAATGAGAACAAAAAGGGAAAGGAGCCAAAGAAGGGAAAGAATGATGATAGGAGGGTCACAAGCACTATCATCAATCCAAGACTTCCAGGCATAATAGACTCAGTTATAAGTTTAGGTTGTTTAGTTTTTTTTTTTTTTTGTTTCTTGTTGCTTTGTAATGACATATATTGATATTTTTGTTGGTTTGAGAATTAGAATATGTTTTGACGGCAATGTGTTGCTTTGTAATGAACCATATGTTAAAGCATTTTTTTTTTTGTAACGACTCTATTATTGATCTAATGAAAGATGTTTATTATGAAAATCATAGAAGATCGTTGATATATATATATATATATATATATATATATATATATATATATATATATATATATATATATATATATATATATATATATATATATATATATATATATATATATATATATATATATAAAGAGAATACTATTCTTTAGAATATTTCTTAGTGTATTTTAGAATAGGATAGAATATCTATGTAATTAATATTATGATTTGTATTTTCTCCTATATAATGCATCTTTTGTTGTACTACTCAGAGACGGTTTATTCAAATGTTTCTTAGTCTCGTATTTCAAAATGATATTCAGGCTACTGAGAGACAATTCTTCGCTGTGCTTTACTCGGTTGATTCACTGTCTTTCGGTGAGAAATTTTTGGCAAACCGTGTCATAACTCCGGTTTGCCTTCCATACATTGTCGTGACTCATTTAGGCATCAGTTTTCGAAATTTTCCGGTCACCACTGCACTGCCGCTGTTGTTCGCCACCGTTGCTACTATTTTTCGGCGACCTTCCGGCAAACTAATCTTACCGGCAGAAGCGCCTCCTCCGATCCCAATGATTTTTCCATCGCCTCAATCGTCACCGTGCAACTGTTCCAGATCCGGTCTCAGATTTTATTTTCCACTCACGAAAAATTGTGATCCAATCCAAACATAGTCTTGATCACCCGGTTCGTGTGATATTTTCTCTCTTCAGATTCTCATGGTTACTCCTCAGAACTTTACGCCAAACTACGATGATTTTCTTAGTGTATCAGGATTATCAGAACTCAAATTCTACTGCTTCGGTTGCCCACACTGATAAATCATCTGCTTGCCTTTCTCAATCATCTTCTCTTGGACCTTTGGTCCTTGATTCTGGTGTGTCTGATCATGTTACCGGTAATAAAAATCTTTTTTCTTCCCTCTCTACTTCTAGTTTCTTACCTACTATAACTTCTGCCAATGATTCTCAAACCCAATCCAGAGGAATTTGTACTGTTCA
This sequence comes from Vicia faba, assembly GCA_948472305.1. Taxonomy (NCBI): domain Eukaryota; kingdom Viridiplantae; phylum Streptophyta; class Magnoliopsida; order Fabales; family Fabaceae; genus Vicia; species Vicia faba. Next base: position 1,001,785,751 of record OX451737.1, on the reverse strand, counting down.
AATTCCACCTTCTCTCCTTGTTACTTATGTTCTCTTTGTACCTAATTCTCCATTTAATTTACTTTCAGACAATCATTTAACTTGTTCTCTTGATTATATTGTCACCTTCACTAATAGTAATGTCACCCAGCAAAACCAGAGTTCGGGATAGACAATTAACGTCAGATGTGAGTGTCAAGGCCTTTATTACCTCTTAGTGTCATCTCAGACATGCTCAACCAAAGATTCTCTATTCATTATCCATGCTCAATTAGGTCATCCTAGTCTTTCAAAACTACAGAAGTTAGTGCCAAGTTTATCGAAGGTATCTAATTTACATTGTGAGTCGTGTCAGTTAGGGAAACACACTTGTAGTCAATTTTTCCAATCGAGTCAATAAACGAGCTCTGCCCCCCTTTTGCTTTAGTTTACTCAGATGTTTGGGGTCCCTCACGTATTGTCTTTACTCTTGAGTCTAGATATTTTATCACCTTTATTGATGATTTTTCACGTTGCACGTGATTATTTTTAATGAAAAATAGATCATAATTATTTTCTATTTTTGAAAAAATTTATAAAGAAACAAAAACTCAATTTGGTGTGTCTATTCGTACCTTAAGAAGTGATAATGCTCGTGAATACTTATCCCAAAAATTTCAAAACTTTATGTCCAATAATGATATTCTCCACCAAACATCTTGCCCTCATACACCTCAACAAAATAGGGTAGCCGAAGGAAAAAATGGCATCTCGTAGAAACCACTTGGACCCTACTTCTCTATGGTAATGTTCCTCTCAAGTTTTAGGGGGATGTTGTGCTCACGGAATGTTACCTCATAAATCACATGCCCTCATATGTCCTTAATAATAAAATTCCTCATTCAATTTTATTTCTAAACTATTCTCTTCACCCAATTCTCCCTCGAGTCTTCGGATCTACGTGTTTTATACACAATCTCTCCCCTGGTCTTGATAAACTATTAGCTCGATCACTAAAGTGTATCTTTCTTGGTTATCATCGATCCCAAAAGGGTTATTGTTTCTACTCACATACTATACAATGATACCTCGTATCAACCGATGTTACCTTCTTCAAGTCTGTTCCGTAGTTCGAGTCCAACCAAGTAACTCTGGAACCCCTTCAAGAAAGTACTCCCACACCTCTTCGGGAAGTCCCATTTCCCATTATCCCCCACCATTATAGGGAACCTGGCCCACTAGAAAAACCTATGGTTGACCCCATCCAACTTCTCGCCTACTTCAAACATATCAGCATCGATAACCCACGTTTTTCGTACCTATCCCTGAGGCAATACTTGTTCCTGAGGTCATTACAAATTTTCTTCCGACACCTTCGCCATCATCGGATCTGGTCCTGTAACCTGAGTCTGATCTTCTTATTTCCCTTCAAAAAAGTATACGTCAAACACGCAATCCTTCTCCACATTATATTGATTTATGTTATCATCGTCTTTCCCCTTTGCAGTATACTTGTTTGTCTTCTATTTTTATTCCTAACACTCCAGGTAAAACATTATCTCACCCTGAGTGGAGGCAAGAAATGATAGATGAAATGTGTGCTCTTTAAAGTAGTGGTACCTGGGAACTGGTACCGCTAACCCCTGGAAAATCTGTAGTAGATTGCCGTTGGCTTTATATAGTGAAGGTTGGACCAGATGGTAAGATCTACCAGTTTAAAGCTCGCTTGTTAGCCAAAGGATACACTCAAATTTTTGGGTTGGACTATAGTGATACCTTCTCTCCTGTAACCAAGATGGCATCTGTTAGACTTCTTCTAGCCATTGCATCCATTCGACATTGGCCTCTTCATCAACTTGACATCAAAAATTCCTTTTTACATGGTGATCTTGAAGAGGAATTATATATGAGCACCATATGAGTTTGTTTCTCAGGGGGAGTCCTCAAATATGGTATGTAGGCTACACAAGTCTCTTTATGGTCTTAAGCAATCTCTGAGAGCTTGATTTGGCAGATTTAGCATTGTAGTACAACAGTTTAATATGGTTCATGGTGAAGCTTACCATTCTGCTTTTTATCGTCACTCTACCGAAGGATGTATCTATCTTATTGTATATGTAAATGATATTGTCATAATTGACAGTGATCATCAGGGGATACTCCAGTTGAAACAACATCTCTCGAATCAATTTCAGACAAAAGGTCTGGGTAAACTCCGCTATTTCTTGGAAATTGAGGTGGCCCAATCTAGAGATGGTTTGGTGATTTCCCAGCGGAAATATGCTATGGATATTTTGGAAGAAAGAAGGTTTTTGAATGCTAAACCAACTGATACTCCTATGGATCCAAGTGTCAAACAGCTACCCAGTCAGGGGGAGCCTCTATCTGACCCAGAAAGGTATAGGAGATTGATTGGAAAGTTGAATTATCTCATCGTCACTCGTCCGAACATTTATTTTACAGTTAGTATGGTAAGTCAATTCTTAACTTCTCCTTTCCAGGAACACATGGATGTTGTTGTCTAGATTATACGATAAATCAAATATGCTCCAGAAAAAGGTCTTATGTATGAAGACAAAGGCTATACTCAAATAGTTGTATACTCTGATGTTGATTGGGCAGAGTCACTCATTTATCTTTGGGTATTGTGTACTTGTTGGAGGAAACCTTATATGTAACACTCTATTTCTCCGACGGTAAAATAAGTAAAATCAGAGTAAATTAATTTCTAAAACAAACATCAAGAATAGGATGCCACATATTCATACATCATACAAGCTCTTGAAATAAGACACACAACATAAAATTACATACTCAATAGTCTTAAACTTCATTACATTTATTCGCAGCGGAAAACATCAACAATAATTACTTTCAACTCTTCAACATGAGTGATACAAATTATCTTTCAAAAATTCAGCATAAACAATAGTTAAATCTTAACAACAGAGTTATACAAAAGTTTACTCCCAACATAAACAAAATAAGGGCAAACCCCCCAAGTATTATGTATCAAAGCTGACACCGAACCAATCTACAAAAAATAGGCAACTCTTCGGCTAACCTCGACTTCGAGCTACTTCAGATCATCTGCACGTTACCCACATAGAGGCAACATTCAAACAGAAGGAGTGAGATATCATAACAATATAATAAGTCATATAATAATAAGTATGCTACAGATATATCAGGCAAGATTTCATGCTCAACATCATCAACCATAAATTCATAATGATTATATAAATATATATAATTATCGTCATCCGTCATACAATTCATACCAATTATAAAACTCAACATCATCATCGTATTAACAATTCAACAATATGCAATTCAACATCATCATCGTATTAACAATTCAATAATATGCAATTCAACATCATCATCGTATTAACAATTAAACAATATGCAATGCGACTGACAATGATGTAAGATGCATGTGGTACCATCAGGTTATAAGCCCTCTCCAACAAATTTCCATATAAGGCCAGGGCATAAGCCTTCAACGAATTTACAATACAGGCCAGAACATAAACCCTCAACGAATTGCCACATAAGGCCAGGGCATAAGCCCTCAATGAATTGCCAATACAGGCTAGAGCATAAGCTCTCAACAAAATGTCATATAAGGCCAAGGAATAAGCCCTCAATGAATTTTCAATACAGGCTAGAGCATAAGTCCTTAACAAATTTCCATGTAAGGCCAGTGCATAAGCCCTCAATGAATTGCCAATACAGGCCAGAGCACAAGCCCTCAATGATGCATGAAATGCGACATGCTATAACAAAATTATGCAACCACAAGCATATTCATCAACATCACGCTAATTTCAGTCCAGCATCATCTTCGTAATACTGTAATATCACATGTAATTCCTTCACACATCATTGATACAACACTGATACAATTAATCACAACATTTTGCATTACAACACATACAACATACGCACACATCAGAATTATTCCAATGAAATATTATTTTACTACCATCAAAACTATTACCAAATTGTAGAAAATATTCTTAGTTTTTCAACAGTCCAAACGGCGCGTCAAACGGACACCCGAGTCAAAAGTTATGGAGTTTTCAAGTTTTCAAAAATTATGTCCAACACAACAGTAACCGGTTACTCAATACCAGTAACCAGTTAATGCATATAAAACAGTGGAAAATCATGCAAAAACCTTCATCGATAGCCGGTTATTCAATCCCAGTAACCGGTTACCACTGAACCAGAGCCCAAAAATCAGTAATTTTCTGCTACGAATTTCTATTCTCTTAATTCAAAAACCACTTTTTAGGCAAAATCAAACACACCGATTATTTTAAATCATCAACTCACTTCATATACCATAAACCCAACACAATCAACACATCAATTTCATCATTTACAAGAAATTACAACATTCAATTTCATAATAATTTACTCCAAAACCTAACATTCAATATCATCATCTACCCACAATTATACCACTTATTAGAGAGTTGGAACCATGCCCTTACCTTGGATTAATGATTTAAAATATCTATGGTGAAATCCCTTGTTCTAGCTTCCTAATTATTTTCCTCTTCTTCTCTCTTCTGCTTCTTCTCTTGTTTTCTACGATCGATCAGAATAACCAAAACTCTTCCTTCTTTTAGACCCCTAATATAGATATCCCCATCATATCCCTCTTCTTATTACTAGATTAATCTAATTATTTAATTATTAATATTATAATCACTACTTATCTCATATAATAGCAATAGTAAATATAATAATAATAATAACAATGATACTAATATTCTCCATTCAACCCCATGTCTCTACTCTTTTAGCCACACACCCCTACACCTTAACTTCTACAATTCTCACTACTTCTAATCTTTCAATAATTCCATCAAAACACATCTTAAAATTAATCAACACATATAAACATATCATATCATCTAATTATTTAATAAAATAATTCCAACTATTTCATAAGAATACACCGCATCCTCTAATTATTTAATTAAAAACAATTCTAATTAAGTCGGGGTGTTACAACTCTCCCCCACTTAAAATATTTCCGTCCTCGAAAATTACATGATACTAACAACTATGGATACGACTATCCCGTCCTTACCTCCAACTCCCTTGTCATATTTTGCATCATTTCAAGTATTACTAACCAACATCTCACCTAGTCAACCACCATGATCCCACGAAATTCCTTGCTATCAGGTTATAACCGCACCGATTCGTCTCACTCCTCGTCCCATCATCCTAATATACATAATCTATCACTTCATTACACGATAATATTGTCATAATAACATCAACACAACCAATTATCGACAACATTGACACACAACCTTAATGCCACAATGTTACATTTCACCAATCGAACATGTAAATCAATACTTCCATTGACATGTCAACAACACAAATAACATACAAACCCTTCACCTATCATTCAATTCTGGAATATCCACTGGTTTTCATCATTATTTTAGGCGTCTAACATTTTCCCCTAACTCCTAAAAAGTCACACTGTATAACGATATACGCCACATCACGCTTCAGCTGCGCCACTCTGATTTAACTACTTTAAAGTCATTGTCTTCTTTTAAATTTCCATCCACTATCAGATCTATAAGTTTCACATCTGTCTTCAGTCTCTCTTTAGTATCCACCAGAAAATCAATGTTCACTTTTGACTTCCTCAACCTTCCACTCTACAGCGTTAGCTCGCATACCAACTCAATCTCTGAACTGCTTAATAAATTCCAACTCTTTCCTAGTCAATTTCCATTAGGTTCACGCGAACTGGCGAATGACTATCCTCTCGATAAGATGTTAATCACTTTACTCCATATCAAGCTAGCAAGATAACTTTATCCTATCCAATACGACCCTGTCTACTATCAATAAGAGATTAAGGATGATTAGTTCCTCAATTTGTCAATAGGCATCCGACAACCATAACGGTGGCATAAATCATTGTTACCCAACTATAATAGCATCTTTCACCTTGTGCTCAAAGTTACCTGAGCATAATATCCAACAATCTCCCTAGGCATTACAAACGCCCCTCTCAATTCCTTCTTTTTCAATCTCATCAATGAGACATAACGTCCAAAAATTCATTTCATAGTCTCCTATACCCACACGAAGTATAACACAATCGCTAAGTATATTATAATACAGGAAACTACTACACCAAGTATAATCCAAATTGTTTCGCTCCTAATGAAGTATTCATCCAAGTAAAGGACTTTAACAACATCAATAAATCCTTAGTCCTTCCTTAAAATCTCACAACCTCGAGGATCCATATGTTTTCACATTTGAATCTCATTCCAATCGCGATCTCAATGATACCATCCCCACATCCTGGATGGTGATAGAAACTCCTAAATCCTCTTTAACACATGTTGATACTTTGACATCATAAACATGATTCCAATTCCTCTTGAATTTATTTTCCTCTAGCATTATTCCTCTCAAAATCCATCTTCATTCTAATCATTCTTAATCGTCATACATTGCATCTCTATGCACTTATCTAATCCATTCATATCCTTCCTAACATCTCACTCCCTTAACTCATTCATTCACAATATATCTCACTTGACCTCGTCTCAAACCCACTGCAATAATAACTAGTTAAGCTCAACAAGCTCCTAGTCTCTGTAACCGACTTCAGAGCCTCTCAACAAAGGCCTATATTTACTTTGGATAGATTCCAAAAATATCTTCATTCAAAATAGCATGTTCAAGAAAATTCACCTATCTAAATCATGATCTACATCCAGACATCCTTACATACATTTTCTTCCCTTTCGACACTACAATTCAAATCACGACCTTTAATGTTTCCTTTTTCTGTTTCAGACTAAATAAAAATTCCCTTAATAACTAATGCAACAAAATAATCCAATTATTCAAAATAACTTCACCGAGTTCTAAAAGTCATCCTCTAATCACCCTTATCTCTCCTTCGAATCTGAAAATAACTCAATCCTTAATTCGATTATGCTGAAGGCATAATCGGCTACCAGTTGATTCATCAAATCGTCATTATTTCAAAGTGGACGTTTAATTTGATCATCACCTTGGCACCTTCCAATAATCTCCACACAAGCTCGTATTTCCTTCTTTCCTTCACACCGATAACACTTCTTTCCTCGACACCAATAACACTGGAGCTTCCGAAGTTATACAGTTGGTCTAAAAAATTCCTTTCAACAAACCTTCTAATCATCTCTTCAACTCTGCTAATTCAGACGCCGACATCCTGTATGGTGCCATAGAAACAATTCTGATATGGAAGACAAGATCAAAAGTAAAACTCTACCTCCCATTCCACATCACCATGTGACAACTTGATCACTTCCAGTTTCTGGAACCACTTTTAAAACAAAGTTCATAATTTTAGCTTTCTAGCGCTTCAAACAAAACTCAAATCGGACGTCCAGAACTCAAGTTATGAATTTGTAAAGAATTACAAAATGCCGTCAACTCAGCGGTAACGGGTTACCCTAATAGCGGTAACCGGTTACACCCCTCAAAACAGCCAAAAACACTAATTTTTTTAGCGGTAACCGGTTACTCAATCCCAGTAACCGGTTACCACTGAGCCTGAGTGAAAAAAATCAAATTTTTATGTTACGAAAACCACTTATTTCATACTCAAGCATCCCTAACTTCCACATACTTCATCGTTCATGTTCCAAATTATAATTCTTATCTATATACATCATTATATGTTCTAAATCACAAAGTAAACACATTTAATCATGCAATTACTCAATTATATCACATCAATCCCATCATTGACACGTCAAATACATCTCAACAATTTTAACACTGACACCGACACCCAATCATATCAAAACATCAATATTCCAATTCTTTTCACAATACTACTAATATCTTTGAGTTCCGACTCTGACTCGTGATTCAAAATTACCCAATAATATTAACAACCTTCAACAATTACCTATATGATCCCAACATAAACTTTATGGTAATTCATCACTCTATCACCATTCAAAATATCGACATCACACACAATGATAACTCAATATTGATAACTTCACAATCAACATACGGTGCTGAAAACATTGCAACCATCTGAAATTCATCTTTTAAGAGTAATCGTACTTACTTAACAAATATCTTCCATCATAAGAATCTGCATCGACTCATTAAAGCAATTCGTAATCACATGGTTTAACCTCAAACAATTCACCCCAAGGATTACCTCATGTTATTCCAACATCTCGCCCTATTGACCAGTCGCAATCATTTCCAAAAAAACATTAGGACTCACACTCACTGGCACCTCATTATTCATAGCATCCCCCTCCGCTCCTAGAGATGCGAACAACACGAGTACCTGATCATTCCCCCTCAAGAACACTTCGACTGTCTGTTAGACTTAAATCCTGAATACGTACTTCCTCTGAATTCGAGAAACAACATGGTTTCACCAATCTTTTCACTTATGTGATTTACAACACCCTGAACCAATTGTACATGCCTCACAACTAAAACATCCTTGAGAAGCAACATCTTCTCCCACACTTGTTTTAATCTCCCTCATACAAACAAGTGATTAGAACAGCAAGAAAGTACCAACAATTTTTCACACACATGTTGCATACTAAGAAATAAAACAACGACAATATTCAATTGACACACTACAGACTCAACAACTTGGCCAGACGAACCGACCTGCTCTGATACCATTTGTAACACCCTATTTCCCCGTCATTAAAATAAGTAAAATCAGAGTAAATTAATTTCTAAAACAAACATCAAGAATAGGATGCCACATATTCATACATCATACAAGCTCTTGAAATAAGATACGTAACACAAAATCACATACTCAATAGTCTTAAACTTCATTGCATTCATTCGCAGCGGAAAACATCAACAATAATTAATTTTAATTCTTCAACATGAGTGATACAAATTATCTTTCAAAAATTCAACATAAACAATAGCTAAATCTCAACAACAGAGTTATACAAAAGTTTACTCCTAACATAAACGAAACAAGCGCAAAACCCCCCAAGTGATACGTATCAGAGCTGACACCGACCCAATCTACACAAAATAGGAAACTCTTCGGATAACCTCGACTTTGAGCTACTTCGGATCATCTTCACGTCACCCACGTAGAGGCAACATTCAAACATAAGGGGTGAGATATCACAACCATATAATAAGTCATATAATAATAAGTATGCTACAGATATATCAGGTAAGATTTCATGCTCAACATCATCAACTACAAATTCACAATGATTATATAAATATATATAATTATCGCCATCCGTCATACAACGCATACCAATTATGCAACTCAACATCATCATTGTATTAACAATTCAACAATATTCAATTCAACATCATCATCGTATTAACAATTCAATAATATGCAATTCAACATCATCATCGTATTAACAATTCAACAATACGCAATACGACTGACACTAATGCAAGATGCATGTGGTACCATCAGGGCATAAGCCCTCTTCAACAAATTTCAATATAAGGCCAAGGAATAAGCCCTCAGAAAATTGCCAATACATGCCAGATCATAAGCCTTCAACAAATTGCAATATAAGGCCAGGGCATAAGCCCTCAATGAATTGCCAATACAGGCTAGAGCATAAGCCCTCAATAAATTATCATATAAGTCCCAGGCATAAGTCCTCAAGGAATTGCCAATACAGGCCAGATCATAAGCCCTCAACAAATTGCGATATAAGGACAGGGCTTAAGCCCTCAACGAATTTCCAATACAGGCCAGAGCACAAGCCCTCAACAATGCATGAAATGCGACATGCTACAACAAAATTATGCAACCACAAGCATAATAATCAACATCACACCAATTTCAGGCCAACATCATCTTCCTAATATTGTAATATCACATGTAATTCCTTCACACATCATCGATACAACACCGATACAATTAATCGCAACATTTTGCATTACAACACATACAACATACGCACACACCAGAATTCTTCCAATAAAATATTATTCTACTATCATCTAAATTATTACAAAATTGCATAAAATATTTTTAGCTTTCCAAGGATTCAAACGGTGCGTCAAACGCACACCCGAGTCAAAAGTTATGGAGTTTTCAAGTTTTCAAAAATTACGTACAACACAACGGTAAATGGTTACTCAATACCAGTAACCAATTACTGCATATAAAACAGTGGCAAATCACGCAAAAATCTTCATCGATACCCGTTTACTCAATCCCAGTAACCGGTTACCATTGAACCAAAGCCCAAAAATCAGTAATTTTCTGCTACGAATTTCCATTCTCTTCATTCAAAAACCACTTTTTTGGCAAAATCAAACACACAAATTATTTTAAATCATCAACACACATCATATACCACAAACCCAACACAATCAACACATCAATTTCATTAGTTACAAGCAATAACAACAATCAATTTCACAACAATTTACCCTAAAACCTAACATTCAATATCATCATCTACCCACAATTATACCACTTATTAGAGAGTTGGAACCCCGCCATTAACTTAGATTGATGATTCAAAATATCTACGGTGAAATCCTTTGCTCTAGCTTCCTAATGATCTTCCTCTTCTTCTCTCTTCCGCTTCTTCTCTTGTTTTCTACGATCGATCAGAATAATCAAAACTCTTCTCTCTTTTAGACCCCTAATATATATATCCTCATCATATCCCTCTTCTCATTACTAGATCAATCTAATTATTTAATTATTAATATTATAATTACTACTTATCTCATATAATAGCAATAGTAAATATAATAATAATAACAATGATACTAATATTCTCTATTCACCCCCATGTCTCTACACTTTTAGCCTCACACCCCTACACCTTAACTTCTACAATTCTCACTACTTCTAATCTTTCAATAATCCCATCAAAATACATCTTAAAATTCATCAACACATATAAAAAAATCATATCATCTAATTATTTAATAAATGAATTCCAACTAATTTATAAGAATACACCACATCCTCTAATTATTTAATTAAAAACAATTCTAATTAAATCGGGGTGTTACAACTCTCCCCCACTTAGAATATTTTCGTCCTCGAAAATTACCTGATACTAACAACTTCGGATACGACTATCCCGTCCTTCCTTTCAACTCCCTTGTCATGTTTTGCATCATTTCAAGTATCACTAACCAACACCTCACCTAGTCAACCACCATTATCCCACGAAATTCCTTGCCATCGAGTTATGAACGCACCGATTTGTCTCACTCCTCGCCCCATCATCCTAAGATACAAAATCTATAACTTAATTACACGAAAATATCATCATAAGAACATCAACACATCCAATTACCGACAACATTGACACACAACCTTAGTGCCACAATGTTACATTTCACCAATCGAACATGTAAATCGATACTTCCATTGACATGTCAACAACAAAAATAACATACAAACCCTTCACCTATCATTCCATTTTAGAATATCCACTGGTTTGCATCATTCTTTTAGGCGTCTAACATTTTCCACCTGACTCCTAAAAAGTCACACCACACAATGATATGCGCCACATCACGCTTCTGTTGTGCCACTCTGATTCATCTACTTTAAAGTCATTGTCTTCTTTTCAATTTCCATCCACTGTCAGATCTACAAGTTTCACATCTATCTTCGGTCTCTATTTATTATCCACCAAAAAATCAATGTTCACTTTTGAGTTCCTCAACCTTCCACTCTACAACGTTAGCTCGCATACCAACTCAAGTCTCTGAACTGCTTAATAAATTCAAACTCTTTCATAGCCACTTTCCGTTAGGTTCATGCAAATTGGAGAGTGACTATCCTCTCAATAAGACGTTTTAATACGGTGGGAGAACTGACTTAGTGTTTGTGTTTTATCATAAATGTTGTGGATAACAAGAGTCGCCACCAAATTTTCTTTTATCCAATAAAGGAAAGGGTGAAAAGAACAGGAAATACCTTTTGATAATTTTCTTGTGTTTGGGGGGCAGGTTATGAAAAGGGAAGGTGTTAACACCCTTTTCATCCGTAGTTATCTACGAGCTCTTAATTGCTAGATCACTTTGAAAATGCTTTGTGTTTTGTGTAAGTTGAAAGATGTTTTGAAGGTGTGGTGATTTTGTAATGATTCTCGTATCTTCGAGAATGTATACAAAATGTTTGTTTTAGAAATATTTTAAAAACTCCTTAGTGCGGAAAACTTTGTAATGATTCTCGCATCGTTGAGAATGCATACAAAGTATTTGTTTTAAAAATATTTGTTTGAAAAGAGAGTATTTGAAAAGATGTTTGTTTTTGAAAGTGTTTTGAAAGTGTGAGGTGTAAAGACTGTTTTAGTTTGTGAGAAAGCAATTACGATCAATCTACCTACTCAAAAAAGTCTTTTTTTCTTTTCCTCCTCCTTTAGATAATGCTTGCCTACCATTAATTAGTAGGAAGCTCTATGATTAGATGTAAGAGACAGGCGTGGGTCGTCGTACAATCATAGAAGGCAACTTGTAAGATACTTTAGCAATTTTGTCATAAGGGACTAAGATCGTTTACCAAAGGCAATATCGAAGGGTCATCGAGGGACTACAATTTTTAATCGAGGGTCTTTTCTAAAACATCCCACGTTCGAGGGACATGACTGTTTAAATCCGAGTCAACAAGTATGGGTTACCCTAGAGATGCATGTGTGCAAAGTGTGTTTGATTCAATTATTTGTCTTGGATTAGGGTTCTCTAATGTTTTATTTTAAATCTTACCTAATTACTAACAATAATAAGGAGAACAATAAATTGTGGAATTTAAATATCATACGCTATTACAACGCTTTGGGAATGGAGGGCACAAGTTTGTGAATGAGGGGAGGAAAGCAATAAACCTAATTATCTATTACAAACCATTGAATATCTAATAATGCGAAATAGTAAAATGCACAAGAATGTAAAGTAGAGGAAGAGGAATTGTTTTTTTGTGGTTTTTTGATAGAGAAAAGATTTGGTAATTAATCTAACTAAACTAATTAATTTTGATTACAAGAGAAATTAATTAACTATTATAAACAAAACCTAAAATCTAAGTTAATTGATATTAAGAAGAAAATAAAACCTAAGTTTAACAATTTCATTTATGAAATAATTTGAATATTAATGTCAATTTGGGAAAATATTTCAAAGTGTGAAAAATAACAAAATCTAGTTCTAAATATCTTAATTAACAAAAATAAACTAAGTGTTTAAATTAATTGACAAAAAACTTAAAACTAGTTTTTATGATTTTTGTTGTTTTGATTTTTAAAGAAAAGAAAATAATAAAAAAAAGAAAATAATTAAAATGAAAAAAGGAAATTAATTGGGCCAGGGTGCTGTAAAAGTAAAATGGAGGTTAAAAAGAAAACAAAACATTGGGCCCAAAGGAGTTTGTTTTCTGAATCAGAAAATATAATAATAACAAAAGAAATGGCTCTGGTTGTTATAAGAAATTTGGGGGGTGATAAATAAAAAATAATCCAGGCCCCAAAACAAGGAAAACTAGGTGCCTAAGGATCTAGTACTGCTGGCTTATGATGATGTATCATGAGGGCGCACATGTGGTGCATTGGATTTGATGGTTGACGGATCTGATGGTGTTGATGAGGGATGCATGGTACGCGCCTCATGCTAGCATGTATTGAATCTGCAAGAACAAATTAAGTGAAAAAAATAAAAGGGTACCACTGGGGCTCGAACCCAGGTCCCTATAGACAAATGACTTAACACACACTTTTTTACCACTAGGGTGGCTGTTACATCCAGTGATATAATAACAACCACTAAATATATTTTAAACTCAATCCTGATTGTACTTCATCCCCTACCTGGCGCCAACAACTTCAACACCATTTTTGAATTTTCTAACTTGCTCATTTCTCAACCATTTCTAAAAGTGTAAACATGAAACTTGCTCCAAATTTCACCACAAATTCAACCATGTAAATAACTTAAGTTATAAATCAAAGATGAGCATGGATTTTTGTTGGTACCAAATTAAGACCTAATTTTTCTGAAACTTCAACCTCAAAATTCTCCATGTACAATTAACATAAATGAAAACTAAGGGCATGGTTAGCTTCAGGGCAATGATGTCTACATTTTTTATTCACAAAGTAACCATTAATGATGCTTGTATAAGAAGTTCAAAGTTGAGAAAACTTACCTCAAAACTGGAAGCCGTGTTTGAAGTTGCGGCACTCTTGGAGATGTTTTGATGATCTGGATAGCTTCATTGAACTCCTAGGAAGTTACTGCAATGCTTACTTTAAGCTGAAAGTGTCTGAAAATTTCTAGAGAAGTCAAGTTGCAGATGGCTTTTTTTGGAAATGGAGGATGATGAAGATGGTGTTACAATGGTGTAGCGAGTGTTTGGATAGCTTCTGTATGAGTTATATAAGCTTTGTGAATGATTTAGAATGAAAATGCACGAGTGGATTAAGTGTTTGGAGTTTAAGGTTAGAACATGCAACAATGGAGGATTTGAATGCCAATTCTGATTTCAGGGAGTTTGAGGGGGTTAGAGGGCTTGTAAACTCGTGTTTTGGCTTGCAAATAATTCCTCAATTTATAGAGGTAAGGTTTTAGAGGTTGAGATGGCTTGGTTCACAAAGTCACATGTTATGGCTAGGTTACTTAATTTTGAAGCAACACTGAAGAACATGGTTCCAATGCTTGTACCATGCCCTCTAGAGTGGTTGAACACTTTAAACATGTTTCTTCCAATCTTGTAGGTTAAGTGTATGCAGAAGCAACAAGTTAGAGGCTCAAGACAAGTTGACTTTGTGATTAAAGCAACTTTAAAAGAATGGCAATGGTAACTTTGTTCCAAAAATGGAAAATTGGTTTGGACAATGACTTAATCACTTGGATCATACCTCAATCAATTGTGTAAACATTAATTTATAGAGTGATTTGAAAGTTAGAAGCCTTCAAATCAAGATTATGTAGCATAGGTTTGAGATTTAGTTATGTGTTCATCATCAAAATGGCCTATAATTCATGTTTTTGATGCCATCTTCTTCTCTTCGAATCTCCTAGCTCAAGCATGATCTATTCAAGTTCTTGGACATTTTGGAAAGCTTGAAACATTGTATACAACCTTCATGTTGACCACTTTGGATAAATTAACTTGGAACTTGGTGAAAAATTACCAAGAAGTTAGGATAAAAATCTGACCAAACTTATTGAAAATTTCACTAAGTGTTTTGTTAAAAATGTCATAACTTCATGGGCCTATATCTCTTAATCCAAGCATTTTTAGACATCAACCATCAAGTACAAAGTTGTACAATTCATCATGATCTACAACTTTCAGGTTAAAAGTTTTCTGTGAATCATCTTGCATCTTGGTGAAAAATGGTCATGAAATAGTGAATTTAATAAGGATAAAAACACTTAGAATTTTCTAAGTCTTGGAAATCTTGACTTTTTGTTGACTTTTCTTGACTTTCTTGATTCTTGATGATCAAGTTTGATATTTTTGAATGTGTTTATGAATCTTGATCTTTGAAATTCAATATTGACCAAAAAGTCAAAGTTTGACTTTTTGTGTGTCAGTTAACTTTTCATCAGTTGATCTAAATTTCAACTATCAATCACTTGATCTTTGAGGATATTCTGAACCATGAAATTAGGTAAATATATTGTGTTTGAGTCCTTAATATCATGCTTCAAGTCATTAGGCCATGTATTAGGTCAAAAGTCAATGATCAGTCATTCTCAGTAAAAACCCTAATTTGGTCAATTTTGCCCCTTTGATGGTTTGAATGCTTTCCTTGAGGAATTATGATCAACCCTTAATAAAATGATTAATATCACTTCAAAATGTTTATGTTGGCCAAAAATCTTGGAGTTTGACTGTATATTGATCAAGATTGACTTTTTACTCAATACAACTGATTTTCAATCATCTGAGCAATTGACTGAGCAAATTTGTGATGCAAGACTTGAAACTTAGTATGATCATTATTGGAGACTTATTATGAACCATGAAAGTGAAGGATGAGAAAACACTTAGAAGGGGGGGGGGGGTTGAATAATTTTTTCCTTTTTCCGCGCAATACTAATGGAAGGACACAAGTATTTTTATCCCGGTTCGTTTGAAACTCAAACTACTCCAGTCCACCCGCCAAGGTGATTTCGCCTCTCTCAACAAGGACTTAATCCACTATAATCAAACTGATTACAAATGCACAACCAAACTGTTGTGACTAACAATACAATGCACAATCCAACTGCAAGTGACTAACACCTCTAAGACTCAACTAGTCCTAGCCCTCTTGAGAAACCTGACCCAGCTGGTCTCTCAAGGAACACTTACAAAACTTATCTCTTAATAGTAGTGAATCAGAATGCTTCTAATAAGCTTTATCAAAAACTGTGATTTATCACTAAGATTGTTGCCCAATACTTAAGATTTACCCACTATACAATATTAGTTTACAAGAATGAAAACATTGAGCGTTAGTATGTTTCTCGTGGATCAGTAACCTTTCTTTGAAACAAATGATCTTCTATATATAGCTTCCAGTCTTGACCGTTACTGCCTTGAAGAGAGTGTATGCATTAATGATGCGTGTTGGCTTGGTCTTTATGTTTCCAATGTTCTCGTGCGTAGTACCACTTGAGTGTGTTAGCCGTCTTAGCATTAAATGACCAACAGTAATGTCAGAGCTTGTCTTTGGAAGTTTAAGAGTTTGCTTGTAGCATTTCCACTTCAAAGTTTACTTTAACTTTTCTTCTATCAGAGTATTCTTCATTTTATGTTCATCAGAGTTTGCTTCAGCTTGCATTATCAGATGTTGCTTTCAGCGTGCTTCTTTCAAATCTTTGCTTCAGCTAGCTTTATCAGAGGTTGCTTAGGATTGCTTTTCATCAGAGTTTGCCTTGGAGTGCTTCCTTCAGAGTTTTCTTTAGACTTGCATAGAATGATGTTTCTTTCTTGAGATGCATGAGTCAGAACATCATCTGAATTTAGAGAACATACAAATCAGAGTATAAAATATATTTCACAAAATTTATTTCATTATTATCATCAAAACTCTAAGATATGATTAGAACAAAATTTGTTCTAAAAATCTCCCCCTTTTTGATGATGACAAAATAATTCAGATTTTTATTAAAAAATTTTTTGTGCAAGAGTGAGAATCTCCCCCTGAGATTGATAATCTCCCCCTGAGATAGATATTTCTTCTTCTGGAAAAAAAATCAAAGAAGTTAAAATCATAAGGGAAACTTCCTGAGATTGCTCTTCAGAGCTTTGAGATATTTTTCTTCCAGAGTTTCTTTAAGAGCTCCTGATCTTTTCTTCAGAGTTTCTTTGGCAGACCTTTTCCAGATGATGTTTAGAGATTAGTCTTTCAGAGTCTTGAGGTACCTACATATCTCTTAAAATAGACAAGAGCTTTGTATTTTGTTAGGAATGTTTGAGACTTAGTCCCATAACTGTTATCATGGATCAGATCAAAATCTTATTTTCTCCCCCCTTTTTGTCATAATCAAAAAGTAAAAAAATAAAGAGATTCAAAATATTTGTATATTGAAGATTTAAAAGACAGAGGTACAAAATAAAAACAACAAGAAAATTGGAAAAAAAAATTAAAGCGGAGATTGACGAGAGACAAGATAAAGAAGAAGATTCTTGATTTCATTTGAGGATTCCTCTTGTTTCATCATCCAAGTTCTGATTTCCTTGTTGGTTTCATCTTGTTTGTCCAAACATTCATGGATTTTGAAAAAAAAGAGAGAGTTTTCACAAAACGCAGAGGCGATTGAAACTTTGAGAGAATGAGTAAAAAGTAAAAGAGGGGAATTTTGTAAAGTATTTATAGCTTGAAAAAAAGAATTTTTAGAGTAATAAAACCAATAAAGAATTTTGAACGATTGAAATTAAAAAATAATAATTACTAGCAATTAATGAAATATGACATTGAGGGGAGGCGTGAGATTTGATCAAATCTGAACAGTTACCTAGGAACGACGTCTCAATAGCAGCGCACACATGCGTGACCTTTCAGAGTTGAAACACGCGTTCAACATCTGAGGGTAGCGTGTAACAGCTGGTTTAATGTAATGAACTTCTGAACCATTCGTGTAATGAAATGTTAGACACATTTCAGAACATGACGAATGGCTTCCGATGTAACTCCTCTTCTCACTTCTGAAGAGTAGTTAATCAGAACATTGATTTCAGAACATTCTAGAAACACATATAGAGAAAAAAATTGCATTCAGGACAAAATTCCATACTGATGTTTTTCATAATGAATTTAAATTTATCTTCAGAAAGGGGTTTAGTGAAAATATCAGCCCATTGATGGTCTTTGTCTATGAAGTTTAAACTTAGGATTCCTTTATGAATGTAGTCCCTTATAAAATGATGTTTAATTTCTATATTTTTTGCCTTAGAATGTAAGATGGGATTTTTTGAAAGACAAATAACAGAGGTATTATCACCGAAGATGAGAATCTTACTTTCGTATAGATGATAATCTTCCAGCTGGCTCTTCGTCCAGATCATCTGAGTGCTACATCTAGCAGCAGATATATATTTCACTTCAGTTGTTGATGGTGCATTAGTGGCTTGCTTCTTGCAGTACCATGAGATAATGTTATCACCCAGAAACTGACAGCTTCCAGAGGTGTTTTTTCATTCTATTCTATCTCCAGCAAAATCAGCATCATAATAACCTACTAGTTTAAACTCTTTGGATCTTCTGTAACACAGTCCAAGGTTAGTAGTACCTTTCAGATACCTCAGAATTCGCTTAACAACAGTTAAGTGAGATTCTCTAGGATTTGATTGGAATCTTGCACATAAACAAACACTGAATAATATATCTGGTCTAGATGCAGTCAGATAGTGAAGAGATCCAATCATACCTTTGTAGAGTTTCTGATCTACTTTCTTACTTACCTCATCTTTTCCTAGAATGCATGTAGGATGCATTGGTGTCTTTGCTTCTTTACTTTCTGATAGCTGGAATTTCTTCAGAAGTTCTTTAACATACTTTGTCTGATGTATGTAAGTACCTTCTGGAGTTTGATTAATTTGAATTCCCAGAAATAATTTTAGTTCTCCCATCATGCTCATCTCAAATTCAGCCTGCATAGACTCGACAAATTCTCTTCCAAGAGAGACATTAGAAGTTCCAAAAATAATATCATCTACATATATTTGATAGATTAAAATGTCATTTTTAAATTTTTTTCTGAATAAGGTAGTGTCCACTTTCCCTCTGGTAAAATTCTTTTCTAAAAGAAAGTTACTCAGACGTTCATACCAAGCTCTAGGAGCTTATTTCAGATCGTACGTAGACTTTTTCAGTTTAAAAACATGTTCTGGAAATTTTGAGTCATCAAAACCCGGAGGTTGGTGGACATAAACTTCTTCTTCTATGTAACCATTTAAAAAAGCACTTTTAACATCCATTTGATATAATGAGATATTGTGTTGAACAACAAAAGAAATTAACAATCTAATTGATTCTAACCTGGCGACTGGGGCAAAGGTTTCATTATAATCAATTCCTTCTTGTTGACTATGACCTTGTGCAACCAGTCGTGCCTTTTTTCTAACAACCTCTCCTCGCTTATTCAACTTGTTTCTGAATACCCATTTTATTCCTACGATATTGAATCCCTTGGGCTTTGGAACTAGATCCCACACATCATTTCTTGAAAATTGATTTAGTTCTTCTTGCATAGCCAGGATCCAATCGTTGTTTTGCAGATCTTCCTCTATTGAGGTTGGTTCAATCAGAGAGACCAACCCAAACAACGATTATTCAATGTTTCTGAAAGAGGATCTTGTTCTGATGGGATCTTCTTTCTTTCCAATAATCACGTTTTCTAGACGTGCTGATGTGATTCTGGGGAATCTATTCTGTGAGGTTTGTTCAGAAATTCTTAGATTTTCCAGAGCGTTTTTAATAGGAGGGTCTTTTGAGTTGTCCTTTGCTTCTGACTCTTCAGAGTTTGTAAGATGATCTTCTGTACCTGCAGGATTTTCATTTTGCTTTGGCTTTTACTGGCCAAGCTTATCATCAAATATGACTTTGATTGATTCTTCAACAATCAGAGTTTCTGTGTTGTATACCCTATAGCCTTTTAAGCGTTCAGAATATCAAAGCAGAAAGCAATTTTTTGCCTTAGAATCAAACTTGTTCAGATTATCTTTAGTATTCAGGATATAACAAGTACATCCAAAGGGATGGAAATATGAAATGTTGGGTTTTCTGTTTTTCCTTAATTCATAAGGAGTCTTTTCGAGAATAGGTCTTATAGAGAATCTATTTTGAATATAACATGCTGTGTTCACTGCTTCTTCCCAGAAGTCTTTAGCCATATTAGTTTCATTAATCAGGGTTCTGGCCATTTCTTGCAAAGTTCTATTCTTCCGTTCTACAACTCCATTTTGTAGGGGAGTTCTAAGACAAGAGAAATCATGAGAAATTCCATTTTCTTTAAAAAACTTTTCAAAATAATGATTTTCAAAATCTCCTCCTTGATCATTTCTAACTTTTATGATTCTAAACTCTTTTTCATTTTGCACTTGGTTGCAGAAGTTGAAGAACACAAAATGTGACCCATCCTTGTGTTTTAAAAACTTAACCCATGTCCATCTACTTAGTCATCAACAATGACCAATCCATACTTCTTGCCTCTGATGGATGCAATTTTAACTGGTCCAAACAGATCAATGTGAAGAAGTTCCAACGGCCTAGAGGAAGAAACAACATTTTTTGACTTAAAAGAAGGTTTTGAAAATTTTCCTTTTTGACATGCTTTGCACAGAGCTTCTGAGTTGAACTTTAGATTTGGAAGTCCCCCGACCAGATTGAGTTTGTTAATTTGAGATATTCTTCTCATGCTAACATGCCCCAATCTTCTTTGCCAGGCCCATTGCTCATCGCTAACAGACATAAGGCATTTTACATTCTGAGATTTAAGGTCAGAAAGATCAATTTTATAGATGTTGTTCTTTCTCTTGCCAGCAAAAAGGATTGATCCATCTTTTTGAATAACAGCTCTACATAATTTTTGATTAAAGATTATGTCATAACCATTGTCACTTAATTGCCTTATGGATAACAAGTTATGCGTTAATCCTTCTACCAACATAACATTAGTTATAGAAGGAAGGTTACCGTTTCCAATGGTTCAAGAACCAATAATCTTTCCTTTATGATTTCCTCAAAATATGACATCTCCTCCAGATGTAAGTTCCAGACTTTAGAACATAGACTTTCTTCCCATCATATGTTGCGAGCATCCAGAGTCCAGGTACCATGACTGGTGTTTCAACTGAGCTGTTAAGGACATCTACAACATAGATTATTTTCTCCTTAGGTACCCATTTCTTTTTTGGTCCTTTTTGGTTAGAGTTTTGTTGTACCCCAAAATTTCCCCCCTCATTTTTATTCAAGATACTATCCTAGATCTCCTCGAATACTCAATTTGGCTCAGAAGTTTGATCAGACAGATTCTCTTCCTAGGTAGTAAGTCAACGATTAGGGTTTGACGTTTCTCAAAGAAACTTGATTCTTCAAGGTTTCAAATGGTCTTCATAGATCTTCATGCCTCCTCAAAGATGTTCATGTCGAATTTCAAACCTCGCATTGCAAGTTTGCCCAGTCAATGGTTCAGACGACTGAAAATGACTCCATTAACCCAAAAGTTGACCTTTTTGAGACCAAGTTCAAGCAATTGTAACTTCTTCATTATTCTATATTTTTGAACGGTTCTTCTTGCGTATGAATCTCCTCGATGTTATCTCTAATTTCTCTTCACAAATCAAGAGCTGATTACGTGTAGCAAATCACCAAAATTCGAATGCGTTAAAGGTCACTTCTTAGATTTTAGCCTAATCTTAAATAACTGTCGCCTGATTTCTAAGGTTTGTGATTTCCTCAAATTACGATATTTGTCATAGGTGATGTTGCACACGAGTTTATCTTCAAAGATCAAAAGAAAGTTACGTTGGGAAGACTTTGAAAGTCGTCGAATCGTCGCAAGTCATTTGTTTGATTTCAAGTGTTCTTAATAATCATTGATCTTGAAATTTGTTAAGGTTGATGATGGTTCTCAAAGCATGATTGTTTGGAAATGAAGTTCCATTTTTATCAAGCATGGCGTGCGAGTTTCATTTTGAATGCAAATTTGTTTAGAAGTTTGATTGGAGTACAAGGCGCATTGGTCATTTGATCATTTTGTGATTGCTTGAAATCCAAGTTACCAAACCAAGATGTTTTAATCCAAAACATTCAATTGAGAATTGCAAAGTTTAAATAAATTCAAGTCTTGAACAATAAACTTCATTACACCAAATTTATTCAAGGCTTCTTATTTATACATTACAAATGGAATACTTTACAAGTTTTTGTTTTGTTACAAAGAATTACAAGTTTTTTGTCTACAAAGAGAGAATATTTATTTTGTTTCTTCAAGTCTCTGTTGCTTCATCTTCAAGTAATCAATCCAATCTTTGTTTGCATCCACGCCTCGTGCCCATGAAACAAGAAAGGAGAAGTTAGCAAGCATCGTGAAAATTCAAGCAAGAATTGATGGTTAAAGCAAGTTTTAACTCATCATTAGGATTTACATTTGGAATCAGAAATAAAAGGTTTTGTTCTTAATCATGGTCTATCTCCTACTTTTGCAAATCACAAAATTTTGATCTTTTGGTTCACAAAAGGGAAAAAAAAGTTTGCAAACATTACAAAAGCAAAGTCAAACTGCAAACAATGTAAACAAAACCAGGCTGTAAACAAAACAGGGCAAGGCTGCAAACAGCAGGTGAAGCATAAGGCAAAAACAAAACATGGCAAGGCTGCAAACATCAGCAGGTACAACACAAATAAAAAACAAAAACAAGGAGCAGCAGCTAGGCTGCCAAAATCTACAACATAGCAGCAACCAACAAAAGCAAATTTGCAACCAAGCTGCAAAACACCCAAAACAACAAGCAACTGGACAAATGGTCAAAAAACACCAAAATGTAGCAATGCAAGCTATCAAGATCCTGTCATCATTTTCCAAAAGAATGCAAATCCTTCAGAAAATTAAATAAAAAAAGCAAAATGCTTTATTTCATTGAAAGATGAAAAAAAAAAGAGAAAGGGACATAAAGATATCACCTAGCCTACAAAATAGCCCCATATCAGTCCACTTTCATTCTTGTTGTCCAAACTGTCAAACCTGCAAAACCAGTCCACCATGCTGTCCAGAAATTGCCCAAAATGGCTAAATGCGAACCTGCATATTTTCCTTACAAGACAGTCTAAAAAAGCTGCATCATTGCCCTGCAAAGTCTTCCTCATAATAGTCGAACTATTGCACATAATTAGTCACTCCAAAACCTTGCCAAAATCATGCCCTGCACAACCATCACAAAAACCTGTTGTAAAATAACCAGAAACAACCCTGTAAAATAGCTCTATATCAGTCCAAAAGTTACACAAAAATGAACATTCAAAAACTACATCAATAATGCTATGAAACAGTAGCCTAAATTGATTCAAACCTCATCAATTTTCCCTCCAATTTATACCCGTTCTCATTTATAAAAGCAACTCTCTAACCTCTGCTCAAGGGATGGACAACCAACCTCTTTTTCTCTCTCAATGACCATACATCAGAACCACAATAGCTACTGTTAAAACAAAAAAAAAACTTCTACATAAACCTCTTAAAATATCCCTATCAACCTTTTGCATAAACGAAACTCACACTTCAAAAAAAGCTACTGTTAAAACAAAACCTTACAAAACTCTGCTCAAGTTCCACTTATCCTCCTCAGAACCACAATATAGCCTCACTGCCCTTAAACCTCAACGGATATGCACCAACACAACACCCAAATTTCACACTCAGATTCGCAACAAACCTCTCACAATTAATCACTTTGCACAATCATCGATAAAAAAACCGTATCACACAACATACAAAAGCAGATCGAGTTGAAGAGAAGAAGAAGAGGTCTAGTACACGGTACCTGAGAGCTTGAAGACCCACCAGAGGAACATCTGTTTGGTACTTTTAAAACCCTCCATGTTTGATTTTATCATTGTTTGTGTCTTGATAGAAATTATCATTTGTTGTTATCTTGCGATTTATGTACTGTGCGACCATGTTGTTGTTAGTTTGTGTTTGATTTCAAAATTGTTTGTTATTGTTGTTTGAAATCGATGAAACAGAGTAAGAGATTGAGAGAACCGAGAGAGCTGAGTTGTTGTTGTTTTCGTGAAGCAAGAGAAGAGAGGCGGATAACAAGTTTAGGGTTTTCTACAACCCTTTCCTCTGTTGAAGATAAATGGACCTGGGTCTGGCCCGACCCGGTCCAAGCCCAATCCATTTCTTTTTCTTAACCCAACTGTTGTACCACAAAATTTGCCCTCTCATTTCATCAACATTTTCTCATCACAAGACTCTTGGAACTCAAGATCAAGCTAGGGTTTGCTCTGCTCAAGACACCTCCTTGCACTGTTGACCTAAATTAGGGTTTGAGTTTGCACATGGATGTTTTGAACCACAATGCCCAAAGTGACTTTCATACTTCATGTTGGACCCACAAGTTTGTCCATACCAAGTTTCAAGCCTTGAATCAAATTTCTGCCCAGTCAATTGGACAGTTGACCTAAAAATCAGTTGTATTAGGGAAAAAGTCAACTGTGGCCAATTGACAGTCAAACCTCATGAATTTTGACCCACATCAACATTATGAACTCATGTGAACCATTTTATCAAGTTTGGATCACAATTCCACAAGAAATTTGATCAGATCACCAAAAGGGCAAAATGGTCATTTTTAGGGTTTTGACTGCAAAAGGGCAATTTTTGACTGTTTGACCTAACCAATGGCAAATCAAGCTCAACCATGGACACAAGGACTCAATGAAATTATCTTGACCCATTCAACAAGTTCAAAAGATCTCAAATGCATAGGATTGACAGATGAATTTTTCAGTCAACTGATCAAAATTTGACTATGCACTGAAAAGTCAAACTTTTACTTTTTGGTCAAAATCAAGTGCCAAGGGTAATTTTTCATCAAGACATGTCAAATTATGAAACTTGTTCATCAAGAAACCCAAAATTGCAAATTAGGGTTTAAAATGGAAAAATTTCATAACTTAGAAATTTTCTAAGTTATGAAATTTTCTTATTTTTTCCTAACTTTGTCTCACATTTTCACCAAGATGCAAAGGGATTAAATCAAAGCTTACAACATGAAAGTTGTAGTCCATCACAAAGTCTACAACTTTGATTCACAAAGTTTTCTCAAAAGAAGCTTGGATCTCAAGTTATGATTTTTGGAACAAGGGTACCTAAAACTTTTAACTTAGAGAAATTTTGCCCTAGTTTAGGCAGGATTTTGACCCATCTTCTTGGCCATTTTTCACATAGTTACACTTGGAGTCTTAAGTTGCATTTCAAATATGGATTATATTACATGTTGAAATATTTCCAAATTGTCCAAGAACTCCTCAAACACCTTTGTGGTTAGGGAGAATCGAATGCTTGAAGTTGGCAAAAACTCACTTTGTAACCATGGCCAATACATGTTCATACCAAGTTGCAAATCTGACCAAACTAGCTTAGTACATAATTACAGGTCTCTAAACCCTTAAACACTCAAAAATTGAATGCAAATACATTGGATATTGCCATTGTTCTGATCAAAGGAGCATTGTACATTGAACATTTCCATTTTAAGCATAAAGATCACACTTCCATTTTCATAAAGCATAACTTTTGCAAAGTTGTCTTTCTTGAGCTTTGAACTTCTCTCTTTGCAGCAAACAAGTTCCACAAACTTAGGCAAAGGTACAAGGAGTTGGTGCATGCTTGGAGATAGCCTGTACATGCCTATCTCATTTCACTTCAAACTTTTCTTTCAAAACAAGTCAAATGGCCAAAAGCTCATAACTCACTGATCTGATATATTAAACTCAAGCCAAGTTTTCAAACAAGTTTCTCATATCCTTTCAAGCCAGAAGCACGAGCCTTTGACCTCTCAAACCTCCTCATACTCAAAAACCACATTTTCTTGCAAAACAGGGCCAGTTCTGCAAATCACAAGCCACAATCAAATCTAGAGGTGTTCAAATCCAAACCAATCCAAATAAAAAATCGAAAACCGATCCAAAAAACCGAAAACCGCAAAAAACCGAAATTTATTGGATGTGTTTGGATGTTATTTTGTGAAAATCGATCAGTTCGGATCGGATTTCGGATTAATTTTTCAAAACCGATCCAAACCAAACCAAACTGCATACATATATTTTTATACTTATTTACTTTTTATTAGCATGATATGCTATGTGAAATTATTATTAGATGATAATAATTTTTTTAATAATAGTTATTAGCTTGGTATAATTTATTTATTTTTATTATTTCAATCATAATCAACCACTCTCATTTTGTAATATTAACTTTTAGTATACTATATGTTATATATTATATCAAATATATGATTTATTAGTAGTTTTATAATATTAATAAAAATATAATGTGTAATTTGGATATCCAAAAACCGACCCAAATTAAACCGCATAAAATTGGATCGGATCAGATTGGATTTTTTTAATATATCATCCAAAACCAAACCGAACCGCAAGTAAATTTATCTTTGGATCAGATGATTTTTTATCTTAAAACCGATCCAAACCGAACCGTGAACACCCCTAATCAAATCCCCTCGTGCGTTTTGTCCAAAATCACTTCAAACACATTCTAAACAATATACCTAAGCTGTCCAGACCATTCACAAGTTGCTGTAACTCCATTAACACACATCACCATTTTTGTTTGGAAGCTTTGCAGGTTGAGTTCTGTAGCACGATCCAGTCCACTTCAAAATAAACTAAGCATTGGGAAAGGTTCAAGGGACATAAAGTAAGCTTAAAAGAACCTCAGGCCTCCTTGAAAGTTGCTGCATTGTCCAACTCGAACACAACTGAAACAGGTATTTCATGAACTTCTATCTCTCTATTTAGGAACATTTAGAGTTAGGTTTGTGAATGAAAGATGTTGTATTCATTGCCCTGAAACCATACATGTGCTTAGTTTTCATTTATATTAATCGTGCTAGGATAATTTCATCCATGAACTTTCTGAAAAAACTAGGTTAGAAATTAGGGCCATAGAAATTCTCTCTGGTATTTGAGAGTTAGCTTAAGTTTTTTATATGGTTAGATTCGTTGTTTGACGCTCTACAAGTTTCATGTTTTGAGTTTTGTCAAAGGATCACGTTTCCAGGAGTTGGCAGTTTGTACAAAGAAGGCGCGTTTTTGTTTGAACAGAGGAAGAAGATGAAGTAGATGGGATGGGCCTGGCTACTTCCTGCTTTTGACACCCCCATTTTCAATTTCACACCCCCCTGTCCCATTTCTTGTATATTTATTATTTTTGCATTTTAATTTCATTTCTGATTTTATTATTTTATTTTCAAACATAAAAAATGCCTAAAAAAATATTTTCATAAAATTTTACATTTATTTGGTATTTATTTTAATTATTTCTAACATTAAAATGTTCAACGCTGGCTTTCTGGCTGTTACTTCATATCCATAATGGGTTGCTAACATTGTGCCCGTGCCTAAGAAGGACGGAAAAGTCAGAATGTGTGTGGACTATCGGGATTTAAACAGGGCTAGCCCCAAAGACGATTTTCCACTGCCACACATCGACATCTTGGTTGACAACACAACTCAACACAAGGTATTTTCCTTCATGGATGGATTCTCGGGATACAAACAGATCAAAATGGCCCCCGAGGACATGGAGAAAACTACTTTTGTCACGCAATGGGGTACCTTCTGCTACAAAGTGATGCCATTCGGACTGAAGAATGCAGGGGCAACCTATCAGCGCGCCATGGTAGCTTTGTTTCATGATATGATACATCATGAGATCGAAGTTTACGTAGACGACATGATAGCTCGATCACAGACAGAAGAAGAACACCTTGATCATTTGCAAAAGCTGTTTGCCAGGTTGAAGGAATATAAGCTCAGATTAAACCCAAGCAAGTGCACTTTTGGAGTTAGGTCTGGTAAACTTTTGGAATTTATTGTCAGCAACAAAGGCATTGAGGTTGATCCAGCTAAAGTAAAGGCTATACAAGAAATGCCTGCCCCCCGCACTGAAAAGGAGGTTAGAGGTTTCTTGGGACGCTTAAACTATATCGCGAGGTTCATCTCTCACCTGACATCTACCTGTGAGCCAATCTTCAAGCTGCTGAAGAAAGATCAGGTAGTTGAATGGAATAATGATTGTCAAGTTGCTTTTGATAAGATCAAGGAGTATTTATTGGAACCTCCTATTCTGATGCCACCCGTCGAAGGAAGGCCGTTAATCATGTATCTGACTGTTTTGGATAACTCAATAGGGTGCGTACTGGGCCAACATGACGAGTTTGGCCGAAAAGAGCATGCCATTTATTACCTTAGCAAAAAGTTTACCGACTGTGAGACTCGCTACTCACTTCTCGAGAAAACTTGCTACGCTTTGGTATGGGCTGCTCGCCGGCTAAGGCAGTATATGTTGACTCATACCACTTTGCTGATTTCCAAAATGGATCCGATCAAGTATATCTTCGAGAAACCTGCTTTATCTGGAAGAATTGCTAGATGACAGATGATCCTAACTGAGTATGACATCCAGTATACTACCCAAAAAGCTATAAAGGGGAGTGTACTAGCTGACCATCTATCTCATCAAGCCGTCGAAGATTACCAATCTATGAGATTCGATTTCCCTGACGAGGACATCATGACATTGGACAACATTGAAGGTAACAGACCGTATGACGGACTTGAACAAGGATCCCGATGGACCCCGTACTTTGATGTTGCTTCAAATGCACTTGGAAACAGTATTGGTGCGATACTTATTTCGTCGGAAGGTTGCCATACACCCTTCACTGCCCGACTTTGCTTCAGTTGTACCAACAACATGGCTGAATATGAAGCTTGCATCTTCGGTCTCAAGGCTGCTATAGACTTGGGAATTAAATCTTTGGTCGTATTTGGGGACTCGGCTTTGGTTATCAGTCAAGTAAAAGGAGAGTGAGACACCAAACATCCTAATCTTATCCCATACAAAGAACATGTCTTGACATTGTTGCCTCACTTCGAGCAGATTACCTTCGACCATTTCCTGCGAGAAGAAAATCAGTTAGCCGATGCTCTGGCTACAATGTATTCCATGTTTAAAATCAACTGGGATAACGAGGTTCCCCAAATTACCATCGAGCGAATGGATGAACCTGCACACTGTCACGAGATTAACACCGAAGAAGTAATGGAACAACCCTGGTTTCATGAAATCAAAAGGTATCTCCAGACTAGAGAATATCCTGAAGGAGCTTCAGTCAATAATAAAAAGTTCTTAAGGATATTTGCCGTCAAGTTCTTCCTAAGCAATGGCATCCTTTATAAGTGCAGCCATGATTGTGTTCTACTTAGTTGTGTGGACAAGGTTGAAGCAGAGTTAATCATGACCGAAATACATAGTGGCACATTTGGCCCCCACTTGAGAGGACATACGATGGCTAAGAAGATTCTAAGGGCAAGCTACTACTGGTCTACTATGGAAGCTGATTGTCATCAACATTCCCGCACTTGTCACAAATGCCAAGTCTATGCCGACAAGGTACACATTCCTCCTGTTCCTCTCAATGTTCTGACAGCTCCTTGGCCATTTGCAATGTGGGGCATTGACATGATTGGAGAGATCAAGCCTACGGCATCTAATGGGCATCGTTTCATCCTGGTGGCTATTGACTACTTCACCAAGTGGGTCGAAACAGCTTCCTATGCCTCTGTTACAAAGAATGTGGTCGCCCGCTTCATCAAGCAGAACCTTATATGCCGGTATGGTATCCCCGACAGGATTATCACGGACAACGGTACACATTTGAACAACACTATGATCACCGCTCTATATGAACAGTTCAAGATTTATCATCACAACTCATCTCCCTATCGACCGAAGATGAACGGTGCTGTTGAAGCCGCGAACAAAAATATCAAGAAGATCATTCAAAAGATGACAGTCACCTACAAGGACTGTCATGAGATGTTACCCTTTGCTCTGCATGGATATCGTACCACGACACATACTTCAACAGGGGCAACTCCCTTTTTGTTGGTATATGGCATGGAAGCTGTTTTACCTATGGAAGTTCAGATTGCTTCCTTGAGGATTATGAAGGATACCGGTTTGAGTGAAGACGATTGGATTCAGACCCGACTTGATTAACTTAATTTGATCGACGAGAAGCGACTCACTGCTGTTTGTCATAGTCAGACGTATCAAAAACGGATGATCAATGCCTTCAAAAAGAAAGTCAGGCGTCAGGTATATCAAGTCGGAGATCTTGTAATCAAGCGGATCATCTTGCCACAAAATGATCCCAGGGGTAAGTGGACTCCTACTTACGAAGGACCATTTGTGATCAAGAGCATCTTTTCTGGTGGGGCAATGATTCTGACCACCATGGACGGCGACGACTTGCCGTACCCTGCGAACGCAGACATAGTAAAAAGATACTACGCATAAAATGACCCGACAAGTTGAAAACCCGAAAGGGCGACTTGGGCAAAAATGGGCATCCCGGTGAATCGATAACCCGAAAGGGCGGTTCAGGCAAAAATTAGGGATAAAACAAAAAATCTGTACACCCGACAAGTTGAAAACCCAAAAGGGCGACTTGGGAAAAAAGGGTTTCCCGGTGGATCGAAAACCCGAAAGGGCGGTCCAGGCAAAAGTTAGGGAATTAAAGCGTATGGCTATGTCTTGTCAGATCACTTTAAGAACAATCTCTTCACCAACAAAGCTCCAAACTACTGATTAATCCAGTCATCGACGGACGAAGCAGCGAATGGACAAGATACTCAAAGTTGTGAAGGCTATAGCAGAATGGGAACCCCATGGAATTGTTACACATAGCCATCTTTCTTTTGTATAAAATATTTCAATCTTTACGACAACATTCTCTTACTAGGATGTCTGTCTCCTTTGTACAAAGATACTTCAAAGTGCAGAAATTTGCTTGCCTTTCTTTCTTTTTTACACTTATGTTTTTATTTGAAAACGTCCAAAGTTTTGTTAAATAGGCATATGCATTTGAATATAATCACTGCTTACAAATAAAACAAAATTGAGAAAGGATAATTACTGATAGGTTGAAGGTGTAGGAAGATATCTTTGTGCCATCCCAGAAGAAATCCTTTACAATACATTGATCAGGTCCTCAACAAAGCCAAAGTCTTAAAGTATGTGTCCCCAACGGAGTTAAGCTTTAAAATCCCCAGCGGAGCCCGAAAACCCTGAAATACCTATCCCCAGCGGAGCCAGAATATTCTAAACCTTCTTCCCCAGCAAAGTCAAATTTCCAACTGTTCAACTTCCCTCAATTTCCCCAGCAGGCTATCTTAAAAGTTTGAAAACCAAGCAGATAACAGTTAAATTCTTGGCTTATCCCCAACTAGGATGCTTCCCTAGTAGTTTGGCATACAACCCAAAGCTCCTGATTTCACCGGCCGAGTAAACATTCTCCCCACAGAGTTATCTCCCAGCAAGATCGAAGATTCTCGGTCTCATTTCTCCAAGCAGAAGCCTCCCAGGTTTTAATTCCCCAGTAGAGATTTTCAGAGTTTTCCCTATTTCCCAGGAAAGTCATGAAGGATTCTCATTCCCTGCAGAAGTTGTCAAAAGGCCTTGTTAATCCCCACAAATCGCCAAGGATTTTCAATCTCCAGCAGTGGTCCCAGGATCTCTCCTTCTCAAACATTCAGAATTCTTTAATCCCCAAGCAGTCAGTAAGGATTTCTCATCTTCAACAATCAAAGATTTGTTTTGGAATCCCCAACATCGGTCAAGGATTTACTTTCCCCGACAGCAGTCAAAGATTTCTTTATCTCCAGTTATCAGGGATTTATTTCCCTCAGCAAGACAGCTACTCAGCTTACATGCACATCCATTACATTCATATATCATAAACATTTATGAAACACAGTTCATTGCATCATACATATCATGCAACATAACTTTGTGTTTTAGCTAACATTTTACCCCTTTCAGGATAAGATTAAAAGGCTATCATTAACAATTTTCCTGATACAGTATGGATACACCCCAGACACGGCGATTATTCCATTACTCATTCATAATTTCAAGTCAAAATACAGTACAGATACACCCCAGACACGGCGATCATTCTACTACTCATTCAGACTTCAGCAATCTGATACAAACTAGATACGCTCCAGACACGGCAACCATTCTATCTCTCACTCAGATTCAATTATCAACTTCAAGTTCAGATACGCTCCAAACACGGATGCCGTTCTGGCCCTTACACTAGAAGTTTGATTCTCCCTAGTGCAGTCGCCACGGAAATCATTATGTCACTTATTTAGATCCCAGTTACAGTCTCAGATACACTCCAGACACGGAAGTCATTCTGCTACTCATACAGATCTCAACTTCAGATACAATACAGATATACTCCAGACACGACAGTCATTCTGATATTCATTCAAAGTTCAAATACAGTTACAACTCAGATACGCTCCAGACACGGACGCCATTCTTTTGCTCATACAGACTCAGTCTCCAGATACAGTTCAAATGCATTCTAGACACGGATACCATTTTGATGCTCATTCTTCTGACCTACAACATTACAATTCAACAAACATTCTTAGATGGCATCTTTAATCCCATCTCCAGCAAGATTCCACCATCTCCAAATGGCATCTTTAAGCCCATTTCCTCAGCTATATTTTGACGAGTGCAAATTTACGGGCACTCTAGTGTCCAATCCTCTTTTACCTTTGAGTCGCGAAAGGAAAACTTGCCAATCTAACTCTTCAGGTTCAAGAAGATTGAACAGGGGAAGCTGTTGTACCCCAAAATTTTCCCTCTCATTTCATCAACATTTTCTCATCACAAGACTCTTGGAACTCAAGATCAAGCTAGGGTTTGCTCTGCTCAAGACACCTCCTTGCACTGTTGACCTAAATTAGGGTTTGAGTTTGCACATGGATGTTTTGACCCACAATGACCAAAGTGACTTTCATAATTCATGTTGGACCCACAAGTTTGTCCATACCAAGTTTCAAGCCTTGAATCAAATTTCTGCCCATTCAATTGGACAATTGACCTAGAAATCAGCTGTATTGGGGAAAAAGTCAACTGTGGCCAATTGACAGTCAAACCTCATGAATTTTGAACCACATCAACATTCTGAACTCATATGAACCATTTGATCAAGTTTGGATCATAATTCCACAAGAAATCTGATCAGATCACCAAAAGGGCAAAATGGTCATTTTTAAGGTTTTGACTGCACAAGGACAATTTTTGACTGTTTGACTTAACCAATGGCAAATCAAGCTCAACCATGGACACAAGGACTCAATGACATTATCTTAACCCATTCAACAAGTTCAAAATATCTCAAATGCATAGGATTGACAGATGAATTTTTCAGTCAACTGATCAAAATTTGACTGTGCACTGAAAAGTCAAACTTTTACTTTTTTGGTCAAAATCAAGTGCCAAGGGTCATTTTTCATCAAGACATGTCAAATTATGAAACTTGTTCATCAAGAAACCCAAAATTGCAAATTAGGGTTTAAAATGGAAAAATTTCATAACTTAGAAATTTTCTAAGTTATGAAATTTTCTTATTTTTCCTAATTTTGTCTCACATTTTCACCAAGATGCAAAGGGATTCAATCAAAGCTTACAACATGAAAGTTGTAGTACATCACAAAGTATACAACTTTGATTCACAAAGTTTTCTCAAAAGAAGCTTGGATCTTAAGTTATGATTTTTGGAACAAGGGTACCTAAAACTTTTAACTTAGAGAAATTTTGCCCTAGTTTAGGCAGGATTTTGACCCATCTTCTTGGCCATTTTTCACATAGTTACACTTGGAGTCTTAAGTTGCATTTCAAAGATGGATTATAGTACATGTTGAAATCTTTCCAAATTGTCCAAGAACTCCTCAAACACCTTTGTGGTTAGGGAGAATCGAATGCTTGAAGTTGGCAAAAACTCACTTTGTAACCATGGCCAATACATGTTCATACCAAGTTGCAAATCTGACCAAACTAGATTAGTACATAATTACAGGTCTCTAAACCCTTCAACACTCAAAAATTTAATGTAAATACATTGGATATTGGCATTGTTCTGATCAAGGGAGCATTGTACATTGAACATTTCCATTTTAAGCATAAAGATCACACTTCCATTTTCATAAAGCATAACTTTTGCAAAGTTGTCTTTCTTGAGCTTTGAACTTCTCTCTTTGCAGCAAACAAGTTCCACAAACTTAGGAAAAGGTAAAAGGAGTTGGTGCATGCTTGGAGATAGCCTGTACAGGCCTATTTCATTTCACTTCAAACTTTTCTTTCAAAACAAGTCAAATGGCCAAAAGCTCATAACTCCCTGATCTGATATATTGAACTCAAGCCAAGTTTTCAAACAAGTTTCTCATATCCTTGCAAGCCAGAAGCACGAGCCTTTGACCTCTCAAACCCCCTCATACTCAAAAACCACATTTTCTTGCAAAACAGGGCCAGTTCTGCAAATCACAAGCCACAATCAAATCCCCTCGTGCGTTTTGTACAAAATCACTTCAAACACATTCTAAATAATATACCTAAGCTGTCCAGACCATTCACAAGTTGCTGTAACTCCATTAACACACCTCACCATTTTTGTTTGGAAGCTTTGCAGGTTGAGTTCTGTAGCACGATCCAGGCCACTTAAAAATAAACTAAGCATTGGGAAAGGTTCAAGGGACATCAAGCAAGCTCAAAAGAACCTCAGGCTTCCTTGAAAGTTGCTGCATTATCCAGCTCGAACTCAACTGAAACAGGTATTTCATGAACTTCTATCTCTCTATTTAAGAACATTTAGACTTAGGTTTGTGAATGAAAGATGTTGTATTCATTGCCCTGAAACCATACATGTGCTTAGTTTTCATTTATATTAATCGTGCTAGGAGAATTTCATCCATGAACTTTCTGAAAAACTAGGTTAGAAATTAGGGCCAGAGAAATTCTCTCTGGTCTTTGAGAGTTAGCTTAAGTTTTTTATATGGTTAGATTCGTTGTTTGATGCTCTACAAGTTTCATGTTTTGAGTTTTGTCAAAGGATCACGTTTCCAGGAGTTGGCAGTTTGTACACAGAAGGCGCATTTTTGTTTGAACAGAGGAAGAAGATGAAGTAGCTGGGCTGGGCCTGGCTACTTCCTGCTTTTGACACCCCCATTTTCAGTTTCACACCCCCCTGGCCCATTTCTTGTATATTTATTATTTTTGCATTTTAATTTCATTTCTGATTTTTTTATTTTATTTTCAAACATAAAAAATGCCTAAAAAAATATTTTCATAAAATTTTACATTTATTTGGTATTTATTTTAATTATTTCTAACATTAAAATGTTTAAATTCTTTATATTATTTTGTTAAAACTTAAAGATAATCTAAAAAATATTTTTATTTTCATTTATTATTTTTATTCACATTTGAAAATATTTTCTTGAAATATATACATTTTTGTAAATAATTTATTTTTTACACACTTAATATATTTAATATATATATATATATATATATATATATATATATATATATATATATATATATATATATATATATATATATATATATATATATATATATATATATATATATATAT
This sequence comes from Vicia faba, assembly GCA_948472305.1. Classification (NCBI taxonomy): domain Eukaryota; kingdom Viridiplantae; phylum Streptophyta; class Magnoliopsida; order Fabales; family Fabaceae; genus Vicia; species Vicia faba. The sequence continues at coordinate 1,001,750,017 of OX451737.1, read as the reverse complement.
ATATATATATATATATATATATATATATATATATATATATATATATATATATATATATATATATATATATACACACACACACTTTATTTTATTAAAAGCATAGATTAAAAAACACAAAAATAATACATTTTATTTTTATTGATATCTTATACTAAAAAAATACTTTTTTTCAATATACTTTTATTTTTTTGTACATATTGATACATTTTTGTACATAAATATTAAATAATACTATTTATTTAAGAAATTAGGGTTTTTGCCCTAAAAACAAATAAAATTAATCTTTTATTTATTTCTTCACTTTTCTTTCCATTAAAAATACTTTACATACATAAAAAAAAACCTTTTTTTTGCATAATACATTTTATCTAATATTTGTTTATTGTATTATATTTAAATATTATGCCTTGCAAATTCAATTTGATTGTAATAATTTAGGGTTTAATTTCTTACAAAATAATCCCCTATTCAAATTTGTACCCCCCTCCCTATATCATGTTGTAATAGTGTAGAATTTAAATTCTCGCACCTTTAAGCTTTCAATTATGCCATGATTAGAGAATTAGGGTTTGTATGCAAAATCAAAACCAACAAATAGTTTGACCTAATCAAAGACAAAATGCATGAAAAACAAACACAATGCACACTTGCACCCCTAGGGTTTTAATCCACTTGTTGCCTTCAAAAATGGGCCATGGTATGCATGTCAAGTACTTTGACAAAACAAAATGATCAAGTCCCTTAAGAAAATTGCCAAAAATACTTGACACAATTGCTATCATGGTCTATACGATGACCCACGCCTGTCCCGTTTAACATCCTAACACAAGGTTGTTCACCAAATACAATGGTGAAACAACACTGTTAAAAGGGTTAAAAACATAAGAAAGATCTTTGAGTAAAATAGGGTAGATAACTCTTAGTTACTTGATCAAAAGCTTGCAAAAACATCCTTGCTATCTTCAAAACACACTTCACCACACAATTTCAAAACCCTACTTTCAAACATTGAAAACTTTTCAAAAGACAAAAACACCTTTGTATACATTCAAACAAGAATCATTACAAAGGTTTCCACAACGATGACCTCTTTTCAAAACATCTTTAAAAATCACACACAAAGCACCATTTCAAACAATTGAAGAGCATCATTTCAAACAATTGAAAAGCAAAGCAAGTGATCTAAACAAGTAACTAAGAGCCCATGGATAACCATGGATAGAAAGGGTGCTAATACCTTCCCTTTCTATAATCTACTCCTCGAACCAAAGAAAACATCTCAAAGGTTTTTCCTGTGCTTTTTAACCTTTCCTTAGGATAAAATAAAAAGTCGGTGGCGACTCTTGCTAAACCGAAACATTTGCGAACACAAATGCAAAAACCCAAGTCAGTTCTCCCACCGTATCACACCAACATTTATCCTTTTTTTGTAATTCAATTTGTTTTTAAAAAAAAAACGGGCTTTGCTGTGTCAATTCCTTCTAGGCCCAATCTTTTTTCTTTGTTTCACACCTTCAACATACTCCTTTACCCCTTAATATTTATATTTATTTTGGTTTAGGTTTAAGTTACTAATTTTTGGTTTAATTTAGCTTAGGTTTAAATTAGTAATTTTAATTTAGTTAATAATTGTAGATTATTTTTTTAACTTAGTTATATTTAATTTAAGAATTTTAGAATTTTTACTTAATTTTAGGATTAATTTAGTTATTTAGAATTTTAAGTTTAGTTTAGAATTACCTTCATAATTTTAGTTTAGATTTAATTTAATCTTTGGTTTTAATTCTAAATTCGTAAATTTTGAATTATTTAATCTTCTCAGTTAGCTTAGTTAGCAATTTTTTTGTGAACAATTTAGCTAATTAACTTTTTCGCTAACATTTTTTTTATAAATTGTTTAATTTCTTCATGATAAACAAAATTTCAAAAATAAATAATAATAGACTAGATCTTTATTTTCTTTTCAAATTTTCTCACAAACAAAAAAAATAAGAATTTTATTTCCTTATCTTTATTTTGTTAATTAATTTTACTTCATGAACTTGTTGTAATTTCGATTAATTGCTCGATTCGATTTGGTTGTATTGTTTGCCTATTGGACTTTTAGTCGCATTATTCCATCCCCATTTGTAAAATTCTACCCCCATTCCCGAAAACTCTAATAGCGTAGAATTTCAATTTTCGCAATTTACTGTTTTCCTTATACTATATAGTAATTAGGCGTGCATGACAAGATTCAAAATCGATTGCTAGATAACCTAATCAAAGAACAAAATAACTAGAATCAAACACACTTTTTCACATGTGCACCTCTAGGGTAACCTCCCTCGTTGCCTCGGAAATACAACCATGTACCTCGAATATGGGACGCTTTAGCAAAGACCCTTCGATAAAAAAGATCTTAGTCCCTCGATGTCCCTCAATGTTGCCTTCGATAAAATGATCTAGTCTCTTACAAAAATTGCTAAAGCATCTCACAAGTTGCCTTCTATGATTGTACAAACGTCCCGCGCCTGTACCTTCACATCCAACGACGGGGCTTCTTACCAAATCAATGGTAAGATAGTAACATCTAAAGGAGGAAAAGAACATTTAAAGCCTTTCGAGTAGGTAGATTCATTCTTAATCGCTCGCTTGTGTAGCGGTAAAATCAATGAAGTCGCCACCGAGTATTTATTTATCCCATATGAAAGGGAAAGGAAAATCATCGAAGAAAAACCTAAAGGGGGAAATCAAGGTCTTGCGGTCGAGAGATTGGGTAAGGGAGTCGATTACGCGAGGGGAAGGTATTATCACCCCACACGTCCATAGTACTCTACGAGATCCACTCTCGTCATTCTAATCAAAGGGTGTGTTCAATCTAATGCTTAAAGGTTATAAACTAAGAGAGAATGTATGCAAAGAAAAGAGAAATAATGTAGGGAAAATAAAGTTGTACTCGCTTGGGCCCTACCCCAATGCCTACGTATCCTTTTTGAGGAATCAGAGCTACCTGTTGGCTGAAGATTTTGATGATACTGTTCGAAGCGAAGCAAGTTGGATGTTTCGTTGGAATAAAGCAAGATGTCATGTTTCGAAATGGTAGAAGCAGTGCTTCGAATGGGCATGTCAAAGCTTGGAGCTTCGAGTGACAGTTATGGGGATATATTCAAAAGAAGTCTCGAAGTGGTAACAAGGCTGTGTCCAAGAAATGAGTTCGAAGCGAAGAGTTCCAAAACATCTGAAATTCAAACGTAAGCGGGATGTTCGAAATTTAAAATATATGCGCTGGAGCATTCGAAGACGCGTGGAAGCTAGAGAGGGGCAATGCTTTGCATGTTCTGAACGTGGCAAAATCTTATAGGCAAGACCGTTATGGTCGAAGTAGTATAAATAGAAGTCTTAGCGTTAGGATTTCGTGTGTCATATCTATTGTACAAAATTCAGTAAACATTTAAAATACCACATGGCTAGGGAAACGAATGCTCGAACAATGTACGTATGATAACACCAAATATTTATGATTTCAGCAAAAAACTCTTTATCATTTCTAGTTTATCCTCTATCTTCATGTCATTATCATTCAAAAGCCTTTACATTAAAATCTTTTCTTTAAAAGTCATTTACTGATTTCTTGCATTTAAATGCTTTCTTTCTATTTCAAATCCTTTACATTTCAGAAACTTTTGTATATTTCATGCTTTTATCTTCATGCTTTTATCATTCGAATACCTTTTCATCCAAAGTCATTTTACTGATTTCTTGCATTTAAACGCTTTCTTTCTATTTCGAATCTTTTACATTCCAGAAACTCTTTTACATTACATGCTCTTACACTTTGAAGTTATTTACTTGTCTTTTTGAAGTTTCACATGTCTTTACAATTGAACCTTTATTCATGCAATTTAGTTTCGCACGTATTCACTTGATCATGTCATTAGATCTTTAATATGGTAATCGAAGTAAGTTGAACACCTACACAACATTATAAATACCAACCATGAATATCAGTTCTACAATGAGAATTATCCAAACGACCAATACACCATAGGATCAATCTAGTCGATCCTGCAAGTTACCAGAGAGATTAAATAACAGTCATTAAGATTATTTGATAGTTTGGAGGACTAGCGGTTGTTTACCAAAAATAACTGTAAACAAATTGGCACACCCGGTGGGACTATCATTGGTCATCACGAAAATTAGAACAAAGTAAAGATTGTTGAGATATAACCATTGTAAAAGTATTTTCTGAGTGATAAGTTCGTTGTTTTATGAACCTTAGAAGTGGTAGAATAACCAATAGCAACCAACCTTTACCCAGAAGAAAACGTTTAAACAAGATGTCTAATCCAGACAATCAATAAGGGGAACAAAATATCCCACATACAACAGGCACTAATATGTCTGCTTCGATGGGAACATCTAATGTGATCCCTTCGAACGCACAGTCTGTTGCATCTTCTACCAGTAGTATAGCCACTAATGGAACAAATGGCATGTCAACTAACAGTTCGATCCTAGGAAATACAGGAACCATTGGTTATCCTGGGGGATTCGTCCCACCATCAGGGACACAAACCCATTTCGCCACCCCACTAACTAGACCACCCGGGTTCGATGCTAACAGACACAGAAATTCCTCTTATGGGATGCCAACATCTTTTATGGCGGGTCTGCACACTTCGACATCGAATACGTCACCACAATTAGGGTCTGGGTCTGGGGCAAATCAATTGATGACAAATAACCAAGGATCAGTGGGTTATAGTGCAATGCCTATCTTAACCATAGAAAATCAGTTGGCCTTTAGGCAATTAATGGATGACAGTAACCATAATATGATAGGAGTATTAGCACAAACTATGCAGGAGATCTTTGCCCCAATAGTACAAAATGTAACTGTGACAAACAGAGAAAACGCGGATAACATGAGTCGAATAGCAGATTTTTTCGCTCCCCCAGAAAGGCGTAGGCAGAATCAGGCGGGAGTTCGAGCAAACGTACCTATCATAGAACAAGTTGCTGAAGACCCACCCTATAGACCAGCCAGAGAGGGGGTTAATTTGGGGACAATGGCACAAAGGTTAGAAGCCCCAATGATTCAAGGCCCACAAAGGGAAATTATGGAACCAGGGGCAAGGATCGAAAGGTTAGAAGTCCCAGAGTTTCGAGAAGAACAGCCTAGAGGAGTTGTCATGGTGGGTCGAAATCAAGATGCTGATGCAGTCATTCACAGAATTCGAAATGATAACATCTTGGCCGAAAATAATTTAGCCACCATGATAGAGAGAATCATGGCTCAGAATGGCCTCAACACAGGAATTAGAAGGCAAAATTATGCCTCTCCTATATTAGATTACATAATGCATACTGATTTACCAAGGGGATATAAAGTCCCTAAGTTTACAAAGTTCGCTGGAGATACCAATGAATCAACAGTCGAACACATAGCCAGGTATCTAACCGAAGCAGGAGATATAGCAAATAATGAAGACCTTAGGATCAAATATTTCCCAAGTTCCCTAACTAAGAACGCTTTCACATGGTTCACCACTTTACCTCCTGGGTCCATAGATACTTGGGCTCTGTTGGAGAGGTTATTCCATGAACAGTTCTACATGGGACAATCTAAAATAAGTCTGAAGGAACTAGCCAGTGTCAAGAGGAAGTTTACTGAACCCATAGATGATTACCTGAATAGATTCAGGCTCTTGAAATCTAGATGCTTTACAGTAGTTCCTGAACATGAGTTAGTCGAAATGGCTGCCGACGGCCTTGATTACTCTATTCGAAAGAAATTAGACACACAATACTTGAGGGATATGGCTCAAATAGCCGATAGGGTTCGACAGGTCGAAAGGCTAAAGGCCGAAAAGGCTAGAGTTTTTAAAAATAACAAGAAAGAAAGGGTCTCCTATGTTGGAGCTGAGGAAGCAGAAGATTACCCTGAATTCGAAGAGGTCGAAATTGATCTCGCTGAATTAAAACAGGCCCCACCTTACTCCTGCAAATTATTAGTTCCCACAAAGGGAAAGAAATTGTTGAAAATGAGAAAAGTGACAAATTCCCAAAGAAGGTTTATACCTTCGATGTAACTAAGTGTGACGAGATTTTTGATTTACTTGTCAAAGATGGCCAACTCATTGTGCCATCAAATGTCAAAATACCTCCTTTAGATCAAAGGAAGAAAAGGGGATTTTGCAAGTATCATAGTTTCCTAGGCCACAAAACCTCACAGTGTTTTCTTTTCAGGGACCTAATTCAGAATGCAATTAAAGATGGCAGATTGAAATTCGCTGATAAACCAAAAATGAAAGTAGATGAAGATCCTTTGGATGTCGCTGACACCAATTACTCCGAGCCTGCATGCATTGGAGAAATCAATATGGTGGAAGTAGATCAAAATGACACTCCATTAGGAGAGAAAGGCACTGAGAATGAAAGTTGGGTGTTAGTCGAAGTCAACAAGGGAGTCACTGAGGACGTCCACAAGCAACCAGAGGCTTCGATCGAGGCAGCACCTTTAGCTGTTGCAAAAGAAATCCAGGCTACTGAAGGCCAGGAAAACTAAAAGCAAGAGTTGACACAGGTTACTGAAGGCCTGAGGCTAGAATTGGAGAAAGTCCAGATCACGAAGCCACCCTCCCCTCAGAAAGAAATATGGGACACTTTAGGGGAGCCCAGTGGAAAGTTTGACTACTTGGTCAAGTATTCTGCCCCAGAGAGTTCAAAAATCCAAATTGAAGATATAAAACCTACAGGATGGGGAGATGATGACACTAAGGGGGAGGATGTTGATGTAAACATGGTGAATATGGAGAGACCTCATTCTGAAATGGAGGAGGTGGAGAAATACTTAGAAAAAGAAAAGTATAAAATGGAGGATAATTATGCTGGGGATGCTAGTCTTAAAGATTACCTCATGTTGTGCCACAAAGGAGATGCTGAAATGATACTATGCCCTAGGTGCAGCATCATCTGCAACCAGAGAATTGCTACAAATTTCGAGAGGGTACAAAGGGCGCGAACTGGCACCAACTGGCGCCAGGATAACCAGTTATTCAGGTGTTATCCTAAAGCTGGAGAAAGTTTGTTGGAGTTTGTGGTTCGCTGTTACAAAGGGGCAACCAAATGCTTGGTGTGCCCAAGGTGTTCTGCTGTCTACGATCAAAGTATGGCCAGAGCCTTCGAAACAATCCCTTTCGCCCCATGATGGAGCCACCAAGAGACTGGTCAGATGGGCCAACGTTTCGATAGCAAATACAATCAACGAAGGCCTGATAGTCCTCATCCCAAGGGCGCTCGAAGAGTGATGTTCAAAATTCCTGCTGAAATACCAACAGACAAATGGCTGCAAGTCAGAACTGACAAAGGCAAAGACAAATGGAGAAACAATGAACGAAACGCGCGCCACGCTATGACATATAGAAGGCAGTTCAACATAGCGAAGAGGGAAGAAGTGAGGTTAGAGAACTACAAAGGAAGAAACCCCATGTCAAGATCTCAATGGCGAAGGCAACAGAGAATTCGAAAGGCTGAAAGGGAAGCTATGGCAAATAAAGGAGCAACTTCGATAAAAAACCAAGGAGAATCAAGCACCAACAAACCCACACCAAATAATCAAACTGAAGACAAAGCCCCAGTTAGTAGGAGACTCTTCTCTGAAGTACAACCAAATGAATAGAAGGAATACACTCCAGGTCCAGAAGAAGACGAAGATATGCTAACAGACAACTTCGAATCAGAGGGGGAGTCTTCGCTCAATATCAATTGCAACGTGGTATCTGTACTCCCCTGTGAGTTTGGACAGGAAACTGAAATCGAAGAGTATGAGGAGGATGATACAATCGATCTGATGAAGCATAGGCCCGTGTGTTACTACGTGATGGATAACGGAGCTATCGAGGAGCAGAATGCTTTCTTCGAACACCCAAAACCAGCTATGAAAAATCATCTGAAGCCATTATTCATTCGGGCAAAGGTTGGTGCCCATGGCGTAAATAAGGTTTTAGTGGATGGGGGCGCTGCAGTTAACTTAATACCCCATTTCATGCTGAAAAAGTTAGAAATACGCGAAGGAGACATCAAACCACACAACATGGTTCTGTCCAATTATGAAGGGAAAGTAGGCAAAACATTGGGGGTGGTTCAATTGGACTTGATGATAGGATCAAGCTGTAGGCCCACCATGTTCATGGTGATCGAAGCCAAGGCCAACTACAACTTGTTGTTGGGAAGAGAGTGGATCCATGGCGTAGGAGCAGTTCCTTCGTCAATGCACCAGAGGTTGGTTTTATGGAGAGAAGATGGGATCGTGGAGAACATTGAAGCGGACCAGAGTTACTTCATGACAGCAGTCAACTTAGTTGACAAGAGGAATTATGACAAACATCTGGCAAAGATTGCTCCTTGTATCCCTAATGATGAAATCAACGAAACCAGGAACGCACACTATTATATGACCCTCCGCCATGATGGCATATATTGGGATAGAAGAATAATCAGTGAAGATGAAGGTATCGAAGGTACTATGCAAAGACGGCCATCAGGCTGGGAATTCAACAACCTTGCTCATGATTGAGTCCTCCTTTTTCGAAAGGATTTCGGCCTATATGGCTGAGAACGAATAAAGGCGGCCTTAGAGGCTGAAATAAATAAACTGGCTGTAACGGTGAACGAAATAAATGGGGATAGCTCGAAAGGCTCACCCTTTGAAGAACTCGAAATAGATCAAAGGCTGGACGCCATCTATGATAAAGAACCCTTAGGCTTCGAGAGGGACCCCATAGACTCAGGTGCCAAAATATTGGCACAGGATCCACTCGAAGAAGTGAATTTAGGGGATGAGAACACGAAAAGAATAACCTACATAAGCGCAAAACTTAACCCAAGCCTCAAGCAGGAAGTGATCGAAGTCCTCAAGAAAAACAAAGATTGCTTCGCGTGGGACTATGACGAAATGCCTGGTTTAAGGAGGGAGTTAGTGGAACACAGACTTCCAATCAAGGATGGAAAGAAGCCCATCAAGCAAACTCCTAGAAGATTCGCACCAGCGGTTCTCACAAAGATCAAAGCTGAGATCGAAAGGTTGCTGCGCTGCAGATTCATGAGAACCACAAGGTATGTCGAATGGTTAGCAAATATAGTGCCTGTTATTAAGAAAAATGGCTCTCTGAGAATCTGCATAGATTTTAGGGATTTAAATACTGCAACCCCTAAAGATGAGTACTCCATGCCTGTGGCAGAAATGTTAGTTGACTCTGCTGCGGGATTTGAATATTTAAGTATGTTAGATGGACTGGGTACAATCAGATTTTTATTGTTGAAGAAGATGTTGCCAAGACAGCATTTCGTTGCCCAGGAGCCTTAGGCACCTACGAGTGGGTGGTGATGCCTTTTGGTTTAAAAAATGCTGGGGCAACTTATCAAAGGGCAATGAATTCGATTTTCCATGATTTCATTGAAACCTTTATGCAGGTGTATATTGATGATATAGTCATCAAATCTATATCTGCAGAAACCCATTTGCATCATTTGAGCCAATCATTCGAACGAATGAGAAAACATGGCTTAAAGATGAACCCCCTTAAATGTGCATTTTTTATGCAGGCTGGAGATTTCCTTGGCTTTGTGGTTCATAAAAAAGGAATTGAGATCAACCAAAATAAAACCAAAGCCATAATGGAGACGAAAGCACCTACGTCAAAAAGGGAGTTGCAATCTTTGCTAGGGAAGATTAACTTTCTCATAAGGTTCATTTCGAATCTGAGTGGAAGAACCCAAGCTTTCTCTCTATTGCTTCGTTTGAAGCAAGGCCAAGCCTTCGAGTGGAACGAAGCCTATCAGGAGGCATTTGACAAGATAAAAAGATATCTCTCTCAGCCTCCCATCTCGTCTCCACCTTCATGGGGAAAGCCCATGAGATTGTACATATCTGCCTCTGAAGTTAGTATAGGTAGTATGTTAGCACAAGAAGATAAAAATGGCATCGAAAGAGCCATATACTATTTAAGTAGGGTATTGAATGATGCAGAGACTAGATATAGCAGTATAGAAAAGCTATGTCTCTGTTTGTACTTTTCTTGTATGAAACTTAAGTATTATATAAAGCCTGTTGATGTTTATGTTTCATCTCATTTCGATGTTATTAAACACATGCTTTCGAAACCAATAATGCATAGTAGAGTTGGCAAATGGGCTTTAGCCTTAACAGAATATTCTTTGACTTTCATGCCTTTAAAAGCTGTGAAAGGCCAAGTGATTTCTGATTTCATTGTGGACCATTCACTGGTTGAACAGACTGTCATGAGTTACGTTGAAATGCAACCTTGGAAATTATACTTTGATGGTTCGACCCACAGGAATGGAAGTGGTGTTGGAGTTCTTATAATTTCTCCTGAAGGAATTCCAACAAAATTCAAGTATAAATTAGATGGTCCTCGTTGCTCGAACAACAAAGCTGAGTACGAAGCACTTATTGTTGGACTTGAAGCTTTGTTGGAATTGGGGGCAACTAGAGTCGAAATTAAAGGAGACTCAGAGTTAGTGGTCAAGCAAATAACAAAGGAGTACAAATGCATAAAGGAAAATCTGATGATATACTTCGTCATAGTTAACAGGCTACTTAGAAAATTCGAATACATGGATATTCAACATATACCAAGAATAGAAAACCAAGAAGCAAATGACTTAGCGCAGTTGGCTTCAGGTTATAAAGTTTCTGCCAAAAACTTTGAGGATTTGGTCGAATTAAGAGGTAGAATTATGGCTACTAGATTCATACCATCAGATCTAGAGAGTATAAAGTTAGGGTATGCAGAACAACAGGGATTCGAAGTACTATCCATAGACACCCTATCAGATGCAGATTGGCGAAGCCCACTTGTGAGTTATTTAACAAATCCAACTTTGAATGTTGATAGGAAGAAAAAATATAGAGCATTATCATATGTCCTCATGGGAAACGAATTGTTCAAAAAGACCCAAGAAGGCGTATTACTGAAATGCCTAGGAGAAAGTGAGGCATACTTAGCATTGTCAGAAGTCCACAATGGAGCATGTGGGGCACATCAAGCAGGTCTTAAAATGAAATGGTTGTTATTTCGATATGGCATGTATTGGCCTAGCATGCTCAAAGATTGTATAGACTTTGCTAAAGGGTGTGAAGAATGCCAGAAACATGCAGGGATTCAACATGCTCCTGCAAGTGAGTTGCATTCGATCATTAAACCATGGCCCTTCAGAGGATGGGCATTGGATTTAATAGGAGAAATAAATCCTGCTTCGTCTAAAGGACAAAAATATATCTTGGTAGGAATAGATTATTTTACCAAGTGGATCGAAGCAATACCATTAATAGTTGCTGATCAAGAGGCTATTATTGAGTTCATACAGAAACAAATTATCTATAGGTTCGGATTGCTAGAAAGCATAACCATGGATCAAGGTTCTGTGTTTACTGGTAGGAAGATGCAAGAGTTTGCTCAAGAGATGGGGTTTAAATTACTGACATCAACACCATATTATGCTCAAGCAAATGGTCATGTCGAAGCAGCTAATAAAGTGATAATAGGGTTAATCAAGAAACATATTGGTAAAAAGCCAAGGAACTGGCACAAAACTTTGGACCAAATACTATGGGCCTGTAGAACATCTCCTAAAGAAGCTACTAATACCACGCCTTTCCAACTCACATTTGGTCATGATGCAGTTCTGCCAGTAGAAATTCATCTACAATCAGTTCGAATTCAAAGACAAAACGAAATCCCATCTGCATTATATTGGGAGATGATGATGAATGAGTTAGTTGAGTTGGATGAAGTTAGATTGCATGCATTGGAAATCCTGATGAGACAAAAGGAAAGGGTAGCCAGGGCATATAACAAAAGGGTGAAAGGAAAAGCATTCACTATTAATGACTTAGTCTGGAAAGTCATATTGCCCATGGACAAGAAAAATAAAACGTTAGGTAAATGGTCACCTCATTGGGAAGGACCTTTTCGAATAATAAGGATATTTTCAAACAATGCATATGAAATCGAAGAGTTGGCTGATGATAAGCGAATCCTAAAGGTTAATGGGAAATATTTAAAGAAGTATAAGCCACGCCTGCAGGAGATTCGAATAATAACAACGTGATCAAAACATCATAAAGGAATGCCAAAATGGTAATTTAGGATTGCCAAAATGGCGTTGTTCGGATATTACAGACCAAAGCCAAATTTCAAAACTAATTAAAACTAAGATTTAAAAATAAGCATTATTCCTCAATCTATTAAATGTACTTCGAAAGGACTCAAGCCTTTGTTGAGTAAAGCACCTTGCTCCTTCTAGGGTAGCTACTTCTCCTTTAAGTTGTTCTGCTGCCTCCATTTCTGCAAGTCCTTTGTTGAGGAGCTCTTCGAAATGTTCACCAGCAGTGTTGGTTTCGTAGGCCAATTGTTGTTGTTGAGCCTCCTTAACCTTTTGTTGAAGTTCGTGAATTTACCTTTCCCAGAGAAGAATAGACTCAACTCGAGCTTCATAGTCAGTTTTCGCTTGCTTTATATGCATGGCTTGATCTTCAGCTTCTTTAGAGAGCTTCGAAGCATGCTCATAAGCAGCGTCCATTGCAGTTCGTTTCTCTTGGACCTTTCTGGTAGCAAATTCATCTTGGAGAAGACACCCAGTCACGTTGTCTAACAGAGATTGAAGATCGAATAAGATAGTGCTGATTGGCAAAGAGCAGGTGGCGAGGTTAACTTGTGTAAGTAGCTCCTTCATGGTATAGCAAGCTGTACTATCCTGTTTGAGCACTTCGAACAAGTCCACATCAAGGATTGTTCTCCTAATTCTGTTAAGGAGTACAACTCTATCATCCGAGGGTAACAGATTGCTAGTCGAACTAGTGCCAGCCCTAGCAAGAGGAATATCCCTTTGAGCTAGTTTCGCCTTCATATACCCAATTGGGTCATTTCGTCTTAGGAGGGCTAGCTCCTCTTCGGTCATTTGAGATAGAGACGATTGAGGAAGTTCCACGTGCAAGGGAGTCACATCCATTTCGACTTCCATGGGTTTATTGGTCACGTCACCGTCACCTTCACTCGTTTCCTGCTCATTGCCTTCTTCATTATCAACCAGATCCACCACTTCGATATCATCGTTTTCACTGCTATTTGCATCTGACTCTGTTCCAGCAGTCGAACCATTGTAGGCATCTTCTTCCTCAGACCCTTCCTCTGCAGATTCTTCGTTTCCTTGATCAGAATCAGCCTTCTCTCCTTCAGCGTGAATGCCCTTTGGATTCTCTTGGAGGGTTTCAAGAGGGGACTTTTGAAGAGAAGTTTTTTGTAAAGTCTGCAGATTCATGAAGCGTTGCTTCATTTGTTTCTTTCAGAGGGGGAGAAGTACTCTGGTCATCTTGCTGCTTTGAAGCCCCAGTCAGAACCGCCATGTTGGAGGATCCTTTGTTCTGCACCAGGTTACTGGAGTCCCCATGAGGAGAAGAGTTGATGGGAGCAGCAGTCTTTGATGGAGAAGTCGAAGTGGTAAGAGTTGGGTTCAAAATATCCTACAGAGGCAAAGAATATTAAGAGCACGCACCAAGGTAATGAATAATTATTTTGTTAAAAATTAGAGTTCAACTTACCTGTGGATTCTCAGAAGAGAGGTTGCTATCTATATGTTCCAACATTACGTTGGAGGTCGAAGGTGGATTTTTGGATTTAGTTGAGGGAGCAGCATCTCTGGAATCGAGTCCAGAGATACCAGTTGGTGCAGCACTTTTGGAAATTTCCTTCTTCTGCTTCTTCTTCGAAGCAGTTGGTGAATTCCCTCCAGCATTGGGATCCTTCCCAGTAGTGTTTGTTTTTCTTTTCTTTGGTGTGGTTGGTGGGAGTTTGTCAGTCTGAAAAGATTTAAACATGAGTTAGATCCAAATCATGAAACTTAGTGTATTCGAAACATCAGGGCTAATTGATTACCTGTGGAGTTGGAACAGTGGTTATTACTGGTGGTGTTGTTGTTGTTGGTTTGGATAGAGTCACATTATCAATGGTTTCGACAGATGTTTGAGAGGCGCTTCCCTCTTTAGACTTTGAAGCAGCAGTCTTTATCCTGATGGCTGAAAATCGAAACAATTAAGGTAAAAGTTAAAAATGTAGAAAGTGAGAAACATTTGGGATTTTCCCAAGCATTCGCACCTGCGCCTTGATCAGATTTAATTGACATGGCAGAAAGGTCATAGCGAAGATGTCCTGGGAAATCGTGGAGCCAATGTCGAGCCCATGTCACAGTCTCAGATGGATTTGGTTTCTTTTGAAGATATTTGAACATTTCTTTGCAAGTGAACCACCAAGGGTATGGAGGAAACCAAGCCAGAGCCAGTTCTGAGGTAGGAAATCTAGGAAATTTAGGTGGATGCATTTCGAATGCCAACCTATACCTATCCTCAGGTGACAACCCTGAAGGAAGTTTTAACTTGGAAATTTTTTCTTTAAATTTTTCCTTCAAGGTCTCAGCCGCTTGATGCACAGTGGATTCCAAGTGTGTGGGATCATAAGTGGTTTCGAAATAATTTTGAAAAGCCCTAATCTCTTTGGCATGAGTGAACATACCTTTCTTGGAGTGTACCTGCACATCGAACACATCCGTTAGTTTTTGTTGAATAGAGAGGGTATCGAACATATAAGATTGGTAGAACTTTATCCACCATTCCAGAAAACCCTTTGCTGTGAAGTGTGTAGGTTCAAAAGGTATTAGTTCAAAGTGGGCGAAGCCTTGATATTGTTCCTGCTGTAGTTTGGCTTCTCTTGCTTTGAAGGTTCGCCCAGAAGTGATGGCACTTTCCGTTTGGAACAGGGGTTCAGGGATTAGTTGGCACAGGCCAAATTGTCTAGAAACGAAGTTGGGTTGATAAGCAAAAAGGAGGATTTGATTCTTAGAAGGAGTGATTCGTGAGGAGATTAATCTGGGAAGCAAAAAGGCTTTCCAAATATCTTGAATTTCTTTGCTTTTTACTGCTTCTGAGAGAGCCATGGTGAACCATGATGGTCCATGAGTCCTTGAAGCAAAGGGAGTCATGGTCTCTTCGAATTTGTGTCTCTTGTAGAAAATCATGATATAGTTGGAGAAGAGAACTTTGAAGTCACCTTATCATCGTTTGGGGTAAGTCTTCGCAGCCTAGTACCTTCAATGATTCTATCCGCTATCTCCGGATCTTGTTCAACAATAGTGTTAGCAGTTGATAGTGAGGGTTCAAACATGGCATTAAGCCATAACTGGAGTAACCAGAAGGGGCCAGCTAGAAGGATGTTTTTGGGAGTGTGGGATTTCAAACTCGAAACGGCTGATCTTAAACTTTCATAAAGATCAACAAGTAACAGTTCGCTTAAACACACCCTCCGATTCTCATGTAAATCTCTAGCTAGAGGGATGAACCTGCTGGCTACCTGTAAGGACCTGCTGCAGAATACATACCTTGATAACCATAAGGTGAGGAAAGCAATGTGTTCCACATCTGACACACTATCTCCTTCAGTGTGGTAGTGGCTAATGAACTTTGAAAAGCTGGCTAATTTGACTTCGAAGTCAATAATGCTCGAGTGCTCTTCATTGTCAGGAATGTAGGTTTCTCCTACTGGTGAAAAACCAGTAATGGCTGCTATATCAAAAAAGGTGGGTGTAATCATTCCCCCAGGGAGATGGAAGGTGTTGTAGGTGCTGTCCCAGAAATATAAGGATGCAAATAATAATGGATGGCTATAGGTGAAGCCTGGTTTCGATAATTTAATCAAGTTGTAAATGCCTAATTCCTCCCATTGCTGGGATTTCTTGGCTTCTACTTTGGTAAACCAGTTTTGGTAAGCTGTGTCAGGGGTAGGGCAGGATCGAAATGGTTTAAAGTTACTCTTCACATAATCTAGCACAAAAGGATCCTTTGGGGGAACGATTGGAGTTCCCACGGTTGTTGAATCAGAGGACTCGCCTGTCTTAGGGATATCCATTTTATTAAACAAAGGCTTAAAATTATAACAAACAGGGAAGATTTTTCTAGTATCTTTTAAGATTTCAAAGACTGTAAGAGGACCCATTAGAGCAAACCTCTTTCCAGTGGCGTAAGTGGGAATTAGTACTTGAGATGCGTAGAGCATTTCCTTCTCTTTGGAGATCATCTGAGGGATAAGCACAGATTGACCTTAATAGGTGCCAACCTTGCTTTCCATTATGGTTCCTGTGTTCTTTCCTTTCTTTTTTGAAGCTTTTTTCAGTTGGGATGATGTTGTAGAAGACATTGTTGGAGACTGTTGGAAGTTTTAGGGTTTCGGTGAGAAGAGAGGAAGAAAAGATTCAGAATGTGGAAAGAAAAAATAAAAGACTAAGTTGATGGGTTTTTATAGTGTGGAAGTTTAAACATCCACTGAGTAAGATTAGGATACGTGGGAGTCGTGGGTTGGATTGAGAAGGAGGTGGCGTAAAAGTTGATATTGGTAATAGGCGTGATTAATAATAATCATTGTTTTATAACTGTACCATGCTGTGAAATACTGGTTCAAGACGGTTAAGGAATCTGAAAGGCGTCGTGATTGATGACTGGAGTCATACACAATAAATGTTACGATTACTCAAAGGTCACATCAAAATCTTGCATATATATTTAAAATAAGTATTTCTCAAAGGATCTAAATACATATTTTAAAGGGGCATTTTGTTGGCTGAAGATTTTGATGATACTGTTCGAAGCGAAGCAAGTTGGATGTTTCGTTGGAATAAAGCAAGATGTCATGTTTCGAAATGGTAGAAGCAGTGCTTCGAATGGGCATGTCAAAGCTTGGAGCTTCGAGTGACAGTTATGGGCATATATTCAAAAGAAGTCTCGAAGTGGTAACAAGGCTGTGTCCAAGAAATGAGTTCGAAGCGAAGACTGCCAAAACATCTGAAATTCAAACGCAAGCAGGATGTTCGAAATTTAAAATATATGCGCTGGAGCATTCGAAGACGCGTGGAAGCTAGAGAGGGGCAGTGCTTTGCATGTTCTGAACGTGGAAAAATCTTATAGGAAAGACCGTTATGGTCGAAGTAGTATAAATAGAAGTCTTAGCGTTAGGATTTCGTGTGTCATATCTATTGTACAAAATTCAGTAAACATTCAAAATACCACATGGCTAGGGAAACGAATGCTCGAACAATGTACGTATGATAACACCAAATATTTATGATTTCAGCAAAAAACTCTTTATCATTTCCAGTTTATCCTCTATCTTCATGTCATTATCATTCAAAAGCCTTTACATTAAAATCTTTTCATTAAAAGTCATTTACTGATTTCTTGCATTTAAATGCTTTCTTTCTATTTCAAATCCTTTACATTTCAGAAACTTTTGTATATTTCATGCTTTTATCTTCATGCTTTTATCATTCGAATACCTTTTCATCCAAAGTCATTTTACTGATTTCTTGCATTTAAACGCTTTCTTTCTATTTCGAATCTTTTACATTCCAGAAACTCTTTTACATTACATGCTTTTATACTTCGAAGTTATTTACTTGTCTTTTTGCAGTTTCACATGTCTTTACAATTGAACCTTTATTCATGCAATTTAGTTTCGCACGTATTCACTTGATCAAGTCATTAGATCTTTAATATGGTAATTGAAGTAAGTTGAACACCTACACAACATTATAAATACCAACCATGAATATGAGTTCTACAATGAGAATTATCCAAATGACCAATACACCATAGGATCAATCTAGTCGATCCTGCAAGTTACCAGAGAGATTAAATAACAGTCATTAAGATTATTTGATAGTTTGGAGGACTAGCGGTTGTTTACCAGAAATAACTGTAAACACTACCGTAGTTCGGCTCATATATTTTGTTTGTTTGTATTTTTTAAATGAACAATGTTGCATTCTATCATTCCACCGCTGCTCGACCTTTGGAGACTTACAATCTGTAGTGGAAAGGAGCTAACATGATCTTAGAAGAGAAAAGTCGAATGGTGAAAAGAAATGGATTGGTTGGTATTTTTTGTTATGAAAAGTATTTTTGTATGCTTAGCATTCTTTATACATTTGCCAAGAAAAAAGAAGTTTTAGTTTTAAGTGCAATTATGCAAAAACAAGAAAAAAACATCTAAGGGAGACTAACCTATCTCTAACCTAATGTTATCATACAATGAGGGATCCTACCTAAGTTAGCATGCCAAAGAAAGCCTAATAAAACTATCCTATAGGGAACATGCACTGAGAGCGAAGTCGTGATCTCAATTTCTAAATTGAGTGACTCATCGATCAACAAGAAATAAAGGAAAGCGATAAAATCCTATAGGGAGCATGCACTGAGAGAGAAGTCGTGATCTCAATTACTAAATTGAGTGACTCATCGATCAACAAGAAAGGAAGGAAAGCAATAAAATCCTCTAGGCCCATTTGATTGAGTCCAATAGCATTTTTTTTGTTTTGTTTTTATTACCAGGCTTTCCAAAAAGTGCAATCGGCTTAAGGTATTCATTGGGCAAGGCGCAATCCAAGTTGAGACATCAGAAAATTACTAATGCCAAATAAAGAAAATAAAAATTAAATTAAATAAAAACCCAATCCATAAAATGGTGTCGCTTCGCTTAGCGTGACCCTTCAACTTCTTTACTCAACTCAGTTTCTCTTTCTCGTTTTCAAGCGGAGATTTCCGAGGAGCATACCGCCACGAACACCACCACTAAACCAGCCTGAATCGCCATGGTTCACCATGTACCTACCTCAAAACACCACTCTGAATCCAGCTTCACCATCAATTTCTCCTAAAGAGTTCGTGGAGCCTGAATCTTGAAAAAAAAAACTGAACCCTAGATCGCTTCAAAGGTAAATTAAATGAAGATGAAGTTCGATATCGCGTCATAAATAAGGGATCAAATTCTCTGATTTCGCATGTATTCACGGGATAGAAGAATTATGGCGCACGAAACCTAAGCTCACTCAGTAATGAAATCGTGCGAGAAATCAGTGAATCGATCTCTAACCATAACACAACACTAAGAGAAAGTTAATACAATCATCATGATGCCTACCTCAACACGGTGGCGGCGAAGAAGCGTTCGAGATTCACAAAACCAGGTACTCTTTGAAATTCTTTACTTCTTTTAGCTCCGGATTTCTTATGCTCTTCTTGTTCTTCTATCTTGCGATTCTTCTTCGTTTTGATTCTTTGATTTTTTCGCGTAACTGAATTATTGTGTTGTGTTGCCTTTGGTTGTGAATTGTTAAGAGGTTATTGTTATCTGAGTGCTTCTGGTGCGAGCGGTAACAGAGAAAGGTTGATGATGCTGATTGAAGATGCACATTGATGAAGAATTGCAGGATCTTGAAGATGAAGATTGAATCTTGTGCAGAGAGGTGAAGATGATAAAGCTTTGAAGTAGTTGATGATGGAGATTTTTTTATTAAAAGATGAAGAGGGTTGAAGAATATGAGGATGATGCAGTTGCAGGGAAATTTCAGAGAGCCCCTTTTGGTGAGTTCTCTCATGTGTTTTTCTCTATTTTTCTTCTGAATGATTTTCTTGAAGATTTTTCTGAGTTTTTGTGATTGGTCCCAAAAAAAATCCTGGATCTGAGATGCGTTCTGTTATATGGATCTCAAAGTTTGTTAGATTTCAGTTAATCTGACCTGTTGAATTCCTGAAGTTTGTTAGAGGAATGGATGGTTCGGACCAATTTCTATTTCTGAGTTAATATGAAATAGAAATTCTATCAAGAGTGAACTGTCAAATTCTGTTTTTTTGTTCAGACTTTCAATTTCATGATTTCTTTTTCTGATATTTCCTTTTTATCTTCTGATTCTCTAATGCATGGCTATATCACAGTTTGTACAATATCTGTTGGTTTGGATTCTTTAGCTCATCACCGGCCACCAAATGTCTTTCCATTGATGCGGGGACCTGCCATAGGTGGTTTTCAGAAAGCTGCAAAGAAGAAGTGCAGCCCGGCAGTTCAGGATTCCTTCCAGAAAATGTCATTTCACTTTCTGTGCCTTTGTAATGATTCCTTCCTGATCCACTTGGATTTACAAAAATGATTGATTTTTCTCTTATTAGAAATTCTATTTCCTGCCAAAGGCTATCAACCTGAGCACATAAAGCATCATTTTGTGGGTTTTTAACGGTTGGAGTATGATCAGATCTTTGAAGTTGCCTTAAAACCTTGAAAGCACCAGATACAAGACCAGATACATCTGGCAATAGACCTTCCTTTTTTAGCAATTGCTGAACCAACAAGACCTGCACCAAGGAGAATGGTGATCTTCCCGAGTGATAGAGCCATGGTGTGTGGTCAGTGAACCTCCACGACTAGAGGAACACTCTGATGTATGAGATTTACACGGCTAAAACGGTACCACTTTAGGGTTCGGAAATGAGGGATTGTGGTGGTATTTGGATGTAAATGAATTTTGGTTTATGGACTTTGATGTAATATATTCATAAGCTGGATTGAAATTGTCACTTTTATGTAATTTTTTGAATGGTTGAAAGTGTAAATGTTCTTAGTTCTTGATTTTGTAATAGCCATGGTTGAATCAAGAAAAGAGACTTTGAATTAATTCACTTGTCTTTGAATTTATTCTCAAAATGTATCTTGAATGAATCGCGATCCCTTCTTTAACCTTAAGTTCAAAATCTTCTTTTTGTATCTCAAACATAATCCAAATTCTAAACAAAGCCAATTGACGAATCACTTATATTATGAGTACAAGAAAACCAGGAAAATCATCCACAAGTCCTGTAACATCTCTCGCATATATCTTGTTCTTCAAGCAAGTTAAATGATTTATCCTTGAATCACATTAAAAACTTCTATTCCATGTTCATCTTAAATCAATCCTTAATGTAACTCGAGCGTTCATGACAAGTCGAAACTCAATTGACTTCAAATGGCATGCTTGGTCAATGAACCTTAATCTCAATTGGATCCATAAATTCTAGTCATCTTGCATTTGAAACAAACATCTTTTATTTGATAAAATGAGCTAAATAAGCTCCTGACCCTATCTTGAATCAACCGTTAACAAAGCCTAGAACTTAATAAGCCCTTGAATCAATATTAACTCTGAGCACGATTAGAAGTTTCAACGAATCCAGATCACTAGTCATTTCTCTCAATAGTCCCAGTTAACTTGCGATTGAAGTAACAAATATTTGATGAGAACCGAAAACTGTATAAGTCCATAATGTTGAGGAAGGAGAAACTCAGGATAACCATAAGATCGAGCCCTAATACAATGATCCCCAGTTGAATCATAACAGAAGAAAACTCTAATTCTTAAGCATTGAAGAAAGATTACAACCTGATGCTGAGGAGAGAGAATATCCTTGTAGTTTGATGATAAAGAAGTCCAGGAAATAAAATCCTAATTCGAACAAATGATTGATGGAGAAATCAACCGAAACAAGCTTGTGCAAAGATAAGAGCCTTAAAGCCATTCAACGAACCTAATTCCCCGAAATCCCTGATCTCAAGCCAAACTATTGACTAATGATGCATGACGCGTCAGATGACCTAATGAAGGTTAGGTACCTCAATCTCAATTAAATCCACAGATTCTAGCCACCTTTCATTTGAAGCGACCAACCTCCATTCAGAGAGAGAAACCCTAATGCCAAAGCTCTTCGATCTTATAACCACGAGACCAATGCTATGTGCGAAATGTATAAAGTATGATGAGGGATCTTAGGGGAAAAATTGGGGTACAACAACTGCCCTTATTTAAGTGTCTTCTATCCGGAGATATGAAGATTAAAATCTTCGTTTCGAAGTGATTGAAGATACTTAAATATAAGGTAGAATCTACAATGCGATGCTTATGATTATGGATGTATGAATTTCACGCAGATGGGCCAGACGCGTACTGGAGAAGCAAAAGTAGAATCTACAAGTTGACAAAAGAATTCAATCAGGACGCTAAATCTCTGGAGAACAATACGACTCCTGGGATAGAAATTTGAATCTATTGGAGACAAATTAGTTCCGCTGGGGGAAAGAAAACTCAACCTTACTGGGGGTAGATCCCGAGAGGAGACAAAATAACATAAACTTCAAAACCGAGGGGAAAGTAATGGTGACAACGATTAACCGATAGATGTGAACTATCCACTCATAAAGGAGATAGCAAAAAGAGAGTAACATCGACACAGGGGATCGACAGTCGTTAATCAGAAAAGATCAATCTTACCTAAGAATGGTAATGAACTACCCACTCAAGAATGAAGGTAAAAAAAACAAACATAGGTCAATACTGACTTTTATTGAAGATAAAGAAACAGAAGATACACCGACATTTACTGAAGGTGGAGAAAAGAGAATGCGCCAGCTTTTACTGATGGTGACGTCTCAAAGAGTAATAACGAACTTCCCAAAATCCCGGCGTTCTTCCTAGAACGAGTAAAAGTACAAGCTATCTCAAATAAAGAGACTACCACTTGTAAAGATTTCACAACAAACTTCTCTTGCGAAACTTCCTCGAAGAGATACCATTTGATGGAGAATCAGATAAACTTCCCCTCGATCCAGACTATAAGCCACGAACTGGTCTCAGTTTCTTCTTTAACCAAGATATTTCACCTGGAAAGGGTAAAAATACAAGCTATCTCAAATAAATAGACTACCACTTGTAAATATTTCACAATAAACTTCCCTTGCGAAACTTCCTCGAAGAGATACCATTTGATGGAGAATCAGATAAACTTCCCCTCGATCCTGACTATAAGCCACAAACTGGTCTCAGTTTCTTCTTTAACCAAGATATTTCACTTGGAAAGGGTAAAAATACAAGCTACCTCAAATAAAGATACTATCACTTGTAAAGATTTCACAACAAACTTCTCTTGCGAAACTTCTTCGAAGAGATACCATTTTATGGAGAATTGGATAAAATTCCTCTCGATCTCGACTATAAGCCACGAACTGGTCTCAGTTTCTTCTTTAACCAAGATGTTTCACCTGGAAAGGATAAAAACACAAGCTATCTCAAATAAAGAGACTACCACTTGTAAAGATTTCATAACAAACTTCTCTTGCGAAACTTCTTCGAAGAGATACCATTTGATGGAGAATCAGATAAACTTCCCCTTGATCCAGACTATAAGCCACAAACTGGTCTCAGTTTCTTCTTTAACCAAGATATTTCACCTGGAAAGGATAAAAACACAAGCTATCTCAAATAAAGAGACTACCACTTGTAAAGATTTCACAACAAACTTCTCTTGCGAAACTTCTTCGAAGAGATACCATTTGATGGAGAATCAGATAAACTTCCCCTCGATCCTGACTATAAGCCACGAACTGGTCTCAGTTTCTTCCTTAACCAAGATGTTTCACCTGGAAAGGGTAAAAACACAAGCTATCTCAAATAAAGAGACTACCACTTGTAAAGATTTCACAACAAACTTCTCTTGCGAAACTTCCTCGAAGAGATACCATTTGATGGAGAATCAGATAAACTTCCCCTCGATCCTGACTATAAGCCACAAACTGGTCTCAGTTTCTTCTTTAACCAAGATATTTCACCTGGAAAGGGTAAAAATACAAGCTATCTCAAATAAAAAGACTACCACTTGTAAAGATTTCACAACAAACTTCTCTTGCGAAACTTCCTCGAAGAGATACCATTTGATGGAGAATCAGATAAACTTCCCCTTGATCTTGACTATAAGCCACGAACTGGTCTCAGTTTCTTCTTTAACCAAGATGTTTCACCTGGAAAGGGTAAAAACACAAGCTATCTCAAATAAAGAGACTACCACTTGTAAATATTTCACAACAAACTTCTCTTGTGAAACTTCCTCGAAGAGATACCATTTGATGGAAAATCAGATAAACTTCCCCTCGATCCTGACTATAAGCCACGAACTGGTCCCAGTTTCTTCTTTAACTAAGATATTTCACCTAGAAAGGGTAAAAATACAGCTGTAGGAATCTTTTAACGAACTGTCTTTATCATTAAAGTACAACCAAACTCAACAACAAACTATCTCTTATAATGACGAGACTACCATTCATTGGAGTAACAAATTTAAGCAACGAACTACCTCCCATAATGACGAGGCTACCATTCATTGGGAAAAAATCTTTATCAACGAACTACCTTCCATAACGACAAGGCTACCATTCATTGGAATATCAAATTTTCATCAACGAACTACCTTCCATAATGACAAGGCTACCATTCATTGAAAAAAAACAATATTCATCAAAGAACTACCTTCCATAATGACAAGGCTACCATTCATTGAAGAAAAAGATCTTCTTACGTTAACAGACTTACTGGGAAGAATAGGTTGCTCAAATAAAGAGAACCGCCGCTTTCCGTTTTAAGAAGGAATTGTAATAAGACTGGCGAGAAAAGAAGCTCGATTTCCTGGGGAAATACCAATACATTCCTATTGAGGAGAAAAAGTTTTTACGTGCAAAATAAATGCACAGTCTCAAAGCAAGGCTCGAAGCCTGCAGAAATCAGAATAATAATGTTGTCGGGAACTACAGACTCAAACCAGAAATAAACTGGAATGAAAAAAAATCAACCAAGTCAACACCCGATGAGAAATAAACTCAAAAGGGGATTATACTCCCTCCAAATAATGAACTGAATAGGAAGGCTGAAGCAAAAAATCTTCCATGAGGGATAACTCGGTGGGGGAAATTGAAAGGATATACACTTTCTGTTTAATATTGACAACTCTATTGGAGAGAGAGTAACATAACTTTGCAAAGAGGATAATATGCTGACAAAATATCAACGAATGCAAATGAGTGATGAGTTTTAAATTCATTTATGCATGATGTGTATGAATGCATGGATGTTATCATGCGCATGCTGACAAAACAACCATAATGTACTGGGGATAAACCAACAAGTCTAATCTTGAGTGAAGACAACACTCGGCCAAGTCACATGCAGGACGAAGATTAGATTCCACGAGAGGGTAAGCATCAATAAAGGAAACAAAGTCCTATTTCACGGCCTAACTTCGCTGGGAAAAACATGGCTTGAAAACAATCAAAGAACCACCTGACTAACAACAAATAAAGTTACGGGAATACCATAAACTCTTCTATGTCTCACTGGGGAATACCAATAAGGACTTTGATAAGGGAAGAGGAAGCTTCATCGTCTAGACTTCACTGGAGATCCCAAAACCAACTTCACTAGGGGAAGATGACAACCATGTCGTTGAGACTTCAACTGGGGATGTCAATACAGACTTTACCGGGGAAGATGCAAAACTACATTGTTGATACTTCAACTGGGGATTGTTATGCTAACTTCATTGGGGAAAAAGAAACTACACACACCAAAGAGAGCCTGGATATAGTCTTCAATACTAGGCATAACAGTTGTGTAAAATTCTCTGGAGAGAGATCATGGAATTTCACAAGATAAAAACTTCAGGGGGAAGTATCATATTTGACACATCTGGCGAATTAAGAAGTTGACAGCACCAGTAACGGGTCAGCTTGTGGGGATTTTAAATCAAACTTAGTGCATAGTGAGAGAAAACCCAAGGAGTAGACGCTTATCTCAAAACTTCTTAGAATGTATATTTCCCTTGTCTGGTTGCTTAGAAGCACAGTACAACAACAATATCATAACTGGAGGGTATAATATCCTGCTAAAGATTACTTCTCAACAGGAAGGGAGAAAGAGTTTAACAACTAAGCACGTGCTTTGTAACTTTGCGACCTCCGCTTGATCACCTTTTGACCATGGGAGGAAATTACACTCAGTCGGAGAAATCTGAATCAGGACCTGACTGGGGAGAATGGGACTACAAATCCACCAGCAAATAACTGCTTGAAGACAATCTGAACCAAAACTTAACGGGGAAAAATGGGAACACAGGCCCAAATGCCACACCACGTATTAGCTTATACGAGACTCATCTATCCTGAGAAACAATATCCTAAATAGAATACACACATATCAATAAGGGCAGCCAGGGGACTTTTCAAACTTAGGAGTTCGCCCATCCTTAGAATCACTACTTATGTGCCACTCGGATCATAATATCTGAAGTAAAAGGCAATTTCTAAAATTCTTTTCAAAACATTTTTTATTATTAAGTCTTTGGTTTTTGAAAATTTCTATCAATAATAAATGAAATTTTTGCGAATAGAATAAAAGTAAGAACTGCAAAGAATTGGATAAAGGCTCAAACTTTATTAATAGAATAGTAGTCTGCGAACGGCGAGACTCCATAGATGATTACAAAGTTTAGAAAATGGTAAGTATATGGAAAAGATACATTTGAATACGATGACCCATGTTCTCCCTAACAACTTAGAACTCTTGAGCAAAGACTTCAGTTGAAGTGTGATGAGAATCTGAAAAGATTGTTGCTTCAACGATCAAGTCTTGTCTGACGCAGTTACTTGCCAAGAAATCCCTAACTTTTGCCTAGGTTGCCCTTGCGGGTTTTCAACTTACCGGGAATAATTTATTCTGTTTATGTCTCTAATTTTTACCTAGACCGCCCTTTCGGGTTTTCAGCCTACCGAGATGCTCCTTTTTGCCTAAGTCGCCCTTTCGGGTTTTCAACTTAGCGAGCCATTCTTTTATTTCTTTAGGCAAAGTATTTCTTGACTGCATCAGTATTCAAAGGACGTGGGAACTCCTCGCCATCCATAGTTTCAAGAATCAATGCACCGCTAGAGAATGATTTCTTGACAACGTATGGACCTTCATAATTGGGAGTCCACTTGCCCCTAGAATCAGCGTTAAAAGACACGATCTTCCTGAGCACGAGGTCGCCTTCTCTGAATTCACGAGGCTAAACTTTCTTATCAAAAGCTTTCTTCATCCTTTTCTGATATAGCTGACCGTGACACAAAGCCGTCATTCTCTTTTCTTCAATCAGATTCAACTGGTCGAACCTATTCTGGATCCATTCAGCCTCTGACAACTTGGTTTCCATCATTACACGTAAAGAGGGAATCTCAACCTCGACGGGGAGCACTGCTTCTATACCATACACAAGTGAGAAATGGGTTGCCCCTGTTGAAGTGCGAACAGATGTACGATACCCATATAAAGCAAATGGGAGCATCTCATGCCAATCTTTATAAGTAACAACCATCTTCTGG
The DNA here is from genome assembly GCA_948472305.1 of Vicia faba. Lineage (NCBI taxonomy): Eukaryota > Viridiplantae > Streptophyta > Magnoliopsida > Fabales > Fabaceae > Vicia > Vicia faba. The sequence continues at coordinate 1,001,722,925 of OX451737.1, read as the reverse complement.
ATGATTTTCTTAATGTTCTTATTGGCAGCTTCGACGGCCCCCTTCATATTTGGCCTATAGGGAGATGAATTATGATGGATAATCTTGAATTCTTCATAAAGTTCTGTCATCATCTTATTATTTAAATTCGAACCATTGTCAGTGATAATCCTACTTGGCACACCATATCGACAAATCAGATTATGCTTGATAAAGCGTACTACCACATGCTTAGTAACATTGGCATATGAAGCTGCTTCCACCCACTTGGTGAAATAGTCAATCGCTACCAAGATAAAACGATGTCCATTCGAAGCCTTAGGTTCAATCATTCCTATCATATCAATACTCCACATAGAGAAAGGCCAAGGGGAGGAAATCACATTAAGAAGCGTCGGAGGCACATGGACTTTGTCTGCATAAATCTGGAATTTATGGCACTTCTTTGCAAATTTGTAACAGTCCGACTCCATTGTCAGCCAATAATAATCTGCCCTAAGCATCCTTTTTGCCATTGAATGTCCATTGGCATGGGTACCAAAGGAACCTTCATAGATCTCATGCATCAACATGTCTGCTTCGTGTTTATCCACGCATCTGAACAAGACCATGTCATGATATCTTTTGTATAACACATCCTCATTAAGGAAAAAAACTACATGCAAATCTTCTTAGGGTCTTCCTATCTTTATTTGATGCGCCCAATGGGTATTCCTGAGTTCGGAGAAAATGCTTGATATCATAATACCAAGGCTTTTCATGTGTTGTTTCCTCTATTGCAAATACATGAGCTGGTCTATCCAGATGTCGCAATGTGATACGAGGCACATCATTCAAAGCATTCACCTGATACATAGATGACAAAGTTTCCAAAGCATCTGCCATTTGATTTTCCTCCCTGGGAATATGATGAAATTCAACTTTGTTAAAGAAGGGTAATAGCCTTCTGGCATAATCTTTGTAAGGGATCAAGCCAGGGTGACGAGTATCCCATTCTCCTTTAATCTGGTTTATTACTAAAGCTGAATCTCCATAGACATCAAGAATTTTGATTCTGAGATCCATAGCTGCTTCAAGGCCCATGATACATGCTTCATACTCTGCCATGTTATTTGTACAATCAAAGGTCAGCCTTGCAGTGAAAGGGACATGAGACCCATGCAGAGTGATAATCACGATGCCAATCCCTTTTTCGTAAGCATTCACAGCTCCGTCAAACACCATGCCCCATCGGGATCCTGGATCAGGACCTTCCTCAGGCAAAGGTTCATCACAATCTTTTACTTTCAAAAACATCACATCTTAGTTGGGAAAGTCATATTTGATAGACTGATAGTCTTCAACCGGTTGGTGAGCAAGGTATTCCGCCAACACACTGCCTTTAATATCCTTCTGAGTGCGGTATTCAATATCATATTCAGACAACAACATCTGCCAGCGAGCGATTCTTCCGGTAAGAGAAGGATTTTTGAAGATGTACTTAATTGGATCCATTTTGGATATCAACCAAGTAGTGTGATTCAACATGTACTGACGCAGACGCTTCACTGCCCAAGCCAAAGCACAACATGTCTTTTCAAGTAGAGTGTATTGCAACTTGCAATCAGTGAACTTTTTACTCAGATAGTAAATGGCATATTCTTTTCTTCCCGTTTCATCTTGCTGTCCCAAAATGCAACCCATAGAATGACCCAACACTGTAAGATACATAATAAACGGTCTTCCCTCAATAGGAGGGAGCAAGATAGGAGGTTCAAGCAGATACTCTTTAATGCTTTCAAATGCCTTCTGGAAATCATCGGTCCATACACACCCTTGATCTTTCTTCAGAAGCTTGAAGACGGGTTTACACGTTGCATTCATATGGGAAATGAACCTAGAGATATAATTCAGGCGTCCGAGGAAACCTCTAAGTTGTTTTTCAGTCCTTGGAGCAGGCATTTCTTGAATTGCTCCGACTTTATCAGGATCAACTTCAATTCCTTTTTGACTGACAATGAAACCTAGCAACTTTCCCGAACAAACACCAAAGGTGCATTTATTCAGATTCAAATGAAGGCGATGCTTCTTTAAACGCTGAAATAACTTCAACAAATCTTCTATATGTCCTTCCTCGGTATGAGATTTAGCGATCATATCATCAACATATACTTCGATTTCCTTATGCATTAGATCATGGAATAAGGTTGTCATAGCCCTCTGGTACGTTGCACCAACGTTCTTCAACCCGAAGGGCATCACTCTGTAACAAAATGTTCCCCAGGGTGTGATAAACGTTATTTTTTCCATGTCCTCAGGAGCCATCTTAATTTGATTGTACCCAGAAAATCCGTCCATGAACGAGAACACTTTGAATTTTGCTGTGCTATCTACCAACATATCAATGTGTGGTAGTGGAAAGTCATCTTTTGGACTTGCTTTATTTAGATCTCTATAATCAACGCACATGCGAACTTTTCTGTCTTTCTTTGGTACCGGAACAATATTGGCAATCCATTGAGGATACACTGATGTCACAAGAAAACCAACATTGATCTATTTCAAGACTTCCTCTTTTATCTTCATTTCCATATCAGGGTGAGTTCTCCTTAACTTCTGCTTGATGAGAGGGCATTCTGGCTTCAACGGCAGGTGATGCTCCACGATGTCAGTGTCTAACCCAGACATATCCTGGTAAGACCAAGAAAAAATATCAGAATATTCTTTCAGCAACTCAATCAATTTCCTCTTCACGTTGGGATGAAGCGATTCTCCAATCTTGACTTCCCTTGGGTCTTCCTCTGATCCCAAGTCAATCACCTCCAACAACTCTTTATACGGCTAAATAGTATTCTCCTCGCGCTCAAGAAACCGTGAAACCTCTTCTGGGATTTCATCGTTTTCTTCTTCCTCGGTCAAATACACAGGATATTCAAAGTTGGGAGAGGGCGCAAGGTCATTGTATTCAATGGTTTTCTTAGTTAATCTGCACATGTGATTATGATTGATTTTAGAAACTAACCGATGTATAAGTGAGTATGCAGATTTTACTAATGATTATTATTTATTTCGAAAGGTTTTATCTGATTACCATTTTCCAAGAAAAAGCAATAAACAAAACATAATTTGGAAAGCAAAAACATCTTTTATTAATGATGTAAAAGTTCAAAACAAAAGACATGCCCGTACAACATCACTTTCACCTTGGGCAGAGTGAAAGGATTTTTGGAAAGATGACAAAAAACAAATTACTTCGAGATGTGGATGCAAGAAGGCACATCAATAGTGATCCAATTATGGACCCTCACTCCGTGCATTACGAAATTCGGCATCTCTTGCCCTGACTCATCCTCAAGGATGGCATTGATCTCTGAAGTAGCAGGATACAGATACCCTGCACTGTGGAATATGTCTTGGTATTTGTTGAAAGTAGACTTCGGCTTCAAAATCTCACCCTTATTATTCTTCACTGAGAAGCCCAGACCAGCTTTATTCCTATTCACTGGTTGATTAATAATTCGCCCCCACACCTTGCTAGGGCCATTCTGTACTACTTGTTGAGCATCTTTGAATGAAAGCGATAGAGTCCTCATTTTTCCTTATATTATCAGTCGACAAAGCTTGGAACTGCGTTCCAACAACCGTTTCGTCAGCCTCTACAACACTGAAGTAAGACAAATGAGATATTAATAAAGCTTGTAACCCGCTTATGATAACCACCTTCCCTTCCCGGACAAACTTCAACTTCTGATGAAGAGTCGATGTAACAACTCCTACCTCGTGGATCCATGGTCTTCCCAATAGACAACTGTAAGCAGGAACGATGTCCATCACTTGGAAAGTAATCTGGAACATGTGTGGACCTATATGCATAGGCAAGTCCACCTCTCTAATGACCGACTTCCTGGAGCCATCAAAGGCTTTCACTATGATACCACTAGGGCGCATGGGGGCTCCTTGGTACTTAAGCTTTGAGAGAGTACTTCTTGGAATCACGTTTAAAGCAAAAGCATTATCAATCAATACATTGGATAAAGAGTCATTTTAGCAATTCATCGAGATGTGTAGAGCCATATTATGGTTTCTTCCTTTCTCGGGTAATTCTTCATCACAAAAGCTCAAATTATTAAAAGAAGTAATATTCCTGACAATACCGTTAAACTGGTCCATGGGCATATCTCTTTCAACAAACGCTTGATCTAGCACTCTCATCAAGGATTCCCGATGGACAACAGAATTCATCAATAAGGCCAATATAGAAATCTTGGACAGGGTCTGTAACAACTGATCCACAATCTTATAGTCACTCATTTTAATGATCTTCAGCACATCATCGACTTCTTTCTCTAAAGTTGCGCCGCTAGATTCCCTGTCCGCCTTTTCAGGTTTAACAATAGTTTCGCCGACTTTCTTTCCATGATTAACATCTCCCCAAAAAGTAGGAGCAAATACCCGGCCACTACGCATCACTCGACTAGCTTCAGCAATATTTTCCACATGTGTCAAAGGCCGTATCGGGACTTCGATCCCGTCTTCTAGGATGGTCGCATTGTATTTATAGGGTACAACTCTGTCTAATTCATACGGGACACGACCAGGTAAACATATAACAACAGGGGTTACTGCAGGCTTTCTACAATATGTAATCTCCACTGGGGCAGGAATGTCAAAATGAGGTACAATAACATTCACCCTTACTTCTCTTGTACATCTAGACTTTGCGAAATCACCAACGAAAGTATCATCTTTAACCACAGGCTTGGACTCATCTTCAGAAAAGAATTCGTCAGCAAAAACATATTCATCATCCGACACGATCTCACCAGAATGGTCTTCAACAATGTTGACTCCATCATAACCATCTCTATTTCTTGTGACGCTGATAGTTCCTTTATCTAGATGTAATTGAATACCCCTCTTCACTAAGGAACAACCACGAGGATCTCTACAACAGATCTGACAACCACCATATTGATGTAACTCTTGCCCTGACATATGGCAAAAGTTGGCATGTAACTGTACCAGATTATCCTCCATATCATTCACGTCATAAATTTGAAACTCGCCGGGACATCCGTGCACCATGTTCACCCTTTCTTCACATTCAGTCTCGGTCCTGATAACACAAGCAAGGCCTTCATCAATCACCTTTTGGAGGTCAACTTTCGCCTTATCACATCCACGGCTATTCTGGCTGCAGATTTTACACATATTTTGGTCATGCATACAGTAGCCAAGCCTACAAAGGTCAGCGTGCATCTTCACCAAATCACCTTTTATCAAATTCACATCATAAATCCTGGACTCTCCTGGATCATTAGAAATCATATTCACCGTTCCTCCACCTCCATGTTTAGGAAACAGGTTATCTTTAAAATTGGGACCAACGTCTTTAAAGGACAGAATGCCAGATCTAATAATTTTTTGGACCTCGGACTTCAACAGATAGCAGTTCCCGATATTGTGCCCAGGGGCTCCCTGGTGGAATGCACACATCTGATTTGCCTTGTAATACCATGGTAAAGGAGACGGTATAGCGGGTGGAATCCTGGTCTGCACTAAATTTTTCTGAATCAACGCTGGAAATAGCTCTGTGTAACTCATAGGGATGGGGTCAAAGGGTTATCTTTTCTAAATCTGCCCTTGATTGCCATGTTGAGGTGCTATTTGGTGCGCGACAACAGTCGGAGCCACGTTAACAACCAGAGTGACTGAAGCAACCTGTTGTGGATGTGACTGACGCCTTCTAGGAGGTTTAGATCTTCTCTCTTGAACAACAACATTCGCATCTCCTTCCTTCTTTCTAGAAAATCCATATGACGATTTCTTTGCACCATTAGAACTTTCATCTCTCGTCAAATGGCCTTCTCTTATGGTTTCCTCTAAGTGAACCCCCATACCACCATCTCGGTGAAGTCACTCAGTGCACTTGCCACCATTCTTTCGTAGTAGAAGGAACCCAGAGTCTTTAAAAATATCTTCGTCATTTCCTTCTCTTCTATTGGGGGTATTACCTGAGCGGACACTTCACACCACCTTTGCGCGTATTCCTTAAACGACTCTTTATCTTTCTGGACCATAACGCTGAGTTGACCGCGATCAGGCGCCATGTCCACATTATACTTGTACTGCTTAATAAACGCCTCTCCTAGGTCATTGAAGGTATGAATATTAGCACTATCCAAGCTCATGTACCATTTTAGTGCAGCACCAGTCAGGCTATCTTGAAACAAATGGATCAGCAAACGTTGATCGTCAGTGTGAGTGGATATCCTTCTCACGTACATTATCAGATGAGACGGGGGCAAGTATTACCCTTATATTTCTCGAACTCTGGCACTTTGAATTTTGCAGGTACTTTTACATTTGGAACTAGACATAGATCGCTCACATGTTGTCCGAACAGTTATTTTCCCCGGAGGGCTTTCATTTCCTTTCGCAACTCATTAAACTGATCTTGGAAGTCATCCATTCTGTCATAGAATCCAATTCCTTCACTTAGAGGCGGAGTAGGATGGTTAACCACATCATTAATAACAGGGATAACATTCATTACTGGAGGCACGACATGCCGGATCTCATTGCTGACAAGAGGAGCATTATGTACCACGGGAGGGGCAGAAGTCATAACTTGTTGAGCAGATTGAGAAATTTGAAGAGTAGGGTTATATCCTTCTGGCATATAACCTTCGGGCATTCCCCATGGATATCCAGGAGGCATGCGATGCTGAGCAGCAGTAGTATTCAGAGCAACTGAGATGGGGGTTGTCGTAATTTCAGAGACAACTGTTGCTTGTTGTGGTTGCGTAGCCTGAGGAGGTGGAGGTGGTGGTGGCTGATTCTGAGCAGCCACCAACGACTCTACCAAAGCAGTCAAGTTTGCCATTCCGGTTCTCAAAGCAGTGACCTCTTTGCGTAGTTCGCGATTTTCTTGTTCAAGATTTTCCATCTGCCTCTTGAAAGTGCTTCAAGTATTATAACGATGAATATTTATGGTAGAAATCTCTGTAAAGAAACCCGAATCAAAGATAAGAAAACCTGTCGTGACCCACCTGCCATGATATGGTATGCATGGATGAATGGTTATGCATGAAGTGTCTTATCATTTCCAGGAGAATCCTTTGGTTTTTCATCAAGCATCGATAAGCAATAGGATAAACAACAAGATAAAATAAGACAAAGTTAAGATATCAGAGTAGAAACTACTCATATCATATAATCGAACAAACATCCATACGGTGGTGATTTAGTACAAATATAGTCAATTATTAAAGAGGCCCCGTCCAACAAGACTGGCGGTGACCTTGTCGATCAAAACAAGCATAAAATATAAGTGCAGTAAAAAGAATTCTCCTTAAGCTCAACCATCCAGCTAATCATTTCCAGAAAAAGGGTCTCCGGTCACAAAGCCCCTCTTCTTCACCAGCCCCAACAAATAATGATATTTGAGTTCCCAATCCTCAGAATCTATGTTTTCCACTTCGGCCTCTTCTGCTGGAACCTTGTCTTTGTTTGCTACCTGGGCTTTGATTATTGTCAACTCTTTCGTAACTTGAGTCAAGCGAACATCCTTCTCTCTCAACTTTTTCTTCAACATCTTAACCTCCTCACAATGCTTAGCTTCCAATTCCTTTTTAGCCAATCGAAGGTTTTCTATCTCTTGATGCTTAGCCTGTAGCTCTTCAACCTGTCGACTGGTAGTATCAGAACCCTCGACCCTAGGTCTTTTTGACCGCTCAAGCAAACCATGTTTTTCTAGTAACTGGTTCTTCAGCTTAACCTCTTTCATGAGCTTCTTCTTGTCTTGCAAGGCAAATGACATGTCCATATTCATTTCTTCCTGAATAGCTTGGAGTTTGAGATTTTCGGCCTTGACATTCTTAAAACATGTTACAGGCACGAACTCTAATCCTTCTGGGACCGACTGCATGGGAGATGAATCAATATGGAATAAAGAATTGTCTGCCTGAACATCCACTAATGGGTCGAAATCAGGTTGAGGATATAGAAACCCCCCCTTTTTGTAAGGTAACCGTACTTCCTTCACACGATCCTAAATCCAGCTCGTATAAGTATCATAGGCTACACTTCCATTCTGGCTGAAAGAAAGTTTACCTTTACAGCGAATATGTCCCCATGCCATCTTTACCTTTTAAGCAACACTTCATATTCTCCTTTACCGAAATAAATGATATCCATCACCTCCCGCTCATTGGGTCTATCTAACATTGCGAACCCTAATTGACGGCACGCTAGGATAGGGTTATAATTAATGCACCCCCTTGTCCCAATAAGTGGGACATTAGGGAATTCTCCACACCGTATAATGATCTCTTTCACACCTATCACACTTTGCCAAACAATATCATACGAAGTAAGTCCCATGATACGCTGAGACCATAAAGATGAATAGGCAGCATGAACAAAAGGCCCTTTTGTAGGCATATGCATCATCAACCATTTATAAAGCGCGATCGCGCAGCACATGACTTCCCCTTTCTTCCCATGTCGGGAATGGATGGTGTAATAAGTGTCGGCGAGTAGAGTTGGTATGGGGTTACCATTCATGAAGACATACAATGCGGATAGATGCACTAACTTCTCAGATACTGGAAAGAGGACTAAACCATAAATCATTGCTGCCAGCAGTGCATTAAACACGGTCCAATTCATGTCCTTTGCAAAACCCTTGGCCTTTGATATCAAGTAATTCAGAGGGAGACTGCCTGTGTCGCTTTTGTTAATCCAATTACTTTTAACTTCACCGTGAGTCAAATAGAGAGCTCTGGCATCGCCATATAGTCTGGAATCTATGGTGCTCGAACAAAAGGAATACTGTTGGTCACTTTGACATCCATAATGTGTGCTTACTCTTCGAGAGTTGGTGCCAACTGATAGTCCCAAAAAGTAAAACAGCGTAGCTGCGGATCATAGAACTGAAGAAGTGTGCTCACGACCCATTCTTCAAAATCATCATTCATCAACGCAATAGGTTTCCATATTGTCCTCTGAAAACTTTTTCATTTGGTCCTTTCACAAGAGCTCCCACCTCTCTCAATCGACCACCAAAGCATGGGAACTGATAAGCAGCAGTGTTTCTAAGAGGCTCTGAACTTGTCTTCATGTTGTTATCCATCTTTGATGCTGATGACAGACCTCAGAATAATCCTGGAAATGAAATGCAAATGCAGGTTAGGAAATTATATATTTTTTGCTTTTTTTTGGCGTTTCTTTTATAAAATAAATATGCCATGATGCAAGTGCAATAATCATAAGATCTAAGTTTCTGCAATGCTGGATAGTTGCTGAACTGATAACAGAACCACTGTCATATCTAACACGATTAAAGGTCTGGACCAAATCAGAATACCAAGGATCAAATTCATCGGTATAATCAGAGTCACTAACAGAACATGTATAATCACCATCTGTACCTGTAAATATTATTCCCTCCCCACTCACGGGGAAAGACTAGGTCGTGGTAAGGTCAATGGTAACTCAGAATCGAGGGAACTCCTGAAAAACTATCGCCATATCACCTACGTGAAAACGATGGCCCCTCATTTGTACCTCATCTGAGCATGGACGACATGACGGCCTAGTGAAACCTAAATCAACTAGCCATTCACATCCACTCTATTCCTAGTGTTCCTGTGGTTTCCACTTGGCCTAGGTATTGGGCCTTTTACCTCATAGTAACACCCACCCATCAAGAAACAAAGAAACCAGCACAACAACAATATAACAAATAACAATAAAGATGCAATGCAAACATATGCTCAAACATATACAAATGAATAATCTATAAAAGTATAATGATAAACACCCTAAGAAAAGAAAAATGGGAGCTAGGATTGACTCACGGGATGGACTAGCAATTGGTCAACACTTTTTCCCCAGTTAAGTCGCCATTTTTCTATAGCGGTAAAATCAATGAAGTCACCACCGAGTATTTATTTATCCCATATGAAAGGGAAAGGAAAATCATCGAAGAAAAACTTAAAGGGGGGAAATCAAGGTCTTGCGACCGAGAGATTGGGTAAGGGAGTCGATTACGTGAGGGGAAGGTATTAGCACCCCACACGTCCATAGTACTCTACAGGATCCACTCTAATCATTCTAATCAAAGGGTGTGTTTAATCTAATGCTTAAAGGTTATAAGCTAAGAGAGAATGCATGCAAAGAAAAAAGAAATAATGTAGGGAAAATAAAGTTGTACTCGCTTGGGCCTTACCCCAATGCCTACGTATCCTTTTTGAGGAATCAGAGCTACCATAGTTCGGCTCATATATTTTGTTTGTTTGTATTTTTTAAATGAACAATGTTACATTCGATCATTCCACCACTGCTCGACCTTTGGAGACTTACGACCTGTAGTGGAAAGGAGCTAACATGCTCTTAGAAGAGAAAAGACGAATGGCGAAAAGAAATGGATTGGTTGGTATTTTTATTATGAAAAGTATTTTTGTATGCTTAGCATTCTTTATACATTTGCCAAGAAAAAAAAGTTTTAGTTTTAAGTGCAATTATGCAAAAACAAGAAAAAAAACATCTAAGGGAGACTAACCTTTCTCTAACGTAATGTTATCATACAATGATGGATCCTACCTAAGTTAGCATTCCAAAGAAAGCCTAATAAAACTATCCTATAGGGAACATGCACTGAGAGCGAAGTCGTGATCTCAATTTCTAAATTGAGTGACTCATCGATCAACAAGAAATAAAGGAAAGCGATAAAATCCTATAGGGAACATGCACTGAGAGCGAAGTTGTGATCTCAATTTCTAAATTGAGTGACTCACCGATCAACAAGAAAGGAAGGAAAGCGATAAAATCCTATAGGGAGCATGCACTGAGAGCGAAGTCGTGATCTCAATTTCAAAATTGAGTGACTCATCGATCAACAAGAAAAGAAGCAACCACAAGCACAACACATAACAGAAATGAAGTGCGGAATGCCTGCTACAGGTCTTTAAACAACGACTTCGAGCACACGCTCTTTATTTCCTACTTCTCATGATATCTAGAAAAGCGATAAATGCAGAAATATAACTTGGAAGCAGTATAATACAAAACAAACAATGACGTCCGCAAAAAGTGCAACCAAGGTCAAGAAATCCAAAATACTTCGCGCGAGCTAGCATCAACACGCAAAAAGCCAGAGATCGAATATCCGAAATGGGTATCGAGGCATCATCAATGTGAAAATAAATCACAATAAAAAACTCAAACATGTCTGTATCATACACTAAACCTGCATAAAACTCAAATGTCGACAAGCAGAAATGAAGCACGAGTCTCAAATAATCAAAAGATTATGATTTAATATCCTAAAATCAACTAAAAAGCCTAAAATTTTTTATTGATTTGTAGTTTATTATAAAAAAAAACAAGAGGAATTCCTAAATTCTAGATATTTTTTATTGTTCTTATTATAAGTATTTTTGTTGATAAAAATTTTAAAAAAAAAACTAAGACTAAAAATTCAATGAAATGAAAAATAAGGGAGTCAAGGGGGGTGAGGCTATAAGTAAGGGTGCTGCAGTCTGTGCGCTAGGCCCATTTGATTGAGTCCAATAGCCATTTTTTGTTTTGTTTTTATTACCAGACTTTCCAAAAAGTGCAATCTACTTAAGGTATTCATTGCGCAAGGCGCAATCCAAGTTGAGACATCAGAAAATTCCTAATGCCAAATAAAGAAAATCAAAATTAAATTAAAAGAAAACCCAATCGAGAAAATGGTGTCGCTTCGCTTAGCGTGACCCTTCAACTTCTTTACTCAACTCAGTTTCTATTTCTCATTTTCAAGAGGAGATTTTCGGCGAGCATACCGCCACGAACGCCACCACTAAACCATCCTGAATCGCCATGGTTCACCATGTACCTACCTCAAAACACCACTCTGAATCCAGCTTCACCATCAATTTCTCCTAAAAAATTCGTGGAGCCTGAATCTTGAAAAAAAAAACTGAACCCTAGATCGCTTCAAAGGTAAATTAAATGAAGATGAAGTTCGATATTGTGTCATAACTATGGGCTCAAAATTCTATGATTCCGCACGTATTCACGGGATAGAAGAATTATGGCGCACGAAACCTAAGTTCACTCAGTCATGAAATCATGCGAGAAATTAGTGAATCGATCTCTAACCATAACGCAACACTAAGAGAAAGTTAAGACAATCATCGTGATGCCTACCTTAACACGGTGGCGGCGAAGAAGCGTTCGAGATTCAAAAAACTAGGTACTCTTTGAAATTATTTACTTCTTGTAGCTCCAGATTTTCTTCTGCTCTTCTTGTTCTTCTATCTTGCGATTCTTCTTCGTTTGATTCTTTGATTTTTCCGCATAACTGAATTATTGTGTTGTGTTGCCTTTGGTTGTGAATTATTAAGAGTTTATTGTTATCTGAGTGCTTCTGGTGCGAGCGATAACAGAGAAAGGTTGATGATGCTGATTGAAGATGCACATTGATAAAGAATTGAAGGATTTTGAAGATGAAGATCGAATCTTGTGCAGAGAGGTGAAAATGATAAAGCTTTGAAGTAGTTGATGATGGAGGTTTTTTGATTCACAGAAGAAGAGGGTTGAAGAATATGAGGATGATGCAGTTGCAGGGAAATTGCAGAGAGCCCCTTTTGGTGAGTTCTCTCATGTGTTTTTCTCTGTTTTTCTTTTGAATGAATTTCTTGAAGATTTTTCTGAGTTTTTGTGATTGGTCCCAGAAAAAATCCTGGATCTGTGTTGCGTTCTGTTATATGGATCTCAAAGTTTGTTAGATTTCAGTTAATCTGAGCTGTTGAATTCCCGAAGTTTGTTAGAGGAATGGATGGTTCAGATCAATTTCTGTTTCTGAGTTATTATGAAATAAAAATTCTATCAGGAGTGAACTGTCAAATTCTGTTTTTTTGTTCAGACTTTCAATTTCACAGTTTATTTTTCTGATATTTCCTTTTTATCTTCTGATTCTCTAATGCAGGGCTATATCACAATTTGTACGGTATCTGTTGGTTTTGATTCTTAAGCTCATCACTGGCCACCAAATGTCTTTCCATTGATGCGGGGACCTGGCATAGGTGGTTTTCAGAAAGCTGCAAAGAAGAAGTGCAGCCCGGTAGTTCAGGATTCCTTCCAGAAAACGTCATTTCACTTTCTGTGCCATTGTAATGATTCCTTCCTGATCCACTTGGATTTACAAAAATGATTGATTTTTCTCTTATTAGAAATTCTATTTCCTTCCGAAGGCTATCAACCTGAGCACGCAAAGCATCATTTTGTGGGTTTTTAACGGTTGGAGTAAGATCAGAGCTTTGAAGTTGCCTTAAAACCTTGAAAGCACCAGATACAAGACCAGATACATCTGGCAATAAACCTTCCTTTTTTAGCAATTGCTGAACCAACAAGACCTGCACCAAGGAGAATGGTGATCTTCCCGAGTGATACAACCATGGTGTGTGGCCAGTGAACCTCCGTGACTAGAGGAACAATCTGATGTATGAGATTTATAAGGAGAAAACAGTACCGTTTTAGGGTTCGACGATGAGGGATTGTGGTTGTATTTGGATGTAATTGAATTTTGGTTTATGGACTTTGATGTAATATATTCATAAGCTGGATTGAAATTGTCACTTTTATGTAATTTTGAATGGTTGAAAGTGTAAATGTTCTTAGTTCTTGATTTTGTAATAGCCATGGTTGAATCAAGAAAATAGACTTTGAATTAATTCACTTGTCTTTGAATTTATTCTCAAAATGTATCTTGAATGAATCGCGATCCCTTCTTTAACCTTAAGTTCAAAATCTTCTTTTTGTATCTCAAACATAATCTAAATTCTAAACAAAGCCAATTGGTGATACACTTATATTATGAGTACAAGAAAACCAGGAAAATTATCCACAAGTCATGTAACATCTCTCGCATATATCTTGTTCTTCAAGCAAGTTAAATGATTTATCCTTGAATCACATTAAAAACTTCTATTCCATGTTCATCTTAAATCGATCCTTAATGTAACTCGAGCGTTCATGACAATTCGAAACTCAATTGACTTCAAATGGAATGCTTGGTCAATGAACCTTAATCTCAATTGGATCCATAAATTCTAGTCATCTTGCATTTGAAACAAACATCTTTTATTTGATAAAATGAGCTAAATAAGCTCCTGACCCTATCTTGAATCAACCGTTAACAAAGCCATGAACTTAATAAGCCCTTGAATCAATATTAACTCTGAGCATGATTAGAAGTTTCAACGAATTCAGATCACTAGTCATTTCTCTCAATAGTCCCAGTTAACTTGCGATTGAAGTAATAAATATTTGATGAAAACCGAAAACTGTATAAGTCCACAATGTTGAGGAAGGAGAAACTCAAGATAACCACTAGATCGAGCCCTAATCCAATGATCCCCAGTTGAATCATAACAGAAGAAAACCCTAATTCTTAAGCATTGAAGAAAGATTACAACCTGATGCTGAGGAGAGAGAATATCCATGTAGTTTGATGATAAAGAAGTCCAGGAAATAAAATCCTAATTCGAACAAATGATTGATGGAGAAATCAACTGAAACAAGCTTGTGCGAAGGTAAGAGACTCAAAGCCATTCAACGAACCTAATTCCCCAAAATCCATGATCTCAAGCCAAACTATTGACTAATGATGCATGACGCGTCAGATGACCTAATGAAGGTTATGTACCACAATCTCAATTAAAACCACAGATTCTAGCCACCTTTCGTTTGAAGCGACCAACCTCCATTCAGAGAGAGAAACCCTAATGCCAAAGCTCTTCTATCTTATAACCATGAGACCAATGCTATGTGCGAAATGTACAAAGTATGATGAGGGATCTTAGGGTAAAAAATTGGTGTACAACAGCTTGCTCACAACCAAACATTTTACACCAATACTTTCACATTAAAACCTTTTTCAAAAGATAAAAACTTTTTGTATACGTTCTTATAGAGATGAGAACCATTACAAAAACATTTTTTCAAAATCACCTTCAAAAAACACAAACACCTCTTTGAACTATTTTTTGAAACAACACTTTGTATGCGTTCTTATAGAGACGAGAACCATTACAAAGACATTTTCAAATACTTTCAAAACCCACACCACAAGAATATTCAAACAAAAGCAAGTGATCTAGCGAGTAACTAAGAGCCCATGGAAAACCATGGATGAAAAGGGTGCTAACACCTTCCCTTTTCATAATCTACCCCCCGAACCCGAGAAGTAATCTCGAAAGGTCTTTCCTGTGCTTTTTTACCTTTCCTTTTGGATAAAAGAAAAGTCGGTGGCGACTCTTGCTAACCGCACAATTGCGATCAAACGCAAAACGACCCGAGTCAGTTCTTCCACCGTATCACAGAACTGATGACTCTGCTGGGGAATCTTCTAAAAGTGGGGTTACCTTAGGGCTATATCACATTTACTTGCTTTCATTGTTTGACTTGTATGCTTTAAATTATGGTTTTTTGTTTGGGTTTGAATCCTCCACCCGGATTTGGGATACCTTATAGGTAAGTAGCAATACGTTGTGGAAACTGTGCGGGGTATACCAACTCGGTCTAAGTAATAGATACGTTAGTGCGACATATTTGTGGGTACCGGTAGCCCTTGAGTAGTATAGGAGAACACGGGGCCGCTGAGTGATATCATGAAGCACTAATAAACTTTTAGAACCTTTACTTGACCAACTTGGCCATTAGGACGTAGTGAGATGACCGGCTTTGGTGCAGTCCGAAGTTGGTAGATACTCGATACTACACTCATTGAGGTTTGGTTTTTTAGGATATTTCGGTCGCCATTAAAGAGGCTTGCGCTGAAACAATGCCCAAGGAAACAAACCAGTGATATTGAGCTCTTTAGAACCCGGTTACTATTACTAGGACAAGTTTTAAGCCAACTAAACTTCAAGAGGGTACTTACCTATGAGACTCCATACAAGCCTAAACCTAAGGACTTGTTTGCTTTGTTTGTGTATATTTTACTTGTACATAACATCATGAACATCATAACATCATACTGATACTCACTAACCATTTCAAGGAGTTATGGGATTTATCTTTGTTTCTGTTTTGTAGGACATGGATTCTCTTCGCAGGAAAACTATTCAAGTCAACCTTGTAAGGATTCCCCCTCAACTTAAAGAGCTAGCTTCAAGGATTCCTGAAAACTCTCCATTCACCGAGAGACATGGTCGCATACTAAACTTGGTTACCTCCAACACAAATAAAGATATGATGAAGGTGCTCTTTCAGTTCTTTGATCCTTTACACTATTGCTTCACATTTACTGATTATCAACTTGTGCCTACTTTGGATGAATTCTCCCGACTCTTGAGGATTCCCATTCTCAATCAACTACCTTTCAACGGTACGGAAAGAGACCTAAAGCCAAAATAGTTTGCTCAAGCTCTACACTTGCAACCATCTGATGTCACAACTAATTGGGAAACAAGGAGTGGTGTCAAAGGCTTCTTAGCTAAGTTCTTGTTTGAGAAAGCCCAAAACTGTTGGAACTCTTTGGATCTACAAGATTTTGAGGAAATTGTGGCTCTCCTCATCAATGGGATGGTTTTTTTTCCAAGTCCTGACCAACTCATAGATGTGAACACCGTCAAAATCTTCATATCTTGTAACCCGGTGCCTACCTTGCTAGGAGACATCCTACATTCTTTTCACACTCGCACTATGAGGAAAAGAGGTATCCTTATGTGTTTTACTCCTCTCTTGGCGAGATGGTTTACTTTGCATCTTCCCCAATCTGTATTAAGGAATGGGTAAGGTTCAAGGTGGTCACAAAGGTTGATGACGCTCAAGCATTCAGACATTCATTGGTGTTCCCGATCTATAGAGAATGTTATCATCGTCGACCATTGTGGAGAGTTCACTAATGTCCCTTTACTTGGCATTATGGGAGGTATCACCTATAAACCCTGTTTGGCTCTAAGACAATTTGGTTATGCCCGAAGGGATGGCCCACATGAGATGCTCATTCAAGGTTTGGTATTTGACTACGAGAACGACGATCAAGGTCTTCGCCAGAGATTCATCCGAGCTTGGAGGATGTTGAACAAGGTAGATAGCAAGACATTGGGGCACAAGAATTCCATCCCTCTTGAGACTTACCTCAAATGGGTACGAGCTCGTGCTCAGAGTCTTATGATGCTTATCCCTCCATTCTCCCGGTGATCATATAGCCTATTGTGGAAGGAGATATTCCTTACACCATCCTTCACCCTGACATGCCCACCTCTCTTGAAGACTTACAAAGAGATTGGATACAGCTCAAGGGAGAGCGAGACACTTTTGAGGCCCAATTCTACGCTAGCGAGAAGAAGGTTTTGGAACTCACTAAGCAACTTCATGAGGAGAGGACCCTGAATGCCTACATCACACCAAAGAGGATGCACAATACCTTTTTATCTTAGAGTTTTTTGTTGTATTTCTATGTAAGCCCAAAGAGGCATTGATGTACTCAAGCTTTAATTTATTAATATAACGTGTGTTTCCTTTTTGTCTAAAACAAATTTGAATCTCTAAGTTCCTTGAAATCATTGCATACACATTTACTATTCATCATAAAATAAGCAGGTTTCTTGCGACAAGTCTCCTCATCTTTCTACTATTTATTTCAGTAAGATGGATCTCGAGCAAACGGTGAAGGACCTCCAAACACAAAACGCTCAGTTTCAACAGATGTTCTTAACTCTAGCCAAAGGACAAGAAGAGTTGAAGACCTTGCTGGTTGAAAAGAAAAAGAAGAAAACAAAGAAGATAACCGGAGTTCTAAACATGGGAAGAAGATTCCAAGGGCAGACAAGAAGGACCTTAAACTTTGCAACGTCATCTGGTGAGAAAGATAATCAAGTTGGGAAAGGCAAAGAAACAGTTGTCCAGCCAGAGTCAGAAGAGGAAGAGGAAGAAGAAGATTATTCCGAAGAACAATACCCTCCAGCCGACGACAAGTATAAACATCTAGAAGAACGGTTAAGTGCAATGGAAATCCAAAAAGTGCCTGGATTGGACTTTGAGGAGTTGGGGTTAATATCTTGCATAATCATTCCTCCAAAATTCAAAGCACCGGTGTTCGCTAAATACGATGGAGTTTCATGTCCCAAAATGCATCTCTGATCCTATGTGAGAAAAATCCAACCACATACCGCTGACAAGGACTTACGGGTACACTTCTTCCAAGACAGTCTGTCTGGAACTCAACTTGATTAGTTTTATTAGTTAGAAAGAGCCAATGTTCATAAATGGGAAGATCTGGCTGCTGCCTTTTACAAACAATACCAATACAACGCTGATCTTGCACCCACCCGTACTCAACTCCAGAGTATGGTCATGGTTTCAAGTGAAGGCTTTAAGGACTATGCACAAAAGTGGAGGGACTTAGCAGGAAGAGTCCAACCTCCCCTATATGAAAGAGAATTAGTAGACATGTTCTTGGGCACTTTGTCTGGTCCTTTCTTCAATCACTTAATTGGGAGTTCATCGGAAGGCTTTATTGAGTTGATATTGACCGGAGAAAGGGTGGAAGCCGGGATAAAGAATGGGAAAATTAAAAAAGATGCATCCCCTGCTGTTGTAAGGAAAACATTCATTGGAAAGAAAGAAGTTGTTGCTATATATCCTTATAGAAGTCAAGATAGGACTGAACGCCATCCAATGGTGGGGGTTATCATGATTCCTAAGCCTACGCCTGCTCAGCAAAGAAGCAACCAGCAAAGAACGGATAGACCAGTCAGACAGTTCACCAAAATTAACATGACCCTATCTCAGGTATTACCACATTTGTTAAGATCCAACCTAGTGACTTTGAAGGAAGCTCTAAAGAACCCTAACACAACTTCTCCTCACTATCATCCTAATACCCGCTGTGCATACCATTCTGAGAGTCCCGACCATGACACTAACAACTGTTGGGCTCTGAAGAACAAAGTACAAGACCTCCTTAAAGCCAAAGAGATTGAATTCGACGCGCCAAAAATTCCCAATGTCATTACTGCCCCTATGCCCAAACACGACCATAATGCCAACGCCATTGAGGAAGATATGTCTGTTACTTCAGTTGATGAACTTGTGACCCCACTCCTAACTATCAAAAAGAATTTGTTTAATGCCGATGTATTCCCAGGGTGTGATGAAAGCTGTCATTTTTGTTTGTCCTCGCCAACCAGCTGTCCTTTGTTAAAAGCAGGCATTTAAAGCCTAATAGATAACAAGGAAACTTTGTTCGAAAATACTTCTGTTCCAACTGTTTCTTATAATGATGTTTCCATAGTGACCATTTCCGACAATTCTTCCAGGGTCTCCACCAAAAGACCCGTTAGAATTACATCAGTTCCTAAAGTAGCCCCTTTGATAATTACAATGCCTGGACAAATCCCGTATTCATCAGACAAAACCGTACCATGGAATTGTGGAGGGGATGTCTACTACCACGGTATCAAGCAAGATTAGCCAGTTGCTGAAGATTCAAGTTCTGATAAAGTTGACTCCGATATCAGTAATATTGCAGGGACTAGTAAGATAACCTGGAGCAGAAGGATTTTCTCTCCAGAAATTTCTCCCCCAAGAGTTATTTCTGGACCTGTTATCATTCATGCTGTTGCTCCTCCAAAGGCTGTTACCAGTCCTACAATCATATATGTTAATACTCCTGTTTACAAAGCTGTTACAGTCCCTATTGACATCCCTACTTCCGAGTCAACTGAGACTCTAGGTAAAGGTATTCTAGTTGAGCCTGTCCGAACGAAGGCACAATCAATAGCTATCCCTGAGACCTCCCGAAAAGAGATGGAGGAAATTCTAAATATCATAAAAAGAAGAGACCACAACGTAGTCGAGAAATTGGGGAAAACTCCATCAACAATTTCCATGCTGTCTTTGTTGTTATGTTTCGAGGCTCACGCAAAAGCCTTGGTAAAATTCCTGAAAACTGCCCATGTACCCCAAGAAACATCTGCCGATCAGTTCCAAGACTGCGTAGCCAACTTGACTGCAGATAATGGTTTAGGTTTTTCAGATGCTGATTTAACGCCAAGAGGGAGGAATCATAACGAGGCATTACACGTCTCAGTTGAATGCAGAGGCACGACCTTGGCTCATGTTTTGGTTGACACCGGTTCGTCTCTGAATGTGTTGCCTAAAAAATCTCTTGATAGGATGGACTGTGAAGGATTGACATTGAAACCAAGCAACATAGTAGTGAGGGCCTCTAACGGCTCAAAATGGATGGTGCATGGGGAAGTGGACATCCCCATAAAAGTTGAAACCCAAATATTTGATTCAACTTTTTATGTAATGGATATTCTCCCTTCATATTCCTGCTTGTTAGGCCGACCGTGGATTCACAATGCTGCCGCTGTTACCTCTACGTTGCATCAAATGCTGAAATATCCAATTCAAGGGAAAATTATCACCGTTCATGGAGAAGAAGAGTATATGGTCAGCCATCTAAATTCCTTCAGATATGTGGAAATAGATGGTGAATTTATTGAAACTCCATTCCAGCACTTTGAAGAAGTCCCGCAAGATATAGCAGTAACCAAGGCTGTGTCTCAAGTTTCCAAGATCACAAGGCCTCCACTCAAGATGTCGTCTTTAAAGGATGCCAAGGAAGTGATAGAAGAAGGTGGGTGCACTATTTGGGGACAACTCCCAGATATCCCATACAAATCTGACAAATTTGGTTTGGGTTTCACTTTAGGTGCCCAGAAGGCTGTACGCTGCGCTCGTGCCGAAGGACCACCCTTGAAGATCAGCAACCACCAAGCCAACGCAATAGAGTATGATGAAGACAACTACAACTTGGAGGATTGGATTTACCCAAATGCCAGTGTAGGGCTCAGCAACTGGGAGGCTAGAGATTTTGTCCCGATCACTTTTATCCCACAGTAATTTGTCTTTAAATTTTGTCAGATCTATAATATTAAAACAATTCGGACTCTTAAAACCTTGTGTCTTACCCGAGGTACAATGGTCCATTTGTAAGGGTTATTATCTCATTTCTATATGACATCAATGAATCATGGACGATTTTGCATACAAAATTTGTGCTCATTGTTTTTTCTTTTTACATTTTCATTTCTTTCAAAGATAGCTATACTCTTACACACACTCACACTCATAATGCAGGTCTACATCCATTCGGGATCCCATGGGTAACGGTTCTGCTATGGCCTTTTGTGACTCTGAAAATCTAATCTACCAAGTTGAATACGAAGGTGAGGAAGATTATGAAGTACCAGGGGAACTAGCCAGGTTACTGCGACAATAAGAGAGGACCATTCAGCCCCACGAGGAACCTGTGGACACAATCAACCTAGGTACCGAAGAAGACAAAAGAGAGGTCAAGGTGGGTGCCAATCTGGAACCCAGTGTCAAAGAGCATCTGATTCAGTTGCTGCACGATTATGTTGAAGTCTTTGCCTGGTCGTATGAAGACATGGCAGGACTTGATGCACATATTATGGTACATCGTCTACCAACAAAAGAAGATTATCCACCGGTGAAACAAAAGGTCCGTCGCATGCGACCAGACATGTCAGAGAAGATCAAAGCAGAAGTCATAAAACAATTTAACGCCGGATTCTTGGCCGTCACCTCCTATCCGCAATGGGTTGCCAACGTTGTTCCCGTGCCCAAAAAGGACGACAATGTATGAATGTGCATGGACTACAAAGATTTGAATAGGGCAAGCCCTAAGGATGATTTCCCACTACCCCACATTGATGTTCTAGTTGATAATACGGTACAACATAAAGTGTTTTCCTTCATGGACGGTTTTTCAGGTTATAACCAAATCAAAATGGCGCCTGAGGACATGGAGAAAACAACCTTTGTCACATAGTGGGGGACATTCTGCTACAAGGTTATGCCATTCGGACTGAAGAATGCAGGGGCAACCTATCAGCGTGCCATGGTAGCCCTATTTCACGACATGATACATCACGAAATAGAAGTCTATATGGACGACATGATAGCTAGATCTCAAACAGAGGAATAGCATCTTAATCATCTACAAAAGCTGTTTGAGAGGCTAAAGAAATACAAGCTGAGGTTGAACCCAAATAAATGTACATTTGGGGTAAGGTCTGGTAAACTCATAGGCTTTGTTGTCAGCGATAAAGGAATCGAAGTGGATCCCACCAAAGTGAAAGCAATACAAGAGATGTCTGCTCCTCGTACTGAGAAGGAAGTCAGAGGATTCTTGGGACGTTTAAACTACATTGCCAGATTCATTTCTCACCTGACAGCTACTTGTAAACCAATCTTCAAATTATTGAAGAAAGATCAAGTAGTCAAATGGAATGACGAGTGTCAAACTGCTTTCGACAAGATCAAAGAGTACCTGCAAGAGCCTCCTGTTTTAATGCCACCAGTTGAGGGAAGACCGTTGATCATGTATCTGACTGTTTTGGAAAATTCAATGGGGTGTGTGCTGGGGAAGAATGACGAGTCTGGCCAAAAAGAGCATGCTATTTATTACTTGAGCGAAAAGTTTACCAACTGTGAAACAAGATATTCATTGCTCGAGAAAACTTGATGCGTTCTGGCATGGACAGCTCGCTGGCTAAGACAGTATATGCTGACCCATACTACCTTATTGATATCTAAAATGGATCCAATAAAATATATCTTTGAGAAACCTGCTCTCTCTGGGAGAATAGCGAGATGGCAGCTGATCCTGACAGAATATGACATACAGTATACTACCCAAAAAGCAATAAAGGGGAGTGTACCAGCTAATCACCTTGCTCACCAAGCTGTGAAAGACTACCAGTCCATGAAGTTCGAATTCCCAGATGAAGATGTAATCTCAAGCCTCAACTCAACTTTAGTTTTGATGAAAGAAAAACAAGCACTATGGCAAGAAGGAAAAGAAGTGGAATTAGCTTAAAGCATCATTCACTCAAAGCTTCAAGGATCATGGCAAGCAACCAAGTATATCAATTCTCATTTGAACTAAATTGATTAGAAATGCTCAAAAATGATATACACACTTGTCACAACACTTCACTTAAAGTTTAAAGCAAATTCTAAGTTTTTCACTAATGTAAATCGATTAACACATCATGTAAATCGATTTACACATGTTTTTTTTTAAAAACTGATTGCCCCTGGCAGCAATCGATTTGCATGGAGTGTAAATCGATTGATTACTGAACTGAGTTAATTTTTTAACACTAGTAAATCGATTAAAATATCATGTAAATCGATTTACACTTCAAATTTTTTGAAAACAAGAACGTTACAAACCCGTGCAATCGATTCACATCTAATGCTAATCGATTTACACGTTGTAATTTTTGAAAAATCTGAACTTGATTCAAGATATCCTTCACACCTTTTCTCCAATGGTTGCGTGGTCATACATTGCATCTTCTCAAGTTTTACAAACAGAAAAGTGGTATCCATTTGGAAAGGTATCTTGATTGCTTTAAATACTAGATCTTTCAAATTATAAAACAACTCTTCTCTCATGCAATAATTCTGAACTTTGTAAAATATTCAAACTTCATATTTCTTATTTTTTAAGAACAAAGATTTTCTGCACTTTCACACATATAAGAACAGAAATCTTTGAGCATTTTCTAACCATTGTGTTACAGTTTGAATTGCTTACAAGAGAAGAAAGAAGAAACTTCATTGAAGTCACTCTATGTGATCAACATCTTTCAAGAAATCATATTTCATAGAATTATACTAAGTGTAACTTATTTCCAGGATTGTTGGAATTAAGTATTAGAATACTTTTGTACCTTGTTGTCAATTGTTGGAAACAAGAGGTATCTTTTGAGAGGATTGTTCTCAAGAGACTTATTGGAAATCCAAGAGGGTGTTCTTGGTATTTGTTAGTGTCTTTAGTTGATAAGACTAGGAAGAGTCTTGTAAAAGTTCTAACAAAATAGTGAAATCTCTTGCGTGTTCGCAAGGGGACTGGACGTACTTCCGGGGTGTGGAAGGAACCAGGATAAATCTCCGTGTCTCTTTACTTTCTGCACTTTACCGTTTTCCATAGCACTAAAACAAATCCAGAAAGTGTAAAATAAATCAAAAATCGACCACCACCTAATTCACCCCCCTCTTAGGCGCAATCTTAAACTTACAATTGGTATCAGAGCAGGTTATAGGTAACCTGCTCCTAGAGATCCAGAATGGCTTCCGCAAATCAATAACCCGTTTTCAGAGATGGTGGTAGTAACAACAAGCCTCCTCTATTTATGGCGAATACTTTGATTTTTGAAAAATACGCATGAGGGCGCATCTAGAATCACAAGGAGAAGAAATATGGGATGCCGTAGAAAATGGTCCATTCATTCCTATAACAGTTATCAACAGTGTCGGCACGGCTAAACCCAAAACTGCATGGGATGATGACGACAAGAAAAAAGTCCTCTATGATAAAAAGGCCGTAAATCTACTTCAAGGTGCACTATGCATGGATAAGTTCTTTCGTGTATCTGCATGTAAATCAGCGAAAGAAATATGGGGCACCTTGGTACAAACACATGAAGGAACCGTTGAAGTTAAGAGATCAAGGCTGAATACTTTAAGTCAAGAATACGAGTTATTCCGAATGCAGCCCGGAGAAACCATTCTCGACCTATAAAAGAGATTCATCCACTTAACAAATCACTTAAGTGCTCTTGGTAAAACCTTGACAAATGATGAACTTAACTTGAAAGTCCTTAGATCATTGACTAGGGAATGGAAACCAAAGGTAACGACAATCTCGGAAAAGAAGAGTCTCTCTGCAATGACTTCCGCTACATTATTTGGTAAACTTCAAGAATACGAAACGGAACTCAATAGACTTGAAAAACATGAGAATCTAGAAAAGAAATCCAAAAACATTGCTTTAAAAATTGATTCAAAGGAAGTAGTAAAAGAAGACAATCCGGAAGAAGATGAAAATTTCATGCTTCTTGTTAAAAGACTTGGGAAGTTTTTTGGCAGAAATGACAAGGGCGGATCTCATGCAAATAAGAGAAAGCACTTCAAGAAAAGAGAAGCCTCCACATCACACAAGATGTCTCATGTTATGAATGTGGAAAGCAAGGACATATCAAGCCAGACATTCCAAATCTCCCAAATAAAAATGTATTCAAAGGAAAGGACTCAAAACACAAGAAAGCCTACATAGCATGGGAAGATAATGATATGAGTAGTACATCGGAATCGGAAAGCGACGAATGTGCAAATTTAGCCTTAATGGCATCGCATCACTCCGACGATGAAGAAGAGGTTAGTAATGAATTTAATCTTTTTGATGATGATGTTCAAGGTGCCATTGATGAACTCTTGAAAGAATGCAAAAGTTTATACAAAAAGGTGTCAAGCCAATAAAAAGAACTTCTAATTTGTCACGAAAAAATTGACACCATGACTAAATATTTTGATCTTCAAAAACAAAATTTTATAAAAGAAAAGGAAAACTTTGCATGCACCAAGTGTGAATCAAATGTCTTTCAAATTTTTCAATTGAAAAGAGTCATTGAACGATATGAAAAAAGACAAATAGGATTGGAAGGATTACTAAGCGAACAATGTTATCCAAATGATAAAAGAGGTCTTGGTTATGTGAATACTAAGAAACCAAGTAACCATCCCACTATTTTTGTAAAGGCTAGTAATAGTTCCAATCCCAAGATAGTAGAAAATAAGCAAGTTGTTCATAATCATCAAAAGAAAAAGCCACATGTATCTAAAAGAAAACAAATTCCTAGATACAAGAGCAAATTTGTTCCAAACTGTTTTTACTGTGGTATTGTTGGACACACACTTAATGCATGCTATATTAGAAATTTCAGTATGGCTAGTGGACACTATGCATGGGTGAAAAAGGGAACTAACTATGAAGGACCAAAGGCCACTTGGGTACCTAACAAGAAATAATTTGTTTTTGTAGGTATGCTTGAAATCCACATCAAACCTTTGGTATCTTGATAGTGGATGTTCAAAGCATATGACAGGAGATGTACACCAATTTTCATATCTAGTACATAAAGCCAAAGGGTATGTCACCTATGGAGACAACACCAAAGGAAAGATTCTTGGCGTTGGAATAGTTGGCACACCTCCATCCATTCAAATTGAGGATGTTCTCTATGTTGAAGGATTAAAGCACAACCTTCTTAGCATAAGTCAACTTTGCGATAAAGGGTTCAAAATCAAATTCAACAAAGAAGAATGCCTAATTATGGATGAGGCAACCAATGAGGTAAAACTCAAAGGTATAAGATCTAACAATATTTTTATGATTACTTTAGATGATTTGTCTATGAAGGTACAATGTCTCATGGTAAACAACAATGACGCTTGGTTATGGCACAAGAGGATTGCTCACATACACATGGAGCACTTGAACAAATTAGTTAAGCATGAATTAGTTATTGGTCTACCAAAGATGAAATTCATCAAAGACAAATTATGTAGTGCATGCAAAAAGGGCAAACAAACTAAATCAACTTTCAAACCAAAGAATGTGGTTTCAACAACAAGACCACTTCAATTGTTGCACATGGATCTTTTTGGTCCATCTAGAACAAGAAGCTTCGGAGGTAACATTTATGCTTTAGTTATTGTAGATTTTTTTTCCCGTTTTGCTTGGACTTTGTTTTTAGTGCACAAAAATGACGCATTCAAGGCATTCAAGAGATATGCAAAACAAGTTCAAAATGAGAAGTCATTAAAGATAACATCAATCCGAAGTGATCATGGTGGAGAGTTCCAAAACAGTCTGTTTGAAGAATTTTGTGAAGAAAATGGGATCTTCCACAATTTTTCAGCACCAAGAACTCCACAACAAAATGGAGTAGTTGAAAGGAAAAATAGGTCTTTGATAGAACTTGCCAGAACCATGCTTAGTGACTCAAGTTTGCCTAAATATTTTTGGGCGGATGCGGTAAGCACGGCATGTTACGTAAGCAATCGCGTGATCATAAGACCTATACTAAAGAAAACTCCATATGAGATTTACAAAGGAAGAAAGCCAAATATCTCTCACTTTCACATTTTCGGGTGCAAATGTTTTGTCCTTAACAACGACAAAGACAATCTCGGTAAGTTCGATGGAAAATTGGATGAAGGTATTTTTCTTGGTTACTCCCTCTCTAGCAAAGCTTTTAGAATTTACAATAAAAGAACTTTAACTATAGAAGAATCAATGCATGTTTCTTTTGATGAATCTAACACCTCCAAGGAGGAAGTTGTTATTTGTGATGATGATGATTCTATAGATTTACCTCATGAGAATTCATGCGAAGGTGGAAAAATTGTCAACCCGGAACAAACACATGAACTTTCACATCAAAATGGAAATGATGATGGTCTTCTTCAAGAATGGATAACTCATCGTGATCATCCAATTGACAACATAATTGGAGATATTAGCAAAGGGGTATCTACACGGCTAAATCTTAAAGATGCATGCTTAAATATGGCTTTTGTATCTCAAGTTGAACCTACCAAAGTGGCTCAAGCACTAGAAGATGATCAATGGATCCTTGCCATGCAAGAGGAGCTAAACCAATTCGAGCGGAACGAAGTTTGGGAACTTGTTCCTAATCCAGGAAATAAACGTATCATTGGAACCAAATGGGTATTCAAAAACAAGATGGATGAAAATGGTATAATCACTCGAAACAAGGCAAGACTAGTTGCTCAAGGATACAACCAAGAGGAAGGAATTGATTTTGAAGAAACTTTTTCTCCGGTAGCACGTTTGGAAGCAATAAGACTATTACTTGCATATGCATGCTCATTGGACTTTGAACTTTTTCAAATGGATGTAAAAAGCGCATTTCTCAACGGATTCATAAATGAAGAAGTCTATGTAAAGCAACCTCCCGGATTTGAAGACTTAAAACATCCTAATCATGTCTTCAATCTGAAGAAAGCTCTCTATAGGCTGAAGCAAGCACCAAGGGCTTGGTATGATATACTAAGCGCATTCCTATGTGAAAAAGGGTTTGTAAAGGGTAAAGTTGATACCATTCTCTTCATAAAAAATGTTAATCATCATACTCTACTTGTACAAATCTATGTAGATGATATTGTTTTCGGTTCAACTAACCAAAATATGTGCAAGGAATTTTCATCTATGATGCAAGGAGAGTTTGAGATATCTATGATGGGAAGATTGAATTTCTTTCTCAGTTTTCAAATTAAGCAACTCAAACACGGTATCTTCATAAACCAATCAAAATATTGCAAAGACCTTATAAAGAAGTTTGATATGGAAAGCAGCAAAGAAAGTGCAATTCCTATGGGATCCGGAACCTATCTTGATCCAGATGAATCAGGGAACTCTATTGACATAACTAAGTATCGTGGAATGATTGGCTCACTCCTCTACTTAAAAGCAAGTAGACCTGACATCATGTTCAGCGTTTGCCTATGTGCAAGATATCAAGCCAATCCTAAAGAGTCTCGCCTTGCAGCAGTCAAGCGCATAATAAAATATCTCAAAGGAACAACCAACGTCGGATTATGGTATCCAAAAGGTAGTATGTGCAATCTAGTTGGTTATTCTGATGCTGACTATGCAGGTTGTAAGACTGATCGCAAAAGTACAAGTGGAACATGTCACATTCTTGGAAATGCCTTGGTTTCATGGTCATGCAAAAAGCAAGCAAGCGTCGCTCTCAGCACTGCCGAAGCAGAATACATTGCGGCTGGAAGTGGATGCGCTCAAATTCTTTGGCTAAAACAACAGTTACTTGACTATGGAGTAAACCTTGGATGCATTCCGCTTCGATGTGATAACACAAGCGCGATCAATATTACGAAAAATCCAGTTATGCATTCCCGGACAAAACACATTGACATCAGACACCATTTCATCAGAGATCACGTACTCAAAGGAGATGTCGAGATTACTTTTGTGGACACTCAAAATCAACTCGCGGACATTTTCACAAAACCACTTGCAAAGGATGCATTCTTCAAAATTCGTCGTGAACTCGGAATCCTAGATGAACAAGATATATAAGGTGCACTCTATCCTTAACTATACATTAATGTACATATATTTGGGCTTAGAAAATGTTTCAAATGTTAAAAATATTTTTTTAAATTTTTTTTTAGAAGTAAATCGATTTACCAAGTGTGTAAATCGATTTACCACTGAAGCAAAACTCTTTTTTAATAAAATCTTTTTGAGTAAATCGATTTACCAAGTATGTAAATTGATTTACCACTGAACTAAAATCAATTTTAATAAAATATTTTTTGTGTAAATCGATTTATCAAATGGGCAAATCGATTTATCACTGAAACTGAAGCGTTTTTATTTAATTTTTCACTATGCAAATCGATTGATCCTACACACCAATCGATTTACACCTGTTCAGCATGTGGTATTTTTATGAGTCTTTAATATATTGGTCAACCTTACCTTGCCTCTCAACCTCCCACCTTCTTTTTGATAATGTCAAAGGGGGAGAAGTATGTGATAGCACTTTATGGTTGTTTGTTTCAGTTTTCTTTTCAGGGCAAGTTTTCAAATATTTTCTCCATAGGGGGAGAAATCTATCTTAGTGGGAGAAAACTCCTTTTGCTCCAATTCTGAACAACTCATAAAGAAAGATGGTTTGTCATCATCAAAAAGGGGGAGAATGTAATCTCAAGCCTCAACTCAACTTTAGTTTTGATGAAAGACAAACAAGCACTATGGCAAGAAGGAAAAGAAGTGGAATTAGCTTAAAGCATCATTCACTCAAAGCTTCAAGGATCATGGCAAGCAAACAAGTATATCAATTCTCATTTGAACTAAATTGATTAGAAATGCTCAAAAATGATATACACACTTGCCACAACACTTCACTTAAAATTTAAAGCAAATTCTAAGTTTTTCACTAATGTAAATCGATTAACACATCATGTAAATCGATTTACACATGTTTTTTTTTTAAAACTGATTGCCCCTGGCAGCAATCGATTTGCATGGAGTGTAAATCGATTGATTACTGAACTGAGTTAATTTTTTAACACTAGTAAATCGATTAACACATCATGTAAATCGATTTACACTTCAAATTTTTTGAAAACAAGAACGTTACAAACCCGTGCAATCGATTTACATCTAATGCTAATCGATTTACACGTTGTAATTTTTGAAAAATCTGAACTTGATTCAAGATATCCTTCACACCTTTTCTCCAATGGTTGCATGGTCATACATTGCATCTTCTCAAGTTTTACAAACAGAAAAGTGGTATCCATTTGGAAAGGTATCTTGATTGCTTTAAATACTAAATCTTTCAAATTATAAAACAACTCTTCTCTCATGCAATAATTCTGAACTTTGTAAAATATTCAAACTTCATATTTCTTATTTTTTAAGAACAAAGATTTTCTGCACTTTCACACATATAAGAACAAAAATCTTTGAGCATTTTCTAACCATTGTGTTACAGTTTGAATTGCTTACAAGATAAGAAAGAAGAAACTTCATTGAAGTCACTCTATGTGATCAACATCTTTCAAGAAATCATATTTCATAGAATTATACTAAGTGTAACTTATTTCCAGGATTGTTGGAATTAAGTATTATAATACTTTTGTACCTTGTTGTCCATTGTTGGAAACAAGAGGTATCTTTTGAGAGGATTGTTCTCAAGAGACTTATTGGAAATCCAAGAGGGTGTTCTTGGTATTTGTTAGTGTCTTTAGTTGATAAGACTAGGAAGAGTCTTGTAAAAGTTCTAACAAAATAGTGAAATCTCTTGCGTGTTTGCAAGGGGACTGGACGTACTTCCGGGGTGTGGAAGGAACCAGGATAAATCTCCGTGTCTCTTTACTTTCTGCACTTTACCGTTTTCCATAACACTAAAACAAAACCAGAAAGTGTAAAATAAATAAAAAATCGACCACCACCTAATTCACCCCCCTCTTAGGCGCAATCTTAAACTTACAGAAGACATCATGATGGTAAATAACTCTGAAGAATTCAGGCCATATGACGGACCTGAACAAGGATCCTGATGGACCCTGGTTTTTGATGGGGGCATCCAACGCACTCGGCAATGTTATCGGTGCTGTACTTATATCTCCTGAAGTATGTCATACTCCCTTTATGGCAAGAATCTGCTTCAATTGTACAAACAACATGGCAGAATACGAATCGTGTATTTTTGGTCTCAAAGCTGCCATAGATTTGGGGATCAAGTTCTTAAATGTATTCGGAGATTCAGCTTTGGTTATCAGCCAGATCAAAGGTGAATGGTACACCAAACACCCTAACCTTATCCCCTACAAAGAACATGTGTTGACATTGCTCCCATATTTTGATAAGATTACCTTCCAACATTTCCCGCGAGAAGAAAATCAACTAGCAGACGCACTAGCCACAATGTTATCCATGTTTAAACATAAATGGGATAACGAGGCTCCCCAGATCACCATTGAACGAATGGAGGAACCATCTCACTGTCACAAGATTAATACTGAAGAAGTAGTGGACCGACCTTGGTTTCACGAAGTCAAGAGATATCTCGAGGCTCAGGAATATCTGGAAGGAGCTTAAGTCAATGATAAGAAGTTCTTAAGGAGATTCTCTGCTAAGTTCTTCCTTAGTAACCGTATTCTCTACAAACGCAACCATGACTCTGTGTTACTTTGGTGCATAGACAAGGTTGAAGTAGAAAAGATCATGGCTGATCTACATGAGGGAACTTTTGGCACCCATTCCAGTGGGAATACGATGGAAAAGAAGATCCTACGGGCAGGCTATTACTGGTCTACCATGGAAGTAGATTGCTATTAACGCTCTTGAACATGCCACAAGTGTCAGATCTATGCTGACAAGGTGCACGTAGCTCCGGTTCCTCTGAATGTCTTGACGGCTCCTTGGCCCTTTGCTATGTGGGGGCATCGATATGATTGGGGAAATCAAGCCAACATCGTCTAATGGACACCGCTTTATCTTAGTGGCCATTGATTATTTTATAAAGTGGGTTGAGGAAACCTCCTTCGCTTCTGTCACCAAGAATGTTGTCGCCCGGTTCATCAAGCAGAATCTCATCTGTCATTACGGTATCACGGAGAGGATCATCACAGACAATGGTACGAATCTAAACAATACTATGATCACCTATATGTGCGAGAAATTCAAGATCCAACATCACAATTCTTCCCCTACCAGCCGAAGATGAATGGCGTTGTTAAAGCTGCAAATAAGAACATTAAAAAGATCATACAGAAAATGACAGTCACATACAAAGACTGGCATGAGATGCTACCATTCGCTCTCCACAGGTATCATACCACAACTCGCACATCAACCAGGGCAACACCCTACTCTCTGGTATATGGCATGGAGACTGTCTTGCCTATTGAGGTCCAGATCCCCTCTCTGAGAATTATGAAGGATGCAGGGCTGAATGAAGAAGATTGGATCCAGACTCGACTTGATCAACTAAACTTGATTGATGAGAAAAGGCTTACTGCTGTCTGTCATGGTCAAATATATCAAAAACGGATGATTAAGTCTTTCAACAAAAAGGTTAGACACCAAGTGTATCAAGTTGGGGATTTGGTGATCAAACACATCATACTACCGCAAGGTGACCCCAGGGGAAAATGGACTCCAACATATGATGGACCATTTGTAATCAAAAGCATATTCTCTGGTGGAGCAATTATCTTGACCACCATGGATGGCGATGACCTGCTGCACCTTGCGAGTGCATACATAATCAAAAGATACTACACATAAGAGACCCGCTAGGTTGACACACCTAGGCAAAACAAGGGCATCCCGACGAACCAAAAAGGTTTAGGCAAAAATTAGGGATAAAACAAAAAAATCTGTACACTCGGCAAGTTGAAAACCCGAAAGGGTGACTTGGGCAAAAAAGGGTATCCCGGTGGACTGAAAACCCGAAAGGGCGGTCAAGGAAAAAGTTATGGAATTAAAGCGTATGACTATGTCTTATCACCTTACGGACAACCTGGCAAACTCAGAGGTTTTGATCAATCCAATCAGCTTCAGACAAGGCAACAAACAGACAAGATACTCAGAGACACGAAGGCTATAGCAGAATGGGAACCCCATGGGATTATTGCACATAGCTATCTTTTCTTTGTATCAAAATTTTCATTTTTTACGACGGCATCATCTTACTAGAATGTTTGTCTCATTGTACAAAAATACTTACTCAAAGTCAATACAAAGATGTCCCTTTGAAAGTGCAAAACTACCTGTTTTTCTTTACTCTTGTGTTTTGTTTAACAAAAACGTCCAATGATTTATTTTCGAACATATGCATTTGAACATAATTACTGTTTACAAATAAACAAAATAGAAAGACAATCACTAATGGATTTAAGAGATAGGTAAATCTCTCTAAGTTATTTCCATGAAATCCCCCGCAGTGTGCAGTTCAATCCCCAGCGGAACAAAGCTTCCAGTTATCAATCCCCAGTAGAAGTCGTCCAATTTCTCAGGTTTCCCCAACGGGTTCTTACAAGAAGCACACAACATTTCCATTACAGCATAGTTTATTTCTCTAAACGAAAATTCATCAACACTTCAACTTCACAACATGAAGACTTACACTTCATATCCTCAGTAGCAGTTAGGGATTTATTTTCCCCAATCCAACAACAGTGCAACAAATTAGTTCATATACGCATACATCACATTAATATAACATCAATAACACGAATGCATATATCACAATCTCATTGTACCATGCATTTCATATATAATGACATTGTATACAACTAATGTTTTTACCCTTTTCAGGATAAGATTAATTAATGACTATCATTAACAAATTACAAAGGTCAGAAATTGATACCTAAGACAATCCAGGACAATTATCTACACAACCGACTGAAGCAATCCAGTACGGGTTCTTCAGATTCAACTTTTGATATAGTTCAGATACGCTCCCGACACGGATGCCGTTCTGATACTCATTCAGATTCAGATTTCAGATACAATTCAGATATGCTCCAGATACGAATGCCATTTTGATACTCATTAAGATACAGTTCAGATACGCTCCCGACACGGATTCCATTCCGATACTCATTCCGATTCAAATTTTAGATACAGTTCAGATACGCTCCAGACACGGATGGCATTTTGATACTCATTCAGATACAGTTCAAATACGCTCCATACACAGACGCCATTCTGATACTCATTCAGATTCAGCTTTTGGATACAGTTCAGATACGCTCCAGACATGGATGCCATCCTGATACTCATTCAGATTCAGCTTTCAGATACAGTTCAGATACGCTCCAGACATGGATGCCATCCTGATGCTCACTCAGATTCAGCTTTTGGTCACAGTTCAAATACGCTCCAGACATGGATGCCATCCTGATACTCATTCAGATTCAGCTTTTGGATACAGTTCAGATATGCTCCAGATACGGATGCCATCCCGATACTCATTCAGATCCAGGCTTTCCTTTCGAAGCAACCCTACTATCCAGGTTCCTTCTCCCTTGTCTCCAGACAACGGTTTACAACCCTACAAGACATGGACTCGACCAGATACGGTCGATTTCACATTTCCCCAATTGAAGTCAAACTTAGACTTGGTCTGATTACTGTCAACAATCACCTTCGAATGGCATCTTTAAGCCCATTTCCAACAGCTTTCTATTATCTCTCCAAATGGAATCTTTAAGCCCATTCCTTACACAATCGACCAACACATCGCCGAGTGCAAATTTCTGGGTACTTTAGTGTTCAATCATCTTCCACTTTCAAGCTACGAACGACAAACATGCCGATATCACTTTTCAAGTTAAGAAGATTGAACAGGGGCAGCTGTTGTACCCCAAACTTTTCCCTCTCATTTTTATTCAAGATACTATCCTAGATCTCCTCGAATACTCAATTTGGCTCAGAAGTTTGATCAGACAGATTCTCTTCCTAGGCAGTAAGTCAACAATTAGGGTTTGACGTTTCTCAAAGAAAATTGATTCTTCAAGGTTTCAAATGGTCTTCATAGATCTTCATGCCTCCTCAAGGATGTTCATGTCGAATTTCAAACCTCACATTGCAAGTTTTCTCAATCAATGGTTCAGACAACCGAAAATGACTCCATTAACCCTAAAGTTGACCTTTTTGAGACCAAGTTCAAGAAATTGTAACTTCTTCATTATTTGATATTTTTGAACGGTTCTTCTTGCGTATGAATCTCCTCGGTTTTATCTACAATTTCTCTTCACAAATCAAGAGCTAATTACGTGTAACAAATCACCAAAATTCGAATGCGTTAAAGGTCACTTCTTGGATTTTGGCCTAATCTTAAATAACTGTCGCCTGATTTCTAAGGTTTGTGATTTCCTCAAATTACGATATTTTGAGAAGATTATTTCTGCATATGGTCATAGGTGATGTTGCACACAAGTTTATCTTTAAATATCAAAATAAAATTGCATTGGGAAGACTTTGAAAGTTATCGAATCGTCGCAAGTCATTTGTTTGATTTCAAGTGTTCTTAATCATCATTGATCTTGAAATTTGTTAAGGTTGATGATGGTTCTCAAAACATGATTATTTGGCAATGAAGTTCCATTTTTATCAAGCATGGCATGCTAGTTTCATTTTGAATGCAAATTTGGTGTGGACAAGAGGCGAAGATTAAGATTGTCGTTTAGATGACCATGGCTTTGGGTTTGAGTTAACCAAGTTAGAATTTAATTTTTAAACATTTATTTTGTTTAGATGTTTGATTGGATTACAAGGCGCATTGGTTATTTGATCATTTTGTGATTGCTTGAAATCCAAGTTACCAAACCAATATGTTTTAATCCAAAACATTCAATTGAGAATTGCAAAGTTTAAATAAATTCAAGTCTTGAACAATAAACTTCATTACACCAAATTTATTCAAGGCTTCGTATTAATTACATTACAAATGGAATAATTTACAAGTTTTTGTTTTGTTACAAAGAATTACAAGTTTTTTGTCAACAAAGAGATAATATTTATTTTGTTTCTTCAAGTCTCTGTTGCTTCATGTTCAAGTAATCAATCCAATCTTCGTTTGCATCCACGCCTCGTGCCCATGAAACAAGAAAGGAGAAGTTAGCAAGCATCGTGAAAATTCAAGCAAGAATTGATGGTTAAAGCAAGTTTTAACTCATCATTAGGATTTGCATTTGGAATCAGAAATAAAAGGTTTTGTTCTTAATCATGGTCTATCTCCTACTTTTGCAAATAACAAAATTTTGATCTTTTGGTTCACAAAAGGGAAAAAGAAGTTTGCAAACATTATAAAAGCAAAGTCAAACTGCAAACAATGTAAACAAAACCAGGCTGTAAACAAAATAGGGTAAGGCTGCAAACAGCAGGTGCAACATAAGGCAAAAACAAAACAGGGCAAGGCTACAAACAGCAGCAGGTACAACACAAATCAAAAACAAAACAAGGAGCAGCAGCTAGGCTGCCAAAATCTAAAACATAACAGAAACCAACAAAAGAAAATTTGCAACCAAGCTGCAAAACACCCAAAACAACAAGCAACAGGCCAAATGGTCAAAAAACACCAAAATGTAGCAATGCAAGCTATCAAGACCCTGTCATCATTTTCCAAAAGAATGCAAATCCTTCAGAAAATTGTATAAAAAACGCAAAATGCTTTATTTCATTTAAGGATGAAAAAAAAGAGAAAGGGACAGAATGATATCACCTAGCCTACAAAACAGCCCCATATCAGTCCACTTGCATTCTTGTTGTCCAAACAGTTAAACCTGCAAAACCAGTCCACAATGCTGTCCAGAAGTTGCCCAAAATGGCTAAATGCGAACCTGCACATTTTCCCTGCAAGACAGTCCAAAAAAGCTGCAATATTGCCCTGCAAAGTCTTCCTTATAATAGTCCAACTATTGCACATAATTAGTCACTCCAAAACCTTGCCAAAACCATGCCCTGCACAACCATCACAAAAACCTATTGTAAAATAACCAGAAACAACCCTGTAAAATAGCTCTATATCAGTCCAAAAGTTACACAAAAATGAACGTTCAAAAACTACATCAATAAAGCTATGAAACAGTAGCCTAAATTGATTTAAACCTCATCAATTTTCCCTCCAATTTACACTCGTTCTCATTTGTAAAAGCAACTCTCTAGCCTCTTCTCAAGGGACGGACAACCAACCTTTTTTTCTCTCTCAATGACCATACATCAGAACCACAATAGCTACTGTTAAAACAAAAAAAACTTCTACATAAACCTCTTAAAATATCCCTCTCAACCTTTTGCATAAACGAAACTCACACTTCAAAAAAAGCCACTGTTAAAACAAAACCTTACAAAACTCTGCTCAAGTTCCACTTCTCCTCCTCAGAACCACAATAGAGCCTCACTGCCCTTAAACCTCAACGAATCTGCACCAACACGACACCCAAATTTCACATTCAGATTTGCAACAAACCTCTCACACTTAATCACTCTGCACAATCATCGATAAAAAAACCGTATCACACAACATATAAAAGCAGATCGAGTTGAAGAGAAGAAGAAGAGGTATAGTACACGGTACCTGAGAGCTTGAAGACCCACCGGAGGAACATCAGTTTGGTACTTTTAAAACCCTCCATGTTTGATTTTATCATTGTTTGTGTCTTGATAGAAATTACCATTTGTTGTTATCTTGTGATTTGTGTACTGTGCGACCATGTTGTTGTTGGTTTGTGTTCGATTTCAAAAGTGTTTGTTTTTGTTGTTTGAAATCGATGAAATAGAGTAAGAGATTGAGAGAACCGAGAGAGATGAGTTATTGTTGTTTTCGTGAAGCAAGAGAAGAGAGGAAGATAACAAGTTTAGGGTTTTCTACAACCCTTTCCTCTGTTGAAGATAAATAGACTTGGGTCTGGCCCGACCCGGTTCAAGCCCAATCCATTTCTTTTTTTTAACCCAACATTTATCCTTTTTTTGCAATTCAATTTTTTTTTAATAAAAAAAATGGGCTTTGTTGTGTCAATTCCTTATAGGCCCAATCTTTTTTCTTTGTTTCACACCTTCGACATACTGCTTTACCCCTTAATATTTATGTTTATTTTGGTTTAGGTTTAAGTTACTAATTTTAGGTTTAATTTATCTTAGGTTTAAATTAGTAATTTTAATTTAGTTAATAATTGTAGATTATTTTTTTAACTTAGTTATATTTAATTTAAGAATTTTAGAATTTTTACTTAATTTTAGGATTAATTTAGTTATTTAGAATTTTAAGTTTAGTTTAGAATTATCTTCATAATTTTAGTTTAGATTTAATTTAATCTTTGGTTTTAATTCTAAATTCGTAAATTTTGAATTATTTAATCTTCTCAGTTAGCTTAGTTAGCAATTTTTTTGTGAACAATTTAGCTAATTAACTTTTTAGCTAACATTTTTTTACAAATTGTTTAATTTCTTCATGATAAACAAAATTTTAAAAATAAATAATAATAGAATAGATCTTTATTTTCTTTTCAAATTTCCTCACAAAAAAAAAATAAGAATTTTATATCCTTATCTTTATTTTGTTAATTAATTTTACTTCATAAACTTGTTGTAATTTCGATTAATTGCTCGATTCGATTTGGTTGTATTTTTTGCCTATGGGGACTTTTAATCGCATTATTCCATTCCCATTTGTAAAATTGTACCCATATTCCCGAAAACTCTGTAATAGCGTAGAATTTCAATTTCCATAATTTACTGTTTTCCATATACTGTATAGTAATTAGGCGTGCATGGCAAGATTCAAAATCGATCGCTAGATAACCTAATCAAAGAACAAAATAACTTTAACCAAACACAATTTTTCACACGCGCACCTCTAGGGTAACCTCGCTCGTTGCCTCAGAAATACAATCATGTCCCTCGAATATGGGACGCTTTAGCAAATACCCTTTGATAAAAAAGATTATAGTCCCTCGATGTTGCCTTCGATAAAACGATCTAGTCTCTTACAAAAATTTCTAAAGCGTCTCAAAAGTTGCCTTCTATGATTTTACAAACGTCCCGCGCCTGTCCCTTCACATCCAACAATGGGGATTCTTACAAAATCAATGGTAAGATAGCAACATCTAAAGGAGCAAAAGAACATCTAAAGCCTTTCGAGTAGGTAGATTCATTCTTAATCGCCCGCTTGCTCACAACCAAACATTTTACACCAATACTTTCACATTAAAACCTTTTTCAAAAGATAAAAACTTTTTGTATACATTCTTATAGAGACGAGAATTATTACAAAAACATATTTTCAAAATCACCATCAAAAAACACAAACACCTCTTTGAACTATTTTTCGAAACAACACTTTATATGCGTTCTTATAGAGACGAGAACCATTGCAAAGACATTTTCAAATACTTTCAAAACCCACACCACAAGCACATTCAAACAAAAGCAAGTGATCTAGTGAGTAACTAAGAGCCCGTGGAAAACCATGGATGAAAAGGGTCCTAACACCTTCCCTTTTCATAATCTACCCCCCGAACCCGAGAAGTAATCTTGAAAGGTCTTTCCTGTGCTTTTTTACCTTTCCTTTTGGATAAAAGAAAATTCGGTGGCGACTCTTGCTAACCGCATAATTCCGATCAAACACAAACGACCCGGGTCAGTTCTCCCACTGTATCACAAGTTTCTAAAGTTTTGGTTGAACTTTGATTTTGCATAAGAATTTTCAGAGTGAGAAGTTTATTTGATATCATGTGTGTGCCCAAAACTAAATTATTTGTGTAGTGCTTTATATGTGATAACCATTTCCTCAACATGCTTAGGTTTATATGTTTCTTTCCCTTTGGGAGTTTCATATCCAATACCTCTTATGTTATTTCCACTATCACCATAGATCATTGAAGCCATTATGCTTCTATCTATACTTTTAGCAAGAAACGTTTGAAAACTAGAGTCACATTCTTTAAGAATATCTTTTGAACTTGAAGCAGAATCTGAAATAGAAATCTTTTGAAATTTTTGAACTTCCTCTTTGAGTTTAAAAATGTTTTCTTTAAGTTCAGAGTTTTCTGTTTCAAGTTTCTCAAAATCAGATGCAAGATTCTTTTTGAGTTTCTTGTATTTGATTTTGAGTTGACTGTAGTTTTCAAGAAGTTCAGATAAGCTTTCAGCAAGTTCAATTCTAGAAAATTCAGAGAATACCTCTTTCGGTTCTGAATCAGAGTCTGAGTCATCATCATCTGCTGTGGTAGCCATAAATGCTAGGTTAGCGTGTTTATCTTCTGAGTCAGATTCAGCTTCATAAGATTTTGAATCATCCCAGGTGGCCATCATGCCTTTCTTTCTTCCAAACCTTTTCTTTGGTCTTTCTCTTTGTAGCTTAGGACAATCACTTCTATAGTGTCCTAGTTCTTTAAATTCATAGCAGACTATATCTCTCTTGCTTGACTTCTTATGTCCAGAAGATTCTGGTTTATCTTCTGACCTCTTGTAGTTTCTGAACTTATTTTGTCTATGCTTACACATCTGGTTGATCCTTCTAGAGAGCAGAGATAATTCATCTTCTTCTGATGCAGAATCTTCAGAGTTTCCTTCTTCTGCCTGAAAAGCGTTAGTTTCACATTTTTTAATAGATTTAAGGGCGATAAACTTACCTTTCTTCTGAGGCTCATGTTCATCAAGTTCTATCTCGTGACTTCTTAATGTACTGATAAGTTCTTCAAGGGATACATCATTCAAATCTTTTGACACTTTGAATGCAGTAACCATAGGTGCCCATCTTCTCGGTAAACTTCTGATAATTTTCTTAACATGGTCTGCCTTGGTGTATCCTTTGTTCAGAACTCTTGTGCCAGCGGTCAGAGTATGGAATCTTGAGAACATAGCTTCAATGGACTCATTTTCTTCCATTTTGAAGGCTTCGTACTTCTGGATGAGAGCCAGAGCTTTTGTCTCTTTTACTTGAGCATTTCCTTCATGAGTCATTTTGAGAGACTCAAACATGTCATGTGCTGTATCTCTGTTGGTGATTTTCTCATATTCTGTTTTAGAGATAGAATTCAGAAAGATGTTTCTGGCTCTGTGGTGATTCTTGAAATCTAACTTCTGTTGTTTATCCATGTTCTTTCTGTCAATCTTGTTTCCGTCTTTGTCTTCTGGATGTGTGTAACCATCTAGAACTATATCCCATAGATCAACATCATGACCTAGAAAAAAACTTTATAGTCTATCCTTCCAGTATTCAAAGTCTTCTCCATCAAACACATGAGGTTTGGTGCAGTTGTTGTTGTTTTGTGCAGTTGCCATAGTGTTTTCCTTCTGGATCTTTTTCTGACACTGTTAGGTGTTTGCACATAGAACTAGAGCTCTGATGCCAATTGAAGGATGAGAAAACACTTAGAGGGGGGGGGGGGGGGTTAAATAAGTTTTTCCTTTTTCCGCGTAATACTAATGGAAGGACACATGTATTTTTATCCTGGTCCGTTTAAAACTCAAACTACTCCAGTCCACCCGCCAAGGTGATTTCGCCTCTCTCAACGAGGACTTAATCCACTATAATCAAACGGATTACAAATGCACAACCAAATTGTTGTGACTAACAATACAATGCATAAGCCAACTACAAGTGACTAACACCTCTAAGACTCAACTAGTCCTATCCCTCTTGAGAAATCTGACCCAGCTGGTCTCTCAAGGAACACTTACAAAAATTATCTCTTAACAGTAGTGAATCAGAGTGCTTCTAATAAGCTTTATCACAAACTATGATTTATCACTAAGATTGTTGCCCAATACTTAATATTTACCCACTATACAATATTAGCTTACAATAATGAAAACAGTGAGTGTTAGTATGTTTCTCGTGGATCAGTAACCTTTCTTTGAAACAAATGATCTTCTATATATAGCTTCTAGTCTTGACCGTTACTGCCTTGAAGAGAGTGTATGCATTAATTATGTGTGTTTGCTTGGTCTTTATGTTTCCAATGTTCTCGTGCATAGTACCACTTGAGTGCGTTAGCCGTCTTAGCATTAAATGACCAACAGTATTGTCAGAGCTTGTCTCTGGAAGTTTAAGAGTTTGCTTGTAGCGTTGCCACTTCAGAGTTTACTTTAACTTTTATTCTATCAAAGTATTCTTCATTTTATATTCATCAGAGTTTGCTTCAGCTTGCATTATCAGATGTTGCTTTCGGTGTGCTTCTTTCAAATCTTTGCTTCAACTAGCTTTATCAGAGGTTGCTTAGATTGCTTTTCATCAGAGTTTTCCTTGGAGTGCTTCCTTCAGAGTTTGCTTTAGACTTGCGTAGAATGATGTTTCTTTCTTGAGATGCATGAGTCAGAACATCATCTGAATTTAGAGAACATACACATCAAAGTATAAAATATATTTCACAAAATTTATTTCATTGTTATCATCAAAACTCTAAGATATGATTAGAACCAAACTTTGTTCTAACAGAAAGTCATTTGAGGCATTAGAAGTCCAATTATCCTTGTGAAGACCAAAACCCTAATTTGTGGTCTCTGTGCTTAGGAGGTGAGCTTGTCTGATCAACTCTTTGAGAATCCTTGAGTATTTGATATCTTTTATGAGAAATGTCTTGAAGAAAAGGGAGGGAAATTTTTGGGGGTACAACAGCTGCCCCTGTTCGATCTTCTTAAACCTGAAGATTTAGATTGGCATGTCTGCCTTTCGTGATTTAAAGGTGGAAGATGATTGAACACGTAAGTGCCCATAAATTTGCACTCGCTTGTGCACGAAGTAATGTTGTTGGTTGATTATGCTGGGAATGGGATTAAAGATGCCATTTGGAGAGGCAATGAAGAGTTGTTGGAGATGGGCTTATAGATGCCATCCAAAGTAACTGTTGATAGAGAAATTAGACTAAGTCTACGCTCGAATTTAACCAGGAGAAGTATCAGAATAAATCTTTGGTAGATTTAATCTGAGCCAACAAATGTTTGAAGGGAGTGTCCATCATGTAGATATTTTCCCTGTCTTGTTTCAGGAAATGACCTACAATATGTTTTGAGGATCTGTAGATGATATCGTTCTGTCGATTGATTCTTCCTGGAAAGGTAAAGATTTAACTGCATGCAATGTTATGATGTATGAAATGCACTGCGTAATGATGTTCTCAAGATAAATGACTTTGTGCTTCATGCATTTCGTATGCATATGTTATGACGTATGAATGTGTTATGAAGTGTATTGTAAGCATGTGCTGTATTTTGTATGGGAAAATAAATCCCTGACTATTGTTGGGGATAAAGAGTACGTGTATCTTCAATCTTGTCTAGAATGCTTCCGCTGGGGATTCTTATTTACTTGTTTTAGGAAACTCCGTTGGGGATGTTGATTTCTACTTTAAGGAGAAGAGTTTAGGAACATCGGTTGTTCATTGCTCTATTGGGGAATTTAATTCTTATATAATCTTACTAGGGATAAAAGAGATGGATAAACTTACGACTCGTCTGGGGAGGATAAAGTTAACTGATATCTGGTTCGATTACAGGTTTTATAACAATTTTATAGGGATAATGGTGACTTCAATTGGGAAGAGGAATTTTGCTGGTGATTCGTAGTAGTCTGAGGAATAGAATCGAGATGGGGAAATTGTAGTCTGTTGGGGAAATAAACCCTGTTAGAATATTCTGTTGAGGAAACAAACTCTCTTGGGGGAATTGAATTTTGCTAGAGAGAAGAAATCTGCAGGGATTTTATAGTTTTCAAACTCAGCCGGGGGAAGAGAATTTTCATGAAGTGTACTGACTGGAACTCCGTAAGGAAATTGCGGGGAATGTATTCTTATTGGGGATGAATTTTATGAAGATTATTTTGTGGGGATTATCTCATAGAAGTAGCTCTGTGGGGATTTATGGACAGCTTAAATGTCATTCCAACTCCTAGAATCTTGAGTAAATGCTTATTCATGTTCTTATGCGCATATTTGTTAACAATTAATCATGTTCATATGCATATGTTCATTTAATTTAGTCATTGGACGTTTTTGCAAACAAAACAAAAAAAACCAAAAGTTTGAACTTTAAGATGTATTTGTATTGATAATTTGCCTAAAAACTGGCGTTTTTGTACAAAGAGACGGAAATCCTAGTAAGAGGAAGTCGTCGTGAAATGAAAAGAGTACAAAGTGAAAACAAAATGTATAGCCATGTGGAATTGATCTCATTGGGTTCCAAACTCTGCTATTGCCTCTATGTCTTCGAACATCTCGTCCATTGCCATCAGAAGAAG
Source organism: Vicia faba (assembly GCA_948472305.1). Taxonomy (NCBI): domain Eukaryota; kingdom Viridiplantae; phylum Streptophyta; class Magnoliopsida; order Fabales; family Fabaceae; genus Vicia; species Vicia faba. Next base: position 1,001,678,769 of record OX451737.1, on the reverse strand, counting down.
TCAATTGAACCATTTAAACTTTTGACTTTGGTAATAAAGCTTGCATTTAAGTGATCCAACGGGACATAGTTGTACACTTTTAATCCCTAATTTTTGCCTTGACCGTCCTTTCGGGTTTTCAATCCACTAGGATACCCTTTTTTGCCCAAGCCGCCCTTTTAGATTTTCGACTTGTCGGGTGTATAATATTTTGTATATATCCCTAATTTTTTCCCGAACCTTTTTGGTTCGTCGGGATGCCCTTATTTTTTCCTAGGCCAGTCAACCTAGCTGGTCTTTTTTATGCGTAGTATTTTTTGACTATGTTCGCATTTACAAGGCGTGGGAAGTCTTCACCTTCCATGGTGATTAGCATCATAGAACCACCCGAAAATACTTTCTTGACATTAAATGACCCTTCGTAGGTGGGAGTCCATTTGCCCCTAGGATCACCTTGTGGTAGAATGATGCGCTTTATTACCAAGTCACCAACCTGGTATACCCGATGCTTGATCTTCTTGTTGAATTCCTTGATCATACGTTTTTGATACATTTGACCATGACAGACAACCGCCAACCTCTTTTTGTCAATCAAATTCAACTGATCCAACCTAGTCTGAATCCACTCGTCTTCGTCTAAGTATGCTTCTTTCATAATCCTTAGAGAAGGAATTTGAACTTCAACAGGTAGGACAACTTCCATACCATAGACTAGAGAGAATGGGGTTTCCCCAGTTGATGTTCACACCGAAGTACAATAGCCATGAAGAGCAAATGGTAGCATCTCATGCCAGTCTTTGTAGGTCACCACCATCTTTTGCACAATCTTCTTTATATTCTTGTTGGCGGCTTCCATTGCGCCATTCATCTTAGGTCTGTATGGAGAAGAGTTGTGATGCTTGATTTTGAACTGCATGCAGAGTTCAGTGATCATGGAATTGTTGAGGTTGGTACCATTGTCAGTGATGATTCTCTCAGGGATACCATACCGGCAGATAAGGTTATCTTTGATGAACTGGGCTACAACATTCTTGGGAACTAAGGAAAATGAAGTTGCTTCGACCCATTTTGTAAAGTAGTCAATGGCGACGAGAATGAAACAATGTCCATTAGAGGCAGTAGGCTTGATTTCTCTAATCATGTCTATTCCCCATATTGCAAATGGCCAAGGAGCAGTCATAACATTTAAAGGTACTGGAGGTACATGAACTTTATCAGCATAGATCTGGCACTTATGACAAGTTCTTGAGTGGTGATGACAGTCAGTTTCCATGGTTGACCAATAGTAACTTGCTCTCAGAATTTTCTTGGCCATAGTATGTCCACTATAGTGAGTACCAAATATGGCTTCATGCATATCCTCCATAATTTTCTCTGCTTCCTTGTCCATACAACAAAGCAGGGTTGAATCATAATTGCGCTTGTACAAAATCCCATTTCTCAGGAAGAACTTGGTAGAGAACCTCCGTAGGAATTTCTTGTCATTGATTGAATCTCCCTCATGGTATTCTCGCGCTTCAAGGTACCTTTTCACTTCATGAAACCAAGGCTTCTCCTCTACTCCATCAGTGTCAATCTCAAAGCGGTGCGCTGGTTCGTCAAATCTTTCGACAATAATTCTGAGAGCTTCGTTGTCCCACTTGACCTTGAACACAGATGACATGGTAGCTAAGGCATATGCCAACTGATTTTCTTCCCTCGGGATATGTTCCAAGGTAATCTGTTCAAAGTACGGGATCAAGGTTAGCAAAAGTTCTTTGTAAGGGATAAGATTTGGATGTTTTGTATCCCACTCTCCTTTAACTTAACTGAGCACCAAGGCTGAGTCTCCATATACACTTAAGAATTTGATTCTTAGGTCAATAGCAGCCTTAAGGCCCAAGATGAATGCTTCGTACTCAGCCATGTTATTGGTACAGTCAAAATAAAGTCTGACAGTAAAGGGTGTGTGGCAACCTTCGGGGGAAATGATCACAACACCAATTCCTTTACCAAGTGCGTTGGAAGCTCCATCAAAAACCATAGTCCATCGGGATTCTGGCTCGGGTCCTTCTTACGATCTAGGTTCTTCACCATCTGCTATTAGCATGATATTCTCGTATGGGAATTCGAAGTTCATGGATTGGTAGTCATTTACAGCTTGATGAGCCAAATGATCTGCCAATACACTTCCTTTGATTGCCTTTTGAGTGGTATACTGGATGTCATATTCAGTTAAGATCATTTGTCATCGGGCTATTCTTCCAGAGAGAGCTGGTTTCTCAAATATGTACTTGATGGGATCCATTTTAAAGATCAATAGAGTAGTATGGGTTAACATATACTGTCTTAGTCGGTGAGCAGTCCATGCCAAAGTGCAACAAGTTTTCTCGAGCAGTGAATGTCTTGTTTCATAGTCGGTAAATTTTTTGCTAAGGTAGTTTATTGTATGCTCTTTTCGACCAGACTCGTCATGATGCCCCAACACACACCCATTGAATTCAATAACACGGTTAAGTACATAATAAAAGGTCTTCCTTCAACTGGTGGCATCAGGATTGAAGATTCTTGGAAGTACTCCTTGATTTTATCAAAAGCCATTTGACAGTCGTCATTCCATCTGACTACTCGATCTTTCTTCAGCAGCTTGAAAATTGGTTCACAAGTAGCAGTCAAGTGAGAGATGAATCAGGAAATGTAATTGAGTCGTCCCAAGAAAACTCTGACCTCATTCTCAGTATAGGGAGTTGGAATTTCTTAGATAGCTTTGACTTTTACAGGATCGACTTCAATACCTTTACCACTGACAACGAAGCCTAGGAGCTTTCCAGACCTTACCCCGAAGGTGCATTTATTGGAATTCAACCTCAACTTGTATTTCTTCAACCTTCCAAATAACTTGTGTAGATGATCAAGATGTTCTTCCTCAGTTTGTGACCTCGCTATCGTTTCATCAACGTAGACTTCTATCTCATGATGAATCATGTTATGAAATAAATCCACCATAGCCCGTTGATAAGTTGCGCCTGCATTTTTCAGCCCAAAAGGCATGACCTTATAACAGAATGAGCCCAACTGTGTGACGAAGGTAGTTTTCTCCATGTCTTCAGGCGCCACCTTGATCTGATTATAACCCAAAAAACCATCCATGAAGGAGAATACCCTGTGTTGAGCGGTATTGTCGACCAGGACATCAATATGTGGAAGTGGGAAGTCATCTTTAGGGCTTGCCATATTTAGATCCCTGTAATTTGCACACATACATACCTTAACGTTTTTCTTCAGCACTGGAACAATGTTAGCAACCCATTGAGGATACGACTTCACGACTAAGAACCCTGCATTGAACTGTTTCATGACCTCGGCCTTGAACTTCTCAGACATATCAGGACGCATGCGACGAACCTTTTGTTTGATCAGAGAACAACCCTCTTTCATTGGAAGACGATGAACCACAATATCAGTATCGAGCCCTGACATGTATTCGTATGACCAAGCAAATACCTAAACATAGTCGTGCGACATCTGAACCAATCTTCTCTTGACACTGCCTTCCAGGTTGGCGCCAATCTTGACCTCTTTCTTATCAGCCTCGGTACCTAAATTTATCACCTCGACCGACTCTTCGTGCGGTTGGATAGCCTTTTCCTTTTGTATCAGGAGTCTGGCGAGTTCTCCAGGTATCTCATAATCTTCTTCACCTTCGTCTTCAGCTTGATAGATTGGAATTTCATAGTCATAAACGGAAATAGCAGAATTATTGTCAATGAGATCCAGAGTGGATGTGAATCTGCAAATGGCTCAAAATTTGTGTGTGTTGTACCCCAAAATTTTGTGCGTTTGTTGTACCCCAAAATTTTCCCTCTCATTTATCAAGAATTTTCTCACAAGATCTCCTTTGGCTCAAGACTGCACTAGGGTTGATCAGCTCAAGACACCTCTTTAAGCACTGATGACCAAAATTAGGGTTTGAGATTGCACAAGGATATTTGAACTTCCAATGCCCCATATGACTTTCATGGATTATTATAGACCTTCAAGATTACTCATGTCAAGTTTCAAGCTTTGGATCACACTTTTGCTCAATCAATTGAGCAGTTGACCTAAAAATCAGATGTATTAGGAAAAAGTCAATTGTGGCCAATTTACAGTAAAACTTCATAATTTTTGATCCACATCATCATTTTAAAATCATACGTATCATTTGATCAAGTTTGAACCATATTTCCTCAAGAAATTTGATCAAACCATCAAAAGGGCAAAATGGTCAAAATTAGGGTTTTGACTGGGAAAGGGCAATTTCTGATTTTTGATCTAGAAAATGGTTAATTGGTTTAAGGCATGATCTCAAGAGTCAAATTGAATCATTTTGACCTAATGAAATGGCTCAAAATATTTCTCAAGTCCAATGGATTGACAGATGAATTTTTAGTCAACTGATCAAAAGTCAACTGTATACTTAAAAGTCAAACTTTGACTTTTTGGTCAAAATCAAATGTAAAAGATCAAAATTCATCAAAACATGTCAAAATATGAAACTTATTCATCAAGAAATCAAAAATTCAAGATTTCATTTTTGAAAAGTTAAAATTTCTAAACTTAGAAATTTTTCTAAGTGTTGGAAATTTCTTATTTTTTCACAACTTTGAGCAAAATTTTCACCATGATGCAAGATGATTCAAAAGAAACTTTCAACATGAAAGTTGTAGATCTCCATGAAATCTAAAAAATTTCTTTACACAAATCCTTCCAAAAATGCTTGGATCTAAAGTTATAATTTTGAGAATACATGGTCATGAAACAAAACACTTAGTGAAATTTTGCCCTAATTTGGTCAGGATTTTGACCTAACTTCTGACCCAAGTTTCACCTAGTTCAAAGGGGAATTTTCAAAAGTGATCCAAATAGGGGTTGTAGGGAATATTACAAGCTTTCTAAAATGTCTAAGAACTCCTTGAGATCATTTGTGAGCAAGGAGAATCAAAAGTCAGAAATCGAGTTTTCAAGTTATTTTACAAGGCAAGTTTTGTGATGAACAAGATTCAAAATTCAAACCTATGCTGCATAATCTCTACTTTACAGGCCTCAAACTTATTAGGCACTCCATAATTAATTTCTTGCACAACTGTTAGAGGTCTCAATTCAAGCATTCAATGTAAGGCCATGCTTTATATCCATTTTGGGAAGAAAGTGCACAATGCCATTTTGATAAAGTAGCTTTTTTCACAAAACTTGTTCTTGAGCTTTGCAATTGTTTTCTTCTGATCATACATGTCCTATAACTCAAGAGAAGTTTATCTAAACACTTACAATCACTCAGCCCATGCTTATACTTCCTCTTGGAACCATACTTCCCACTTTTCTTCAAAATCAAGTAACATAGCAATCAAACTATAACTTGTACTTCTGACTCTCTCAAGCACAAAAGCCTTTTGCTTATACATACACAAGTGATTAGCCACAAATCCCACGCATGCTTGAGCCCTGAAAACACCAAGAACTCAGATTTGCATCTCATACCTCCATTTTCACATAACCTGACCAAAAGTTTGAAACTCATAACCTCCAAGCACAAAAGCCTTTTCAATTGTCATTTAGAATAGGGTTTTATTTAATTTTCTTTTCCTAATTAATTTAGGTTTACCTTTTACTAATTTAATTAATCATTTTCTTTTAGTTAATTAGGTTAAAAACCCCCTTTTCCTAAAAATCCAAACAAAAATCATATTTGCTTTACATTTATATTCTTGTATATTTATTCATTTTTGTACATTATTTATCCAAATTCAATATGGTTGTAATAATTATTTAGATTTAATTTCTTGCAAATCCCCATTTGTAATTTTTACACCCCCTCTCACAAGTATTGTAATAGCGTAGTAATTTTAAATTCCGCAATTTATCACTTTACATACAAATGCTAGTAATTAGGTTTTTGTATGGAAAGACTAAGACCAATCAATTAGAAAACCCTAATCAAAGACAAAACCAAGCATGAAAAACAATACATTTGCACACAAGCACCCTTAGAGTAAAATCCACTTGGTTGCCTTACAAAAATGGCCATATTACGCATGTGAGGTAACTTAGCAAAAACAAACAAAATACAAGATCATAGTCCCTCGATGACGCTATCAAAAGTTGCCTTTCAAAATGATCTTAGTCCCTAAAGAAAAATCATAAGATACCTTGCAACATTGCTAATCATGGTTATATAATGACCCATGCCCGTCCCGTTTTCATCCAAAGATAGGGTTACTTACCAAATCAATGGTAAGATAACAATGTCAAAGGAGAAAGGAAATGAACATGAAAGACTTTTGAGTAGGTAGAATGTTCCTAATTACTTGCTCATTTTCAAGACCAAAACATCCTTGCTATTTTTCAAAATAAACACCAACACTTTCAAAACATCTTTCAAAACTTGAAAACATTTTCAAAAGACCAAACACTTTGTATACATTCTTACGAACGGGAATCATTACAAAGTTTGCCTAAACAAATGGCCTCTTTTCAAAAATACTTTCAGAAACCACAGAAAGCACAATTTCAAACAAAAGCAAGTGATCTAGCAAGTAACTAAGAGCCCATGGAAAACCATGGATGAAAAGGGTGCTAATATCTTCCCTTTTCATAATCTACCCCCGGACTCAAGAAATAATCTCAAAGGTCTTTCCTGTGCTTTTTCACCTTTCCTTTTGGATAAAAGAAAAGTCGGTGGCGACTCTTGCTAACCACAACATTTGAGATCAAACGCAAAACACCCAAGTCAGTTCTCCCACCGTATCACAGCGTGTAAGGTCACATGGCTATTTGAAAATGCAGTAAAGTAAAAGAAAGACAAAGAGCGTAAAATTTGAATACAAAATCGTCCAATGTTTTCATTAAATGAGCATATGATATATGAAATGACAATCCTTAACAAATGGACCATTGTACCCCGGGTAAGGCACAAGGTTTAAATTAATTGTTTTAAAAGAAATTACAGACAAACTTCTTAAAGTAATAAAAATAGGAAATAACAATTACTCCTGGCTGAAGGAGATTGATACAAAGTCTTTGGCCTTCCATTTGTTGAGTCCACCGTCAGTAGTTGGGAATATCCATTCGTCCAAGTCACCATCACTATCAGTGTCTTCCAAAACACTGACTTCATTGTTGCTAATACAGAAAGGTGGTACTCCATCACGAAAACATATAACCTCTTTCTGAGCCTTTGAAGTGAAACCCTATCCAAATTTGTTAGATTTATAGGGGATATCAGGAAGTTGTCCCCAGATAGTGCAGCCTCCATCTTCTACTACATCCCTAGCATCCTTCAAGGAAGCCATTATTGGTGTGTCCTTAGTAATCTTAGGAGTAGCAGGAGTATTTTTAGCAACAACGATCGTTGGAGGAATTACCTCAAGTGTTTGGCAGGGGGGTACCAATGAATTCACCATCCATTTCAACATATTTGAAAGAATTCAAATGACTGACCATATATTCTTCCTCTCCACAGTCTGTGACAACCTTCCCTTTCACTGGGTACTTTAGCTTTTGATGCAATGTAGAGGTAACTGCACCTGCCCCATGAATCCATGGGAGTTCGAGCAAGCAGGAATAGGTCGGGTTGATACCTATTACATAAAAAGTGGAGTTGAAAATTTGAGATCCCACCTTGATCGAAAGATCAACCTCTCCGTGGACCATTCTTTTTGAACCATCAAAGGCTCTTACCATAATATCGCTGGGTTTTAGCACCAACCCATCATAATCCAGCCTATCCAAAGCACCTTTTGGTAATACATTCAGGGAGGAACCTGTATCAACTAAGACATGCGCCAAAGTAATGCCTTTGCATTCAATAGAAATGTGCAGAGCTTTGTTATGATTCTTCCCCGTCGGAATCAAATCTTCATCAGAAAAGCCTAAACCATTATCAGCAGTTAGGCTTGCAACACAATTCTCAAATTGATCAACAGTGGTCTCTTGTTGTACATGGGCATTCTTCATAAATTTTAATAAAGCTTGGGAATGTGCTTCGGAGCATAATAACAAGGACAACATGGATATCTTGGAGGGTGTCTTCCCCAATTGTTCAACTATTTTGTAGTCACTTTTACGAATGATCTTCAGAATTTCTTTCATATCTTCTATAGATGGGTCTTCAATTGTAACATCTTTGGATGCCGCCTCCATCCATGAAGGCTCATTTACTTTCTCTTTACCTTGGGCATCGTCATTTGGCCCAACAATAGGAATATGAACAGGTGTTGTAGTAGTCGTTGGAGGAGAGATCTTCGGAGAGATGATCCTTCCTGTCCTAGTGACCTTACTAGTTCCGACAATGTTTGTAATTTCAGGTTCTTCATTTTTAATAATCCATGGCTCTTGCTTGACACCATGATAATAAATTTCTGCCCCATAGTTCCAGAGAACAGCTTTGTCAGAGGAATAGGGGACTGGCCCCGGTGTAGTGATGATCAAGGGAGCCATTCTCGGTTCATTAGGAATCCTCATAGGGCCTCTAGAGGTGATCCTTATAGGAGTATTGGAAATGGTAATTATCAAAACATCTTCAAGTCTCAGTTCTTGAGGTATAATTTTAGGCAAACTCTTCATGGACAAAGGTTTTTCAAACAAAATTTCATGGCTATCAATCAGGCGTTGAATACCCTTCTTCAGCCACATACAACCATTAGTTTGGGAAGCACAATGATAACAATTTTCAAGGCAGCCCAAAAATAAATCGGCTCTTAATAGATTCTTCTTAACGGTCATCAACGGAGTGGTTAAATCACTGATGGAGGAGATATAAAACACATCGTCAACAACATTAACACCTTTACCATGACTGGGCATGGATGGATTAATCACAATAGGGGTTTCCGGAGGGTCAAACTCAATCAAATCTTGGATTTTTCTTTTTAGGGCCCAAAAATCATTGGTGTCATGCCCATGACTATTGGAATGGTATGCACACCTTGCATTTGGGTTATACTTCGGAGATGATGTGTTGGGATTTTGAGGAGGATCCCGCAGTGTTATCAATTGTGCTTTCAATAGATGTTGTAAAGCTTGAGACAACATCGTATTGATCCTAGTGAATTATCTCCTCGGAGCGTCTGACCTACGTTGATTGTTTTATTGTTGTGCTCGTTGAACTGGGGTTGGGTTAGAAATCAATACTGCTCCTACCAATTGATGATGATCATTCTTGATACGGCTCCTTTGGCCATAAACAACATTAGTTTCCTTTTTACCAACAAATGGCTTCTTCATAGTACTAGAGGATGCATCCATCTGAATCTTCTCACTCTTTATTCCACTTTTAACTCGTTCACTAGTCAAAACCAGCTCAGTAAACCCTGACAAAGAACTCCCAATCAGCAAATTAAAGAATGGACCCGTCAGAGTGCCCATGAAAATGTCCACTGATTCTCGGCCAGTCAAAGGGGGTTGCACCCTTCCAGCCAGGTACCTCCATTTTTGGGCATACTCCTTAAAGCCTTCGTTCGAGCCCATAGTCATACTTTGTAATTGCACGCGAGTTGGTGCAATATCAGCATTGTATTGGTATTGTCTATAGAAGGAAGCATCCACATCGTCCCATGTGTGGATATTAGTCCTCTCTAGTTGATAGAACCACTCCAATTGTGTTTCAAATAAGATTTATTAGAATAAATGAACCCATAGCTTCCTATCAGCGGTGTGCGGTTAAATCTTTCAGACATATGACCTTAAATGGAGTTTCAGACAAGAGACTCTATCATATTTGGCGATGACAAGGACTTTGAATTTGTGGGGAATGACCACCCCATGGACAAGACCTAAGTCTCCAAAGTCCAAACCAAGCACTGTTTGGGTCTCCACAGCCTTGAGTCGGTCTTTCAGCTGTTTGTATTTGTCATCTACCGGGGGTACTGCTCATCGGAGTAGTCTTCTTCCTCAAAAATCTAGTTGTTCCCACCCCTAGCCCTAGTGCTTCTAACATCCACATCTTGATTTTCGTCTTCCTCAAAGAAGACATCTTCAACTTGAGCTAGTCGGGTGAGACCTTTGAACCTTCTTCCCATGTTGATAACAACCCATTTCTTAGTCTACTTTTTGGTGACAAGGAGTGCCATCATCTCTTGCAAGCTGTGATACGGTGGGAGAACTGACTTGGTTGTTTTGCATTTTATAGCAAATGTTGCGGTTAGCAAGAGTCGCCACCGACTTTTCTTTTATCCAAAAGGAAAGATGAAAAAGCACAGGAAAGACCTTTGAGATTGTTTCTTGAGTTTGGGGGGTAGATTATGAAAAGGGAAGGTATTAGCACCCTTTTAATCCATGGTTTTCCATGGGCTCTTAGTTACTTGCTAGATCACTTGCTTTTGTTTGAAATTGTGCTTTGTGTGGTTTTTGAAAGTACTTTTGAAAAGGCGCCATCATTTAGGAAAACTTTGTAATGATTCTCGTTCATAAGAATGTATACAAAGTGTCGATCTTTTGAAAATGTTTTCAAGTTTGAAAGGTGTTTTTGAAAGTGTTGGTGTTTTTTTTTAAATAGCAAGGATGTTTTTGTTTTGAAATTGAGCAAGTAACTAGGAATAATCTACCTACTCAAAAGTCTTTCATGTTCATTTCCTTTCTCCTTTGACATTGTTATCTTACCATTGATTTGGTAAGTAACCCTATCTTTGGATGTACAAGGGACGGGCATGGGTCATCGTATAACCATGATTAGCAATGTTGCAAGGTATCTTAGCATTTTTCTTTAGGGGCTAAGATCATTTTGAAAGGCAACTTTTGATAGCGTCATCGAGGGATTATGATCTTGTATTTTTGCTTATTTTTGCTAAGATACCTCACATGCATAATATGACCATTTTTATAAGGCAACCAAGTAGATTTTACTCTAGGGGTGCTTGTGTGCAAGTGTATTGATTTTCATGCGTTGTTTAGTCTATGATTAGGGTTTTCTACTTGTTGATTTTATCTTCTCATATAAACCCTAATTACTAACATTTATATAAAGCGATAAATTGCGAAAAGTAAAATTACTATGCTATTACATCATTAGGGGATGGGGTGTACAAATTTACAAATGGGGATTACAAGAAAATTAAACCTAATTATCTATTACAACCATATTCAATATTGTACAAAATTGAAAATAAAATGCAAGAATATAAATGGAAAAAGAAATGATTTTTTGTTGTTTTTATGAAAGGGTTTTGTCTTGACCTAAATAAAGGGAATGATTAATTAAAATTAAATAAAATTATCTTAAGCTAATTAAGAAAAGAAATTAATTTGAAAAGGTCTTTTAGGTTTTTTATGAAAAGGTTTTAAATTAATGAGAATAAAAATGAAGATTAATTAATTAAAATAACCTAAGTTCTAAATTAATTTTAACTAAGAAAATAAAATAATATATTAATTTATCCTAAGTCTAAATATTTATTAATAAAAAGGAAATTAATTTATTTAAAAAAAGTATTTTTAGTCCTTTTGTTATTTATAAGGAAAAATAAAATGTATAAGTGTAAATAATAAATAATTTTTTTTTTTATTTTTATGATTTATGAAAATAATGATAGTAATAATAATAATAATAATATTAATGACAATAATAATAATAATGAAAAAGTAAAATAAAATATAAAAAAATGTAAAGGGAAGTCAGGGGGGTTAGAAAAATGAAACAGGGAGTAAAATAAGCACAAAAAAAAGGCCAGGCCCAACAAAGGGGAGCCAAACGCTGCAAAAATCCAAAAAAACTGTAAAATGTGAAAAGAAAAAAGCAAAAGGTAGCGTTGGGTCTTGAACCTGTGACCTTGAGGTTACCAGCGCGCTGCCTTACCACTGGGGTGGCTGTACATCTGTTAATATAACTGAAACGATAAATATATAATACAAAATGTGCCCTGATTATACTTCATCTTCAACCTCCATCCAAAGGACCTGTATCTTCTTCATCTCTCAACAAAAATGAAAAGTTCAAACATGAAAGTTGTGGCATTTCTTCCCACGAATCCAACCATATAAATAACTTAAGATAACACTCAAAGATGAATGAGAATTTTTCTGGCCCTAATTCAAAACCTAAAAATTTCAGAAAACTTCAACTCTAAAATTCTCTAAGCTTAGGTCATATAAATGCAAACTATGGATACATACACCTTCGTGGAAATTGTATCTACATTTTATCTTCACAATGCAAGTCTAACAATGCCTAAATATAAAGATAGAAGTTCAAGAAAATACCTCAAAACTGGAAATCGTGAAATGGATTTGAGCTTGTTTCAGGCAGTAGTGATGATCAGATTAGCTTCCTTGGACCTCTAGGAAGCTAATGCAATGGCTGGCTTGAGCTGAGAGTGGCTGGAATGATCTGGAGAAGTCCAACTGTGATGCTTTGCTTTTGAACTTGGAAATGGATGAAGATGGTGTTACAGTCGTGTAACAGGGATTGGGATGACTTATGTATGATGTTTGGAAGCTTTTGGAAGCAAAAGGCCAAGAAACACACGAGTGAAATGGAAGTTTGAAGTTCTTGGTCAGAATATGCAACAATGGTGGTTTGTGATGCAATCCTGAGTTTTGGCTAGATTTGAAGCTTGTATATTAGTGTGTTTTCTTGCAAATAGTATATCTATTTATAGAGGAAAGGTTTTGAGGTTTGAAATGGTCAGAAACAAAGAATCACATGTTATGAGTTTTTGACTTGTTTTTGAAGTTATCTTGACAAACATGGTTTCAATGCAAGATACATGTCTTGTAGGGTGGCTAGCAACTTTAAACATGTTTGTTCTGAGTTTATAGAGTATGCTTGTGCAGAAAGAACAAGTGCAAATCTCCATACAAGTTGACTTTGTGATTAAAGCTTCTTTACAAGAATGGAATGGTTACTTTCTTCCAAAAATGGAAATGCAACTTGGATAATGATTCAAATGCTTGGACAATGGCTCCATATGTTATGTAAACATTTAATTATGGAGTGAAAAACAAGTTTGAGGCCTGCAAAGTGAAGATTATGCAGCATAGCTTGGATTTGAATTCTTGTTCATCATGAAATGACTTGTAATTCAAGTTTGAAAACCCTAACTTCATCTCTTCGATTCTCCTTGATCACAAATGATCTAAAGGAGTTCTTGTACATTTTTGAAATCATGTAAGGTGATCTACAACCCCTCTTTGAATCACTTTTGATAATTCCCCTTGGAACTATATGAAAAAGTTCCATGAAGTTAGGTCAAAATCCTGACCAAAACTAGGGCAAAATTTCACTAAGTGTTCAATTTCAAGACCATGACTTTATGAATTAATAACTTGAGATCCAAGAATTTTTAGAATAAGTTGTGTAAATAAATATTGTAGATATCATGGAGATCTACAACTTTCATGTTGAATGTTTCTTTTGAATCTTCTTGCATCATGGTGAAAAATTCACTCAAAGTTGTGAAAAAACATGAAGTTTTAAACACTTAGAAAAAATTCTAAATTAGAAAACTTTGACTTTTCAAAATGAAATCTTGACTTTTTGATTTCTTGATGAATAGTTTCATATTTTGACATGTTTTGATGAATTATGATCTTTGACATTGAATTTTGACCAAAAAGTTAAAGTTTGACTTTTCAGTGTACAATTGACTTTTGATCAGTTGACTGAGAATTTACTATCAATCCAATTGATCTTGAGCAATGTTTTAGGTCATGCAATTAGGTAAAAAATATTCAATTTAACTCTTGAAACCATGATTCAAACCAATTGACCATTTTCTAGGTCAAAAATCAGAAATTGCCCTTTCTCAGTCAAAACCCTAATTTTAACCATTTTGCCTTTTTGATGATTTGATCAAATTTCTTGAGGAATTATGGTCCAAACTTGATAAAATGATACATATGAGTTTATAATATTGATGTGGATAAAAAAATTATGAATTTTGATTGTAAATTGGCCATAGTTTACTTTTTCCCCAATACAATTGATTTTTAGGTCAACTGCTCAATTGATTGAGCAAAAGTGTGATCCAAGGCTTAAAAATTGACATGAGTAATCTTGGGAGTCCATAATGATCCATGAAAGTCATATGAAGCATTGAAAGTTCAATTATACATGTGCAATCTCAAATCCTAATTTTGGTCATCAATGCTTAAAAAGGTGTCTTGAGCTGATCAAACCTAATGCAGTCTTGAATCAAGAGAGATCTTGTGAGAAAATATTTGATAAATGAGCGGGAAAATTTTGGGGTACAACATCTTCCCCTGTTCAATCTTCTTAAACCTAAAGAGTTAGATTGGCGGACCCGCCATTTGTGACTTGAAGGTGAAAGATGATTGAACACTAGAGTGCCCAGAAATTTGCACTCGAAGATGGATGGTGAATGGGCTTATAGATGCCATTTGGAGGAATGTTGGTAAACACTGGAAGAAGTATCAACATAAATCTCTTGTTGATTTATACTAAAACTTGATGTTTTACCTGTGAGAAAAAGAGTTAGTAAAATGCAGATGCCTACATGATGTTCACCAACTGTGGTATTATGTTAAATGCATATGTATGTACATGCTATGATGTATGAATGTGAGATGTATGTTTTTGTCTGGGAAAATAAATCCCTGATTGCTGCTGAGGAAATTCTGGGGGGTTGAATCCCTGATTACTGTTGGGGATGAAGAATATGCATATGTTCAAACTTTGTTGAAAGGATACTTTCGTTGGGGAATATCTCTTGAATGTCAGCTGTTATCTGGTCGGATCCAGGCTTCACAATTTGCTGAGGATGAAGTAGTCAACTGCTATCTGGTCGGATCCAGGTTTCACGACAACTTACTGGGGAAAGAGATGAATTAACTGTTATCTGGTCGAATTCCAGGCTTTGCAAATAAATTTCTTGAAATTGAATAGTTATCTGGTCAGATTCAGGCTTCACAACAACTTGTTGGGGATACGGAAGTTAATTATTATCTGGTTGGATCCAGGATTTGCAGTAAATTGAAGTGGTAACTACTATCTGGTCGGGTTCAGGTTTCATGGTTTTTGGAAAGTTGTACTATTATCTGGTCGAGTCCAGGCTTCATAGTGTCTCTCTGGGAATCATAGTTAGTTGTTATCTGGTCGGGCTCTAGGTTTCACAATAAACTGTTTGAAAAACTGTTATCTGGTCGGGTCCAGGCTTTGCAGATTTCTGAGGTTGATGAGGTCACTTGCTATCTGGTCGGGTCCAGGTTTCACCATAAACTGTTTGGGGATTTAGTTGTTATCTGGTCAGTTTCCAGGTTTCACAACGAATCTCTGAGGGTAATTTCTATATGGTCGGATCAAGGCTTTACAACAACTTGCTTGAAAAGATGAAATTGAAAACTGATATCGGGTCGGATCCAGGTTTCATAGTAATTTGTTGGGGCAAAGGTAAACTCTACTGGGGAAAAGAAGGTAAACCTTGGTCGGGTTGAGTCCAGGTTCTTCTATATCTTTTGAAGAGTTAGACTATTATCTGGTCGCGTCCAGGTTTCATAGTGTGATCGGTTGATCTGGAACTGACTGTTTAACGCTGGTTTGCGAAATGTCGCGGAAGCAAGAGTCGCCACCGTCTTTTATTTTCTCCAACATGGACAGGACAAAAGCACAACAAAATTCCTTATGAGATAGTTTCTCAGTTCGGGAGGTAGATTTATAGAAAGGGAAGGTGTTAGAACCCTTTCTATCCATGGTTATCCATGGGCTCTTAGATACTTGCTCATTGTGTTTTCAAAATGTTTGTTTGCTTTTCAAAGTGCGAGTGGTTTGAAAAAGTTTCGTTTTAAAGATTTCAGATCGACTCTTGTATCAGTCCTCAAGAGTGTTTGAAAAATTGTTTTGAAAGCTTTTTTGAAAGTGTCGGTGTGAAAAGAGTTTTGATTTGTTTTTTAGAGCAAGTATCTATGAGTCATCTACCTACCCTAAGGAATTAGGCTGTGTAAATGTCCTTAAGGTAGTGCCATCCCACCATTGAGAGGTAGGTAGCACCATCGTTGGAGGTGTTCGGGTCAATTCGTTTGTTAGGGACAGTGTGGTCACCGGAGCAACAGTAGGAGACCTTAGAAGCTACCCTTATGCCATGTTCATGGACATAAGGACTTACTAAAACGTCCTATACTCGACGACCACGTTTCGAGGGGCAAGGCAATAGTGAGGCATACCCTAGGAGTGGTGTGTGAATTTGTGTATTGTCTTCAGTTATGTTTTATCTTGTCATGCATTATGGTGATCTACGCTTTGATTTTATTTGGGCCATTCATTCTTTCATGCAAAATTTAGCAGTTAAGGGGTGCGGAAATTAAAGTGCGGAAAATAAAAGTCCTACGCTATTACAAGGCGCGGGTCTATACATCGCCAAATTAACAAAGACCCGTTTTTTTAATAAAATGCGGAAAATAAATAAATTTCCTAATTACTATTACAAAGCTTTGAGCAATTACATAATATTTAAAAGAAAACTAAGGACAAACGCGCGAAAAGAAATTAGAATCGAATGTTCGAGGGCGTTGGACCCTTTAAAGATTAAATTGAAATTAAAAGTTAATTAATGATTAAATAAAGAGAAGAAATTGTTTTTTTTATGTTTTTTTTGTATTTATGAAATAAAGGAAATTAATTAAAATTAGAAGTTAAATAAAACTCTAGTTCTAAGTTATTTTTAATTGTTAAAGAAAAATATTTAAGTTTTAACCTAATTTACCCTAATTAATTAATTACATGTTTATTTACAAAATAATTAATAATTAATAATAATAAGAATAAGAAGAAATTATTTTATTAGGAAAAAGAAAAAAAGCTAAAAACCTAATTTCTACATATTTTAGTTTATTTAAGAAAAACATTAAAATTTTAACCTAATTTTACTAAGTTGATTATTAAATTTATTTACAAAAGATATTAATGCATTAAATTAATTAACATATTTTTTAGTTTTGATTTTTATTATGAAAATTATATTTTGTGAATTAAAAGAAAAAAAACAATTAAAATAATTTAAAAGAAAAGAAAAGGAGAGAAGAAAAAAATACAAACAGTGGGGTGTCTGACCCAATTTGGGAGGCTTGTTTGAGCAATTTGGCCCAAGAAGGCAAGGCCTTTTGGACTTTCTGGCGCGTGCATGTGGAATGGTTGACTGAGGTCCATGGTGGAATTCACATGATGGCCTTTGGATGAGATCCCCTGGGCGCGTGGCAAGCAAGCAGGCGAGGGTGCATGATGAACCTTTGAGAGCACACTGCATAGAAGCATATTAAGAAAAATATTATGGAAGAAGTGGGGGACCTGGGAATCGAACCCAGGTCCCAATACCTGCAAGCCAACGCATCAACCAACCCAACCAACGCGTATGTTTGATATTAATATGGAACGTGAATAATATAATGGAAGACAAGCGCTAGTGGTGTAAAACAGAAAATCACGCGCGAACATTTGAATTATCCAGTCACGCTTGGACACATAGGCTTCATCTTCTCCATCTGCCTGTAAATAAAAAACGAATAGCGGGGGTTTTAAACCCCCACTAATTGCAAAACCTGAAAATAGCGATTAGCACATAGAGCAATATAAATTGGGCGCGAATAGTGGACTTGCTTCGTTTGGGTGTCCTGATTCCATTGGTATAAGTTTCAAGGCATGATTTTACCATATGAAGAAACCCCTCTTTCAAAGTTTCTGAAACCCTAATATCTGTTCATGGCAACTTTTGACACAAGCAGTATTAATTCAATTAGAGGGCACCAATAGCTTCAGAATGTTCATGTTAGTGTAAATCAACCATTAAAAGACGTTAATAATGCATGAAAGTGCAAACACGAATATGAAAATTTTTGTGAAAAGTCAGACTTTGTTATACCAATTCTTTGAGTATGGAGGGCTGGTTTCGATTGGAATCGTTTCCTGGATGTCTTAGCAAGCTCTTGGAATCTTTTTCAAGCTTTGAAATGCCTTCTAGGTATGAAAACAGTTTCAAGGTTTTTGTCAAAAAATGCAATGTTATTATTGATTCACTGCGCAGCTTCTTGTGTCTAATGCATTAGGTTTCTGTTATGCCTATGTAAGTGAATGAATTAGGTTAGAAAGACCAAGCCCAAAGTCCTTGATTCAATGCTTTGAATATTTGATTTTGTCAAATCTTTTCCAATCTCTTTTCATGCCAATTATGCCAATTATGGAAGATTATTTCCTTGGTGATTGACACACGAGATATTTGATTCATAAAGAGTGAATATGCTGCACAAAAAGATTCAAAACACATGATTTAGTATTTTTCTCATGATTAATTTTAATTAAATGAATTAATGGGATTAAAAATTCAATTAATTAATTAAAAATAAGAAAATAACTCCCTTTTAGCTTAATGGGTCGTGCATGGCTTTTGGGTGATGATTCATGGAAGAAATTGAGGCCCATTAGCAATTTTGAGGCATTTGAAGTAAAGTTGACTTTTCAAAATTCCCAAATATTTCCCAACTTCCACAAGGCATATCTTGCTCAATTTTTAAGATTTGATCATGTTCTTGGACATTTTGGAAAGTAATTGAAGTCCCCTAACCAATGCCTTTCGTCCCATGTCATTTTGATTTACCAATCTCAAGTTATGGTCTTTGACTTAAAGTGCCTTTTTGTTGACTTTTGAAAATGACCTATAATGTTGAGATTGATAACTTTTTGTGAGAGCATTTCTTGGACTTGAAGTGTGAAGATGAGTTGTAGGAAATGGCATTCTCTTCAAAATGTGCTTTGGATGGTATTTTTCTGATAAACCATGTGGAAGTTATGCTCTGGTCAATTTGCAGTTGACTTTTTCAACTGTCCAAAAATAGAAACTTTTGCATCTTGAGACTTTTTGAGCCATGCTTTGAGAATCATGATCAAGAATTGATCCAATGATGTTTGTGGCTTCAAAATAAGATGTTGACCAAAAATTTTGACTTTTGACTGTCAAATGACCATTTTGCCCCTGCAGTTGACTGTGAAGCATTTAGGGTTTTTTGACTGTGCAATCTGGTGCTGTGAGTCTTGAAACTTGGCATATGGATGCTTGACAATGTATGTAGGCATGTGGGCCTTGATTGGACCCTTGGAAACCTCAACTTCTTTGCCAGAACCAAAACCCTAATTTTTGGCTGTTAGGAGGCCATTGGACTGTGTAACCCTTGAGAGATTTTGAAGCATGCTCTTAGCAAACCTTGAAGAATATGGGAGGGAAAATTTTGGGGTACAACAGTTGCCCCTGTTCAATCTTCTTAGACCTGAGGATGTAGATTGGCTGGCGTGCCTTTCGTAATCCGAGGGTAGAAGATGATTGAACACTAGAGTGCCCAGAAATTTGCACTCACATAGTGGAGTGTCAGCAGTATGATGCGGGGAATGGGCTTACAGATGCCATTTGGAGACTAATGGATGGGAGAGATGGGCTTATAGATGCCATCGAGAGGTTGTCGATCGCGTAAGAGATTCCTTAGCGAGAACTTGCGTACCCGAGAAAGAAATATAATTACCTGGGCTGTTACAGGAGTTGATCTTCAAACCCTTTATGTAGATGTGCCCTGGCTGGATACAGGAATCGAATCTTTAAACTCTTCATACGTGCCCTGGAGAGATACAGGAATCAAGTCCGGAGAATATAGTCGTCAACAGATACACCCTGGCAAGATACATGAATCGGATCTTCGAACTCTTCAGACGCACCCTGGCAAGATACAGGAATCAGGTCTGGTAATGTTAGTCGTCAACAGATACACCCTGGCAAGATACAGGAATCGGATCCTCAAACTCTTCAGACGCACCCTGGCAAGATACAGGAATCAGGTCTGGTAATGCTAGTCGTCAACAGATACACCCTGGCAAGATACAAGAATCGGATCCTCAAACTCTTCAGACGCACCCTGGCAAGATACAGGAATTGGGTCTGGTAATGCTAGTCGTCAACAGATACACCCTGGCAAGATACAGGAATCGGATCCTTAAACTCTTCAGACGCACCCTGGCAAGATACAGGAATCGGGTCTAGTAATGCTAGTCGTCAACAGATACACCCTGGCAAGATACAGGAATCAGATCCTCAAACTCTTCAGACGCACCCTGGCAAGATACAGGAATCAGGTCTGGTAATACTAGTCGTCAACAGATACACCCTGGCAAGATACAGGAATCAGATCCTCAAACTCTTCAGACGCACCCTGGCAAGATACAGGAATCGGGTCTGGTAATGCTAGTCGTCAACAGATACACCCTGGCAAGATACAGGAATCGGATCCTCAAACTCTTCAGACGCACCCTGGCAAGATACAGGAATCGGGTCTGGTAATGCTAGTCGTCAACAGATACACCCTGGCAAGATACAGGAATCGGATCCTCAAACTCTTCAGATGCACCCTGGCAAGATACAGGAATCGGGTCTGGTAATGCTAGTCGTCAACAGATACACCCTGGAAAGATACAGGAATCGGATCCTCAAACTCTTCAGACGCACCCTGGCAAGATACAGGAATCGGGTCTGGTAATGCTAGTCGTCAACAGATACACCCTGGCAAGATACAGGAATCGGATCCTCAAACTCTTCAGACGCACCCTGGCAAGATACAGGAATCGGATCTGGTAATGCTAGTCGGCAACAGATACACCCTGGCGAGATACAGGAATCGGATCTGGAATCGACTATTGATAGTAATCATCTTTGTATTAACTTTTGTCCTGAAAAGACAAAACGTTAGTTGTGCGTAATGTCATGATGTATGACATGTGAGATGAGATTGTATGTTCATGATGCGTATATGCATGCTGTAATGTATGAAAATGTGTTGTTTATAAATGTATGTTTTCGTCTAGGAAAATAGATCCTTGACGGGTGCCGGGAAGTTAAATCATGGGCTGATGTGAATAGCATTCTTTGTTTCCACTGGGGAGTGATGGCTGCAAGGATACCGGTAGGAGAAGATGACTCCGTTGGGGAATAAACTTGGCGAATGGATTACTCTGCGGGGAGAAATTACTCTAGCGGCCCTGCTGGGGAACAATACTCTGTGGGAAGAGAGGTACTCTGTTGAGATGTTTGATGATAACTTCGCTGGGGATACCATTGTTGTGTTGGAAGTTTTAATAGACTCCGCTGGGGGTAAGAAGACTTTGCCGAGGACGATCTTTCCGTGGCTTTTGGCTGAGGATAACCCAGTTATAAGCTCCGGTGGAGAATAACCTTTGGATAAAGCCAAGAGACGCGTTCGTGCTCTGCAGGGGGGACGCTTTCAGAATCTACTGGGGATAAGCTTCAAGACCTGCTGGGGAGATGATTCAGCTTTCTTGGGGAAATCTTCAGACTGGACTCTCCTGGGGAAATTTTTGAGATATATTGGGGAGGTGGCTCCACTGAATGTCCGGTATACCGCCGGGGAACAATCTTAGATCAAGACTGTCGGGGATGCTTGTTAGGAATGTTCGTATATTGCGCTGGGGAATGTTGAGATCTGCTGGAGGATACCCAACTTCCTTAAGGATGGCAGGATAACTCTGCTTGGGGAGAGTGCATTGACTTGCTGGAGATATGGTGCCTTGTTCAGGACTGATTGGAGAACAACTGCTTGGGAGAGAATTGTTGGATCCTGGCTCACTCTCTGGGGAATTAAGATATCTTGGTTACATTCTTCAGCCGAACGTACCTTGGTACCTTGGTGGACTGAGCAATTAGATTGCTTCAGACAACTCATTATTTCCCCTGTTTCTGATGGAGAAGGTACCTGTGGAGGCCTTGATAACTGCCGATTTGACAAATCTTCTTCTGGTAGGCAAGTGACAAGATGACGGGACATAGTCGTACGCTTTTGATCCCTAATTTTTTCCTGGACCGCCCTTTCGGGTTTTCAGTCCACCGGGATACCCTTTTTTGCCCAAGCCGCCTTTTCAGGTTTTCGACTTGCCGGGTGTACAGATTTTTTTTCCATTTCATCCCTTATTTTTTCCCGAACCCTTTTGGTTCGCCGGGAAGCCCTTATTTTTGCCTAGGCCGGTCGACCTAGCGGGGCTTTTATTATGCGTAGTATTTTTTTCCGACTATGTCCATGCTCTCAGAGTGCAGGGAGTTGTCACTGTTATTAGTGTTGTGTTGCCATACCACCAGAAGATCTTAGTTTGATCGTCCAGTGCCCCAAGTGATCCAGATGGGGATTTGCCCCAAGCTGTTTGCATCTTGAGAGATTCCTTGAATCTTGAC
Source organism: Vicia faba (assembly GCA_948472305.1). Classification (NCBI taxonomy): domain Eukaryota; kingdom Viridiplantae; phylum Streptophyta; class Magnoliopsida; order Fabales; family Fabaceae; genus Vicia; species Vicia faba. The sequence goes on along the minus strand of OX451737.1, from coordinate 1,001,656,612 downwards.
TGGACTTCCCCAGATGATGGACAATGATCAGGCCATGCCCCTTGATTGGAGGTGCTTTTGTTCATTAGATATTCTTCGTGCGAACTTCTAGTTGTTCAAACAAAAAGTCATATGCAAACAAAGTTATGTTAAAAATGCAAAGCTTATGTCTGTCTTGAAGTTTTTGAAAATGCATTCTTTTTCCTAAAACAAGTGAATGTTTGTAAAACGTGATGTCAACTCCGTATTTACCGTAGGCCTTAAGGAGTCAGGATACCTTTTGTAACAGTATGCTTTCGAACTAACCCATGCTTCAGCTAGGACTTTTGAGGGTTGTAGCGTGGCCTAGTTCATGGTTTAAGAAACAAAAGATAAAGGCTCAAATTATTTATACCCACCCGTTCTTCGTGATGTTCTTCAAACCTAAACTCAGCTGATCGTGCGTTAGACCTTGTTTGAGTCTTTGTCCTGATATACCGGTGATGGTTCGGGTATTGATAATTTATTTTGAATGGGCAGTCATTTCCTTTTTTGTTGAGGGTTTGTATGACCTCTTTTTTTCTTGATTTTGTTATCCCTGTTTTTTGCCTGAGCTGTTTCCTTTTTGGAATTACAGTCAGCGGGATGCCCCAGTTTTGTAAGTCTCCTTCATAGGTTTTGACTTAATGGGTTTTTATTTTGAGAAGTAATGACTGCCTGTCTTTATGATTGTTCGGAACCATCACTGTCTTTCTTTGTTTTGTAAGGACCTCTTTGGTGCCATTTGTTATGCATTTGGATCAACTGAGAGAACTACCCTGCCCCAGGTTATGATTAAGGGTTTTTAAATTTCGAAAAGAAAAACTCCTACTTCTTTGGCTCAGAGGGGTTGACGAGGGATTATCTTCCTTATAACTCCAGTGTTTAGGAATTGAAACAATGCTTGTACCTCATCAGCGGGGTCTGTTCAAAAGCATACTGTAAAGATCGTGGTATCGTTTTCGTCATCCTCCCTTAAGAGGCTTAGAATTATTAATTGAGAGTTGACATCAAAAAAATGAAAGCAGTTTGCATATAGCGAATGCGAATATATTGATTCAAAACAGACATATGCGATGCATTAATGAAATAACAACGTTTAACATGAGTAAATGTTTGAACAAAAGAGAATTACAACTTGAAAATCCTAATGGACAAAAGTCTTCTCATCTCAGGGCTTGTTACTTCAAATGGTGCATCCTATAGGGATGGTAGAAGCACTCAGCCTGGCCATCTTGGGTGAATTCCACAGCTCCTTCATCAATCAGGTCTTGGATCTTGTTCTTCAAGGTCCAACAATCATCTGTAGCATGCCCCGGGCTGTCAGAATGATAAGCGCAGCGGGCGTTGGGGTTATACCTTGAAGGTGTCCTGTTGGGATTCCTAGGAGGATCCCTTAGAGTTACCAAATTCAACCTCAATAGTTGTTGTAAAGCTTGAGGCAGCGACACGTTGAGCTTGGTGAATTGCCTTTTGGGCTTGTCTGGCTGAAGCTGGTGAAGTTGATGCTGGATTGGTGATACTGAAGCCATTTGAGGAGCTCTTCCCTTGTCTTCTTGTCTCAAGGGTGGTTGAATGATGACTGGCTCTTCAACCTTAGATGTTTGCCCCAGTTGGTTACCCTGAAGCAGTTGGTTGACGAGAACCCCGAGCTCTTCTTGTCTTTGACCTATGTTTTGAATGATAGTCACCTGCCCCAGCATCTAGGCTCTCATTGCATCCACCTCAGCTTGCAGATGTTTCAGCCGTTCATCCTCAGCACTGTTCCTGACCAAAGTCCCCATGAGAAGTGTTCTCAGCTCTTCCTGCCCCTTGGATAGATTCAGGAGGATTTCCCCGAACCGAGTCTCTTGAGCATGAAGGTCCTGGTTGTATTGTTGGGAAGCCATTGCTGAAATAAACAGCGCAGATGGTAAGTGACCTGTAACAAGGATACCTGTTATGCAATGATGTGTATGTATGCATGCAATGTTTTCAAGGGCCTCGCGGGGTGAACAGAAAATTTGTTAAAATTAGAATCTGGTATCTTGATTGAAGTAACTTCGTGTTGTAGAGAGTCCTTCTTCAAGGGTCAAAGGCTCACCATATCCAGTGGGTCATAGCCCCTGATAACCTTGGCTAGAGGAAAATAAATCCCCTTTGCCCCTTGCCAGACATGTTGGTTCATCATGACCTGCATCACAAACCCTTGAGATCCTTGAAATGGGTTAGTCCTTATGCGGGATGCATGCAATGGTATGATGTTATGCTATGCATGGGGTAATGTAGGTAAACCCTGTTATGAGTCCAGATTAAGGACTGTAAACAAAACCTGCAAGAAACTCACGTGTCAGATAACAAGCATGCAAATAGTCAAGTTGGAAGGCACACAAGTCACACAAGAGAAGCCCTTAAAGTTTAGGCCAGCATGGGGTCTAGGTATTACCCTCTTTCAGTTTGTTGGTTAAGACCTGTCCTATCAGAAGTAACCGGGTTCTTAGAGGATCCCAATATCATTGACTACCCTCAATCGGTCATAACTCCAGCATCACAATATTTTCTTGCGGCCAGAACCATCACGAGAGTTTAGCCTCAATGGGCGTAGCATACTGCTACTGTTCTATTGGCCAAGTTGGGTCATTTAAGGTTCTAAGGTCGGTTGGTGCTTAATGACTCCTCAGAAGACCCATATTCTCCTCGTTGCGACACAAGAGATATCGGTACAGACCAAGGTGCCACACCAACGTAGCCACTGCTTCACCCATGTCGGTCTACGCCGGACAGGTCCCTCACAGCTTATGCTACCTAACAGGGTATCCCCAGATCCGGGTTAGGATCTATGTAACTCCGATGCAACCCACAATTTAAAGCAAACAAGTCAAAGCAATTGAAAACACAAGTGATCTTAGTCCTAAGGTACACCTCACTTTAAAAGATATCCCCAGCAGAGTCGCCAGTTCTGTGATCGGTGGATCTGGAACTGACTGTTTAACGCTGGTTCGCGAAATGTCACGGAAGCAAGAGTCGCCACCGTCTTTTATTTTCTCCAACATGGACAGGACAAAAGCACAGCAAAATTCCTTATGAGATAGTTTCTCGGTTCGGGAGGTAGATTTATAGAAAGGGAAGGTGTTAGCACCCTTTCTATCCATGGTTATCCATGGGCTCTTAGATACTTGCTCATTGTGTTTTCAAAATGTTTGTTTGCTTTTCAAAGTGCGAGTGGGTTTGAAAAAGTTTCGTTTTAAAGATTTCAGATCGACTCTTGTATCAGTCCTCAAGAGTGTTTGAAAAATTGTTTTGAAAGCTTTTTTGAAAGTGTCGGTGTGAAAAGAGTTTTGATTTGTTTTTTAGAGCAAGTATCTATGAGTCATCTACCTACCCTAAGGAATTAGGCTGTGTAAATGTCCTTAAGGTAGTGCCATCCCACCATTGAGAGGTAGGTAGCACCACCGTTGGAGGTGTTCGGGTCAATTCGTTTGTTAGGGACAATGTGGTCACCGGAGCAACAGTAGGACACCTTAGAAGCTACCCTTATGCCATGTTCATGGACATAAGGACTTACTAAAACGTCCTATAATCGACGACCACGTTTCGAGGGGCAAGGCAACAGTGAGGCGTACCCTAGGAGTGGTGTGTGAATTTGTGTATTGTCTTCAGTTATGTTTTATCTTGTCATGCATTATGGTGATCTACGCTTTGATTTTATTTGGGCCATTCATTCTTTCATGCAAAATTTAGCAGTTAAGGGGTGCGGAAATTAAAGTGCGGAAAATAAAAGTCCTACGCTATTACAAGGCGCAGGTCTATACATCGCCAAATTAACAAAGACCCGTTTTTTTAATAAAATGCGGAAAATAAATAAATTTCCTAATTACTATTACAAAGCTTTGAGCAATTACATAATATTTAAAAGAAAACTAAGGACAAACGCGCGAAAAGAAATCAGAATCGAATGTTCGAGGGCGTTGGACCCTTTAAAGATTAAATTGAAATTAAAAGTTAATTAATGATTAAATAAAGAGAAGAAATTGTTTTTTTTATGTTTTTTTTGTATTTATGAAATAAAGGAAATTAATTAAAATTAGAAGTAAAATAAAACCCTAGTTCTAAGTTATTTTTAATTGTTAAAGAAAAATATTTAAGTTTTAACCTAATTTACCCTAATTAATTAATTACATGTTTATTTACAAAATAATTAATAATTAATAATAATAAGAATAAGAAGAAATTATTTTATTAGGAAAAAGAAAAAAAGCTAAAAACCTAATTTCTACATATTTTAGTTTATTTAAGAAAAACATTAAAATTTTAACCTAATTTTACTAAGTTGATTATTAAATTTATTTACAAAAAATATTAATGCATTAAATTAATTAACATATTTTTTAGTTTTGATTTTTATTATGAAAATTATATTTTGTGAATTAAAAAGAAAAGAAAAGGAGAGAAGAAACAAAATACAAACAGTGGGGTGTCTGACCCAATTTGGGAGGCTTGTTTGAGCAATTTGGCCCAAGAAGGCAAGGCCTTCTGGACTTTCTGGCGTGTGCATGTGGAATGGTTGACTGAGGTCCATGGTGGAATTCACATGATGGCCTTTGGATGAGATCCCCTGGGCGCGTGGCAAGCAAGCAGGCGAGGGTGCATGATGAACCTTTGAGAGCACACTGCATAGAAGCATATTAAGAAAAATATTATGGAAGAAGTGGGGGACCTGGGAATCGAACCCAGGTCCCAATACCTGCAAGCCAACGCATCAACCAACCCAACCAACGCGTATGTTTGATATTAATATGGAACGTGAATAATATAATGGAAGACAAGCGCTAGTGGTGTAAAACAGAAAATCACGCGTGAACATTTGAATTATCCAGTCACGCTTGGACACATAGGCTTCATCTTCTCCATCTGCCTGTAAATAAAAAACGAATAGCGGGGATTTTAAACCCCCACTAATTGCAAAACCTGAAAATAGCGATTAGCACATAGAGCAATATAAATTGGGCGCGAATAGTGGACTTGCTTCGTTTGGGTGTCCTGATTCCATTGGTATAAGTTTCAAGGCATGATTTTACCATATGAAGAAACCCCTCTTTCAAAGTTTCTGAAACCCTAATATCCGTTCATGGCAACTTTTGACACAGGCAATATTAATTCAATTAGAGGGCACCAATAGCTTTAGAATGTTCATGTTAGTGTAAATCAACCATTAAAAGACGTTAATAATGCATGAAAGTGCAAACACGAATATGAAAAAATTTGTGAAAAGTCAGACTTTGTTATACCAATTCCTTGAGTATGGAGGGCTGGTTTCGATTGGAATCGTTTCCTGGATGTCTTAGCAAGCTCTTGGAATCTTTTTCAAGCTTTGAAATGCCTTCTAGGTATGAAAACAGTTTCAAGGTTTTTGTCAAAAAATGCAATATTATTATTGATTCTCTGCGCAGCTTCTTGTGTCTAATGCATTAGGTTTCTGTTATGCCTATGTAAGTGAATGAATTAGGTTAGAAAGACCAAACCCAAAGTCCTTGAATCAATGCTTTGAATATTTGATTTTGTCAAATCTTTTCCAATCTCTTTTCATGCCAATTATGCCAATTATGGAAGATTCTTTCCTTGGTGATTGACACACGAGATATTTGATTCATAAAGAGTGAATATGCTGCACAAAAAGATTCAAAACACATGATTTAGTATTTTTCTCATAATTAATTTTAATTAAATGAATTAATGGGATTAAAAATTCAATTAATTAATTAAAAATAAGAAAATAACTCCCTTTTAGATTAATGGGTCGTGCATGGCTTTTGGGTGATGATTCATGGAAGAAATTGAGGCCCATTAGCAATTTTGAGGCATTTGAAGTAAAGTTGACTTTTCAAAATTCCCAAAAATTTCCAAACTTCCACAAGGCATATCTTGCTCAATTTTTAAGATTTGATCATGTTCATGGACATTTTGGAAAGGTCTTGAAGTCCCCTAACCAATGCCTTTGGTCCCATGTCATTTTGATTTACCAATCTCAAGTTATGGTCTTTGACTTAAAGTGCCTTTTTGTTGACTTTTGAAAATGACCTATAATGTTGAGATTGATAACTTTTTGTGAGAGCATTTCTTGGACTTGAAGTGTGAAGATGAGTTGTAGGAAATGTCATTCTCTTCAAAATGAGCTTTGGATGGGATTTTTCTGATAAACCATGTGGAAGTTATACTCTGGTCAATTTGCAGTTGACTTTTTCAACTGTCCAAAAATAGAAACTTTTGCATCTTGAGACTTTTTGAGCCATGCTTTGAGAATCATGATCAAGAATTGATCCAATGATGTTTGTGGCTTCAAAATAAGATGTTGACCAAAAATTTTGACTTTTGACTGTCAAATGACCATTTTGCCCCTGCAGTTGACTGTGAAGCATTTAGGGTTTTTTGACTGTGCAATCTGGTGCTGTGAGTCTTGAAACTTGGCATATGGATGCTTGACAATGTATGTAGGCATGTGGGCCTTGATTGGACCCTTGGAAACCTCAACTTCTTTGCCAGAACCAAAACCCTAATTTTTGGTTGTTAGGAGGCCATTGGACTGTGTAACCCTTGAGAGATTTTGAAGCACGCTCTTAGCAAACCTTGAAGAATATGGGAGGGCAAGTTTTGGGGTACAACACATAGTATCTTGAAATTGAGATCAACTGTTATCTGGTTGGGTCTAGGTTTCAGATACTCAAACTGTTATCTGGTCGGGTCCAGGTTTCAGTAATTCACTAGGGATAGCGGCAAACTCTACTAGAGAAAAGGAGTTTTGCTAATGATTTTGTAGGAATTAAACTGCTATCTGGTCGGACCCAGGATTCAGCAATTGAAGAAGTCAAACTATTATCTGGTCGGGTCCAGGCTTTAGTAATAACTTGAAAATTATGCTAATATCTGGTCGGGTCAAGGCTTCATAGTATCTTTTTAGAAATAGTAAAGGCTTTGCTGACGGCTTTACTGGAGATCAGGGGTTGTGGCCCTATGATTTGCAATAATTTGAAAGGAAAATTCAAACTGGAGAGTGTAGACTCAGTCGGGTAGGACATGCTCAGTTTGGGTAGGATATACACAACTGGAGAGGATATTCACAGCTGGGGAATAACGGGCTCAACTGGGGAGGATGGACTATGCCGGGGGAATATCGACTCGGTTGGGGAGGATGTACTCGGCTGGGGTATTTTGTGGTTCCTTGATTATTGTTGGGGAAATAAAACCTGTTGGGGAAATAAACCCTTTTGAGGAAGTGAGTTTCTTTTAGGAAGAGATCTACGAGACGTCAACTTGTAAAAATCGACTTATATGGAGAAAGAGCTGTCAGGAGATTGAGACTCTGGCCGGGGATTATCCTATGCAAAGAGACTTTGTAGGCAACTCTGTTGGGAAAATGTTTATTGTAGCCGTCCTTGTGGGGATAATGATAATGTGATAGCTCCGTGGGGATATTTCATATACATTAAAGAGATGCTTGCTGCTGCTTAGCAGGACACATGTGCCAAATAGTTTTAATTATGTTCATATGCATATGTTCATTCAATTTTAGTCATTGGACAAATTTTCATTCAAAACAAAGACATAAAATTTTCACTTCAAAGTATATTTTTATTGATATTTTGCCTATGAATAGGCATTTTTATATAGAGAGACGGAGATCCTAGTAGGAGGAAATCGTCGAACGGAAAACAAAATTGAGAATGAAAATAAATAGCCATGTGAAATGATCTTATTTCCTTCCAATTCTACTATTTCCCCAATCTCTTTGAATGTCCCTTGTCGTTGATAGAAGTTGATTGGATTGATCTTGGACCGTTTGAACTTGGACCTTGGTGATAAAATTGAATGTGTTGATTCCACGGGACATAGTCATATGCTTTTAATCCTTAACTTTTTCCTGGACCACCCTTTTGGGTTTTTCAGCCGACCAGGATACCCTTTTTTGCCCAAGTCTCCCTTTCGTGTTTTCAACTTGCCGAGTGTACAATCTTTTGCATATATCCCTAATTTTTTTCCCAAACCTTTTGGTTTGCCGGGATGCCCTTATTTTGCCTAGGTGTGTCAACCCAACGGGTCTCTTATGCGTAGTATTTTTTAACTATGTCCGCGTTTATAGGATGCGAGAAATCTTCACCATCCATGGTAGTCAGCATCATGGCACCGCCATAGAAAACTCTCTTGACAACAAATGGCCCTTCATAGGTGGGAGTCCACTTGCCTTTGGAGCCGCCTTGTGGTAGAATGATGCGTTTTATCACCAAGTCACCAATCTGATATACTCGAGGCTTGATCTTTTTGTTGAAAGCCTTGATGATCCATTTTTGGTATGTCTGACCATGGCTTACAACAACTAATCGTTTTTTGTCAATCAAGTTCAGTTGATCCAATCTCGTTTGAATCCACTCGTCTATGCCTAGGCCTGCCTTATTCATAATTCTTAGCGAGGGAATCTGAACTTCCACTGGCAAAACAGCTTCCATGCCATAGACTAGAGAAAATGGAGTTGCCTCAGTTGATGTTATAGCTGAAGTACGGTAGCCATGTAGAGAAAACGGAAACATCTCATGCCAATCCTTATAGGTTACTACCATTTTCTGCACAATCTTCTTGATATTTTTGTTGGCCGCCTCGACTGCACCATTCATTTTTGGTCTATACGGAGAAGAATTATGATGCTTGATCTTAAACTGCGTGTAAAGCTCAGTGATCATAGCATGGTTGAGGTTAGTCCCATTGTCGGAGATGATCCTTTCGGGGATACCATAACGACAGATGAGGTTGTGTCTGATGAATCTGGCTACCACATTCTTGGTGACTGAGGTAAATGAGGCGGCTTTGACCTATTTGGTAAAATAGTCGATAGCAACAAGAATGAAGCGATGTCCATTGGAAGCGGTGGGATTGATCTCTCCAATCATGTCAATGCCCCACATTGCAAATGGCCACAGAGAGGTCATGACATTCAGAGGGATAGGAGGCACATGGACCTTGTCAGCATAGATTTGGCATTTGTGACAAGTTATTGAATGCTGATGGCAATCAGTTTCCATCGTTGACCAATAGTAACCGATTCTTAATATTTTCTTAGCCATCGTATATCCACTTGAGTGAGTACCGAAGAGACCATCGTGCATGTCTTCCATGATCTCCTCCACGTCATTCTTGTCCACTCATCGGAGTAGAGTTGAATCATGGTTGCACTTGTACAATATCCCATTACTTAGGAAGAATTTGGCTGCAAATCTTCGCAAGAACTTTCTGTCATTGATAGATGCCCCCTCTGGATACTCTTGTGCTTCAAGGTATCTCATCACCTCGTGGTACCATGGCTTTTTAGTATCGGTGTCAAGCTCATAGCAATGTGTAGGTTCGTCAAATCTTTCAATTGTTATAATAGGGCTTCGTTGTCCCATCTGACCTTGAACATTGAAGACATGGTCGCCAAAGCGTCAGCCAACTGGTTTTCTTCCCTAGGGAAGGGCTCAAAAGTGATATCTTCGAAGTAAGGAATTAGGGATAACACAAGTTCCTTGTAAGGGATAAGATTAAGGTGTTTAGTGTCCCAATATCCTTTTACTTGGCTGATCACTAGGGTGGAATCCACGAACACATCCAAATGCTTGATCCTTAAGTCAATAACAGCTTTCAAACCTAAGATACATGCTTCATACTCGGCCATATTGTTTGTGCAATCGAAGCATAGTCTGGAAGTGAAAGGAGTGTGGCAACCTTCAGGATAGATGATCACAACACCAATTCCGTTACCTAAGGTGTTGGAAGTCCCATCAAATACCATAGTCCATCGGGATCCTTGTTCAGGTCTGTCATATGGTCCAGGTTTCGCACAGTCGGTTACCAGCATGATGTTCTCATCAGGGAAGTCGAAGTTCATTGACTGATAATCATCCACAGCTTGATGGTCCAAACGATTTTCTAGTACACTTCCTTTGATTGCCTTTTGAGTCGTGTATTGAATATCATACTCAGTCAAGATCATTTGCCATCTGGCTATCCGTATGGAAAGGGCAGGTTTCTCGAAGATGTACTTGATTGGGTCTATCTTAGAAATCAACAGAGTGGTATGAGTCAACATATATTGTCTTAGCCGGAGAGCAGCCCATGCCAGAGCGCAACAAGTTTTCTCGAGCAGTGAATATCTAGTTTCACAGTCGATAAACTTTTTGCTCAGGTAATAAATAGCATGCTCTTTTCGGCCAGACTCGTCATGTTGGCCCAAAACACACCCTATAAAGTTCTCTAGTACTGTCAAGTATATGATCAAGGGTCTTCCTTCAACTGGAGGCATGAGAATAGGTGGTTCTTGTAGGTATTCTTTGATTTTGTCGAAGTCAGCTTGGCATTCATCATTCCATCTGACTACCTGATCTTTCTTCAAAAGTTTGAAGATTGGCTCACAAGTAGCAGTTAAATGAGATATGAAGCGAGCAATGTAATTGAGACGACCCAGGAATCCTATGACTTATTTTTCAGAATGAGGGATTGGCATTTCTTGGATGGCCTTTACCTTGGCAGGATCAACTTCAATGCCTTTATTGCTGACAACAAAACCTAGAAGCTTTCCAGATCGCACTCCAATCGTGCACTTGTTAGGGTTTAACCTTAGCTTGTATTTCTTCATCCTCTCGAATAATTTGTACAGGTGATCGAGATGTTCTTCTTCAGTTTGCAATCTAGCAATCATATCATCCACATAGACCTCTATTTCATGATGAATCATGTCATGAAACAAAGCTACCATAGCTCTTTGATATATTGCCCCTGCATTCTTTAATCCGAACGACATGACCTTGTAGTATAAGGTTCCCTACTGCGTGACGAAAGTAGTCTTCTCCATGTCTTCGGGAGCCATCATTATTTTATTATAGACTGAGAAGCCATCCATGAAAGAGAAGACTTTATGCTGAGCAATATTATCAACTAAGACGTCAATGTGTGGTAGAGGGAAGTCATCCTTGGGACTTGCCCTATTCAGATCCCTATAGTCTACACACATGCGAACCTTTCCTTCTTTCTTCGGCACTGGCAGCACATTAGCAATCCATTGGAGATAGAATGTCACAGCTAGGAACCCTTCATCAAATTGTTTCATCACTTCAGCTTTGATCTTTTCAGACATATCAGGCCTCATGCGACGAACCTTTTGTTTGACAGGCGGACAATCTTCTTTTGTGGGTAGAAGATGAACTACGATGTCAGTATCCAACCATGGAATAACTTCACACGACCAAGAAAATACTTCCACATAATCATGCAACATTTGAACCGACCTGCTCTTGACACTACTTTCCAAATTAGCACCGATCTTGATTTCCTTCTTATCTGACTCAGTACCCCGGTTGATAACTTCAACTGACTCTTCGTGCAGTTGAATAGATTTTTTCTCTTGTAATAGAACCCTGGCTAGTTCTCCCGGTATGTCACAATCTTCCCCGCCTTCATCTTCGGCTTGGTTGATAGGATATTCAAAGTCATAGTCGGCAATAGTAGAGTCATTGGCAATAGGATCCAGAGTGGATGTGGACCTGCAAGTGTGTGTGTGTGTGCATGTAAGATACATGGCTATTTTTTTTGAAAAATGTATTTGTAAGAAAGGAAAGACAATGAACACAAATATTTGAATGCAAAAGAGTCCAATGTATTGAATGATCATATGATTAGATGAACATAAATAAAACCCTTGACAAATGGACCAAAGTTCCCCGGGCCAGGCAAATGGCTGAAAAGTCATTGTTAAAATATTACAGACAACATGTACTTGAATTGAAAGAAAAGTAATAACAAGTAGATTACTCATCAATGAAGGAGATGGGAACAAATTCCTTTGTATGCCAATTCTTCAGCTCCGTCGTAGTTGGACACACCCACTCTTCAAATGCAACTCCTTCTTCAGAATCACCCACGGCGTTGACTTCATGGCTTCCAATGCAGAGAGGATGCTTTCCAACACGAGCACGCCTCACTTCCTTCTGAGCTTTGATGGTGAAGCCCAAACCAAACTTGTCCGCTTTAAATGGGATATCGAGGAGTTTCCCCCAAGTATCATAATTTTCTTCTTCAATTGCTGCACGAGCGTCTTTGACTGAAACCATCTTTGGCGTGGCCTTAACAGCTTTAGACTCATCAGAAGAACATTTGGTAGCAGCAATCATTGGTGGCATGACTTCAAAGGCTTGACATGGGGTTTCAATGAATTCTCCATCCATCTCTACATACTTGAAAGAGTTAAGGTGGCTCACCATAAACTCTTCTTCTCCATATACGGTGATTATTCTGCCCTTGACTAGATATTTGAGTTTCTGGTTGAGGGTTCAGGTTACTGCCCCAGCTTTATGGATCCACGGGCGACCTAACAGACAAGAATGGACAGGACGAATATCCATAATATAGAAGGTGGAGTTGAAGATTTGGGAGCCCACTTTGATTGGAAGATCTACCTCCCCATGAACAGTCCTCTTTGATCCGCCAAATGCCCTTACAATGATATCGCTTGGCTTCAAGACTAAACCTTCACAGTCTAGATGGTCTAACGCCCCCTTGGGTAGTTCATTCAGAGAAGAACCAGTGTCTACTAGCACATGTGCTAAGGTAGTCCCTTTGCACTCGATAGAAACATATAATACTTTATTGTGATTCTTCCCGAGAGGTGTTAAGTCAGCATCTGAAAATCCCAAGCCATTATCAGCTGTCAGGCTAGCCACGCAATTCTCAAATTAGTCTATTGTTATCTCATGGGGGACATGAGCCTTTTTGAGGAACTTGATTAATGTTCGAGCATGGGCATCAGAGTAAAGCAGCAATGACAACATTGCAATCTTAGAAGGGGTTTGCTCCAACTATTCTACAATATTGAAGTCACTTCTTTTTATGATCTTTAAAATCTCGTCCATCTCGTGAGTGGAGGGTTCTTCATCAGCTACGTCCTTGGAGGGTACTTCAATCACACCAGGCTCAACAACCTTCCCATTCCCTCTTGTATCGGTACTTGGCTTGGCAGCAGTGATGCGGATGAGCGTCCTTGTAACAACTGGTGGTGAGATATTAGGCGAAAATATTCTCCTAGTTCTAGTTACTTTGCTTGAGCCAGCTATGTTACCAACATTATCATCTTTTTATTCTTCGATCTAGGAATCTTGTTTAATCTCATGATAGAACACTTTATCACTGTAATTCCATGGCACCGCTTTGTTTGAAGAGTAGGGAATCGGTCCGAGATTGGTAATTATTAAGGGAGAAACAATGGGTTCATTTTAAATCCTAATAGGACCTTTGGAGGTGATCCTAAGAGGCTTGTTTGAGATGGTAATAATGGAGAGGTCTTCACATTTGTTAATCAAACTCTTGGAAAGTGGAATCTTTTCAAATATAATTTCGTGGCTATCCATCAGGCGTTGTATGCCTTTCTTCAACCCTTCATATCCATTGAGTTGTCTTGTACAACACACACAGTCTTTTACACAGCCAGTGAAGATCCCAACTTTCAACAGATTGTTTTTGATTATATTCAACAGAGTAGCCAATTCTTTAATAGAGGCGACAAAAATTGTATCTTCGACAATATTAACACCTTTGTCATGCTTCGGCATTGGAGCAGTGATTACATTCAGTGTTGGAGGAGGATCAAATTAATTAGTTTTGTTATCAATCAAATCCTGGATTTTGTTCTTCAGCACCGTAATTCCATGGTACCGCTTTGTTTGATGAGTAAGGAATCGGTCCTGGATTGGTAATTATTAATGGAGTAATGGTGGGTTCATTTGAAATCCTAATAGGACCTTTGGAGGTGATCCTAATAGGCTCGTTGGAGATGGTAATAATGGAGAGGTCTTCACATTTGTTAACCAAACTCTTGGCAGGCAGTGTCTTTTCAAATAGAATTTCGTGGCTATCCATCAGGCGTTGTATGCCTTTCTTAAGCCTTTCACATCCATTGGGTTGTCTTGTACAACACACACAGTCTTCTTCACAGCCAGGGAAGATCCCAGCTTTCAACAGATTGTTCTTGATTACATTCAGTGGAGTAGTCAATTCTTCAACAAAGGCAACAAAAATTGTATCTTCAACAGCATTAACACCTTTGTCATGCTTTGGCATTGGAGCGGTAATTACGTTAGGCGTTGGAGGAGGATCAAACTCAATAGTCTTATTGTCAATTAAATCCTAGATCTTGTTCTTCAAGGCCCAGCACTGGTCAGTCTCATGCCCAAGGCTGTTTGAATGGTAAGCACACTTAGCGTTCAGATTATACTTTGGTGACGAGGTGTCAGGGTTGGCGGAAGGATCGCGCAATGTCACTAAATTAGCCTTGAGAAAATATTGAAGGGCTTGAGACAGTGACGTGCCTAACCTCGTAAACTGTCCTCTTGGATTTTCAAAACATTGATGATTTGCAGATGGTCTTGGAGTAGGAGTTGGATTGGATATTCAGACATCATTGACAGATGGGTGATCGTTCTTCTTGGTGTAGGCCCTTGCCCCATATACAACATTGACTTCATTATTTGTAGCAAAAGGTTTCTTGATAGGATTGGGAGTGGAGGTAGATGCCACAAAGATCTTCCCACTTTTGATGCCACTTTCAACTCTTTCGCCGGTTAAGATCAATTCGGTGAAACCAGAAGAATAGCAGCCAACCAACAGATTAAAGAAAGGACCAGATAAAGTTCCCATGAACATGTCGATGTGCTCCCTATCAGTCAAGGGAGGTTGGACCCTACTAGCAAGGTCTCTCCACTTTTGCACATATTCCTTAAATCCTTCATTCTTCCCCATGGTCATATCTTGCAACTGAACCCTCGTTGGCGCTAAGCCGGCGTTGTACTAATACTGATGGTAGAAGGCAGTAGATAAATCCTCCTAAGTATTGATACGAGAACCGTCTAACTGATAAAACCATTCAAGTTATGTTCCAGCCAAGCTCTCTTAGAAAAAGTGAACCCAGAGCTTCTTATCAGCAGTGTGCGGCTGTATCTTGCACACATAAGATTTCTAATGGAGTTTTGGACAAGAAACCCCGTCGTACTTTGCAAAGATTGGTATTTTGAATTTATGGGGAATGACTACCCCAGAGATCAAACCCAAATCATCAAAATCTAAACCGGGGACGGCTTGAATTTCAACAGCTTTCAATCTGTCTTCTAACTGCTTGTATTTGATATCAGCGGGTGGATACTGCTCGTTAAAATAATCATCAACGGATACTTGACCATTGATATAGTCAGCCTTAGTACTCTTGAACTCACCAATCTGGTTCTCGTCCTCTTCAGATGAATCTTCTCCTACTGGTATTTGGCGAATTGTCTCTTTGAACCTTCTACCCATGTTAAGAAGAGCTTTCTTTGTTGGCTTCTTCTTAATGGCCATCAAAGCCATCATATCTTGCCGCCCCTTGGCTAGGGCTAGTAGAGTCTCTTGAAACTGAGAATTCTGGGCTTGGAGATCCGTCACAGTTTTCTCTAGATCCATCTTGCTGAAATAAACAGCAGAAAGATAAGGAAACCTGTTATGCAAAAACTTGTCATGTTATGATGCATGGAATATGTATATGCAAATGATTTCATGGATTAATGAAATTTAAATTTGTATAGACAAAAGAATGAACAAACGTTAATACTCATTAGACAAAACAAGAAAGGTTACATTATGCCTCTTGGGCTTACAAAATAGCTTTCTAAGATAAAAAGACCGAACACATCCTCTTTGGCGCGAGATAAGCGTTCACACTTTGATCTTCTTATAGCTGCTTCGTAAGCTCTAAGACCCTCTTTTCACTAGCCTAGAATTGAGCCTCGAAAGTATCTCGTTCTTCCTTCAGCTGGATCCAACCCTTTTGTAAGTCTTTGATAGAGGTAGGCATGTCGGGATGGAGGATCGTGTAGGGAACATCTCCTTCGACCACAGGCTCCACGATGACCGGTAAGATGGAGGGATAAGGCATCACAAGTTTCTAAGAACGAGCTCACACCCATTTAAGGTAAGGCTCAAGGGGAATGGAGTTCTTGTGTCCTAACGTCTTGCTATCTACCTTGTTCAACATCCTCCAAGCTCGGCTAAACCTCTGGTGGTAACCTTTATCGTTATTCTCGTAGTCAAATACCACTCCTTGGATAAGCATCTCATAGGGACCATCCATCCGGGCGTAACCAAACTGTCATAGGGCTAAGCAGGGGTTGTAAGTGATACCTCCTCTAATTCTAAGTAAAGGTACATCATCTAATTCTCCACAACAATCAATGATAATAACATTCTCCAAAGAGCAGGAACACCAATGAATATCTGAATGTCTGAGCGCCATCAGCCTATGTGACCACCTTGAACCTTGCTTGTTCTTCAATACAGATTGGGGAAGATGCAAAATAAACCATCTTGCCAAGAGAGGAGTACCACACATGAGGATACTTCTTTTCCTCAGAGTACGAGTGTGAAAGGAATGTAGGATGTCCCCTAGAAAAGTAGGCACCGGGTTACGAGACATGAAGATTTTGACGGTGTTCACATCTATGAGTTGGTCTGGATTTGGAAACTAAACCATCCCATAAATGAGGAGAGCCACAATTTCCTCAAAAGCTTACAAATCCAAGGAGTTCCAACAGTTTTGGGCTTTCTCAAATAAGAACTTTGCTAGGAAACCTTTGACACCACTCCTTGTTTCCCAATTAGTTATGATATCAGATGGTTGCAAGTGTAGAGCTTGAGAAATCTCTTATGGCATTGGATCTCTTTCTATACCGTTGAAAGGTAGTTGATTGAGAATGGGAATCCTCAAGAGTTGGGATAATTCTTCCAAAGTCGGCATAAGTTGATAATCGGGAAATATGAAGCAATGGTGTAAGGGATCAAAGAACTGAAAGAGCACCTTCATCATGTCTTCATCAGTGTTGGAGGTGACCAAGTTTAGTAGGCGACCATGTCTTTCGGTAAATGGAGAATTTTCAGGAATCCTTGATTCTAACTCTTTGAGTTATGGAGGGATCCTTATGAGATTGACTTGAATGGCTTTCCTGCGAATAGAATCCATGTCCTACAAAACAGAACAAAGATAAATCCCAAAAATCCTTGAAATGGTTAGTGAGTATGAGTATGATGTTATGATGTTTATGATGTTATGTACAAGTAAATATATAAAAATAAAGCAAACAAGTCCTTAGGTTTAGGCTTGCATGGAGTCTCATAGATAAGTACCCTCTTGAAGTTTAGTTGGCTCAAACCTGTCCTAGTAATAATAATCGGGTTCTAAGGAGCTCAATATCACTGGTTTGTTTTCTCGGACATTGTTTCAGCGCAAGCCTCTTTAATGGCGACCGAAATATCCAAAAAAAACAAACCTCAATGAGTGTAGTATCGAGTATCTACTAACTTCGGACTGCACCAAAGCCGGTCATCTCACTACGCCCTAAAGGCCAAGTTGGTTAAGTAAAGGTTCTAAAAGTTCATTAGTGCTTCATGACATCACTCAGCGGCCCCGTATTCTCCTTGACTACTCAAGAGCTACCGGTACCCACAAATATGTCGCACTAACATAGCTATTGCTTAGACCGTGTCGGTATACCCCGTACAATTTCCATAACATATTGCTACTTGCCTATAAGGTATCCCAAATCCGGGTACAAGATTCAAACCCAAAAAAAGAACCATAATGTAAAGCACACAAGTCAAACAAAGAAATCAAGTAAATGTGATCTAGCCCTAAGGTAACCCCACTTTAAGATATTTTCCCAGCAGAGTCGCCAGTTATGTGATACGGTGGGAGAACTGTCTTGGTTATTTTGCATTTTATCGCAAATGTTGCGGTTAGCAAGAGTCGCCACCGACTTTTATTTTATCCAAAAGGAAAGGTGAAAAAGCACAGGAAAGACCTTTGAGATTGTTTCTTGAGTTCGGGGGGTAGATTATGAAAAAGGGAAGGTATTAGCACCCTTTTCATCAATGGTTTTCCATGGGCTCTTAGTTACTTGCTAAATCACGTGCTTTTGTTTGAAATTATGCTTTGTGTGGTTTTTGAAAGTATTTTTGAAAAGGCGCCATCGTTTAGGCAAACTTTGTAATGATTCTCGCTCGTAAGAATGTATACAAAGTGTTGATCTTTTGAAAATGTTTTCAAGTTTGAAAGGTGTTTTTGAAAGTGTTGGTGTTTGTTTTTGTAAATAGCAATGACGTTTTTGTGTTGAAATTGATCAAGTAACTAGGAACAATCTACCTACTCAAAAGTCTTTCATGTTCATTTCCTTTCTCTTTTGACATTGTTATCTTACGATTGATTTGGTAAGTAACCCTATCTTTGGATGTAAAAGGGACGGGCATGGGTCATCGTATAACCATTATTAGCAATGCTTCAAGGTATCTTAGCATTTTTCTTTAGGGGCTAAGATCATTTTGAAAGGCAACTTTTGATAGCGTCATCGAGGGACTATGATCTTGTATTTTTGCTTGTTTTTGCTAAGATACCTCACATTTATAATATGGCCATTTTTATAAGGCAACCAAGTGGATTTTACCCTAGGGGTGTATGTTACCCCAAAATTTGCCCTCTCATTTATCAAAATTATTCTCACAAGATCTCTTTGACTCAAGACTGGATTGGGGTTTGGTCAGCTCAAGACATCTCATCTTACACCGATGATCTAAAATTAGGGTTTGAGTTTGCACAAAGATTTTTGGACTATCAATGCTTCATATGACTTTCAAACATCATTATGGACCCCTAAGATTACTCATAACAAGTTTCAAGCCTTGAATCACATTTTTTATTAGTCAATTGGACAGTTGACCTAGAAATCAACTATATTGGGGAAAAAGTCAATCATGGTCAATTTACAGTCAAACTTCATAATTTTTTATCCATATCAACATTCTAGACTCATATTCATCATTTGATCAAGGTTGGACCATAATTCCTCAAGAAATTTGATCAAATCATCAAAAGGGCAAAATGGTCAAAATTAGGGTTTTGACTGAGAAAGGGAAATTTCTGATTTTTGACCTAGCAAATGACTAATTGGTTTGAAACATGATCCCAAGGGCTCAATTGCATCATCTTGACCTAATTACATGGTTCAAAACATTGCATTTTTTCATTGAATTGATAGATGAAATTTTCAATCAACTGATCAAAAGTTAATTGTATACTGAAAAGTCAAACTTTGACTTTTTGGTCAAAATCAGGTGCCAATGATCACAATTCATCAAAACATGTCAAAATGTGAAACTTGTTCATCAAGAAACCAAAGATTGAAGATTTGATTTTTGAAATTTGAATTTTTCTAAACTTAGAAATTTTTCTGAGTATAGAAAATTTCTTATTTTTTCTCAACTTTAGGCCAATTTTCCACCATGATACAAGATGATTCAAAGAATGTTTCCAACATGAAAGTTGTATACCTCCATGAAATATACAACTTTTCTTCACACATTTTTCCCTAAAGATGCTTGGATCTCAAGATATAATTTTGTGAATACATGCCCATGAACTAAAGTAACTTAGTAAAATTTTGCCCTAATTTAGGCAGGTTTTTGACCCAACTTCATGACAATTTTTCACCTAGTTCCAAGAGGAATCTTGAAATGCATTTCAAAGGTGAGTTATAGAAAACATTGCAAGCTTTCCAAAATGTCCAAGAACTCCTTGAGATCATTCTTGAGTAGAGAGAATCGAAGAGATGAAGTTGGCAATTTCTCACTTTGATCTCAAGCCAATTCATGAAGAACAAAATTCAAATCCTCAAGCATGCTGTACAATCTTCACTTTTCAGGCCTCAAACTCGTTTGTCACTGTGATACGGTGGGAGAACTGACTTGAGGTTTTGCGTTTGTTTTCGCAAATGTTTCGGTTGAGCAAGAGTCGCCACCGACTTTTTATTTTATCCTAAGGAAAGGTTAAAAAGCACAGCAAAAAACCTTTTGAGATGTTTTCTTGGGTTCGGGGAGTAGATTATAGAAAGGGAAGGTATTAGCACCTTTTCTATCCATGGTTATCCATGGGCTCTTAGTTACTTGCTTAGATCACTTGCCTTTTGTTTTCAATTGTTTTAAATGGTGCTTGAGTGTGTGGGTTTGAAAATGTTTTGAAAAGAGGCCAATGTGGCGGCAACCTTTGTAATTATCCATGTGGGGATGTATACAAAGATGTACGTCTTTTGAAAAGGTTTTCATTTGTTTTTGAAAGTTATTTTGAAAGTGTAGTGATGTGTGGTTTTTGAAATAGGCAAGTGTTTTAGTTTGCAAGATTGATTCAAGTAACTAAGAGGTTATCTACTCCTAAATTTCTCAAAAGATTATTGCTATGTTTTAACCCTTTTAACAAGTTTGTTCCACCATTGTATTTGGTGGACAATCTTATGTTTAGGATGTGAAAGGGACGGGCGTGGGTCATCGTTTAGACCATAATTGCAATGGTGTCAAGTATCTTTGGGCATTTTCTTTAAGGGACTTGATCATTCGTTTTTGTTTGTTTTGAAAAAATGTTATCGAGGGACTATGATCATTCAATTTGTTTGTTTTGCCCAAAGAGACCTAACATGCAATATGGCCCAATTTTGAAAGGCAACAAGTGGAGTACCCTAGGGGGTGCAAGTGTGATTTGTGTGTCCATTTTCATGCTTGTTTATCTTGAGATTAGGTCATAACTATTTTTCGTCGTTTTTCGCATACAAACCCTAATTCTAACATGTTATCATTAGAAAGCAATAAAGTGCGAAAATAAATTTACTAAGCTATTACAAAACCAAATATGGGAAGGGGGGTACAAATGTTCAAATGGGGATATTGACAAGTTATGTAAACCTAAAACTATTACATCAATTTGAATTTATATAATTTAATTAATGCACAATAATTAAATAAACAAAAAAAATGGAATAAAAATGCAAGATGCAAAAATGTTTTGTATATGTATGAAAAAAAGGGTTATTTATGTAAAAATAAAAAAAAGATATTATTTTTGGAGTATTTTGAATTTAGGGCAAAACCCTAATTTTATTAAAGAAAATGTATTATTATTTAATTTAATACAGGTATTTATTTATTATGTACAAAAATAAAAATAAAATGAAGTATATTATAAAAAAGTATTTTTTATATCAAATATTAATAAAATGAAAAATTCAAATATTTTTTATATTCTAACCTAAATATGTTAATAAACATATATATATATATATATATATATATATATATATATATATATATATATATATATATATATATATATATATATATATATATATATATTAAGTTCTAAATATGCATTATATATAAAATAATATATATTTACTATTTAATAAAATAAATAAAAAAAGGTATATATTTTTTATGTGAAATATTTTCAGAAGATAAACAAAAATAAAAAAAGGTATTTTCACTATTTTTTCTATTTATTCTAAATAATAGTATATATAATATTTATGTACAAACAAAAGAAATGATCAAATAAATATGCAATAAATTCAAAAAATGATGGAAAAAATATTTTTATGTTTTTTAATGTCATGAGAAAAAATAAACAAAGTCAATCAAAAAAGAAAAAGTCAAAAAAGTCAAAGAATTAAGCAAATGGGCTCAGGGGGTTCAAAAGCAATTGTGTGGTGTAAATAAGAAAATATTCCAGGCCCAGCCCAGAATCAGTCATCTTCAACCTCTGAACAACATCACCCACGCGTTTTCTATCTCTGGATTCCTGGACTTTCAAGCAAAACTCATAACATGAAAAGTGTAGAGCATTAATAGACGATTCTAACCATGCAAAGAACTTGACCTAACTCTCTAAGATGAGGGAGAATTTCTTCTCCCCCAATTTCTGACCTAACTTTTATGCCATGTTCAGACTCAAAATTCTTGCAGCACACGTAACATAAATGAAATCTAACTATATGGTCATGTTCAGGGCTATGATTGTGACATATTTTCTTCACAAACCTAAAGCTAACAATGCCTAATAAGAGAGATA
The DNA here is from genome assembly GCA_948472305.1 of Vicia faba. Taxonomy (NCBI): domain Eukaryota; kingdom Viridiplantae; phylum Streptophyta; class Magnoliopsida; order Fabales; family Fabaceae; genus Vicia; species Vicia faba. The sequence goes on along the minus strand of OX451737.1, from coordinate 1,001,634,660 downwards.
GAACTTCATGAAGATACCTGTTCAGTTGGAATCGTGCTTTGCAATGGAGGATGTTTCAGAGTAAAATGATGATTTGTATAGCTTCCTTGAAGTGTAAGGATGCTATTCCAAGTTCTACCTTGCCTTGAAACTCCCTGAATCGTGCTGGTGAACTTCAACTGCAAAACAGAAAAGCTAAAATGGTGAAGTGTCTTGGAGGTGTTACAGGTCAGGTTTCAGGTCATGGTTAGCTTGCATAGATAGTATGGAAGGTATGTGAACTGGTTTTGGTAAGAATGCTTGAGAGAAATAGAAGTTGGCACTCAAACTACAGAGGCAACTCCGTTTTTGCAGTTTGAGAGTGATTCTGAGATGGAGGGTGGATTGGAGGTCAAAGGCTCGTGCAAAAGCTTGGGTATGATCTCTGGAATGTGTTTGATAAGTTTGTTCTTGTGTTTGTAAGCTGAGATGGAAGTTGTTATGAGTTATGCTATGTTACTTCACACTTAAGCAAACAAAGGCAAATTGTGCTTCTAGGCCTGTAGAGGACCTCACACTATGCTGCATAATCCCTCCTTGATCAGTGTGATTAGCACATAAACTTGTGCCAACCAGATTTGCAATGTACTTGTTGGATTCTCAATTGGACATAAAGTGATCTTTTGCAAAAATGGAAAGAATGCTTTATCTAGTTTGGGATTAATCTTGCATACAATGTTCAAACTCATAGGACAACACCTTAACACAATGAATATGCATTAAATTATTGAGTGCAACTTGGTTTAAGGACCTGTAATCTAACCTAAAGCATGCTGAGTTCAAATTGCAAAGTTATGAACATGGAAAATGGCCAATTCAAAAGTGAGTTTTTGCTATATTGTGAAATTCGATTCTCCCTAACCATGAGGTTGTTTGATGAGTTCTTGGACATTTTGGAAAGCTTGGAATATTTACTACAATCCATCTTTGAAATGCAAATTGAAATTCAAAGTGGAAGTGTATGGAAAATGGCCTTGAAGTGGGGTAAAAACTTGTCAAAAATAGGTCAAATTTTCACTAAGTTAAGAATGGTTTAGTGCCCTTATTCAAAAATTTGTAACTTGAGATACAAGCTTCAAATGAGAAAACTTTGTGAATCAAAGTTGTAGATTATGTAACAAGCTACAACTTTCATGTTTTGAGTTTTGTTTGAATCCAAATGAATCATGGTGAAAAAGTGGGGCAAAGTTGGGAAAAAATTAGGGTTTTCCATAACTTAGAAAAATTCTAAGTTATGAAAAATTCCATTTTAAAACCCTAATTTGCATTTCTTGGTTTCTTGGTGAACAAGTTTCATGATTTGGAATGTTTTGATGAAAAATGAATCTTGACTCTTGATTTTGACCAAAAAGTCAAAGTTTGACTTTTCAGTGTACAGTCAAAATTGATCAATTGACTGGGAAATTCAACTGTCAAACTTGTGTACTTGGGATATTTTGAGCTTGATGAATGTGTCAAGACCATTTCATTGAGTCCTTGAGTCCATATGTGAGCTTGGTTTGCCATTGGTTAGGTCAAACAGTCAAAAATTGCCTTTGTGCAGTCAAAACCCTAAAAATGACCATTTTGCCCTTTTGGTGATCTGATCAAATTTCTTGTGGAATTGTGATCCAAACTTGATCAAATGGTCCATATGAGTTCATAATGTTGATGTGGGTCAATTTTTATGAGATTTGACTGTCAATTGGCCACAGTTGACTTTTTCCCCAATACAACTGATTTTTAGGTCAACTGTCCAATTGATTGGGTAAAACTTGGAATTAGGACTTGAAACTTGGTATGGGTAATCTTGTGAGTCAAACATGAAACATGAAAGTCATCTTAGGAATTTTAGGTCAAAACATCCTTGGGCAAACACAAACCCTAATTTGAGTCCACAGTGCAAGGAGAGGTCTTGAGCAGAGGAAACCCTAACTGGATCTTGATCTTCAAGGGTCTTGTGATGAGAAAATGTTGAGGAAATGGGAGGGCAAATTTTGGGGTACAACAGTTGCCCCTGTTCAATCTTCTTGAACCTGAAGAGTTAGATTGGCAAGTTTGCCTTTCGTGACTCGAGGGTAAAAGGAGATTGGACACTAGAGTGCCCGGAAATTTGCACTCGCATGTTGAAGTATCAGTAATGTGATGTTAGGAATGGGCTTATAGATGTCATTTGGAAGTATTGATTGCATAAGATATTCCTTAGCGAAAACTTGTGTATTTGAGAAAGACAGATGTTTTCCTGGCTTGTTACAGGTGTTTGATTTTCAGTCTCCTTATGTAGATATGCCCTGGCTAGATACAGGTATCGAATCTACAATCGGTTGTTCACAGATGTGCCCTGGCTGGGTACAGGAGTCGAATCTGGAAATAGTCGTCAATAGATATGCCCTGGCTGGATACAGGAATCGAATCCTCGAACTCTTCAGACGTGCCCTGGCTAGATACAGGAATCGAGTCTACAATCGGTTGTTCACAGATGTGCCCTGGCTGGGTACAGGAGTCGAATCTGGAAATAGTCGTCAATAGATATGCCCTGGCTGGATACAGGAATCGAATCCTCGAACTCTTCAGACGTGCCCTGGCTAGATACAGGAATCGAGTCTGGAAATGTGGTCAACAGATATGCCCTGGCTGGATACAGGAGTCGAATCTGGAATTGTGATAGTTGATAGATATGCCCTGGCTGGATACAGGAATCGAATCTTCGAACTCTTCAGATGTGCCCTGGCTAGATACAGGAATCGAGTCTGGAAATGTGGTCAACAGATATGCCCTGGCTGGATACAGGAGTCGAATCTGGAATTGTGATAGTTGATAGATGTTGTCTTTGGGATTGTCTTTTTCCCTGAAAAGGCAAAAACATAAGTTGTATGCAATGTCATGATGTATGATATGCATGATGTCATTCTGTTCAACATGAGATAGTGTTGTATGCACTTTATCATGTATGTAAGCAAGATGTATGAAGATGTGACATGTTTATGAATGTAGTTTTGTCTTAGGAACATAAATCCTTGACGACCGGCCGGGGAGTTGCTCTGTGGAAGAGATACTTGGCCGAAGTTAATGAGAGGCCTGTTGAGGACTTTAATGATGGATTCCGCTGGAGATAATGATGATAAACTTCGCTGGGGAGCACCAAAGATAAACTCCACCGGGGATTGAAGGAACTTTGCCGAGGGCGATCTTCTGTGGTTTTTAGCTGAGGATAACCCAGTTATAAGTCCTTGAGAGGAAATAACTCTGAATAAAACTCGGGAGAGACGCCCGTATCCTGCAGGGAACAAGCTTCCAGAATCTACTGGGGAGTGAGCTTTAAAACCCGCTGAGGGATGTTGAGACTTCACAGGATTGACGGGGAATCAACTTCGCTTGGGGAAAGTATTGCTGAATCTTGTCTTACTCTGTGGGACGTTGAGATGATTTGGTCACATTCTTCAGTCGAATCTAACTTGGTACCTTGGCGGACAAAACAACCAGACTGCATCAGACAACTCCATATTGCCCCTGTTTCTGATGTCACCTGTAATTAATCTTTCGTTTCATATGCGAATATTTATGAGTCAACAATTTTAATGTCAAATGCATATATCAAAAATGAACATTGGACGTTCTTCGCAAGACAAAGCAGAAAAAAGGGAAAACAATGGCAATTTGTATGGACAAGTGAATTTGTATTGATTTGAACTTTGCCTGTGAATAGGCGTTTTTGTACAAGAGGCGACATCCTAGTAAGAGGACGCCGCCAAATAACATAGAGTTTACAATTTGAAAAAAGGAAACCAAAACAGCTATGTGAACAATCCCACTGGGTTCCAACTCTGCTATCGCCTTTATGTCTTTGGATGTCTCATCGCTTTGCTACCTAGTTGAAGATGAAGCTGATTGGTCGATGCCGAAATCTGAGCCAGATAGTTGATGCCGAATTCCGGATGCGAAGTGATCCAATGAGACATAGTGTTACGCTTTTATCCCTAACTTTTGCCTGGACCGCCCTTTCGGGTTTTCAGTCCACCGGGATACCCATTTTTTCCCAAGCCGCCTTTTCAGGTTTTCGACTTGCCGGGTGTACAGATTTTTATTCATTTCATCCCTTATTTTTGCCCGAACCCTTTTGGTTCGCCGGGAAGCCCTTATTTTTGCCTAGGTATATCAACCTAGTGGGTCTTTTATTTACGCGTAGTATTTTTTTCACTATGTCTGCATTGGCGGGGTGAGGAAGGTCGTCACCATCCATGGTGGTTAGGATCATGGCTCCTCCTGAGAACACACGTTTAACCACAAATGGCCCTTCGTATGTAGGGGTCCATTTGCCCCGGGGATCACTTTGAGGAAGGATGATGCGTTTGATTACCAGGTCCCCAACTTGATACTCTTGTGGTCTGACTTTCTTGTTAAATGCCCTGATCATCCGTTTTTGATACGTTTGACCATGACAGATAGCAGTGAGCCTCTTTTCGTCAATCAGATTTAATTGATCAAGTCGAGTCTGGATCCAGTCATCTTCACTCAAGTCTGCATCCTTCATTATTCGGAGAGAGGGTATCTGGACTTCAATTGGCAAGACTGCCTCCATGCCATAGACCAAGGAGAAGGGAGTTGCCCCGGTTGACGTCCTTGCTGAGGTGCGGTACCCATGAAGAGCGAACGGTAACATCTCGTGCCAATCTTTATAGGTCACTGTCATCTTCTGCACAATTTTCTTGATATTTTTATTAGCTGCCTCTACAGCCCCATTCATCTTCGGCCGGTAGGGAGAAGAATTGTGGTGTTGTATCTTGAATTGTTCACAGAGTTCAGTGATCACCGAATTATTGAGATTGGTACCATTGTCCGTAATGATTCTTTCCGGGACGCCGTACCGACAGATCAGATTATGCCGGATGAAACGTGCCACGATGCTCTTGGTTACTGTGGCGTAGGAAGCTGCCTCAACCCACTTCGTGAAGTAATCGATTGCCACCAAGATGAAGCGATGCCCATTGGATGCCGTCGGTCGGATCTCACCGATCATATCGATGCCCCACATTGCAAAAGGCCAAGGTGCCGTCAGGACATTCAAAGGAACCGGAGGGATATGCACCTTGTCAGCATAGATCTGGCATTTATGACAAGTTCGGGAGTGTTGGTAACAATCGGCTTCCATCGTGGACCAGAAATATCTTGCCCAAAGGATTTTCTTAGCCATGGTGTGTCCACTGGAATGTGTTCCAAATGTACCTTCATGCAGTTCTATCATGATTTTTTCTGCTTCTGCCTTGTCCACACAACGTAGCAGAGTTGAATCATGATTCCGTTTGTAGAGAATGCCGTTGCTGAGGAAGAATTTTGCAGCAAACCTCCTCATGAACTTCTTATCATTGACAGACGCACCTTCAGGGTATTCCTGAGCTTCCAAGTACCTCTTCACCTCATGATACCAGGGTTTTTCAATCACCTTCTCAGCCTCGAGCTCGCAGCAGTATGCCGGTTCATCCAACTTCCAGATAATGATTCGGGGAGCCTCATTGTCCCATTTAACTTTGAACATTGAAGACATCGTAGCTAGGGCGTCCGCTAGCTGATTCTCCTCTCTAGGGAAGTGTTCGAAAGTTATCTCTTCAAAGTGGGGAAGCAAGGTCGACACATACTCCTTGTAAGGAATAAGATTCGGGTGTTTCGTATCCCACTCGCCTTTGATCTGATTGATCACGAGAGCGGAATCTCCGAAGACACTTAGAAATTTGATCCTTAAGTCGATTGCAGCTTGTAAACCCATGATACATGCCTCATATTCTGCCATATTGTTGGTGCAGCTGAAACATAACCGAGCAGTGAGGGGAGTATGAGTTCCTTTGGGAGATATGATTACAGCGCCGACGCTGTTACCCAAAGCATTGAAGGCTCCATCAAAATGCATAGACCATCAGGATCCTTCCTCAGGTCCTTCATCCGGTCCAGGTACTTCACAGTCAGTTACCACCATGATGTCTTCGTCCGGAAAATCAAAGTTCAATGATTGGTAATCGTCCACAGGTTGGTGTGCAAAATGATCTGCCAGTACACTTCCCTTAATTGCTTTCTGAGTTGTATACTGGATGTCATATTCTGTCAAGATCATTTGCCATCTCGCTATTCTTCCAGACAGAGCGGGCTTTTCGAATATGTACTTGATAGGATCCATTTTTGAAATCAATAAAGTAGTGTGAGTCAGCATATACTGTCTCAGCCGGCGAGCAGCCCATACAAGAGCGCAGCAAGTTTTCTCAAGCAGTGAGTAACGAGACTCACAGTCGGTAAACTTTTTGCTCAAGTAATAAATAGCGTGCTCTTTTCGGCCAGACTCGTCATGCTGCCCCAGCACACACCCCATTGAATTGTCAAGTACTGTCAAGTATAGTATCAGAGGTCTTCCTTCCACCGGTGGCATAAGAATGGGTGGCTCTTGGAGATATTCCTTTATCTTTTCAAAGGCGGCCTGACATTCATCGTTCTAGCGTACTACTTGATCTTTCTTCAGTAATTTGAAGATTGGCTCACAAGTAGCAGTCAGGTGTGAGATGAATCGGGCAATGTAATTCAGTCGTCCCAGGAAGCCTCTGACTTCTTTCTCTGTTTTTGGAGTCGACATCTCTTATATGGCTTTTACCTTGGCAGGGTCCACCTGAATACCTTTATCACTTACAATGAAACCTAGCAATTTTCCGGATCTTACCCCAAAGGTGCATTTGTTGAGATTCAACCTCAGCTTGTATAACTTGAGTCGGTCAAACAACTTCCTCAGATGGTCAAGGTGCTCCTCCTCAGTTTGAGACCTTGCAATCATGTCATCAACGTATACCTCAATCTCATGATGGATCATATCATGAAATAAAGCAACCATGGCACGTTGATAGGTTGCCCCAGCATTTTTCAATCCGAATGGCATGACCTTATAACAGAAGGTGCCCCACTGAGTCACAAAGGTAGTCTTCTCCATATCTTCTGGAGCCATTTTGATTTGATTATACCCTGAAAAACCATCCATGAAGGAGAACACCTTGTGTTGAGCTGTATTGTCAACAAGGACATCAATGTGAGGTAGGGGGAAGTCATCCTTGGGGCTGGCCCTGTTCAGATCCCTGTAGTCAACACACATTCTGACCTTACCGTCCTTCTTTGGTACCGGCACCACGTTGGCAACCCACTGAGGGTAAGAAGTCACTGCAAGGAACCCGGCATCAAACTGTTTCATAACCTCGGCCTTGATCTTCTCAGACATCTCTGGTCGCATCCGTCGGACTTTTTGCTTTACCGGAGGGCAGTCTTCCTTGGTTGGCAGGTGATGAACTACAATGTCGGCATCCAAACCAGGCATATCTTCATAGGACCAAGCAAAAATCTCCATGTAATCCTGTAGCATCTGGATCAATCGTTGCTTCACGCTGAGTTCTAGATTGGCACCAATCTTGACCTCTTTCCTATCTGTCTCAGTACCCAGATTAATTGTCTCCACCGGCTCTTCATGTGGCTGAATAGCTCTCTCTTCCTGGAGTAGCAGTCTTGCGAGTTCACCAGGAACTTCGTAATCATCTTCACCTTCGTCTTCGGCCAAGTTGATCGGATTCTCAAAGTCATAACTGGCGGTAGCAGAGCTGTTACCAGTGAGATCCAGAGTGGATTGAAACCTGTATAAGTGAGTGTGTGTAAATATAGCTGTTTTTGCAATATGTATAACACAGAAAGAAAAAGAGCACAAGATTTGAAATGAAACAAACGTCCAATGTTTTGATTGATGATATATGAAAATGTCATACGAAAAGCCCTCACAAATGGAGCTACGATGCCCCGGGTAGGACACCGAGCCAACAAAGTTTTAACATATTGTTTGTTACAAATTTGGAAATCAAAAGAAATCAATTACTGCGTGACAAATGTGATAGGTGTAAAATCCTTTGCCGTCCAGTTGCTTGGTCCGTTGCTGGTAGTCGGGTAGATCCAACTGTCAAACTCTGCTTCCTCTACATCCTCCTCGATAGCATTCACCCTTGGATTGGAGATAAACACCGGAGCCTTTCTGATCTTCTCCTTGCGCACAGCCCTTTGAGCCTCTGCAGTAAAGCCCAGCCCAAACTTGTCGTTCTTCTGAGTGAAGTCAGGAAGCTGACCCCAGTTTGCACAATTGCCTTTCTGAACCACAGCCCGGGCATCCTTTAAGGAAGCCATCTTCAAAGGAACATTCTCTTCGACTGCTGTTTCTGCTGCTGCTGAAATTGGATGCACCTCCTCGAAATGCTGAAAGGGGGTTTCAATAAACTCCCCGTCCATCTCAATGTATCTGAAGGAATTCAAATGGATCACCATATACTCCTCTTCTCCTTGCACAGTGACGATCTTCCCCCTGACAGGATACTTCAGCTTCTGGTACAAGGTGGAGGTCACTGCCCCAGCTTTATTGATCCAAGGTCGACCCAGTAGACAAGAGTACGATGGACGTATATCCATCACATAAAAAGTAGAGTCGAATACTTGAGAGCCCACACGAATAGGGATGTCAACCTCTCCATGAACCATCCTTCTTGAACCGTCAAAGGCCCTGACGATGATATTGCTGGGCTTCAGTTCCAGGCCTTCATAATCCAAACGGTCTAAAGCCTTTTTCGGTAGAACGTTCAAGGAAGAACCAGTATCCACCAATACATGCGCCAGAGTAGTGCCCCTGCATTCGATAGAGACATGCAGGGCATCATTGTGGTCTCTTCCCTTCGCAGTCAGGTCAGCATCTGAAAAACCCAAGCCATTGTCTGTTGTCAGATTTGCTACGCAATCAGTGAACTGGACTGCAGACGTTTCCTGCGGCACATGGGCCGTCTTGAGAAATGAGATCAAGGCCTTAGCATGGGCCTCGGAGCATAGCAATAAGGAGAGCATGGAGATCTTGGAGGGCGTATGCCCCAGCTGCTCGACAACATTGAAATCACTCTTCTTTATTATTTTCAGGATCTCCTCCATTTCTTGTTGGGAGGCCTCAGCATTTATAGGTATTGGTGCCTCCATCCGGGCAGGCTCCTCTTCAATCCCTTTGCCCCGAGCATTAGATGACTCGGCGGCAGGGGAAACAACTTGATCAGCAACAGTAACAGGTACACTTGTAGGTGTTATAAGGAGGGGTCTTCGAATAGCGGGCGGTGCAATGTCAGGCGAGAAGAGCCTGCCACTGCGGGTGACCTTGGCTGGACCAGTGATATCACAGATACTGGCGCCAGTGTCGAATTCTTGTTTGATTCCATTTACATATACGTCTGCCCCATAATGCCAGGGGACAGCTTTATCAGATACGTAGGGGAGAGGCCCCGGAACAGTAATAACCACAGGTGCAACAGTCATGATTTGAACAGGCTTCTTCGGGAGAGCCTTGATTGGATTATTGAAGATGGTAACCACAGAGACTTCTTTTACCGGAACCAACTGAACAACAGACTTCTTAAACAGAATCTCCTTGCTATCCATTAGGCTTTGGACGCCTAACTTCAGCAAGGGACAACCAGATAGGGAAACAGCACAGAACAGGCAACCTTCACTACAACCCGGAAATAAACCGGCCAGCAGTAGGTTCTTCTTGACAGTCAAAAGAGGGGTAACAACTTCATTTACCGAAACAGCATACATTTCTTCCTCAATGGCATTTACTCTATGCTGGGGCATAGGAGCAGTTACAACATTTGGTCTCTCCGGCGCTTCAAACTGAATTTCCTTTGCGTCGATCAGATCTTGCACTTTGTTTCTCAAGGCCCAGCAATCATCAGTAGTGTGCCCGGGACTATCAGAATGATAAGCACACCGGGCATTTGGGTTATACTTAGGAGACGCAGTGTTGACGACCTTAGGAGCTTCTTTGAGGGTCACCAGGTTGGTGGATAACAGTTGGGGTAAAATTTGAGATAAGGTCATACTCAGTCGAGTATACTGCCTCTTAGGCCTTTCGCTTCTTTGTTGATTGTACTGCTGAGGAGCAGCAACAGGTTTTGAGATGACCAAAGCATTGACGGCTTGGCGACTTTCGGGCTTGATTTGTCTTCTAGGACCATAGACGGCACTTGCTTCTTTCTTAAACGGCCTCTTCTCAGCACTTGTGGAGGCAGCCTTTTGTATCTTGCCTGACCTGATGCCAGCTTCAATTCTTTCTCCCGTCAATATCAAATCTGTAAACCCAGCAGAGGAGTTACCAACCAAATGATTGAAAAACGGACCAGACAACGTCCCTAGAAACATATCAACCAGCTCACGATCAGTCAATGGAGGCTGCACCCTGCCAGCCAAATCTCTCCATTTTTGTGCGTACTCTTTGAACCCTTCACCCGTTCCTAGAGACATACCCTGAAGTTGGGTACGCGTAGGAGCGAGATCAGAATTGTATTGGTATTGTCTTGCGGTTGCCAAATCTTCCCAGTGTCGGATGCTGGTTCCATCTAATTGGTAGAACCATTCAAGCTGTGACCCCGAGAGGCTATCTTGGAAGAAGTGAATCCAGAGGTTCTTATCCGCCGTATAAGTTTGGATCTTCCTTACGTACGACCTTAGATGCAGCTTTGGGCAGGAGACCCCATCATACTTGGCGAAGGCAGGCGCCTTAAACTTGTGTGGAATTACTACCCCAGAAGATAACCCCAAATCTCCGAAATCCAGCCCCGGCACATTCTGAATTTCCATGGCGCTTAAGCGGTCCTCCAATTGCTTGTATCTGTCAGCAGCAGATGGGTATTGTTCGTCGTTATAGTCCGTCTCGTTGTCGGAGACTGCGGGACTAGGAGCTCCTCCCCCTTGGGGACTGTTTTTCTCAGCAGAAGAAGTAGTTGGATCAGCTTCATTATGGAGTGTGTTCCCAAATCTGCGTCCGGTGTTGAACAATGCAGTCCTCTTTTTCTTCTTCTTCTTCAGGAGTAGAGTCTTCAACTCTTGCTGACCTTGGGCTAGGCTTAGGACCATCTCTTGAAACTGTGCACTTTGGGCCTGAAGGGCCTTGATTGCTTGCTCACTGGAGGAGTCTGGATTCATGATGACTGTTCAAAATAAACAGCGAAGGAGATTAAGCAACCTGTGAAATAGGGTACCTGCTATGCATATGGTGCAATGGAATGCCTATGTTTTATGTTTTCAAAGACAAACAAGATTCAACTTTGTAGACAAAAGGGAAACACACTTCATTAGATTAAAATTTTCAATTTGTTCAACAATTTGCCCTTAGGCATTACAGGAATGAAAAATACTGGAAAGGAAATAAAACTATAAAAGGAAATATCCAAAGCTCATCAATGCTCCCATGGCCTCCTCTTCTCAGTGCTGATGTAGTTGTTCAGGACCCGCTCTTCCTCCAATTTCTTAGTCAGCCTCTGGATCTTCCGTTCCTGCTCGTTGAACTTCTCCTGATAGAAATCCCGTTCTTCCTTTAGCTGTGCCCAGGATCTCTTCATTGTGTCAAAATCAGCGGGTATCTGAGGAGGGAGGACAGTTGGAGGAACCCCATCTTCATCAGGAGACTCAAGGATGAGAGGTCTAACAGCTTCGTAGGGCATACCTAACCTTTGAGCACGAATGTGGACCCATTTGCAATAGGGCTTCAATGGCAGAGAAGTCTTTGGTCCCAACTCATGTGGGTCGGCTTTGTGAATTCTATCCCAAGCTCTAATGAATCCTTGGCGTAGTTTGTCACTGTCTGCCTGAAACTCGAAATGGAAGTGAGGAACCAGCATTTCATGAGGCCCATCTCCTCTGGCTCTTCCAAACTGACGGAGAGCTAAGCACGGATTGTAAGAGATTCCTCCTTGGATACCAATCAACGGAACGTTAGGGTATTCTCCGCAACGGTCAATAACAGCTACCTCATCCAAACCTCTGAGAGTCCAGGTGATGTCATTATCAGTGAGAGACATTAACCTCCGAGCCCAACCTTTTCCTTCTTCATTCTTCAGCACGAACTTAGGAAGGTGCGAAATAAACCACCTTACTAGCAAAGGAGCACAACACCACAGAGTTCCCCGTTTTCGAGCAGTACGAGCATATAGTTGTTGTAGAATATCACCCAAAAGAGTGGGTACCGGATTCCGAGACATGAATATCCTTATGACATGGATACTGATAAAGGTGTCAGGGTTAGGAAACAATATCAGACCATAGATCAAAAGAGCCAGAATATCCTCGTACGCCTTGAAGTCCAAGTCATTCCAGAAATCATTAGCCTTGCCAACCAGAAATTTGACCAAAAAGCCCTTGATCCCATTTCTAGTTTCCCAGTTGGACAATACCTCTTATTTGGTCAAGGGGAGAATTGCAGCAATCTCTTCAGGCCTAGGAGTCTTTTCCAAACCAGTGAATGGAGTTTGTTCCAAGACAGGGATCCCAAGCAAATAAGAAAATTCTTCCAGGGTAGGAACCAGCTGGAAGTCTTGAAAAGTGAAACAATGATACAGAGGGTCGTAAAATTGGGTCAGAACACTTATCAGTTGTTGGTCCCATTTTGCAGTGATCAAGCCAAGGAGAGACCCATGTCTGTTGATGAAGGAAGAATTGTTTGGAATCCTACCAACCAAATCCTTGAGTAAAACTGGTGGTTGAACAAAGTTGAGCCGGACAGTATTCCTACGCACGGGCATCATGATGTCCTACAAGACAGAGCAAAGATGAAACTCTTTTGTCTTTGAAATGGGTTAGTCCTTTATACAGGATGCATGCAATGGTATGATGGCATGATGCTATGATGAAGCACACCACAAGTATTCACATAGGTAAATAAGGCACACAAGTCACACAAGACACCCTTAGGTTTCAGGCCAGCATGAGTTTCAGGTATTACCCTCTTTTGGTTTTGTTGGTTAAAACCTGTCCTATCAGAAGTAACCGGGTTCTAGAGGATCTCAAATCATTGGCTACCCTCAATCGGTCATAACTCCAGCATCGCAATCTTTTCTTGCGGCCAGAACCATCTCGAGAGTTTAGCCTCAATGAGTGTAGCATACTGCTACTGTCCTAATAGCCAAGTTGGTCAATTTAGGGTTCTAAGGTTGGTTGGTGTTTAATGACCCCTTAGAAGACCTATATTCTCCCCGTTGCAACACAAGGGATATAGGTACAGACTAAGATACCACACCAACGTAGCCACTGTTTCACCCATGTCGGTCTACGCCGGACAGGTCCCTCACAGATTATGCTACCTAAAAAGGGTATTTCCCAGATCCGGGTTAGGATCTATGAAACTCCAATGCAAAGCCCACAAATATAAAAGCAAACAAAGCAAACAATTGAAAACAAAGGTGATCTAAACCCTAAGGTTACTCCACTTTTAAGTATTATCCCCAGCAGAGTCGCCAGTTCTGTGATACGGTGGGAGAACTGACTTGAGGTTTTGCGTTTTTTTTCGCAAATGTTTCGGTTGAGCAAGAGTCGCCACCGACTTTTTATTTTATCCTAAGGAAAGGTTAAAAAGCACAGCAAAAAACCTTTTGAGATGTTTTCTTGGGTTCGGGGAGTAGATTATAGAAAGGGAAGGTATTAGCACCCTTTCTATCCATGGTTATCCATGGGCTCTTAGTTACTTGCTTAGATCACTTGCCTTTTGTTTTCAATTGTTTTAAATGGTGCTTGAGTGTGTGGGTTTGAAAATGTTTTGAAAAGAGGCCAATGTGGCGGCAACCTTTGTAATGATCCATGTGGGGATGTACACAAAGATGTACGTCTTTTGAAAAGGTTTTCATTTGTTTTTGAAAGTTATTTTGAAAGTGTAGTGATGTGTGGTTTTTGAAATAGGCAAGTGTTTTAGTTTGCAAGATTGATTCAAGTAACTAAGAGGTTATCTACTCCTAAATTTCTCAAAAGATTATTGCTATGTTTTAACCCTTTTAACAAGTTTGTTCCACCATTGTATTTGGTGGACAATCTTATGTTTAGGATGTGAAAGGGACGGGCGTGGGTCATCGTTTAGACCATAATTGCAATGGTGTCAAGTATCTTTGGGCATTTTCTTTAAGGGACTTGATCATTCGTTTTTGTTTGTTTTGAAAAAATGTTATCGAGGGACTATGATCATTCAATTTGTTTGTTTTGCCCAAAGAGACCTAACATGCAATATGGCCCAATTTTGAAAGGCAACAAGTGGAGTACCCTAGGGGGTGCAAGTGTGATTTGTGTGTCCATTTTCATGCTTGTTTATCTTGAGATTAGGTCATAACTATTTTTCGTCGTTTTTCGCATACAAACCCTAATTCTAACATGTTATCATTAGAAAGCAATAAAGTGCGAAAATAAATTTACTAAGCTATTACAAAACCAAATATGGGAAGGGGGGTACAAATTTTCAAATGGGGATATTGACAAGTTATGTAAACCTAAAACTATTACATCAATTTGAATTTATATAATTTAATTAATGCACAATAATTAAATAAACAAAAAAAATGGAATAAAAATGCAAGATGCAAAAATGTTTTGTATATGTATGAAAAAAAGGGTTATTTATGTAAAAATAAAAAAAAGATATTATTTTTGGAGTATTTTGAATTTAGGGCAAAACCCTAATTTTATTAAAGAAAATGTATTATTATTTAATTTAATACAGGTATTTATTTATTATGTACAAAAATAAAAATAAAATGAAGTATATTATAAAAAAGTATTTTTTATATCAAATATTAATAAAATGAAAAATTCAAATATTTTTTATATTCTAACCTAAATATGTTAATAAACATATATATATATATATATATATATATATATATATATATATATATATATATATATATATATATATATATATATATATATATATATATATATATATATATATTAAGTTCTAAATATGCATTATATATAAAATAATATATATTTAATATTTAATAAAATAAATAAAAAAAGGTATATATTTTTTATGTGAAATATTTTCAGAAGATAAACAAAAATAAAAAAAGGTATTTTCACTATTTTTTCTATTTATTCTAAATAATAGTATATATAATATTTATGTACAAACAAAAGAAATGATCAAATAAATATGCAATAAATTCAAAAAATGATGGAAAAAATATTTTTATGTTTTTTAATGTCATGAGAAAAAATAAACAAAGTCAATCAAAAAAGAAAAAGTCAAAAAAGTCAAAGAAATAAGCAAATGGGCTCAGGGGGTTCAAAAGCAATTGTGTGGTGTAAATAAGAAAATATTCCAGGCCCAACCCAGAATCAGTCATCTTCAACCTCTGAACAACATCACCCACGCGTTTTCTATCTCTGGATTCCTGGACTTTCAAGCAAAACTCATAACATGAAAAGTGTAGAGCATTAATAGACGATTCCAACCATGCAAAGAACTTGACCTAACTCTCTAAGATGAGGGAGAATTTCTTCTCCCCCAATTTCTGACCTAACTTTTATGCCATGTTCAGACTCAAAATTCTTGCAGCACAAGTAACATAAATGAAATCTAACTATATGGTCATGTTCAGGGCTATGATTGTGACATATTTTCTTCACAAACCTAAAGCTAACAATGCCTAATAAGAGAGATAGAACTTCATGAAGATACCTGTTCAGTTGGAATCGTGCTTTGCAATGGAGGATGTTTCAGAGTAAAATGATGATTTGTATAGCTTCCTTGAAGTGTAAGGATGCTATTCCAAGTTCTACCTTGCCTTGAAACTCCCTGAATCGTGCTGGTGAACTTCAACTGCAAAACAGAAAAGCAAAAATGGTGAAGTGGCTTGGAGGTGTTACAGGTCAGGTTTCAGGTCATGGTTAGCTTGCATAGATAGTATGGAAGGTATGTGAACTGGTTTTGGTAAGAATGCTTGAGAGAAATAGAAGTTGGCACTCAAACTGCAGAGGCAACTCTGTTTTTGCAGTTTGAGAGTGATTCTGAGATGGAGGGTGGATTGGAGGTCAAAGGCTCGTGCAAAAGCTTGAGTATGATCTCTGGAATGTGTTTGATAAGTTTGTTCTTGTGTTTGTAAGCTGAGATGGAAGTTGTTATGAGTTATGCTATGTTACTTCACACTTAAGCAAACAAAGGCAAATTGTGCTTCTAGGCCTGTAGAGGACCTCACACTATGCTGCATAATCCCTCCTTGATCAGTGTGATTAGCACATAAACTTGTGCCAACCATATTTGCAATGTACTTGTTGGATTCTCAATTGGACATAAAGTGATCTTTTGCAAAAATGGAAAGAATGCTTTATCTAGTTTGGGATTAATCTTGCATACAATGTTCAAACTCATAGGACAACACCTTAACACAATGAATATGCATTAAATTATTGAGTGCAACTTGGTTTAAGGACCTGTAATCTAACCTAAAGCATGCTGAGTTCAAATTGCAAAGTTATGAACATGGAAAATGGCCAATTCAAAAGTGAGTTTTTGCTATATTGTGAAATTCGATTCTCCCTAACCATGAGGTTGTTTGATGAGTTCTTGGACATTTTGGAAAGCTTGGAATGTGTACTACAATCCATCTTTGAAATGCAAATTGAAATTCCAAGTGTAAGTGTATGGAAAATGGCCTTGAAGTGGGGTAAAAACTTGTCAAAAATAGGTCAAATTTTCACTAAGTTAAGAATGGTTTAGTGCCCTTATTCAAAAATTTGTAACTTGAGATACAAGCTTCAAATGAGAAAACTTTGTGAATAAAAGTTGTAGATTATGTAACAAGCTACAACTTTAATGTTTTGAGTTTTGTTTGAATCCAAATGAATCATGGTGAAAAAGTGGGGCAAAGTTGGGAAAAAATTAGGGTTTTCCATAACTTAGAAAAATTCTAAGTTATGAAAAATTCCATTTTAAAACCCTAATTTGCATTTCTTGGTTTCTTGGTGAACAAGTTTCATGATTTGGCATGTTTTGATGAAAAATGAATCTTGACTCTTGATTTTGACCAAAAAGTCAAAGTTTGACTTTTCAGTGTACAGTCAAAATTGATCAATTGACTGGGAAATTCAACTGTCACTCTTGTGTACTTGGGATCTTTTGAGCTTGATGAATGTGTCAAGACCATTTCATTGAGTCCTTGAGTCCATATGTGAGCTTGGTTTGCCATTGGTTAGGTCAAACAGTCAAAAATTGCCTTTGTGCAGTCAAAACCCTAAAAATAACCATTTTGCCCTTTTGGTGATCTGATCAAATTTCTTGTGGAATTGTGATCCAAACTTGATCAAATGGTCCATATGAGTTCATAATGTTGATGTGGGTCAATTTTTATGAGATTTGACTATCAATTGGCCACAGTTGACTTTTTCCCCAATACAGCTGATTTTTAGGTCAACTGTCCAATTGACTGGGTAAAACTTGGAATTAGGACTTGAAACTTGGTATGGGTAATCTTGTGAGTCAAACATGAAACATGAAAGTCATCTTAGGCATTTTAGTTCAAAACATCCTTGGGCAAACACAAACCCTAATTTGAGTCCACAGTGCAAGGAGAGGTTTTGAGCAGAGGAAACCCTAACTGGATCTTGATCTTCAAGGGTCTTGTGATGAGAAAATGTTGAGGAAATGGGAGGGCAAATTTTGGGGTACAACAGTCACTCCACCATTAATGGATTGCATAAGATTTCATGCCCTAAAGCCAAACATTCAATGTATTGTACAAGAAAATAACCATTTATGGAAGAAAGGCAATATTGCCATTTTGGAAGGGCATGCTTTATACATTTTTTCATTTCTTGAGCCTTGGACTTGTTCTTTCTGCACAAACCAAGCCTCTAAGCCTGAACAAAACATGTTTAAAGCTTCACACTACCCTACAAGATCAGAACCATGCATTAAGAAGTCATTTCTCACAATTGCTTCAAAAACAAGAAATGTAGCAAGACATGTGATCTTGTACTCCTGAGCAAGCACAAGTCCTCCAATCTTTTGCTCTATATAAAGCTATCACTTTTCAACTAAAAGCACGAATTCCCAAGCCTTGAAACACCCTAGAATCAAAAATGTCATACCAAGCTTCCAAACTTGCCATTTCTGACTTGTGAATTGAATCTTCTATTCCACTCGTGTGTTTTCAGGCCTTTTGCTTCCCTAAGCTTCCTTACCTTACAAGAAAACCATCCCACACCCTGAAACATCACTGTAACTTCATCTTCCCCATTGTTGAACTTCAAAAATAGAGTAACACAGGTTGACTTCTAGAGATCATTCCAGCCACCCTCAAGACTAGCTAAGCATTGCATTAGCTTCCTAGAGGTTCAAGGAAGCTAACCTGATCATCACAACATCCCAAAGCAGGCTCATTTCCAAAACACAATTTCAATTTTCAAGGTGAGTTTTCTGTTTTTCCAACTCTTGATACAAGCATAGTTAGCTTTCCATTTGTGAATATACAATGTAGACATCATTGCCACGAAGTTGTACATATCCATAACTTGCATTTATTTGGCCTGAGTTGACAGAATTTTGAGCTTGAATTTCTGATAAAATTAGGTTAAGAATTAGGGCCATTAAAATTCTCTTTAATCTTGGACTTATGGTTTTAGTTATGCACATGGTTAGAATCGTGAGATAAAATGCTATAACATTCATGTTATCAATTTCCATTTTTGTTGAGAGATGAAAGAGTTACAGGAGGTCCGGCTAGCTAGAGGAAGAAGACGAAGTACAGGGCCAAGGAAGCTTTTTGTGTTATGTTTTTCTTGTTTCACATAAACTAACGGATGTACAGCCACCCTAGTGGCAAGGTAGCGCGCTGGAAATGCATAGGTTGTGGGTTCGAACCTTGGCGCTACCTTTTGTTTTTTTCATATTTTTCCAGTTTCATTTTTGGTTGTTTGCAGGATGGGCCTCAACATCTGGGCCTCAACGTTTTTTGCTAACATACTACCCCCTGTTTGCTTGCAGCACCCATGGCCCATAATTTTTATTATCCATTTTTATTTTCATTTCTATTTTATTAAATATATTTTCCTTAATATTAAAAATCATAAAAAATATAAATATGTTAAATATTACATTTTTTGTTTATTTTATTTTATTTTTACATGAAAAATATATTTTATTTTTATTATATACTAACTATTTTTTTCTTAAATGAACTTGTAAATAAAAAATAGAGTTAGCTTAATTAGTTATTCTTTTTCTCACACTTACAAATTTTTTTAATATATAAGAAGACTAAATATTTTCATAAATATCATCTATTATTTTAATACAAAAAATACACAAAAAAATAATAGTTAAAGAATTTTATTTTTTCTTTTAAATTAGAAATTAGGGTTAACTATTGTTTTCAAGAATTAATCTCCTTTTCTTAAGTTATTAGGTTTAGTTCAAAACTTCTTTTTTTCATAAAAAAAAAAACAAAACAAAAATCCTTTTCTTGCATTTATATATCTTTGCATATTTAAATTGTCTTGTACATTATTTATTCCAATATTTATACAAATTCGATTTGGTTGTAATAGCTTAATTAGATTTACATTATTGCAAATCCACATTCACAATTTGTATTCCCCCTCCCAAAAAATGTTGTAATAGCGCAGTAATCTTTAAATTACGCAATTTACCGCTTTTATATACCATGCTAGTAATTAGGGTTTTAATGGCAAGATAAAAACAAATCAAATAGAAAAACCTAAATCCAAGACAAAAATCAAAGCATGAAAATAACAAACTTGCACACAAGCATCCTTAGGGTTTCTCACTTTGTTGCCTTATCCAAAAATAGCCATATTACACATGCGAAGTATCTTGGCAAAACAAACAAGTACAAGATCATAGTACCTCAATGACGCTATTCTAAGTTGCCTTACAAAATGATCGTAGTCCCTCGAAAAATGCTAAGATACTTTGCAACATTGCTAATCATGGTTATACGATGACCCACGCCCGTCCCGTTTACATCCAAAGATAGGGTTGCTTACCAAATCAATGGTAAGATAACAATGTCAAAGGAATAGAAAATGAACAAGAAAGACATTTGAGTAGGTAGATTACTTCTAGTTACTTGCTCTATTTTCAAACAACTATCCTTGCTATTTTCAAAATAAACACACACATTTCCGAACATTTTACAAATATTGAAAACATTTTCAAAAAGACAAACATCTTTGTATACATTCTTACAAACGAGAATCATTACAAAGATTGCCTAAACAAATGGCCTCTTTTACAAAATACTTTCAAAACCACACCAAACACATTTTCAAACAACAAAAGCAAGTGATCTATCAAGTAATTAAGAGCCCATGGAAAACCATGGATGAAAAGGGTGCTAATACCTTCCCTTTTCATAATCTACCCCCCGAACTCAAGAAACAATCTAAAAGGTCTTTCCTGTGCTTTTTCACCTTTCCTTTTGGATAAAAGAAAAGTCGGTGGTGACTCTTACTAACCGCGACATTTGCGATAAAACACAAAACCCTCAAGTCAGTTCTCCCACCGTATCACAGAACTGGCGACTCTGCTGGGGAAATTTATAAAAGTGGGGTTACCTTAGGGCTAGATCACATTTATTTGCTTACATTGTTTAAGTTGTATGCTTTACATTATGGTTCTTTGTTTGGGTTTGATTTCCTCTACCCGGATTTGGGATACATTATAGGTAAATAACAATACATTATGGCAACTGTGCAGGGTATACCGACATGGTCTAAGCAATAGCTATGTTAGTGTGACATATTTGTGGGTACCGGTAGCCTTTGAGTCAATCAAAGAGAATACGGGGCCGCTGAGTGATGTCATGAAGCACTAATGAACTTCTAGAACCCTTTACTTGACCAACTTGGCCTTTAGGATGTAGTGAGATGACCGGCTTTGGTACAGTCCGAAGTTGGTAGATACTCGATACTACACTCATTGAGGGTTGGTTTCTTGGGATATTTCGGTCGCCATTAAAGAGGCTTGAGCTGAAACAATGACCAAGGAAACAATCCGGTGATATTGATCTCCTTAGAACCCGGTTACTATTATTAGGACAGGTTTAAGCCAACTAAACTTCAAGAGGGTACTTACCTATAAAACCCCATGCAAGCCTAAACTAAGAACTTGTTTGCTTTGCTTGTATATGAATACTTGTACATAACATCATGGACATCATGAGCATCATATAAATCACTAACCATTTCAAGGATTTTGGAGATTCATCTTTGTTCTTGTTTTGTAGGATATGGATTCACTTCGCAGGAAAACTATCCAAGTCAACCTTGTAAGAATTCCTCCGCAACTTAAGGAGCTAGCTTCAAGGATCCCTGAGAACTCTCCATTCACCGAGAGGCATGGTCGTCTACTCAACTTGGTCACCTCCAACACAGATGAGGATATGATTAAAGTACTCTTCCAGTTCTTTGATCCTTTGCACCATTGCTTCACATTTCCCGACTATCAGCTTGTGCTTACTTTGGAAGAATTCTCCCAACTCTTGAGGATTCCCATTCTCAATCAACTACCTTTCAACGGTACGGAAAGAGACCCAAAGCCAGAAGAGATTGCTCAAGCTCTGCACTTGCACTCATCTAATATCACAACTTATCAGGAAACTAGGAGTGGGGTCAAAGGCTTCTTAGCAAAGTTCCTGTTTGAGAAAGCCCAAAGCTGTTGGAATTCCTTAGACTTGCAAGCCTTTGAGGAAATTGTGGCTCTTCTTATCTATGGGATGGTCTTGTTCCCCAATCTTGACCAACTCATAGATGTGAGTTCCATCAAAATCTTCATGTCACGCAATCCGGTGCCTACATTGCTAGGGGATATCCTGCACTCTTTTCACACTCGCACAATGAGAAAAAGAGGTGTCCTTATGTGTTGCACTCCTCTCCTGGCAAGATGGTTTATTTCTCATCTTCCCCAGTCAGTCTTAAAGAACGAGCAAGGTTCAAGGTGGTCACAAAGGTTAATGACGCTCAAACATTCAGATATTCATTGATGCTCCCGATCCAAAGAGAATGTTATCATTGTTGACCATTGTGGGGAATTCCCTAATGTCCCTCTACTTGGCATTAGAGGAGGCATCACCTATAACCCATGCTTAGCTCTAAGACAGTTTGGTTACACCCGAAGGGAGGGCCCGCATGAGATGTTGATTCAAGGCTTGGTATTCGACTACGATAACGACAATCAAGGTCTTCGCCAGAGATTCATCAGGGATTAGAAGATGCTAAACAAGGTGCATAGCAAGACTTTGGGACACAAGAATTCCACCCCTCTTGAGCCTTACCTCAAATGGGTACGAACCCGTGCTCAAAGTCTTATGATGCCTTATTCTTCCATCCTTCTGGTGATCATTGAGCCTGCTAAGGAGGGAGATGTTCCATACACTATCCTACATCCTGACATGCCCACATCTCTTGAAGACCTACAAAGGGATTGGATACAGCTCAAAGGAGAGCGAGATACTTTCGAAGCCCAATTATACGCAAGTGAGAAGAAGGTTTTGGAACTCACTAGGCTACTTCATGAGGAGCAGACTTTAAATGCCTACATAGCACCAAAGAAGATGTGCACTACTTTTTTATCTTAGAGTGTTGTATTATTTCGCCCAAGGGGAATTGATGTACTCAAACTCTATCTTATTACTATAACGTGTGTTTCTTTTTGTCTAAAACGAACTTGAATCTTTAAAAATCCTTGAAAACATTACATATGAACATATCATTCATCATAACATAAACAGGTCTTTTGCAACAAGTTTCCTCATCTCTCTACTGTTTATTTCAGTAAGATGGATCTCGAACAGACAGTCAAAGATCTCCAAACTCAGAACATACAATTTCAACAGTTACTCATGACCCTAGCCAAGGGGAAAGAAGAGTTGAAGATTCTGTTAGCTAAAGAAAGAAAGAAGAAAACAAAGAAGGTCACTGGGGTTTTGAACATGGGGGGAAGGTTTCAGGGACAGACTAGAAGAACCTTGAATTTTGCAACCACTTCCGGGGAAAGAGAAGGGAAAGGAAAAGAAACAGCGGTTCCGTCAGAATTCGAAGAGGAGGAAGAAGAGGAATATTACTCTGAGGATAGTATCCTCCAGCAGATGATAAGTACAGACATCTAGAAGAGCGTTTAAGCGCTATGGAAATACAAAAGGTGTCAGGCCTAGACTTTGAAGAATTGGGACTAGTGTTGGGGATTGTGATTCCCCCAAAATTCAAAGTGCCTTTGTTTGCAAAATATGATGGGGTGTCATGTCCTAAGATTCACCTCCGATCATATGTGAGAAAGATCCAACCACACTCTGCCGATAAAGACTTGTTGGTACATTTTTTCCAAGATAGTCTATCTGGAACGCAACTCGATTGGTTTTACCAATTGGAAAGTGTGATCGGTGGAAATAGAACTGACTGTTTTTTAGCTGGTTTCGCGAAATGTCGCGGTAAGCAAGAGTCGCAACCGTCTTTTATTTTCTCCAACATGGACAGGACAAAAGCACAGCAAAATTCCTTATGAGAACGTTTCTCGGTTCGGGAGGTAGATTTATAGAAAGGGAAGGTGTTAGCACCCTTTCTATCCATGGTTATCCATGGGCTCTTAGATACTTGCTCTTATGTTTTCAAAATGTTTGCTTTTCAAAATGTGAGTGGGTTTGAAAAAGTTTCATTGAAAGATTTCTGAATAACTCTTGTATCTGTCCTCAAGAGTGTTTGAAAAATTTGTTTTGAAAGCTTTTTGAAAGTGTCGGTGTGAAAAGATTTTTGATTTGTTTTTGAAGAGAGGAAGTATCCATGAGTCATCTACCTACCCTAAGGAATTAAGCTGTGTAAGTGTCCTTTAGGTAGTTCCATCCCACCATTGAGAGGTAGGTAGCACCACCGTTGGAGGTGTTCGGGTCAATTCGATTTTAGGGACATTGTGGTCACCGAAGCAACAGTTAGGACACCTTAGAAGTAACCCTAATGTCCTAGATCCTTTTAAATCCGAGGCAACCGTTTCGAGGCAACTGTTTCGAGGCAACTGTTTCGAGGCAACTGGATCTTTGGACTAAGGGTGACCTCTAAGACGTCCTATACTTGACGACCACGTTTCGAAGGCAACGAGTGAGGCGTACCCTAGACGTGGTGTGTGCATTGTGTGTTGTATTCGGTTAATGTTTTTGTTATTTGTGAGCTACGGGTTGTTTTATTTACCATACATTCTTGCATGCATTTAACAGTTAAGGGGTGCAGAAAGTAAATTGCGGAAACATAAATCCTACGCTATTACAAGGCGCGGGTCTATACATCGCCAAAAATTACAAAGACCCGTTTTGATAAATAAGTACGGAAAGTAAATAAAAACAGTAAAAGTCCTAATTACTATTACATCCTGAGGCAGTTACATAATAATCCAAAATAAGGAATTAAAATTAAAATACGCGCGAAAGAAGAATCGGGAATGTCTTAAGGGTGTTGACCCTTTTTAGAAAAAGAAATTGATTTTTTTTTTTGTCTTTTTGTAATTAAAGTGAAATTAAAAACTAGTTGATGACTAATTAATTAATTTATTAACAAGAAAATATATTTTGTTTTTTATGTTTTTTATGGGATAAAATAAAAAGAAAACAAAATTAAAAGTTAACCTAATTCTAAGTTATTTTAGTTATTTAAAAAAAGTTTAAATGGCCTAATTAAAACTATTTATTTGTTAATGTTTATTTACAAAATAAAATAATAATAATAATAATGATGTTAATTCTTTTTTGGATTTTTTTATGAAAATGTTAATTGGTTAATTTGTTAATAATAATAAAATAAAAAGGTTAGAAATTAAATTGAGAGAAAATGACAAAACAAAATAAAAAAAAGTAGTAAAACCAAGGGGGGTGTGGGCTGAAATGGAGGATGCATTGTTGGAATTATGGCCCATTAAGCTTCAGCTCGTTTGGACTTTCCTGGATTGCCTATGCCCACGTTGACTCTAGACCATGGTGTTCCTTATGCTTGGCCCTTGGATCTGCCTCTAATGACACTTGGCTTGTTGGATGGGTGAGGCTCATGGTGTCCAGCGCTTGGAATGCTGCACAGGAAAGCAATTGAAAAAATAATATGGAAATTATAAGGGGACCTGGGAATCGAACCCATGTCCCATAGATTACCAAGAAAACCTTCCAGGACTACATCACTTAGGCGCATTTGTAAGAATAATGGAAAATAAATATAATATAAAAAAAACGCGTTTATATGCTAAAAAAAACAAAAAGGCGCGCGCAGGATTTGAATGTACCAATCTAGTTCATCCACGCATCATCTTCTTCATCTGTCTGAAACAAAAAAGCAATCACATAGTGGGGGTTTTAAACCCCCACGAAACAAATTGTCAAGAATAGCGATTAGCGCTATGGATCAAATAAAAAGAGCGCGACATGTCCTTCTTGTTCGTCTTGAGCTTCTGAGTTTGACCATGCCTGTTTTGAGGTTCAATTTTACAGTATGTAAAAACCCCTAATTCGAAGCTCTGAAAAACCTAGAAATTGTCAATGGCACTTTGCGTTTTACAGCCTTATAATCAAATTAAAGTACACATAAAGCTTTGTAACAATGTCAGCAGTGCATAACCATGATCAAAATGAATTAAAAAGGCGTAAAAATGGAGTTTCGATTTTCAAAATTTGGACAAACCGTGTGACTTGTGTAGCGTGATTTCTTGAGGTTTTACGCTTGATTCTGATTGCCAAAGGTTCCTAGTGATGCAAGGAGTGTATTTGGATCAAAATGGAAGCTTGAATTGTACTGCAACTAGGTTTTCAGTTTGTGGTTTTTTCTCTTGAAAATTGGAAATTGCTTATGCTGTTTTAGAATGCTCTAGGTCGTGAATGGTATCAGGAATGCTTGCATATCTGTATATGAATGAGTGTTAATCAAAATAAAGAGCCTTGAAGCCTTGCCATCATGTTTTGGATTTTGCCATAAACTCCATTGAAACAACTTGCCATTTTTGTGTTAAATTTGAATTTTTGCTTGGAATAGGCCCTTGCACGAATTTGGAAGGTGTTTCAAGGTGCATCAAAGTAATTCAACACAGAATATATCCCTCCATTAATTTTCTTGATTTTTCTTTGAATTTTAAAGATTTAAAATGAATTAAATCAAATAAAATTAAATAAAAATGGAAAAATTAATTTTTAATCTTGAAATAAATTGTGGGACACTTGGGAGGCATGGCCAATCTGAAACAAGTGGAAAAGTGGGCCCTCTTTGTCAAAAATGAAATTTCAAGGATAGTTGACTTTGGCCATTTCACAAAAATTTCCCAACTTCTCCAATGCATATCTTGCTCAATTTTGAAGCTATGAACATGTTCTTGGACATTTTGGAAAGGTCTTGAAGTCCTCTAACCAATGTCTTTGGTCCGATGTCATTTTGATTTACCAATCTCAAGTTATGGTCTTTGACTTAAAGTGCCTTTTTGTTGACTTTTGAAAATGACCTATAATGTTGAAATTGATAACTTTTTGTGAGAGCATTTCTTGGACTTGGAATGTGAAGATGAGTTGTAGGAAATGTCCTCCCCTTCAAGATGAGCATTTGATGGGATTTTTCTGATGAACCATGAAAAAGTTATGCCTTGGTCAAGTTACAGTTGACTTTTCAGCTGTCCAAAAATAGAAACTTTTGCATCTTGATGATTTTTGAGCCATTCTTGTGAAATCATGGTCAAGACTTGACCAAATGATGATTGTAGCTTCAAAATAAGATGTTGACCAAATTTTTTGACTTTTGACTACCAAATGACCATTTTGCCCCTACAGTTGACTGTGGAGCAATTAGGGTTTTTTGACTGTGCAACTTGACCTTGTGAGCCTTGAAACTTGACATGTAGATGCTCGACAATGTTTATGAGCATATGTGACTTGATTGAGCCCTTGAAAACCTCAACTTCCTTGCAAGAACCAAAACCCTAATTTTGCCTGCCTTAGGAGGATGCTTGACTGTGTAGCCCTTGAGTAGACTTTGAACCATTTGAGGTGATGCTTGTCAAAACTTTGAAGATTATGGGAGGGCAAATTTTGGGGTACAACAGAAAGGGACAATGTCCATAACTGGGAAGATCTTGCCACAACTTTCTATAAGAAATACTAATATAATGCTGATTTGGCGCCTACCCGTACTCAACTTCAGAGTATGGCCATGGTTTCCAATGAGGGTTTCAAGGATTACACGCAAAAATTGAGAGATCTAGTTAGGAGAGGGCAACCCCCTCTGTCTGAAAGGGAATTGGTGGACATGTTCTTAGCCACTCTATCAGGCCCTTTCTTCAACCATTTAATTGGAAGCTCATATGTAGGATTTACTGAGTTAATACTGACCAGAGAGAGGGTGGAAGCTGGCATAAAAAGTGGAAAGATTCAGAAGGATTCATCTGCCTCTACAGCTGTGAGGAAGCCCTTCATTAGGAAGAAGGAGGTATCTGCTGTTTATCCATAAAAGAACCAAGGGAGAGCTGAACGCCGACCAATGGTAGGGGCTGTTATGATCCCGAAGCCTACATCTGATCAACCGAGAAGTAATCAACTTAGGGTGGAAAGGCCAGTCTGGCAATTCACCAGAATCAATAAGACTCTAGCCCAGGTTTTACCACATCTTCTGAAATCCAATTTGACAACTCTGAAAGAAGCTCCAAAGAACCCCAACACAGCGTCCCCTCATTATCACCCAAATGCATGTTGCGCATATCATTCTGAAAGTCCGAGTCATGACACCAACAACTGTTGGGCCTTGAAAAACAAAATTCAAGACCTTATAGAGGCAAAAGAGATTGACTTTGATGCACCCGAGAAGACAAACGTCATTTCTGCTCCTATGCCTAGACATGGTCACCACACTAATGTTGTTGAAGAAGATTTGTTTGTTACCATAATTGATGAACTCTTGACTCCACTCTCAATCATTAAGATAAATTTGTTAAAAGCCGGTGTATTCCCGGGTTGTAATGAAGACTGCCATCTTTTCTTATCCTCACCAATTGTTTGCCCTTTGTTGAAAACATGCATTCAAAGCTTGATAGACAACCAAGAGATTCTGTTTGAAAGTACTCCTGTTTCACCTGTTCCTGTTGAAGACATTTCAATCATAACCATCTCCGCCAATTCTTCCAGAGTCCCAAAAAGACCCGTTAGAATTACATTGGTTCCAAAAACTACTCCTCTTATAATCACAATGCCCGGGCCAGTCCCGTATGAATCAGATAAAACTGTGCCGTGGAATTACGGTGGGGACATCTACTACCATGGCATCAAACAAGATGAGCTGGCCGAAGAGATGAGCTCCAAAGAAGAAGACTATGACATTAGCAATATTTCCGGAACCAGTAAGATTACCCGAAGCGGTAGAATCTTCTCTCCAGAAATTGCCCCCCCAAAGGCAGTTTTTGGACCCGTGGCTGCTCCAAAGGTTACCTCCGTACCAATAATCATATCTGCAAGTGCTCCTATTGACAAAGACGACACAACCCCTGTTGTTATCCCTACCAACACTCCTACTGTTGAGACTCAAGGAAAAGTATTCAAGTAGAGCCTGTCTGGACGAAGGCTCAACCACTGACTATCCCCGAAACCTCCAAGAAGGAAATGGAGGAGATCCTGAGAATAATAAAGAAGAGCGACTACAACATAGTTGAACAGTTGGGGCAAACTCCCTCCAAAATATCCATGTTGGCATTGTTATTATGTTCCCAGGCACATGCGAAAGCCCTTGTGAAGTTCCTAAAGACAGCCAATATGCCTCAAGAGACGTCTGCTGACCAATTTCAAGATTGTGTGGCCAGCTTGACGGCGGATAACGACCTAGGCTTCTCAGATGCTGATCTGACACCAAGGGGAAGAAAGCACAACGAGGCATTGCATGTCTCTATGGAATGTATATGAACAATCCTGGCCCATGTCTTGGTGGACACTGGCTCATCTTTGAATGTTTTACTGAAGAAAGCTCTCGACAGACTAGACTGTGAAGGACTGACGTTGAAACCCAATAACATAGTCGTAAGAGCATTTGATGGCTCAAAGAGGATGGTGCACGGGGAGGTGGATATCCCCATAAAGGTTGGGACTCAAACTTTAAACTCAACCTTCTATGTAATGGACATCCGCCCCTCTTACTTCTGTCTGCTAGGACGATCGTGGATCCATAATGCCGATGTTGTCACCTCTACACTGCACCAGATGCTGAAATATCTGGTCCAGGGAAAGATTATCACTGTCCACGGAGAGGAAAAGTATATGATTAGCCACCTCAATTCTTTCCGGTATGTGGAATTGGATGGCGAGTTCATTGAAACTCCTTTTCAACATTTCGACGAAGTCCCCCAAGAGGTAGCAGTAACCAAGACTACGTCCCAGATTCCCAAGATTACAAGACCTCCACTCTGAATGTCATCTCTGAAGGACGCCAAGGCAGTAGTAGAGGAGGGAGGATGCACCATCTGGGGGCAACTTCTGGATATTCCGTATAAATCTGACAAGTTTGGTTTAGGGTTCACTTCAAGTGCTCAAAAGGATGTACGCCGTGCCCGTGCTGGAGGGCCACCCTTGAAGATTAGCAACCGAGAGGTAAATACGGTGGAAGATGGTGAAGAGGATTGCAGCTTGGAGGATTGGATATTTCCTACTGTCAATGGAGGACTTCGCAATTGGGAAGCCAGAGACTTTGTCCCAATACCTTTCATCCCTCAGTAATTTATCTTTACATTTTTGTTGGACTTGTAATATTCACAAACAATTCGCACATTTAAAACCTTGTGTCTTGACCGATGCACAATGGTCCATTTGTAAGGGTTATTATTTTATCTTCATATGACATTCAATGAACCATGGACGTTTTTCACATACAAACTTTTGTGCTCATTGTTTTTCTTTTACATTTTATTTTTTTATAAAAAAAAGATGGCTATACCCTTACGCACACCCACACTCACAAATGCAGGTACCCCTCCATTACGGATCCCATGGGTAACGATACTGCTATGGCCTTTTGTGACTCTGAAGATCTAATCTACCAAGCCGAAGACAAAGGTGAGGAAGATTGTGAAGTACCAGGGGAACTGGCCAGACTACTACAACAAGAGGAAAGAGTCATCCAGCCTCACGAGGAACTTGTGGATACAATCAACCTGGGTACCGAGGAGGATAAAAAAGAGGTCAAGGTGGGTGCCAATCTGGAGCCCAGTATCAAGGAGCGTCTGATTCAGCTGTTGCATGATTATGTTGAGATCTTTGCCTGGTCATATGAAGACATGCCAGGACTTGATACAGACATCATGGTACATCATCTGCCGACAAGAGAAGATTTCCCGCCAGTAAAACGAAAGGTCCATCGCATGTGACCAGATATGTCAGAGAAGATCAAAGCAGAGGTCATGAAGCAATTTAATGCTGGATTCTTGGTTGTCACTTCCTATCCTCAATGGGTCGCCAACATTGTTCCCGTACCTAAAAAAGACGGCAAAGCATGAAGGTGTGTGGACTATAGAGATTTGAATAGGGCCAGCCCTAAAGATGATTTTCCACTTCCCCACATCGATATCCTGGTTGATAATACGACCCAACACAAAGTGTTTTCCTTCATGGACGGATTCTCAGGTTACAACCAAATCAAAATGGCACCTAAGGACATGGAGAAAACAACATTTGTCACACAGTGGGGCACATTCTGCTACAAGGTGATGCCATTCAGACTGAAGAATGTTGGGGCAACCTATCAACGTGCCATGGTAGCCTTATTTCACGACATGATACATCATGAAATAGAGGTCTACGTAGATAAAATGACAGCCCGATCACAAACAGAGGAAGAGCACTTGGATCACTTGCAAAAGCTGTTTGAGAGATTGAAGAAGTATAAGCTAAGGTTAAATCCAAACAAGTGCACATTCGGAGTACGGTCCGATAAACTCCTAGGCTTTGTCGTCAGCAACAAAGGCATTGAGGTTGATCCTACCAAGGTTAAAGTAATACAAGAGATGCCTACTCCTCGCACTGAGAAGGAAGTCAGAGGATTCTTGGGACGCTTGAACTATATTTCCAGATTCATTTCTCACTTAACAGCTGCTTGTGAGCCAATATTCAAACTATTGAAGAAAGATCAAGTAGTCAAATGGAATGATGAATGCCAAATTGCTTTTGACAAGATCAAAGAGTACTTACATGAGCCTCCTGTTTTGATTCCACCAGTCGAGGGAAGACCACTGATCATGTATCTGGCTGTTTTAGAAAACTCAATGGGGTGTGTATTGGGGAAGCATGACGAGTCTGGCTGAAAAGAGCATGCTATTTATTATATGAGCAAAAAGTTTACCGACTGGGAAACCAGATATTCACTGCTCGAGAAAACATGATGCACTCTGGCATGGGCTGCTCGCCGGCTAAGACAGTATATGCTGACTCATACTACCTTGTTGATATCTAAGATGGATCCAATAAAATACATCTTCGAGAAGCCTGCTCTATCTGGGAGAATAGCTAGGTGGCAGATGATCCTGACAGAATACGACATATAGTATACTACCCAGAAAGCTATAAAGGGCAGTGTGCTAGCTGATCATCTTTCTCATCAAGCTGTAGAAGATTATCAGTCCATGAAATTTGAATTCCCGGATGAAGACATCATGACATTGGACAACTGTGAAGAAATCAGGCCATATGAAGGACCTGAACAAGGATCCCAATGGACCCTGTTCTTTGATGGAGCCTCCAATGCACTTGGTAATGGTATCGGCGCTGTACTCATATCTCCGGAAGGGTGTCATACTCCCTCTACTGCCAGACTTTGCTTCAACTGTACAAACAACATGGCAGAATACGAGGCGTGCATCTTTGGTCTCAGAGCTGCCATAAACTTGGGAATCAAATATTTATATGTGTTTGGAGATTCAGATTTGGTCATCAGTCAGATCAAAGGGGAATGAGACACTAAGCACCCAAACCTTATCCCTTATAAAGAACATGTTTTCACATTGCTACCACATTTTGAGAAGATTACCTTCGAGCATTTCCCGCGAGAAGAAAATCAGCTAGCAGACGCTCTAACTACAATGTCATCTATGTTTAAACTTAATTTGGATAACAGGCTCCCCAGATCACCATCGAATGAATGGACGAACCTGCACACTGTCACGAGATTAATACTGAAGAGGTAGTGTACCAGCCTTGGTTTCATGAAGTCAAGAGGTATCTCGAGGCTCAAGAATACCCAGAAGGAGCTTCAATCAATGACAAGACGTTCTTAAGGAGATTCTCT
Organism: Vicia faba; assembly: GCA_948472305.1. NCBI lineage: Eukaryota > Viridiplantae > Streptophyta > Magnoliopsida > Fabales > Fabaceae > Vicia > Vicia faba. The sequence continues at coordinate 1,001,602,533 of OX451737.1, read as the reverse complement.
GCTAAGTTCTTCCTTAGTAATGCCATCATGTACAAACGTAATCATGACTCCATTCTGCTTTGGTGTGTGGATAAGATTGAAGCGGAAAAGATCATGGCTGAATTACATGAAGGTACTTTTGGCACCCACTCTAGTGGGCATACGATGGCGAAGAAAATCCTACGGGCAGGCTATTATTGGTCCACCATGGAAGCAGATTGCCATCAACACTCTCGGACTTGTCATAAGTGTCAAATTTATGCTGACAAGGTGCACGTACCTCCAGTTCCTCTGAATGTCTTGACGGCTCCTTGGCCCTTTGCTATATGGGGAATTGATATGATTAGAGAGATCAAGCCGACAGCCTCCAATGGACACCGCTTCATCCTAGTGGCCATTAACTATTTTACAAAGTGGGTTGAAGCAGCTTCCTTCGCATCCGTTACCAAGAATGTTGTTGCCCGCTTCATCAAGCAAAATCTCATTTGCCGGTACGGTATCCTGGAAAGGATCATCACTGACAATGGTACAAATATTAACAACACTATGATCACAACCTTGTGCGAGCAATTCAAGATTCAGAATCACAATTCTTCTCCCTACCGGCCAAAGATGAATGGTGTTATCGAAGCTGTAAATAAAAACATTAAGAAGATCATACAAAAAATGGCAGTCACGTAGAAAGATTGGAATGAGATGTTACCATTCCCTCTCCACGGGTACCGTACCACGTCTCGCCCATCAACTGGGGCAACACCCTATTCTTTGGTTTATGGCATGGAGGTTGTTTTGCCTATTGAAGTCCAAATCCCCTCTCTAAGGATTATGAAGGATGCATGTTTGAATGAAGACGATCGGATCCAGACTCGACTTGGTCAACTGAACTTAATTAATGAAAAGATACTTACTATTGTTTTCCATGGTCAGATGTATCCAAAGCGGATGATCAAGTCCTTCAACAAGAAAGTCATATGCCAAGTATATCAAGTTGGGGATCTAGTGATCAAACATATCATCTTGCCACAAAGTGATCCCAGGGGCAAATGGACTCCTACCTATGAAGGATCATTTGTAATCAAGAACATATTCTCCGGTGGGGCAATGATCTTGACCACCATGGACGGCGACGACCTACCACACCCTGAGAACGCGGATATAGTCAAAAGATACTACACATAAGAGACCCGCTAGGTTGACACACCTAAGAAAAAAAGGGCATCTCGGCGAACCAAGAAGGTTCGGGCAAAATTAGAGGTAAAATAAAAAAAATATGTACACCCGGAAAGTTGAAAACCCGAAAGGGCGACTTAGGCAAAAAAGGGTTTCCTGTTGGACTGAAAACCCGAAAGGGCGGTCCAGGAAAATGTTAGGGAATTAAAGCGTATGACTATGTCCCGTCAGATCACTTTGCGGACAACCTTTGACCTCCACTGAAAAACTCAAAGTTTCTGATCAATTCAATCATCTTCGGACAAAGCAACAATTAGACAAGATATTTAGAGATATGAAGGCTATAGCATAATGGGAACCCCATGAGATTATTACACATAGCTATCTTTCTTTGTATAAATTTTTCTTGTTTTATGGCACCATTCTCTTACTAGAATGTTTGTCTCCTTTGTACAAAATACTTATTCAAAGTCAATACAAAGATATCTCTTTGAAAGTACAAAAAACTATTTGTCTTTTTCTTTACACTTGTGTTTTATTTGCAAAAACGTCCAATGATTCATTGATGAATATATGCATTTGAACATAATTACTGTTTACAAATAAACAAAATGAGAAAGACAATTACTGATAGGTTGAAAGGACAGGAAAACGTCTCTAGTCTATTCCATAAGTAATCCCCACAGTACGTCATTTAGATCTCCAGCGGAACAAATTTCAAATTATTAATCCCCAGTAGAAATCGTCAAATTCTCAGGATTCCCCAAGCAAATCTTACAAGCAGTACATGGCATTGCCCTCACAACGGAATTTACTTCTCTCAAACAAGAGTTCATCAGTATTTTAACTTCAATACACGAAATTCAAACATATCCTCAGCAACATTCAAGGATTTATTTTCCTCAATCAAACAGCAATACAACAAATCAGCTTACATGCCCATACATTACATCCAGATATCATAAACATTGATAAAACGAATTGATTGCATCATACATTTCATGCAACATAACTTTATGTTTCAGCTAACATTTTACCCTTTTCAGGATAAGATTAACAGCTACCATTAGCAATATGCAATCATGATACAGTTCAGATACGCTCCAGACACAGATGCCATTCTGATACTCATTCAGATTCACCTGTCAGATACAGTTCAGATACGCTCCAGACACGGATGCCATTCTGATACTCATTCAGATTCACTTGTCAGATATAGTACATATACGCTACATACACGGATGCCATTCTGATACTCATTCAGATACAACCTTTCAGATACGGTTCAAATACGCTCCAGACACGGATGCCATTCTGATACTCATTCAGATTCACCTGTCAGATACAGTACGAATACGCTCCAGACACGGATGCCAATCTGATACTCATTCAGATTCAACTCTCATGATACAGTATGGATATGCTCTAGACACAGACGCCATTCTGATACTCATTCATTTTCAGTCCCCAGATACAGTTCAAATATGCTTTAGACACAGACGCCATTCTGATACTCATTTTTTCAGCTTACAAATTACAATTCAAAAAAAACATTCTTGGATGGAATCTACAAGCCCATCTCCAATAAGATTCTATCACCTCTCTAAATGGCATCTGTAAGCCTATTCCTTCTATCATCACATCATCGAGTGCAAATTTCTGGGCACTCTAGTGTCCAATCATCTTTCACCTTCGAGTAACGAACGGCGAAACTCGCCAATCTAACTCTTCAGGTTTAAGAAGATTGAACAGGGGCAGCTGTTGTACCCCAAAATTTGCCCTCTCATTTATCAAGATTATTCTCACAAGATCTCTTTGACTCAAGACTGGATTAGGGTTTGGTTAGCTCAAGACATCTCATCTTACACTGATGACCCAAAATTAGGGTTTGAGTTTGCACAAGGATTTTTGGACTATAAATGATTCATATAACTTTCAAACATCATTATGGACCCCTAATATTACTCATGACAAGTTTCAATCCTTGAATAACATTTTTTATCAATCAATTAGACAGTTGACCTAAAAATCAACTATATTGAGGGAAAAGTCAATCATGGTCAATTTACAGTCAAACTTCATAATTTTTGATCCACATCAACATTCTATACTCATATGTATAATTTGATCAAGGTTGGACCATAATTCCTCAAGAAATTTGATCAAATCATCAAAAGGGCAAAATGGTCAAAATTAGGGTTTTGACTGAGAAAGGGCAATTTCTGATTTTTGACCTAGAAAATGACTAATTGGTTTGAAACATGATCCCAAGGGCTCAATTGCATAATCTTGACCTAATTACATGGTTCAAAACATTGCATTTTTTCATTGGATTGATAGATGAAATTTGCAATCAACTGATCAAAAGTCAATTGTATACTGAAAAGTCAAACTTTGACTTTTTGGTCAAAATCAGGTGCCAAGGATCACAATTCATCAAAACATGTCAAAATGTGAAACTTGTTCATCAAGAAACCAAAGATTGAAGATTTGATTTTTGAAATTTGAATTTTTCTTAACTTAGAAATTTTTCTAAGTATAGAAAATTTCTTATTTTTTCTCAACTTTAGACCAATTTTCTACCATGATACAAGATGATTCAAAGAAATTTCCCAACATGAAAGTTGTATACTTCCATGAAATCTACAACTTTTCTTCACACATTTTCCCTAAAGATGCTTGGATCTCAAGATATAATTTTGTGAATACATGCCCATGAACTAAAGTAACTTAGTAAAATTTTGCCCTAATTTAGGCAGGTTTTTGACCCAACTTCATGACAATTTTTCACCTAGTTCCAAGAGGAATCTTGAAATTCATTTCAAAGGTGAGTTATAGATAACATTGCAAGCTTTCCAAAATGTCAAAGAAATCCTTGAGATCATTCTTTAGTAGAGAGAATCGAAGAGATGAAGTTGGAAATTTCTCACTTTGATCTCAAGCCAATTCATGAAGAACAAAATTCAAATCCTCAAGCATGTTGTAAAATCTTCACTTTTCAGGCCTCAAACTCATTTTTCACTCCACCATTAATGGATTGCACAAGATTTCATGCCCTAAAGCCAAGCATTCAATGTATTGTACAAGAAAATAACCATTTATGGAAGAAAGGCAACATTGCCATTTTGGAAAAGCATGCTTTATGCATTTTTTTCATTTCTTGAGCCTTGGACTTGTTCTTTCTGCACAAACTAAGCCTCTAAGCCTGAACAAAACACGTTTAAAGCTTCACCCTACCCTACATGATCAGAACCATGCATTAAGAAGTCATTTCTCACACTTACTTCAAAAATAAGAAATGTAGCAAGACATGTGATCTTGTACTCCTGAGAAAGAACAAGTCCTCCAATCTTTTGCTCTATATAAAGCTATCACTTTGCAACTAAAAGCATAAATTCCCAAGCCTTGAAACACCCTAGAATCAGAAATTTCATACCAAGCTTCCAAACTTGCCATTTCTGACTTGTGAATTGAATCTTCCATTCCACTCGTGCGTTTTCAGGCCTTTTGCTTCCCTAAGCTTCCTTACCTTACAAGAAAACCATCCCACACCCTGAAACATCACTGTAACTCCATCTTCCCCATTGTTGAACTTCAAAAACAAAGTAACATAGGTGGAATTCTAGAGATCATTCCATCCACCCTCAAGACAAGCTAAGCATTGCATTAACTTCCTAGAGGTTCAAGGAATCTAACCTGATCATCACAACATCCTAAAGCAGGCTCATTTCCAAAACACGATTTCCATTTTCAAGGTGAGTTTTCTGTTTTTCCAACTCTTGATACATGCATAGTTAACTTTCCATTTGTGAATATACAATGTAGGCATCATTGCTACGAAGCTGTACATATCCATGACTTGCATTTATTTGTCCTGAGTTGAGAGAATTTTGAGCTTGAAGTTTCTGAAAAAATTAGGTTAAGAATTAGGGCCATAAAAATTCTCTTTAATCTTGGACTTATGGTTTTAGTTATGCACATGGTTAGAATCATGAGATAAAATGCTATAACATTCATGTTATCAATTTCCATTTTTGTTGAGAGATAAAAGAGTTACAGGAGGTCCGGCTAGCTAGAGGAAGAAGACGAAGTACAGGGCCAAGGAAGCTTTTTGTGTTATGTTTTTCTTGTTTCACATAAACTAACGGATGTACAGCCACCCCAGTGGCAAGGTAGCGCGCTGGAAATGCATAGGTCGTGGGTTCGAACCTTGGCGCTACCTTTTGTTTTTTTTCATATTTTTCCACTTTCATTTTTGGCTGTTTGCAGGATGGGCCTCAACATTTGGGCCTCAGCGTTTTTTGCTAACATACTACCCCCTGTTTGCTTGCAGCACCCCTGGCCCATAATTTTTGTTATTCATTTTTATTTTCATTTCTATTTTATTAAATATATTTTCCTTAATATTAAAAATCATAAAAAATATAAATATGTTAAATATTGCATTTTTTGTTTATTTTATTTTATTTTTACATGAAAAATATATTTTATTTTTATTATATACTAACTATTTTTTTTCTTAAATGAACTTGTAAATAAAAAATAGTGTTAGTTTAATTATTTATTCTTTTTCTCACACTTACAATTTTTTTTAATATATAAGAAGACTAAATATTTTCATAAATATCATCTATTATTTTAATACAAAAAATACACAAAAAAATAATAGTTAAAGAATTTTATTTTTTCTTTTAAATTAGAAATTAGGGTTAACTATTGTTTTCAAGAATTAATCTCCTTATCTTAAGTTATTAGATTTAGTTCAAAACTTCTTTTTTCATAAAAAAAAAACAAAACAAAAATCCTTTTCTTGCATTTATATATATATATATATATATATATATATATATATATATATATATATATATATATATATATATATATATATATATATATATATATATATATATATATATATATATATATATATATATATATATATATATATATATTTGCATATTTAAATTGTCTTGTACATTATTTATTCCAATATTTGTACAAATTCGATTTGGTTGTAATAGCTTAATTAGATTTACATTATTGCAAATCCCCATTCACAATTTGTATTCCCCCTCCCAAAAAATGTTGTAATAGCGTAGTAATCTTTAAATTACGCAATTTACCGCTTTTATATACCATGCTAGTAATTAGGATTTGAATGGCAAGATAAAAAAATCAAATAGAAAATCCTAAATCCAAGACAAAATCAAAGCATGAAAATAACACACTTGCACACAAGCATCCTTAGGGTTTTTCACTTGGTTGCCTTATACAAAAATAGCCATATTACGCATGCAAAGTATCTTGGCAAAACAAACAAGTACAAGATCATAGTCCCTCAATAACGCTATTCTAAGTTGCCTTACAAAATGATCTTACTCCCTCAAAAAATGCTAAGATACTTTGCAACATTGCTAATCATGATTATACGATGACCCACGCCCGTCCCGTTTACATCCAAAGATAGGGTTGCTTACCAAATCAATGGTAAGATAACAATGTCAAAGGAATAGAAAATGAACAAGAAAGACATTTGAGTAGGTAGATTACTTCTAGTTACTTGCTCTATTTTTAAACAACTATCCTTGCTATTTTCAAAACAAACACACACACTTCCGAACATTTTACAAACATTGAAAACATTTTCAAAAAGACAAACATCTTTGTATACATTCTTACGAACGAGAATCATTACAAAGATTGCCTAAACAAATGGCCTCTTTTACAAAATACTTTCAAAACCACACCAAACACATTTTCAAACAATAAAAGCAAGTGATCTAGCAAGTAATTATGAGCCATGGAAAACCATGGATGAAAATGGTGCTAATACCTTCCCTTTTCATAATCTACCCCCCGAACTCAAGAAACAATCTCAAAGGTCTTTCCTGTGCTTTTTCACCTTTCCTTTTAGATAAAAGAAAAGTCGGTGGCGACTCTTGCTAACCGCAACATTTGCGATAAAACGCAAAACCCTCAAGTCAGTTCTCCCACTGTATCACAGGGTGCTTGTGTGTAAGTGTATTGATTTTCATGCTTTGTTTAGTCTTTGATTAGGGTTTGCTACTTGTTGATTTTATCTTCTCACATAAACCCTAATTACTAACATTTATATAAAGCGATAAATTGCGAAAAGTAAAACTACTACGCTATTACATCATTAGGGGAGGGGGTGTACAAATTTACAAATGGGGATTGCAAGAAAATTAAACCTAATTATCTATTACAACCATATTGAATATTGTACAAAATTGAAAATAAAATGAAAGAATATAAATAAAAAAAGAAATGAATTTTTGTTATTTTTATGAAAGGGTTTTGTCTTGACCTAAATAAAGGGAATGATTAATCAAAATTAAATAAAATTAACTTAAACTAATTAAGAAAAGAAATTAATTTGAAAAGGATTTTTAGATTTTTTATGAAAAGGTTTTAAATTAATGAGAATGAAAATGAAGATTAATTAATTAAAATAACCTAAGTTCTAAATTAATTTTAACTAAGAAAATAAAATAATATATTAATTTATCCTAAGTCTAATATTTATTAATAAAAAGGAAATTAATTTATTTAAAAAAATTATTTTTAGTCCTTTTGTTTTTTATAAGGAAACATAAAACGTATAAGTGTAAATAATAAATAAAATATTTTTTTTGGATTTTTATGATTTATGAAAATAATGATAGTAATAATAATAATAATAATAATAATAATAATAATAATAATAATAATAATAATAATAATAATAATAATAATATTAATGATAATAATAATAATAATGAAAAAGTAAAATAAAAAAAATAAAAAATAAAATAAAAGAAATATAAAGGGAAGTCAAAGGGGCTAGAAAAATGAAACAGAGAGTAAAATAAGCAAAAAAAAGGCCAGACCCAACAAAGGGGAGCCCAACGCTGCAAAAATTCAAAAAAACTGTAAAATGTGAAAAGAAAAAAGCAAAAGGCAGCGCTGGGTCTTGAACCAGTTACCTTGAGGTTACCAACGCGCTGCCTTACCACTGGGGCGGCTATACATCCGTTAATATAACTGAAACGATAAATATATAATACAAAATGTGCCCTGATTACACTTCATCTTCAACCTCTAGCCAAAGGACTTGTATCTTCTTCATCTCTCAACAAAAATGAAAAGCTCAAACATGAAAGTTGTGGCATTTCTTTCCACGAATCCAACCATATAAATAACTTAAGCTAACAGTCAAAGATGAATGAGAATTTTTCTGGCCCAAATTCAAAACCTAAAAATTTCAGAAAACTTCAACTCTAAAATTCTCTAAGATCAAGTCATATAAATGCAAACTATGGATACGTACAACTTCGTGGCAATGGTATCTATATTTTATCTTCACAAATGCAAGCCTAACAATGCCTAAATATGAAGATAAAAGTTCAAGAAAAATACCTTAAAACTGGAAATCGTGAAATGGATTTGAGCTTGTTTCAAGCAGTGGTGATGATCAGGTTAGCTTCCTTGGACCTCTAGAAAGCTAATGCAATGGCTGGCTTGAGCTGAGAGTGGCTGGAATGATCTGGAGAAGTCCAACTGTGATGCTCTATTTTTGAACTTGGAAATGTATGAAGATGGTGTTACAGTCGTGTAACAGGGATTTGTATGACTTATGTATGATGTTTGGAAGCTTTTGGAAGCAAAAGACCAAGAAACGCACGAGTGAAATAGAAGTTTGAAGTTCTTGGTCAGAATATGCAACAATGGTGGTTTGTGATGAAATCCTGAGTTTCAGCTAGTTTTGAAGCTTGTATATTCGTGTGTTCTCTTGCAAATAGTATCTCTATTTATAAAGGAAAGGTTTTGAGGTTTGAAATGGTCAGAAACAAAGAATCACATGTTATGAGTTTTTGACTTGTTTTTGAAGTTATCTTGATAAACATGGTTTCAATGCAAGGTACATGTCTTGTATGGTGGCTAGCAACTTTAAACATGTTTTTTATGAGTTTATAGAGCATGCTTGTGTAGAAAGAACAAGTGCAAAGCTCCATACAAGTTAACTTTGTGATTAAAGCTTCTTTACAAGGATGGAATGGTTACTTTCTTCCAAAAATGGAAATGCAACTTGGATAATGATTCAAATGCTTGGAAAATGGCTCCATATGTTGTGTTTAATTATGAGGTGACAAATAAGTTTGAGGCATGCAAAGTGAATATTATGAAACATAGGCTTGAATTTGAATTATTGTTCATCATGAAATGGCTTGTAATTCAAGTTTGAAAACCCTAACTTCATCTCTTCGATTCTCCTTGCTCACAAATGATATCAAAGAGTTATTGGGTATTTTGGAAAGCTTGTAAGGTGCTATACAACCCCTCTTTGAATCACTTTTGAAAATTCCCCTTGGAACTATATGAAAAAATGCCATGAAGTTAGGTCAAAATTCTGACCAAAACTAGGGCAAAATTTCACTAAGTGTTCAATTTCAAGACCATGACTTTATGAATTAATAACTTGAGATCCAAGAATTTTTAGAAGAAGTTGTGTAAAGAAATGTTGTATATATCATGGAGATCTACAACTTTCATGTTGAAAGTTTCTTTTGATTCTTCTTGCATCATGGTGAAAAATTCACTCAAAGTTATGAAAAAACATAAAGTTTTAAACACTTGGAAAAATTTCTAAGTTAGAAAACTTTGACTTTTCAAAATGAAATCTTGACTTTTTGATTTCTTGATGAATAAGTTTTATATTTTGCCATGTTTTTATGAATTGTGATCTTTGACATTGAATTTTGACCAAAAAGTCAAAGTTTGACTTTTCAGTGTACAATTGACTTTTGATCAGTTGACTGAGAATTTACTATCTATCCAATTGATCTTGAGCAATGTTTTAGGTCATGCCATTAGGTAAAAAAGATGCAATTGAAATATTAAAACCATGCTTCAAACCAATTGACCATTTTCTAGGTCAAAAATCAGAAATTGCCCTTTCTCAGTTAAAACCCTAGTTTTGACCATTTTGCCCTTTTGATGATTTGATCAAATTTCTTGAGGAATTCTGGTCCAAACTTGATCAAATGATACATATGAGTTAATAATATTGATGAGGATCAAAAAATTTATGAATTTTGACTGTAAATTGGCCATAGTTGACTTTTTCCCTAATACAACTGATTTTTAGGTCAACTGCTCAATTTACTGAGTAAAAGTGTGATCCAAGGCTTGAAAATTGACATGAGTAATCTTGGGAGTCCATAATGATCCATGAAAGTCATATGAAGCATTGAAAGTTCAATTATCCTTGTGCAATCTCAAACCCTAATTTTGGTCATCAGTGCTTAAGGAGGTGTCTTGAGCTGATCAAACCTAATGCAGTCTTGAATCAAGAGAGATCTTTGTGAGAAAATATTTGATAAATGAGAGGGAAAATTTTGGGGTACAACATTGTACTTTGGCTAAGTTTAGGAGGTTATCTTGAAACTGTGCGTGTTGAGTCTGTAGATCTTTGACGATTTGCTCGAGAGTCATCTTATACTGAAATAAACAGTAAAAGGATGAGGAAACATGTATCGGAAAACCTGCTTATGAAATGATGCATGATATGTTAATGTAATGTTTTCAAGGACCTCAGGAGTTTTAAATTTTCTAGCTAAAAGGGAAACAAACACAAAAATTGCATTAATAGGTTCAAAAATTACAATTGCCCCTTGGGCTTACAATCAAAAAGCAAAAGGGTCTCAAAGAGACAGCAAAATAAAAACTCCTAAGACTCAAGTCTCCCACATACGCGTCCTCTTTGTGTCGATGTAGGCATTCAGGCTTTGCTCCTCGTGAAGTTTCTTTGTGAGTCTAACACTTTCTTCTTGCTCGCATAGAATCGAGCTTCAAAGGTGTCACGTTCTCCCTTGAGTTGAATCCATGACTTCTGCAATTCTTTGAGTTCAATAGGCATGTCAGGATGGAGAATGGTGTAAGGGATACCCTCTTCATCAACAGGCTCCACAACTATTGGTAGGATAGCTGGATATGGCATCATGAGGTTTTGAGCGTGAGCTCGCACCCATTTGAGATAAGGCTCCAAGGGGATAGAATTCTTGTGTCCCAAAGTCTTGCCATCAACCTTGTTTACCATGCCCCAAGCTCGTACAAACCTTTGACGATAACCTTGAACATCATTCTCGTAGTTGAATATAATACCTCGGATAAGCTCATCATGAGGACCATCTCTTCGAGCATAAACAAATTTTCGTAAAGCCAGAGAAGGGTTATAAGTAATAACTCCCCTAATGCCAAGGAGCGGAACATTAGGAAATTCCCCATAACGGTTAATGATAGTAATATCCTCCAGAGATCGGGAACACCAATAAATATCCGAATGAGAAAGCAACATCATCCTTTGAGACCACCTCATACCTTGTTCATTCTTCAATACTGATTGGGGAAGGTGCGAAATAAACCACCTAGATAGCAACGGTATGCAACACATAAGAGACCATATGCTCTTCATAGTACTAATGTAAAGAGAATGCAAAATGTCTTCGAGCAAAGTAGGCACAGGGTTACGAGAAAGGAAGATTTTGACAACATTCACATCTATGAGTTGGTACGGATTAGGGAACAACACCAAACCATAAATTAGAAGATCCAAGACTTCTTCAAAAGCTTCAAAATCCAAAGCATCCAGGAATAGTCGAGCCTTCTCTAACAGAAACTTAGCTAGAAAACCCTTGACTTCATTCCTTGTTTCCCAATTAGCTACAATTTAAGACCGCTTCAAACGTAAGGTTGATTCAATCTCTTTAGGTTGTGGATCTTTCTCTAAATCGGTGCAGGGCATTTGATCAAGAATGGGTACTCCCAATAGTTGAGAGAACTCTTCCAATGTGGGCACCAATTGATAATAGGGAAAGGTGAAACAATGATGTATAGGGTTAAAGAACTGAAAGAGCACACACATCATGTATTATTCAAAGCTTGAGGTAACCAGATTGAGATGCCGACCATATCTTTTGATGAATGGAGAATTTTAAGGAACCCTCGATGCTAACTCTTTGAGTTGAGGAGGCAACCTTACAAAACTGATTCAGAAGGTATTTCTGCGAGCAAAATCCATAACCTACAAAACAAAACAAAAATAAATTCCTAGGTCCTTGAAATGGTTAGTGAAAATGCTATGGCATGATGTTATGATGTCATGAACAAATAATCATACACAAAAAAAAACACACAAAGCCTTAGGTTTAGGCTTGCACGGGGTTTATAAGTAATTGCTCTCTTGAAGATTTAGTTGGTTTAACCTGTCCTAAAAGAAGTAACTGTGTTCTAAGGAATCTCAACATCATTAATATTTCTTCATCAGACATTGTTTCAGCACAAGCATCACACTGCGACTGAAATATCATGAAAGTCTGATCTTAATGAGTGTAGTATCGAGTATCAACCAGCTTCAGTCTGCACCAAATTCGGCTATCTCACTACTTTCTAATGGCCAAGTTGTTCAACTAAGGTTCTACAGTCAGTTAGTGCTTTATGACACCACACAGCGGCCCCATATTCTCCTTGATTCAACTCAAGGGACACATGTACCAAAAAATATTTCACACTAACATAGCCATCACTTCAACCATATCGGTCTACGCCGTACAGTTTCCACGATCTATTGCTACTTACCTAAAATGCTACTGATCCGGGTAAAGGATCTGTGCAAGAAATAAACCCAAGCATAACCCAAAAAAATGTAAAGCAAATAAGGCAAACAAGTAAAGCAATAAATATTATCTAGCTCTTAAGGTAACTCCACTTTAGAATTGTTTTCCCCAGCATAGTTGCCAGTTCTGTAACATGGTGGGAGAACTGACTTGGTGTTTGTGTTTTATCGCAAATGTTGCGGATAGCAAGAGTCGCCACCGACTTTTATTTTATCCAATAAAGGAAAGGGTGAAAAGAATAGGAAAGACCTTTTAAGAATATTCTTGAGTTCGTGGGGTAGGTTATGAAAAGGGAAGGTGTTAGCACCCTTTTCATCCGTAGTTATCTACGGGCTCTTAATTGTAGCTCACTTTGAAAATGCTTTGTGTTTTGTGTAAGTTGAAAGATATTTTGAAGGTGTGGTGATTTTGTAATGATTCTCGTATCATTGAGAATGTATACAAAATGTTTGTTTTAGAAATATTTTGAAAATGCCTTAGTGCAGAAAACTTTGTAATGATTCTCGTATTATTGAGGATGCATAAAAAGTGTTTGTTTTGAAAATATTTGTTTGAAAAGAGTGTGTTTGAAAAGATGTTTGTTTTTGAAAGTGTGAGCTGCAAAGACTGTTTTAGTTTGTGAGCAAGCAATTATGAGCAATCTACCTACTCAAAAAAAGTCTTCGGTCTTTTCCTCCTCTTTTAGATAATGCTTGTCTACCATTAGTTAGTAGGAAGCCCTATCATTGGATGTGAGGGACAGGCGTGGGTCATCGTACAGTCCTAGAAGGTAACTTGTAAGATACTTTAGCAATTTTGTTATAAGGGACTAAGATCGTTTACCGAAGGCAATATCAAAGGGTCATCGAGTGACTACGATCTTTTAATCGAGGGTCTTTTCTAAAGCACCCCACGTTCGAGGGACATGACTGTTTAAATCCGAGGCAACAAGTGTGGGTTACACTAGAGATGCATGTGTGCAAAGTATGTTTGATTCAATTATTTGTCTTGGATTAGGTTTGTCTAATGTTTGATTTTAAATCTTGCCATACAAACCCTAATTACTAACAATAATAAGGAAAACGATAAATTGCGGAATTTAAATGTCATACGCTATTAAAATGCTTTGGGAGTGGGGGGTACAAGTTTGTGAATGAGGGGAGGAAAGAAATAAAGCCTAATTATATATTACAAACCATTGAATAGCTAATAATGCGAAATAATAAAATGCGCAAGAATGTAAAGTAGAGGAAGAGGAATTGTTTTTTTTGTGGTTTTTTGATAGAAAAAAGATTTGGTAATTAACCTAACTAAACTAATTAATTTTGATTACAAGAGAAATTAATTAATCATTTTAAACAAAATCTAAATTCTAAGTTAATTGATACTAAGAAGAAAATAAAACCTAAGTTTAACAATTTTATTTATGAAATAATTTGAATATTAATGTCAATTTGGAAAAATATTTTAAAGTGTGGGAAACAACAAAATCTAGTTCTAAATATCTTAATTAACAAAAATAAAATAAGTGTTTAAATTAATTTACAAAAAAACTTAAAACTATTTTTTATGATTTTTGTTGTTTTGATTTTTAAAGAAAAGAAAATAATTAAAAAATAAAATAATTAAAATAAAAAAAGGAAATTAATTAGGTCAGGGTGCTGTAAAAGTAAAATGGGGGTTAAAAAGAAAACAAAACGTTGGGCCCAAAGGAGTTTGTTTTTTGAATCAGAAAAAATAATAATAAAAAAAGAAATGGGCCTAGTTGTTATAAGAAATTTGGGCGGGGGGGGGGGGGGGGGGGGGGGGGGGGGGGTGAGAAATAAAAAATAATCCAGGCCCAAAAACAAGGAAACCCATGCGCCTAAGGATCCAATACTGCTGGCTTACGATGATGTATCATGGGGGTGCACATGTGGTGCATTAGATTTGATGGCTGGTAGATCTAATGGTGTTAATGAGGGATGCATGGTACGCACCTCAAGATGGAATGTACTGAATCTGCAAGAACAAATTAATTGAAAAAACAAAAGGGTACCATTGGGGCTCGAACCCAGGTCCTTATAGACAAATGACTTAGCGCACGCTTCTTTACCACTGGGGTGACTGTTACATCCAGTGATAGAACAACAACCACTAAATATATTTTAAACTCAATCCTGATTGTACTTCATCCCCTACCTCGCGCCAGCAACTTTAACACCATTTTTGAATTTTCTAACTTGCTCATTTCTCAACCATTTCTAAAAGTGTAAACATGAAACTTGCTCTAAATTTCTCCACGAATTCAACCATGTAAATAACTTAAGCTATAAATCAAAGATGAGCATGAATTTCTGTTGGTACCAAACTAAGACCTAATTTTTTTGAAACTTCAACCTCAAAATTCTCCATGTATAGTTAACATAAATGAAAACTAAGGGAATGGTTAGCTTCAGAGCAATGATGTCTACATTTTTTATTCACAAAGTTACCATTAATGATGCTTGTATAAGAAGTTCAAAGTTCATAAAACTTACCTCAAAATTGGAAATCGTGTTTGAAGTTGGAGCACTCGTGGAGATGTTTTGATGATCTGGATAGCTTCACTGAACTCCTAGGAAGCTATTGCAATGCTTACTTTGAGCTGAAAGTGTCTGAAACTTTCTGGAGAAGTCAAGTTGCAGATGGCTGTTTTTGGAAATGGAGGATGATGAAGATGGTGTTATAGTGGTATAACATGTGTTTGGATAGCTTATATATGAGTTATAGTATCTTTGTGAGTGATTTAGAGTGAAAACGCACGAGTGGATTAAGTGTTTGGAGTTTAAGGTCAGAACTTGCAACAATAGAGGATTTGAATGCCAATTCTGATTTCAGAGAGTTTGGAGGGGTTAGAGGGCTTGTAAACTCGTGTTTTGGCTTGCAAATACTTCCTCAATTTATAGAGGGAAGGTTTTAGAGGCTCAGATGACTTGGTTCACAAAGTCACATGTTATGACTAGGTTACTTAATTTTGAAGCAACATTAAAGAACATGGTTCCAATGTTTGTACCATTCCCTATAGAGTGGTTGAACACTTTAAACATGTTTCTTCTGATCTTGTAGGTTAAGTGTATGCAGAAGCAACAATTTAGAGGCTCAAGACAAATTGACTTTGTGATTAAAGCAACTTTACAAGAATGACAATGGTAACTTTGTTCCAAAAATGGAAAATTGGTTTCGACAATGGCTTAATCACTTGGATAATACCTTAATAAATTGTGTAAAAATTAAATTATAGAATGATTTTCAAGTTAGAAGCCTGCAAAGCAAGATTATGCCGCATAGGTTTGAGATTTGGTTATGTGTTCATCATCAAAATGACCTATAATTCATGTTTATGATGTCATCTTCTTCTCTTCGAATCTTCTAGCTCAAGCATGATCTCTTAAATTTCTGGGAAATTTCGGAAAGCTTGAAACATTTTATACAACCTTCATTTTGACCACTTTGGCTAAATCAACTTGGAACTTGGTGAAAATTTCCAAGAAGTTGGGACAAAAATTTGACCAAACTTGTTGAAAATTTCACTAAGTGTTTTGTTAAAAATGTCATAACTTCATGGGCCTATATCTCTTAATCCAAGCATTTTTTGGACATCAACCCTCAAGGACAAAGTTGTAGAATTCATCATGATCTACAACTTTCATGTTGAAAGTTTTCTTTGAATCATCTTGCATCTTGGTAAAAAATGGTCATGAATAGTGAATTTAATAAGAATTTCTAAGTCATGGAAATCTTGACTTTTTATTGACTTGTCTTGAATTTCTTGATTCTTGATGATCAAGTTTGATATTTTTGAATACCTTGGTGAATCTTGATCTTTGAAATTCAATGTTGACCAAAAAGTCAAAGTTTGACTTTTTGTGTGTCAGTTGACTTTTTATCAGTTGATCCAAATTTCAACTATCAATCACTTGATCTTTGAGGATGTTATAAATCATGCAATTAGGTCAAGATATTGTGTTGAGTCCTTAAGATCATGCTTTAAGTCATTATGCCATGTATTAGGTCAAAAGTCAATGATCAGTCATTCTCAGTCAAAACCCTAATTTGGTCAATTTTGCCCCTTTGATGATTTGAATGCTTTCCTTGAGGAATTATGATAAACCCTTAATCAAATGATGAATATCACTTCAAAATGTGATGTTGGCCAAAAATCTTGAAGTTTGACCGTATATTGATCACAATTGACTTTTTACCCAATGCAACTGATTTTCAATCATCTGAGCAATTGACTGAGCAAATTTGTGATGCAACACTTAAAACTTGGTATGAGCATTCTTGGAGACTTATGATGAACCGTGAAAGTCATTTTAGGCATTAGAAGTCCAATTTTCCTTTTGAAAACCAAAACCCTAATTTTTGGTCTCAGTGCTTAGGAGGTGAGCTTGTCTGATCAACTCTTTGAGAATCCTTGAGCATTTGAGATCTTTTGTGAGAAATATCTTGAAGAAAAGAGAGGGAAAATTTTAGGATACAACATACGCCAATCACTTTAATCACTATCAAGATAGCAAGACAAGTTTATCTCATCCAATACAATCCCATCTACTATCAACAAGAGATTAATGGCGATCAGTTCCTCAATTTGTCAATAGGTAGCCAACAACCATAACGGTTTCATAAATCATTGTTACCCAACTATAATAGCATCTTTCACCTTGTGCTTAAAGTTACTTGAGCATAATGTCCAACAATATTCCTAGGCACTACAAATGTACCTCTCAATTACTTCTTTTTCAATCTCATCAATGAGACATAACATCCAAAAATTCATTTCATAGTCTCCTATACCCACATGAAGTATAACACAATTGTTGAGTTTATTCTAATACAGGAAACTACTACACCAAGTATAATCCAAATTGTTTTGCTCCTAATGAAGTATTCATTCAAGTAAAGGACTTTAACAACATCAATAAATCCTTAGTCTTTCCTTAAAATCTCACAACCTCGAGGATCCATATGTTTTTCACATTTGAATCTCATTCCAACCGTAATATCAATGATACCATCCCCACATCCAGGATGGTGATAGAAACTCCTAAATCCTCTTTAACACGTGTTGATACTTTGACATCATAAACATGATTCCAATTCCTCTTGAATTTATTTTTCCTCTAGCATTATTCCTCTCAAAATCCATTTTAATTCTAATCATTCTTAATCGGCATAAGTTGCATCTCTATGCACGTATATAATCCATTCACATTCTTCCTAACATCTCATTACCTTAACTGATTCATTAACAACATATCTCACTTGACCTCGTCTCAAACCCACTGCAATAATAACCAGTTAAGCTCAACAAGCTCCTAGTCTCTGTAACCGACTTTAGAGCATCTCAACGTAGGCCTCTATTTTCTTTGGATAGATTCCACATATATCTTCATTCGAAATAGCATGTTCAAGAAAATTCACCTCTCCAAATCATGATCTACATCCTGACATCCTTACATACATTTTCTTCTCTTTTCGACACTGCAATTCGAATCACGACCTTCAACGTTTCCTTTTTCTGACTCAGACTAAATCAAAATTTCCTTAATAACTAATGCAATAAACTGATCCAAATATTCAAAATAACTTCACCGAGCTCTAAAAGTCATCCTCTAATCACCCTCATCTCTCCTCCAAATTTGAAAATATCTCAATCCTTAATTCGATTATACTGAAGGCATAATCTCCTACCAGTTGATTCATCAAAACGTCATTCTTTCGAAGTGGACATTTAATTTTGATCATCACCTTAGCACTTTTCGGTAATCTACACACAAGCTCGTACTACTTTCTTTCCTCCATACCAATAACACTTATTTCCCCCACACTAATGACATTGGATCTTCCGAAGTGATACACTTGGTCTCAAAAATTCCTTTCAACAAATCTTCTAATCATCTCTTTAACTCTTCTAATTCAGACGCTGACATCCTAGATGGTGCCATAGAAACAATTCTGATACGGAAGACAAGATCAAAAGTAAAACTCCACCTCTCATTCCATATCACCACATGACAACTAAATCACTTCTATTTGATGGAACCATTTTTAAAACAAAGTTCATCATGTTAGATTTCTAGCGCTTCAAACAGAACTCGAATCGAACATCCATAACTCAAGTTATGAATTTTTAAAGAATTACAAAATGCTGTCAACTCAGCGGTTATGGGTTACCCTAATAGCGGTAATCGGTTACACACCTCAAAACAGCCAAAAAAGCTATTTTTTAGCGGTAACCAGTTACTCAATCCAAGTATCTGGTTACTACTGAACCAGAGTAAAAAAAATCAAATTTTTATGTTACAAAAACCACTTATTTCGTACTCAAACATCCCTAACTTCCTCATACTTCATTGTTCATGTTCCAACTTATAACTCTTATCTATATAAATCATTATCAACATTCTAAATTACAATGTAAACATATTTAATCATGCAATTAATCAATTATATCGGATCAATCCCATCATTGACACATCAAATACATCTCAACAATTTCAACACCAACACCGACACCCAATCATATCAAAGCATCAATATTCCAGATCTTTTCACAATACTACTAATATTTTTGAGTTCTGACTCTGACTCGTGATTCATAATTACCCAATGATATTAACAACCTTAAAAATTACCTATATGATCCTAACATAAACTTTACGGTAGTTCATCACTCTATCACCATTCAAAACATCGTCATCACACACAATGATAACTCAATATTGACAACTTCACAATCAACATGCGATGCTGAAAACATTGCAACCATCTGAGCTTCATCTTGTAAGAGAGATCGTACTTACTTAACAAATATCTTCCAACATAAGAATCTGCATCGACTCATAAAAGAAATTCGTAATCACATGGTTTAACCTCAAATAGTTCACCCCAAGGATAACCTCATGTTATTCTAACATCTCTCCCTATCTACCAGTCGCAATCATTTCCGGAAAAACATCAGGACTCACACTAACTGGCACCTCATTATTCATAGCATCACCTTTCACTCCTAGAGATGTGAACAACACGAGTACCTGATCATTCCCCCTCAAGAACACTTCGACTGGCCGTTAGACTTAAATCTTGAATCCGTACTTCCTTTGAATTCGAGAAACAACACGGTTTCACCAATCTTTGCACTTTTGAGATTTACAACACTCTGAACCAATTGTGCACGCCTCACAACTAAAACATCCTTGAGAAGCAACATCTTCTCCCACACTTGTTTCAATCTCCCTCCTACAAATAAGTGATTAGAATAGCAAGAAAGTACCAATAATGTTTCACACACATGTTGCGTACTAAGGAATAAAACAATAACATTATTCAACTGACACACTACAGACTCAATAACTTTGCCCGACAGATCGACTTGCTCTGATACCAATTGTAACACCCTATTTCCCCGTCGGTAAAATAAGTAAAATCAGAGTAAATTAATTTCTAAAACAAACATCAAGAATAGGATGCCACATATTCTTACATCATACCAGCTCTTGAAATAAGATATGCAACATAAATCACATACTCAATAGTCTTAAACTTCATTACATTCATTCGCAGCAGAAAACATCAAAAATAATTACTTTCAACTCTTCAACGTGAGTGATAAAAATTATCTTTCAAAAATTCAGCATAAACAATAGTTAAATATCAACAACAGAGTTATACAAAAGTTTGCTCCCAACATAAACAAAACAAACGCAAAACCCCCCAAGTGTTAAATATCAGAGCTGACACCGACCTAATCTACGCAAAATAGGCAAATCTTCGGCTAACCTCGACCTCGAGTGTTGTACCCCAAAATTTCCCCTTACATTTTTCTTCAAAACATTCTTTCAAGGCTCCTCAAGTAGTCAAGACACTCAAGGGTTGACTAGTTAAGATACACCTCCTAAACCAAAGGCTTACAACTAGGGTTTGGAGTTTATAAAGGAAATTTGATTTTCAAAGGTCTCAAGTGTCATCCATGGTTCTTCATAGGTCCTCAACAAAGTTCATGTCAAGTTTTAAGCCCTACATCAAAAGTTTGCTCAGTCAATGGCTCAGATGATTGAAAATAAATTGTATTGATCAAAAGTTCAATTGTGGTTAACATACAATCAAACTTCAAGATTTTTGGTCAACGTCAACACTTTGAAGTGATATTCATCATTTGATCAAGGGTTGATCATGATTCCCTAAGGAAAGCCCTCAAATCATCAAAAGTCAATATTTGTCAAATTAGGGTTTCTTGAGGAGAAGTCAACTGAACTTTGACTCGACATAACTTTCACATGCTTCATCAACTTTTCCCCAACCAAATCTCATTTTGAAGAAAATTTGATTCCCTACAACTTTTCACATAAGACACTTTTTGTCAAGGTACTTACATCAAGATAATGTCTTCAAAAGCAAAACTGATCAACATAGAGATTGTAGAGGACATTTTGGGCTTTCCAAAAGTACAAGATCATCTTCAAAAGGTGAAAATTGAGCAAGTTATGGATTGCAAAAGTTAGGAAAATTTGTGAAAATGCATGAAATCAACTTTGAGAAAATTTGCATTTCTAAGTTAATAGACCTAACTTTTAGGGTTCAAACACGTTTGTAACATACCCAAGGACCTCTAAATCCATTTTGAAATGGCCTTGAATTTTATTTATATTTTACTTCATTTTATTTCATTTAAAATCTAATAAATTAGATAAAATGCAAGAAACCATGGGCTAATGAATTTGGGCCTAACTTGACCAATTATGAGGCCCATATTTCATGCAAGACATATAAAGAATGTCCAGGTTCTTGCCCCAAATAGAAATGGCAAGAATGCAACATAAATGGGCAATTTTCAAATTTTTGATTTGATTTTCTAAAGGGTGTGGTTAATGTTGATTCTTTCCATGTTGGTCTGCTCTTCTATTTCCTCTATATATACATAACATTGCAAGTAAGAGAGGACACACATACCACTGTATAAGAAAGCTACAAAATTTCACAAAATTGTCAAAAAGTTGTAAAAACTCAAAACTAATTTCTAGCCTTCCTCGGCCCAAACCAGACATCACAACGTGTTCATGAGACTCCCAAGACTCATCCTTGTTCATCTCAAGACCTGAAACTCCCTAGAAAGGCCTATCCAAATCCACTAGTGGTAAGGAGTTTTCATGTTTCTGAATCTTTAATTGTAGGAACATTTAATCCTTTTTTATGATACAAGTATGCTCGTAATGGAGTTTAAGACATGACTGAATGGTCGCATGCCATTTTTGACGTCAGAAATACGCATTACCATGTTTGACCATCGCTAGGGTTTTGCATTCGAATCCAACATTACACGAAGCTTTAGCAAATTTAGAGGCCATATTCGTGTTTAGGAGATTTTTTTTAGTCGACCTGTTTTGTTTTACTTTTGCTTCGTCGTGTTTTGCAGGGTATCCCACCAGAGAAGACGTGGAAACCACCAGCTCTGGTGGTTGGACTTACCGGACTCAATCAAGGGCTGGCATGGCCTAACAGGGTGTTTTGATTTGATTATTCAAAATATCTGGACCCCACTAAACGCGCGCGTGTCTGTTGACTCAGATTTTGCTTGCGTTCATATTATATTATTTTGCTTTATTTAATCTCATAAATGACTTAATTGGCCCAACGGTAACATGCAAGCGTTTAAGTCACTTCCTCACAAGGTCCTGGGTATGATCCCAGGTTTTGCATTTGTGTTCTTTTTCTAACAATTTCTTGTAGAATCCAGCGTGTTGCATCCCAGTGCACGTACCATGTGTATCACTCTCTGACCATCAGATTCTAATGGATACAAATCCTGCGCCTCAGGAACGCGTCCCCATCATGGACCTTCAAGGGCTACTCACACAAAATCACACACAACTATTGCGTTCAGCCCTTATTGGGCCTAACGATTTTTAGAATCTCACCCCCCCTAATTGTTATTGCTGCAGGCCCATTTCCTATTTTTCTTGTTTTCACTTTATTTATTTAACTTTTCTTTAATTTTTTATATAACAAAAATCATAAAATCAAAATGACCAAAAATATTAGAATTAGGTTTTCTTAATTAGATTATTTTTTTAATTAATTATTTTTAATCACTTTTTTAATTAATTAATCAATTAGACTTAGGTTTCATTAATTTAATTTAAATATTTTTCTAAACAAAAAATGCAAAAAACAACAAAAAAATATTTCTTTCTTTTGCAACTTAGAAATTTTTAGGGCTTTCTCTTCTCCGTGTAGTAACTTATTTTATTCGTATTTTTATTTTCAAATATTATGTAATTGCATATGGATTGTAATAGCTTATGTTGTACCCCAAAATTTTCCCTCCCATTTTACTCAACATATGTTCATTAAGATCCTCAACTTGCTCAAGGATGCCTAAGAGTTGACCAGACAAACTCTCTCCTAAAGCAATGAACCTCCAACTAGGGTTTCCATTTTCATCAAGATGGGTGAGATCCAAAGGCCTCATATGTTCTCCATAGTCCTAATATGTTCTCAAGACCATCCATGTCAAGATTCATTCCTTGCACAAGAAGCTTGCTCAATCAACTGCTCAGATGCTTGAAAATCAACTATAGTAGGTCAAAAGTCAACTGTGACTCACATACAGTCAAACTTCAAAAATTTTGGTCAACATCAACATTTTGAAGTGATATACATCATTTGATCAAGGGTTGATCATGATTCCCCAAGAAATGCTCCTAATTCCTCAAAACTCAAAAGTTGCTAAATTAGGGTTTCTTAGAAAAAGTCAACCAAACTTTGACCAGACATAACATTCTCATAATTTATCAGAAATTTCCCATCCAAGGCTCGTTTTGAGCCAGCGCAGATGGTTAAGGATAGAGGGTTTGAAGCAAGCGTCCTGGGTTCGATCCCAGACGTGTTGCTTTTTCATTTTTCTTGAATTTACTTTCCAGATCCAGTGTGCCTCACTATCCAGTATCCACCACACGCCACATATCTTATCTTTGGGATCCATCATCATGTAGATCTCACACCCCAGCCTTGAGGGTCCATTATGAACCATCGGAAGAAGGATTCACTGGATCATGCGCTAGACTCTGGGCCATCATCCTGGGCCTATCACAAATTCGGCAGTATACCCCCCAGATTGCTCATCAACCAGGCCCAATTTCAATTCTGTTTTAATTTCTTTTATTTCTTTATTTGTTTTAATTATTTTAAAAAATCATTTATTTTAATTATTTTACAAAATAAAAATATCATGGTTTTTTTAATTAAATCATAAAATCAGAAAATTACAAAAAAAATATTAAGTTTAGTTTTTTTCATAAAAATATTCATTGGCATTAATTAATTAGTTTAATTAGGTTAACTTAAATCTTTTTTTGTAATTAAAATTTAATATAAATTAGGTTAACTTAAATTTCTTTTCCATAATTAGAATTTAATAGAAATTAGGTTAATATGCAAAGTTAATTATTTTACATAAAAATCCAAAAATATCTTCTCTTTATTCGCAAATTAATTTTTTTTCCAAACCTAGACTTCATTCTCGTATTTAATTCGTTGCGCGCGCCTTTACTTCCTTTTAATTCAAATTATTGTATCTGCTTTGAGTTTCTAATAGATTAATTAGGATTTCGAATTTCCGCTTCTTTATTTTTCAGTCAAATATATGTGTATCTGTCCAAAAGCCTTGTAATAGCGTAGATTTTCTTTTCCGCTTTTAATTTCCGTAACTATTAAAGTGCTAGATGTATGGACATTAGGATTGTATGCGAAAGATAAACCAAGAATTAAAAAGATAGATAACCCTAATTGTGCAAAGATAATTAACTAAAAAAAGCACACTTGCACATGCTCACTCCTAGGGTTTTGCCTCACTTGGTTGCCTCGGAAGTAATGGCCGTGTCCCTCGAACATAGGCATACCTTAGCAATGACCCATAATTCTAAATCGTCATAAAGATCATAGTCCCTACTTGTCACTCGAGTTGCCTACGAAAAATGATCTTATGACGATAGTCCCTTCGAAATGCTAGGGTATCCTTACTTAATGCCTTCAGTGACCATTTCGTCCCTTTCGAATGTCCCTTAAAAATCCAAGGATAGGGCTACCTACTCCTTAATAGTAGGATAGCACTGTCTAAAGGAAACAAAAATGAACAGACTTTTTTCGAATAGGTAGAAAGCTCTTAAATACTTGCTCAAAACAAAAACTCTTTCACACCAAACACTTTTCAAAACAATTTTCCAAAACAACTTCGTCACACTCTTGAGGACAGATACAAGGGTTATCATGAAGTAAACAAAACTTTTTTTCAAAACAAGCACACACAAGCAATTTTAAAAGTGAGCAAGTACCTAAGAGCCCATGGATAACCACAGATAGAAAGGGTGCTAACACCTTCCCTTTCTATAATCTACCCCCTGTACGCAGAAACATCTCGAAAAAGGTTTTTTATATTCTTTTTCCTTTTCCTTTGTTGGATGAAATAAAAGTTGGTGGCGACTCTTGCTTACCGCGACATTTGCGAATACAAAATGCAAAACCAGTATAACAGTCGGTTCTGCCACTGTATCATAGCTTAAACTAGGACCTTTACATTTTCTTATCCCCCATTTTTGGTTTGTAACTCCCCCATCCCAAAGCATTATAATAACGTAGATTCAAATTCTCGCACTTTTATTTTTTGTACATATATTTAACTGCTAGATGTATGCTTAATAGGATTGCATGATAAGATCTGAAAACAAACGGTAAAAAAAATCTAAATGTTTAAAGATAAATAACTGAAACACAACACACTCGCACATGTGCACCTCTAAGGTACTTCCACTTGTTGCCTTCAGAATAAACAGTCGCGTCTCTCGAATGTGAGAAATGTTAGCAGTGACCCTTTGGTTCAAAGATCATAAGTCCCTCGATGACCCTTTCGATGTTGCCTCGGTATATGATCTTAAAACCTTAGGGTGATTGTTAAAGTGTCTTACGAGTTGCTTTCGTGATTGTACGATGACCCTCACCTGTCCCTCAAACATCTAATGATAAGGCTACCTACCAACTAATGGTAGGATAGCACTATCTAAAGGAAAAGAGGAAAAGAACAAATATTATTCGAGTTGGTAGATCGCTTATAGTTGCTTGCTCACAAAATAAAACAATTCTTCACACATACACAAACTTTTCTCTAAAACATTTTCAAAGACAAAAAACACTTTGTATACGTTCTCAATGATACGAGAAACATTACAAAGTTCGCCGTACTAAGGCATATTTTCAAAAATATTTTCAAACACACAACACCAAGCATTTTCAAAAGTGAGCTAGCAACTAAGAGCCCGTAGATAACTACAGATGGAAAGGGTGCTAATACCTTCCCTTTCCATAACCTACCCCCCGAACTCAAAATCTTATAAAAAGGTCTTTCCTGTTCTTTTCACCCTTTCCTTTATTGGATAAAAGAAAAGTCGATGATGACTCTTGCTAACCGCAACATTTGCGATAAAATGTAAAACAAGTAAAGTCAGTTCTCCCACTGTATTACAGAATAGGAGACTCTGCTGGGGACAATACTAAAAGTTGGGTTACCTTAGAGATAGATCATATTTAAAATGATTAACTTGTTTGACTTGCTTGCTTTAGATTTCAAGTTTATGTTTGGGTATTCTTATATAGATACTATACCCGGATCTGGGGTACATTAGTTAAGTAGCAATAGATCGTAGGGACTGTGCGACATAATACCAACATGGTTGAAGCGATGGCTACATCAGTGTGACACATTTGTTGGTACCGGTATCCCTTGAGTCCAATCAAGGAGAATACAGGGCCACTGTATGGTGTCATAAAGCACTAATTGACCGTAGAACCTTAGTTGAACAACTTGTCTATTAGGAAGTAGTTAGATGGCTGGCTTTGGTGCAAGACTAAAGTTAGTTGATAATCAATGCTACACTCATTGAGGTTAGACTTTTGGGATATTTTGGTCGCTAATAAAGAAGCTTGAGCTGAAACAATGCCCGAAAGAAAGATCAGTGATATTGAGATCCTTTAGAACCCTGTTACTTTCTTTAGGACAGGTTGAACCAACTAAACTTTAAGAGGGTACTTACCTATAAAATCCATGCAAGCTTTAACTTAAGGCCTTGTGTGTTTTGTTTGTATGTGATTAAATTGTTCGAACATAACACCATGCATCATAACATTTAAACCATTTCCTAACCATTTCAAGGACCAGGGAATTTATCTTTGTTCTGTTTTGCAGACTATGACTTCCGCCCGAAGAAATACCATCTGAATCAACCTCATAAGGGTGCCTCCTCAAACCAAAGAGTTAGCTTCAAGGGTTCCTGAAAATTCTTCGTTCACCAAAAGATATGGTCGAATTCTCAATCTGGTTACCTCAAGCCTCAAAGAAGACATGATAAGGGTGCTATTTCAATTCTTTGACCCTGTACATCATTGTTTCACCTTCCCCGATTACCAATTGGTGCCTACAATGGAATAATTATCTCAACTACTAGGAGTGTCTATTCTTGATCAAATACCCTTCACCGGTTTAGAGGAAACTCCAAGACTCGAAGTTATTGCCAAGGCCTTACATCTGAAGAATTATGACATTATAGATAATTGGGAGACAAGAAATGGGGTCAAAGGCTTTTTGGATAAATTCCTGATGGAGAAGGCTCGACTATTTTAGGATACTTTGGATTTAAAAGCTTTTGAGGAGACCCTGGCTCTTCTAATCTATGGGTTGGTTCTTTTTCCTAACCCTGACCAACTCATAGATGTGAATGCTGTCAAAAGTTTCCTTACGCGTAACCCTGTGCCTACATTTCTTGGAGACATCTTGCACTCTCTTTATACTCGCACCATGAAGAAGCGAAGGACTCTTATGTGTTGCTTGCCTTTGTTTCCTAGGTGGTTTATTTCACACCTTCCTTGATCAGTCTTGAAGAAGGAGCAGGGTTTGAGGCGGTCGCAAAGGTTAATGTCGCTTTCTCATACAAATATCCATTGGTGCTCTCAATCTCAAGAGGAAATTACTATCATTTACTGTTGTGGGGAATTCCTTAATGTTCCAATCTTAGGAATTATGGGAGGTATTGCTTATAACCCTTCTCTGGCTCTACGACAGTTTGGGTATGCTCAAAGGGATGGTCCTCACGACGCACTCATTCAAGGTATCATATTCGACTACGAGAATGATGTCCAAGGTTATCATCGAAGGTTCGTACATGCTTGGGGCATGGTAAGCAAGATAGATAGCAAGACTTTGGGGAATAAGAATTCCATCCCTCTTGGGCCATATCTAAAATGAGTATGAGCTCGTGCTCAGAGTCTCATGATGCTATATCCAGCCATCCTTCCAATAGTCGTAGAGCCTGTTGTTGAGCGGGATGTTCCTTATACCATTTTCCACCCTGGTATGCCTACTGATCTCGAAGAGTTACAAAGGTCTTGGATTTAAATGAAGGAAAAATGGGACATCTTTGAGACCCAATGCTATGCAAGTGAGAAGAAAGTGTTGGAACTCACAAGGCAACTTCAAGAGGAGCAGAGTCTTAATTCTTACATCAGTACAAAGAGGAAGCGTCCTTGGGAGATTTTATTCTTAGATTTTAGGAGTTCATTTTATCTTTGAAAGCTTTTGTAAGGCTAAAAGGCAGTTGTAATTTGAACTTTGCTAATAAAGATTTCGTTTCTTGTTTCCTCATGTCTAGAAAATTTAAATTTCCTAAGGTCCCTGAAATCATTGCATTCACATATCATGCATCATTTCATAAATAGGTTTTCCATTACAGGTTTCTCATTTTTCTCGCTATTTATTTCAGCAGAAAAATGGCTCTTGAATAGAATGTCAAAGATCTCCAGGCTCAACACGCACAGTTCCGGGAAAATCTTTTGAACCTGGCCAAGGGGCAACAAGAAATAGTAATGCTCCTTGCTAAGCAAAAGAAGAAAACCAAGAAGCCTGATGTCCTTAATTTGGGAAGAAGATTCAAAGGCCTGGTCCAACCAATTCAAGTTGTGGAAGTTTCCTCTGATGAAGATGATGACCAAGATGAAGAGGATAGGTCAGTCAAGCAGGAAGACAAGAATAACTAAGGTTTTGAAGATGAGGACTACTTAGACGAGCAATACCCTCCTACTGATGACAAATAAAGATAGCTGGAGGATATGCTCAAGGCTATGGAGGTCCAAAAGATACCAGGATTAGATTTCGGCGATTTAGGTTTGGTTCCAGGGGTGGTCGTCCCACCTAAGTTCAAGTTCCCTATTTTCATCAAATATGACGGGGTCTCTTGTCCTAAACTGCACTTGAGGTTGTATGTTAGAAAGATTCAACCTCACACCGCTAACCAGAAATTATGGGTCCATTTCTTCCAAGAAAGCTTAGCTGGCACACAACTGGAATGATTCTATCAGCTGGAGGGAACCAATATCCGCACCTGGGAAGATTTGGCTTATGCTTTCTATAAGCAGTATCAATACAACGCTGACCTGGCACCAACCCGAGTACAATTATAGAATATGTCCATGGGCTCAAGAGAAGGGTTCAAGGAATATGTGTAGAAGTGGAGGGACCTAGCTGGTAGAGTGCAACCTCCTCTAAATGATCGGGAAATGGTAGACATGTTCATGGACACTCTGACAGGCCCGTTCTTCAATTTTATGATTGGGAGTTCCTCATTGGGTTTTACAGAGATGATTCTAACTGGTGAAAGAATTGAAAGCGGGATCAAAAGTTGGAAAATTCTGATGGCTGCATCTTCTAGTGCTACGAAGAAGCCCTTCAGAGGCAAAAAGGAAGTTGGTGTTGTCTATGGCCAGAAAAGTTGTAGCAAATTTAATCGCCATGAGTCTGTAGGAGCGATTTTAATTTCCAATCCGACACCTACCCAACAACAACAACAGGGTAACCATCAAAGGCCAGACGCTCCGAGAAGGTAGTTCACTAAGATCAATATGCCTTTGTCTCAGGAACTGCAACACCTTTTGAAGGCAGAGTGTCGTACCCCAAATTTGCCCTACCTCGATGGTTTTATTTTTTAAGGTTAAAATAAAGAAATGTTTAATTGAAGATGGTACAATAGTATCTGATGGCCCATCTTTATTCAAGACAATTAGGAGGTGTATTTTAATTCAGGAAAGTGGGGCTTTCTAAATCAGAAAGACTCATAAACTTGTTTGCGAAGCATGTCGGCCAATGGCCCATGCGATTCGAAAATGAAAAATTATTCAAAAAAAAACTATTAAGTCCTTAATTATTAAAGCCAACTTAAGTTTAAGTTGTTAATAGTTGAAATTAAATTTATTAAAGCCATTTAGAGATTATTTTTGTTAGTAAAGGGGGTGTGTTTATTAAATTAGCTAAGCCCATTAAAGTCCTTATTTTGCTGTTTTATTTTAAAAAGATTGATACAAAAGATTTTTTGTTATTATAGTGAATTTACTAAAAAAAACTTTTATAAAATTATATAAATACTTGGTTATTAAATATTTTTTATTAAGAGTTTTATTTTAAAAAGAAAGTTGCTGGATCAATTTGTTAAAACCAAGTAACGTTTTTATTTACTGTTTTATTTAAAAAAACAAAATGTTATTATTGAAACATTTTTTTGTTTATTAGGTATTAAGTTTTAAAAACACTTATTAAAATTATTTGGAAAAACTATTTTGAAAGGGAATTGGACTGGATTATACCAAAAAAGCATTTGCTGTAAAATGTGTTTACTGGATAAAATAATTAAACTAAGCATGTGCCCATTCCGTGTTGCAAAATATAAGTTGGGCTGAACAAAATTATTAACACGCTGGCCCGAAGTAATAACAACAACTGTTCCAATTAAACTAAATTAGCGCATGTTTTTTGCAGTAAACTGATACTGTAGAAATCATAATCAACTAAATCAAATCTCTATATCAGTGTAATTCTTATTGAATCCTAAATCTACAGAATCCATTCAATCAAATTTTCAAACAACATTATCAAATCCGCAACTCTCTATTAACAGAAAATGAAATACATTACAAATCTTACAAAATATACAACCCATAATCAATTTCAATCTTTAACCAAGCAAATCCAAGCATTACAGTAAAACAAAATCAAATATATTCTAAATCAATTACAACAAGTCCTAATCCCTAATTCATTCTAATCAATTGTAACAACCCTAATTCTAAAACCTATATATACTAATTGAAGAACACAGTGATAAAAAGAAGGGAAAAAAGACGAAGAAAATTCGAATACGGAGGAGAAAATTATTGGAGTTATGAAACTGCAAAGGGAGATCGAGATACAGTAAAAGAAGAACTTGAAGAACACAAGCTTGCCGTTGAAGGCACCGAGAGAGAGAAATTGGGGTTTTGATATTTGAAACCCTAATCGCTGGTCGTTGATCCTCCGTCCACCATCATCTTCAATCTCATCGCCGCGCCACCCTCAAGCTCCACCACTACTGTAACCTGCAAAGTCTGAAGAGGGAAAGAGTAAAAAATCTCCAAAAAACTCAAGGACAGCGAACGGAACTGCAAAAGGGGTAAACATAGTTTTTCTTTATTCTGATTATGGATTTGGGGCTTTTATTGGGTTCGTGTTGGGGTGATGGTGAAGATACTTGCGCCGCCGCGGGTTATTAGGGTTACAGGGTAGGGTTTGGAAGAAGAAAGGGAAAGAGTTGTGAGAGAGAGGACGAGTTACTGCAAGTGAAACCATTGTAAAAATGAGATAAAAAGAAATTCATGTTCCATTATAATCCAGTACATACGTGCACCTCATAATTTTCATGTTCCTTCAATCTTATGCGTTAGATTTCCATCAGAAGGCCATAGGCCAAGTCACCATGATAGCATCCATGCACCTACCTCACTCAATCCAACCGGCCCCTTCATGAATTACGTTTGGTTCTAAGCCCACTGCTTCTCACACCACCCTTCTGCCACTTTACTAAACTCCAAAACGAATTACACCCCCCGTTTAGAACATAGTTGGGCCTAGCCCATACTCTTAATCTCAACACCCCCTATTTTACTTAGCAATTAAAAACGCACCCCCTGGTTAGTTAATTTACTTTCTTTCATATATTCTTTTCTATTTTATTTTTTACATACTATTTATTTCTTTTCTTTACAATAATAATAATTATTATTAATATTATTTATTATATTATTATTATTATTTATTATATGTGAATATTATTATATTAACATGTAAATAAATTATTTTATTTAAAACTCATGTACATATTATTTTATATTTTTTGCATTAAATATTTTTTAATTATGCATTAATTAAGATATTTTGAAAATTAATACGATTAAAAAATACACAACAAACATATAACTATTTTTTGGAACAAACCAATCTAAACAACTGCTTTTTATAAAAGGGTTTCAAACGGATTTTGACTAATCGCGCATTTAGCCAAAATCTCCGCAATCACTACTCCCGGTCAAAATGCGAGGTGATTCAAAACACATTTGCAAATCCTAAAAAATATAAACCCATAGGAACTACGAATTGGAACTCTGGTTCCTCATAAGAGGATACATAGGCTTACAATCAAAAATCGTGGCAAGTTCCCCTATTAAAAATTACAACCCTTTTCCTCCTAATTAAAATTTAAAACCCTGTTTAACCGGAAACTTAAACCTAAAACCTAGTATCCTTGTGAACAAGGTAGATGAAAGGTGGCTAACACATTCCTTTCGTCTAATGAAGTCCGAAACCTAGAATCTCTGTCTGTGAATTAGGGTTTCCTATTAGACGCCCTTCCCTAGGATAAAAACTAATAGTGACGCCTCTTGATTTAAAAACCAGTCACAACAGCTGGAGACTATGTCGGGGACTCCTTAACCCTAGGTTTTAGGTTTTACTTTGGGCATTTTATTTGCTTTATTTATTGCATTTATCTATTTATTGCATTTATCTATTTATTGCATTTATTTAATTATTGTCTCTCTTATCATTATATATTTACTGCGTGGCGGGGTTTTTATTTCAAAAAAAAATCTCAAATAACCCTTAGAAAGAAGGTTCGTCTATTAGCTTAGGGGATACATCACCCCTGTGAGTTTATGTGACGACTTCACCTAGAGTCGGTGGACTTCCGAAAAAGGAATACTTATCGAGAGACATCCTCTTGACGAGTAGGACTTTGGAATGCCACCCATGACTCTTTGTAATGACCTTAACCCAAAATCTCATGATACCCTTAAGGAAGCCACCTTTTGGGATGATAGATTAACCGTAGGTCAAAATTAAGGAGCCTACCTACTAAGGGTACTTATCATAAAAACCCCGTCCCTAAACCATACATCCCTACCTTATAAGGGTACTTATCACAAAAATCCCGTCACTCAACCCTACATCCATGCATTCATACATTGCATATATTCATCATATGCCCCTGTTATTTGTCTTCTTCACATGGTAAAAAAAACAAAAGCAATAAAATCAAGATTTTGGTGATTATTTTTGAAAATGGATACCAAAGGAAACAACTTGTCTGCGTCAATGCACCGAAACATGTCTGAAATCAAAGCTACAAAAGAGAAATAATATGAAAGAGCTCTGAAGATATTCGCTCGCTGCTATAGAGATACCCTTAATCCAAAGGACGTTGAAGATTTTCTCAAGCTTAGCCGAAAAATGGTTGATGGTTTCAGAGCAGATATCCGCAAGCGCGCCTAGAAGATTTATTTCCCTTTTGTTTATGTTTCATACAAACTAGTTTTGATTTCAAGTTGTAATATTTTTCAATATCTGGATTATGTTACTTTCAATAAAGGAATTTTGTTACTGTATCTCGTTGGCGTATCTATTTTAAAGCTAGTCACCAAATAAAATAATAATAATAAGCAAAAGATAAGCATGCACCCAAATGAATAAGACATTTAAAACAAGTAACCATTACATGTTCATAATCATACGCATGAATGCATTCATAAACACCCGCATATCATATCAAAGCTCATATTTTTCAAAATCTCTCCAGTAAACCATTGGTAGAAGAAGATTACCACCTCCTTGGCCTCTATATCAAACAAGGGCCTACCAACAAAAAGCAATGGAGCAAATCGAGGAAACTCAGGCTGCATTCAAAGAGGATCTCGACCAAGTAAAGGGTGATGTAAGTTCAATGAAAGGAGATCCGAGTCAAGTTCTCCTAGCTTTGAAGAACATCATTATAGGCAAGACCAGATTCCCAGGGTATCTTTCAAAAAAGTAGCCCAAACAATTGGGGAATTGAGAGGTTACCAACTAAGAAAAGATCCAGAAGCAGGACTACAAAAGTCTGTCATGGCCCAACAAGAGACCAGAGAATATGAAACTGAAGGGTTTATCCCACCGCCACCAAAAGCAGGGGAATCACATACCCTACAAATTCCAATCAACAATGTAGATAACTACTTGGACCTGCAATATGGAGACCACGACCCAGAAGATGCCAACTAGGCACCCTTAAAGACGACTAGTACTCATGTTGTTGATAATCCACTGGTAATGAATTAGTATAAAGCTTTGGAGGAAAGGTTAAAATCTGTAGAGGGTTTTGATGCCTTCGAAGTAGACGCTCTCGAAATGGGCCTAGTTCCTGATGTGGTGATTCCGCCAAAGTTAAAAGTGCCTGACTTTGGGAAATACAATGGACTCACCTGTCCAAGAAATCATTTGCGCGTGTATTGTAGGAAGATGCATGCCCATGCCCATGATCAGAAGCTGATGATTCACTATTTTCAAGATAGCCTGAGTGGGGCATCTTTAGACTGGTATATGCAATTAGAGAGAACACATATTCGAACCTGGGCAGATCTTGCTAATGCTTTCTTAAAGCATGACAAATATAACCTGGGCATGGCACCCATCCGCATGCAACTCCAGAATCTGTCCCAGAAGAAAGAAGAGTCCTTCAAAGAGTATGCTTAGAGATGGAGGGAGATGGAATGCCGAGTGCAACCACCACTGTTAGAGAAGGAATTAGTAGACGTGTACATGGGAACTTTGCAAGGGTTGTATTATGAGAAGATGGTTGGAAGTATCTCTTCGGGGTTCTCAGATCTAGTGACTATCAGAGAAAGAATCGAGACCGAAATAAAGAGTGGGAAAATACCAGGGGGACCATAAAGTACCCCCTACAATTCAAAAAGGCATGCTTTAAAATACCCCAAAGGAAAAGAGGGAGAAATTAATGTTGTAGCCTCACAACCAAGGGCACAACAAACATTAATGATTCCACAAGGGCATTAGCAAGGCAGAAGGCCGCAAAGAAATTTTGATCCACTTCCGATGCCACCCAGTCAGTTATTACAACACCTAGTCAATGCATCATTGGTGGAAATCAAGCCTCTAGCTCCTCCAGTTGGGCCACTCCCGCAAAGGTACAATGTCGATGCTAGATGTGAATACCATGCTAACTCTCCGGGGCACACCATAGAGAAATGTTGGGCATTCAAGCATAAAGTTCAGGATTTGCTAGAATCTCAAGACATCACTTTAGAGAAGCCCAACATCAAATCAAACCCTATGCCTCCGCACAGTGGACCGACAATAAATGCAATCGAAGTAGTCACTGACTCTAGGGCAAGCAGACGATCAAAAAACCCGATAAACTTGCTGAAAGAATATCAGTTGGGATATGGATTCCTGCTAGAACATAATGAAGCTTTCGAGAGAACGCTACAAAATCTAATGGACCAGGGGATAGTCCAATTCGGACCATACCCTGAAGAAAAATATGTAGCTACTCTGAAGGATAAAGCATGGTTTCCTCCAATCCAGGAGACCTTCGTCAACAAGGGAACAGAGCATGGCGGACATGCGACGATGATATCCAGCAAAGTCAACACCAAAAAGGCGGCTGACTTCATCAGAGAATGCACCCCAGGAGAAGAACTCAAAAGATGGAATGTCGTGGAGATTCCCGATATCTTTTTCTTTCCTAAGTAATTTTTCTTGTTTTAAAAAAAGAACCTATGTCAAGCGTGAGGCGTAGGGGTTGCTTGTAAGGGTTCCCCCGTTTTGTTTCAGATAATATTTACAATTAATAAAAGTTATATTTTGTTTTCAATCAAGGTCTCTGTCTTTCTCTTGTATTTATCTCTTAAATTTCAAAAATGGCAATAATTTCTTTGCATATGCATTTTCACATACTAAAATTTGCACCAAAACATGATAAAGGTGCAGATCCATCCCCAAAACCACCGATAATGTTACTGCTGCAACCCGATATAATTTTGATGCTCCCATCAACCAAGCTGAAGAGAAAGGTGATGATGATCTTGAACTCTCTGAAGAAATGGCAAGGGAAATAGAGTGAAAGGCTGACAATATACAACCTTATCAAGAGGCTATTGAGACCATTAATCTGGGCACATAGGCAGATTTGAAAGAAATCAAGCTAGGGGCAATGTTAGAGCAGAGAGTCAAAGAAAGGCCGACCAAGCTATTATCTAGATCACCAACCACTGCCAAAATATCGACATATGAAGTTTGACTTTCCAGACGAAGATGTCATGGCTATGGGTAA
The DNA here is from genome assembly GCA_948472305.1 of Vicia faba. Taxonomy (NCBI): domain Eukaryota; kingdom Viridiplantae; phylum Streptophyta; class Magnoliopsida; order Fabales; family Fabaceae; genus Vicia; species Vicia faba. The sequence continues at coordinate 1,001,566,199 of OX451737.1, read as the reverse complement.
CTATGAAATGACAGGACCTAATGAAGGACCCGAGCCACGGGCACATTGGACACTCATGATTCGACAGGGCTTCAAATGCACTAGGACACATTATAAGGGCAATTTTGACTTCTCCAAAGAATTATCACAAGCCCTATACTGCAAGATTGTGTTTTGATTGCACCAACAACATCACTGAGTACGAAGCTTGCATACTAGGATTGGAAGCTGCCATTGATCTAAGAATAAAGCACCTCGAAGTATTTGGGGACTCCAATTAGTCATATACTAAGTCAACGGTGAATGGGATACTAAACACCCAAAATTGATTCCATATTGGGATCATGTTTTAAAGTTGGCTGCGGAGTTCACAGAGACCACTTTCAGTCATATCCCACGAGAAGAAAATCAAATGGAAGACACCCTGGAAACTCTCTCAGCTATGTTAAAAGTAACTTGGTCAAACCACAAACCACGCATCACAATTAGACACGTCGAAGAGCCTGCACACTGCCTTGATATTGAAGAAGGGCCGAATAATAAGCTTTGGTTTTACGACATCAAGGAATACCTCGAAAAATAAGAATATCCAGAAAATGCCTTTATCACTGACAAATGAACTCTATGGAAATCAGCCTCGAAATTCTTTCTGAGTAACGGTGTACTACACAAGAGGAACTGCAACATGGTTTAGTACTCAAGAAGATTCTGCTACCTCACCTCGATTCACGTGGTAAATGGACACCCAACTACGAAGGTCCATACATAGTCAAAACAACATTCTCCGGTGGTGGTCTCATCCTCACAACAACGGATGAGGAAGAGCTACCACATCCGACAAGTTCATACGCAGTCAAAAAAATAATATGTATAAAAAATCTCACTAAGTTTGAACCCTAAACGGGCGACTTAGGAAAAAAGAAGTGTCCCGGTAGATCGAAAACCCTAAAGGGAGATCCAGGCAAAAATTAGGGGCATATAAACACACAATTATCCGGGTGGGTTGAAAACCCGAAAGGGCAATCCAGGAAAAATTAGGGATTTCATACAATGAAATAAAGAACAAAAAGCCTGCGATCTAAGAACTGTGACTATGAACCACGAAGGGAGAGATGGATCTGAATCATACAACTCAGAAGCAAAGGAGATAAGGGCTATTAAAAGGATATTAGGGAACAGCAACAGCAATTATCATTTTTCATTACCATTTACAGTTTTAAAACTTTATGTAATTACCTCTTTCTAGGAATTGCATCTTATACTCTCGCCTATTCAAAGGCATATCAATAAAACATTGGCTTTCTTTGCATCTTTCAAATTGTGTTTTTTTTTCTCTACTTAGACTTGTTTGCAAAATACTATGATTATTGCTTGTGAATATTGTCTTGAAATCATTTCACGGGAATTTACAAATAAAAGCATTTAATAAAACAACGAAAAGCATTTTTTGTTAGAAAAATATCAAAAGAAAATCCACGTCTACGTCCATACCCATGTCTACACCTACGCCTGCACTTACAACACAAAAGTATACACATATGCCAAATACACATGTCCACATCTACATCTACGCTCACAATACAAATGTCTACGCATATGCCAAATACACATGTCCACACCTACGTCTACGCCTACGCCTACACGTACAACACAAACGTCTACGCCTACGCCTACACCTCTGACATAAGAAAAATAAAAAATTGCTAATATTATTCGCCGCCTTCAAACCAAATTCAACGATGCCACGACAATACAACATACAACTTCAGGGGTTGATGATTCAAAACCAATGGTTTAAAGGAGAGAATGCCAGAAATAGTCTTCATAACATTTCAAGGCATACACGTATTTTACACACATTTCACACACACATTTTGCATATCCAAAGCATACATACACTATACATTTTTGCATATACAAACATTCGATACACATACACTCAGGGTTCCATAGCAATATCAGAAATTCAACACACATACACTTAGGGTTCTATATCAACATCAGATATCACATGAACACTGCATACAACATTTAAGCAATCTCACCCTCGACTATCCATCTAAGGGTCAGTCATCAAAGCATACTTCTTCTACCAATCCAACCCACTTCATAAGACATCGTGCAGCAGTGTGATTCCTTGTTCCGTAATAAAGACCATTGCCTAAGATGTTGTGCAACAATGTGTTTCTTTATTCCACAACACAAACCATCGCCTAAGATGACATGCAGCGATGCTAAAAAAAAAATCTAACCCACTGCCTAAGACATCGTGCAGTAGTGCGGTTCCTTGTTTCGTAATAAAGACCATTTCCTAATACGTCGTGCAACAATGTGTTTCTTTATTCCGCAACGTAGAACATCGCCTAAGATGACATGCAGCAATGTTCGAAAACCAAATTTAGCTTATCGCCTAAGACGACATGCAACGATTCGCAAACTTAACCCACTGCCTAAGACATCGTGCAGCAGTGTGGTTCCTTGTTCCGTAATAAAGACCATTGCCTAAGATGTCATGCGGCAGTGTGTTTCTTTATTCCACAACACATACCATTGCCTAAGACGACATGCAGCAATGATCGAAAACCAAAACTAGCCTATCGCCTAAGACGACATGCAGCGATTCACGAACCTAACCCATTGCCTAAGACATCGTACAGTAGTGCGGTTCCTTGTTTTGTAATAAAGACCATTGCCTAAGGCGTAGTGCAGTAATGTGTTTCTTTATTCTGCAACATAGACCATCTCCTAAGACGACATGCAACAATGTTCGAAAACCAAATTTAGCGTATCGTCGAAGACGACATACAGTGATTCACGAACCTAACCCACTGCCTAAGACATCGTATAACAGTGCGGTTCCTTGTTCTATAATAAAGACCATTGCCTAAGACATCGTGCAACAATGTGTTTCTTTATTCTGCAACACAAATCATCGCCTAAGACATCATGCAGGGATGCTCGAAAACTAAAATTTAGCCTATCGCCTAAGACTTCATGCAATGATTTGCGAACCTAATCCATTGCATAAGACTTCATGCAACAGTCTGTTTCTTTATTCTGCAACACTGACCATCGCCTAAGACTTCATGCAGCGATGCTTGAAAACCAAAGAATAACTTATCGCCTAAGACATCATGCAGCGATTCGCGAACATAACCCATGGACTTAGTCTTCAAGCAACCATGCATCATCAATTATTGTTTTATTCATCCTCCAAATTGGTGAATAATCAAAACCAAACCAAGACATACAAAATTGGGCTCTCAAAGCTCAAGACCATCTGCCTCTTCATCGAACCCTGGTAAGCAATACATCATCAACTTTGCCTATCTTCTCAAGACTCTTAAGGGTACGCCACATCAGCGTTACCTTAATTTTATCGGACAAATTTTTGGGTATTCCAAGTATTCAATAAACTCCCAATCAAAATGTACAAGACTCGTGTATTCTCACGCTTTTCGATTGGAAGATAATTAAATAGGGGCAACTTTTGTACCCCAAATTTTCCTACATCGACGATTTTATTTTTTAAGATTAAAATAGAAGAAATGTTTAATTGAAGATGGTACAGCAGTATCTGATGACCCATCTTTATTCAAGACAATCAAGAGGTATATTTTAATTCAGGAAAGTGGGGCTTTCTAAATCAGAATGACTCATAAACTCGTTTGCGAAGCATTTTGGCCAATGGCCCATGCGATTTGAAAATGAAAAATTATTTTAAAAAAAACTATTAAGTCCTTAATTCTTAAAGCCAACTTAAGTTTAAGTTGTTAATAGTTGAAATTAAATTTATTAAAGCCATTTAGAGACTATTGTTGTTAGTAAAGGGGATGTGCTTATTAAATTAACTAAGCCCATTAAAGTCCTTGTTTCACTGTTTTATTTTAAAAAGATTGATAAAAAACATTTTATTATTATAGTGAATTTACTAAAATAAAATAATTTATAAAATTATATAAATACTTGGTTATTAAACATTTTTTATTAAGAGTTTTATTTTAAAAATAAATTGGTTGGATCAATTTGTTAAAACCAAGTAACGTTTTTGTTTACTATTTTATTTAAAAAAAACAAATGTTATTATTGAAACATTTTTTTTGTTTATTAGATATTAAGTTTTAAAAACACTTATTAAAATTATTTGGAAAAACTGTTTTGAAAGGGAATTGGGCCGGATTATACCAAAAAAGCATTTGCTGGATAAAATAATTAAACTAAGCATGGGCCCATTCTGTGTTGCAAAATGTAAGCTAGGCTGAACAAAATTATAAACGCGCTGGCCCAAAGTAATAACAAAATTTGTTCCAATTAAACTAAATTAGCGCATGTTTTTTGTAGTAAACTGATATTGTAGAAATCATAATCAACTAAATCAAATCTCTATATCAGTGTAATTCTTATTGAATCCTAAATCTACAGAATCCATTCAATCAAATTTTCAAACAACATTGTCAAATCCGCAAATCTCTATTAACAGAAAATGAAATACATTACAAATCTTACAAAATATACAGCCCATAATCAATTTCAATATTTAACCAAGCAAATCCAAGCATTACAGGAAAATAAAATCAAATATATTCTAAATCAATTACAACAAGACCTAATCCTTAATTCATGCTAATCAATTGTAGCAACCCTAATTCTAAAACCTATATATATTAATTGAAGAACACAGTGAAAAAAAAGGGAAAAAAGACAAAGAAAATTCATATACGGAGGAGAAAATTATTGGAGTACTGAAACCGCAAAGGGAGATAGAGATATAGTAAAAGAAGAACTTGAAGAACACAAGCTTCCAATTGAAGGCGTCGAGAGAGAGAGAGAGAGAGAGAGAGAGAGAGAGAGAGAGAGAGAGAGAGAGAGAGAGAGAGAGAGAGAGAGAGAGAGAGAGAGAGAGAGAGAGAGAGAGAGAGAGAAATTGGGGTTTTGATATCTGAAACCCAAATCGCTGCTCGTTGATCCTCCGTCCACCACCATCTTCAATCTCATCGCCGCGCCACCCTCAAGCTCCACTCCTACTGTAACCTGCAAAGTCAGAAGAGGGAAAGAGTCAGAAATCTCCAAAAAACTCAAGGCCAGCGAATGAAACTGCAAAAGGGGTAAACGTAGCTTTTCTTTGTTCTGATTATGGATTTGGGGCTTTGATTGGGTTCATGTTTGGGTGATGGTGAAGATAATTGCGCCGCCGCGGGGTATTAGGGTTATAGGGTAGGGTTTGGAAGAAGAAAGGGAAAGAGTAGTGAGAGAGGGGACGAGTTACTGGAAGTGAAAACATTGTAAAAATGAGATAAAAACAAACTCATGTTCCATTATAATCCAGTACATACGCGCACCTAATAATTATAATGTTCCTTCAACCTTATGTGTTAGATTTCCATCAGACGACCATAGGTCAAGTCACCATGATAGCGTTTATGCACCTCGCCTCACTCAATCCAACCGGCCCCTTCGTGAATTACATTTGGGCCTAAGCCCACTGCTCCTCACACCACCCTTCTGCCACTTTACTAAACTCCAAAACGAATTACACCCCCCCTTTAGAACATAGTTGGGCCTAGCCCAGACTCCTAATCTCAACACCCCTTATTTTACTTAGCAATTAGAAACGCACCCCTCTGGTTAGTTAATTTATTTTCTTTCATATATTCTTTTTTATTTTATTTTTTATATACTATTTATTTATTTTTCTTTACAATAATAATAATTATTAATATTATTTATTATATTATTATCATTTATTATATGTGAATATTATTATATTAACATGTAAATAAATTATTTTCATTTAAAACTCATGTACATATTATTTTATATTTTTTGCATTAAATATTTTTTAATCATGCATTAATTAATATATTTTGAATATTAATACGATTAAAAAATACGCAACAAACATCAAACTATTTTTTGCAACAAACTAATCTAAACAACCGCTTTTTGCAAAAAGGTTTCAAACAGATTTTGACTAATCGCGCATTTAGCCAAAATCTCCGTAATCACTACTCCCGGTCAAAATGTGAGGTGATTCAAAATACATTTGCAACCCCTAAAAAACACAAACCCATACGAACTATAAATTGGGACTCTGATTCCTCATAAGAGGATACGTAGGCATACAATCAAAAGTCGTGGCGAGTTCCCCTATTAAAATTTTAAACCCTTTTCCTCCAAATTAAAGTTTAAAACCCTGTTTAACCTGAAACCTAAACCTAAAACCTAGTATCCTTGTGAACAAGGTAGATGAAAGGTGCCTAACACCTTCCTTTCATCTAATGAAGTTTGAAACCTAGAATCTTTGTTTGCGAATTAGGGTTTCCTATTAGACGCCCTTCCCTAGGATAAAAAATAATAGTGGTGACTCTTGATTTAAAAACCAGTCGCAACACAAAGTTAATAACATTGAAGGGTCCTCCTTAGAATCCCAACATTACTTATCCTCAGTACAATCCTAATACGAGATGCGCTTATCATACCAATAGTCCCGAACATGACACGAATAGTTACTGGGCTTTGAAGATTAAAATTCAAGATCTGATTGACAACAAGGAGATTGAGTTCGATCCTCTAGAGACCCCAAATGTAATTATAGCACCTATGCCCAAACATGATAAAGGCGTAAATGATGTTGAGGATATTCTATATGTTACTTCTGTGAATGATGTGGTTACTCCGCTCTCCATGATAAAGAAGAATTTACTACAAGCTGGTTTATTTCTAAGTTGTGTTGAAGGTTGTTATTTCTGTGCAGTCGAACCCAATGACTGTGAGTCACTAAAGAAGGGTGTTCAAAGCTTGATGAATGAACATATTATTCTGATTGAAAGAGTTCCGCCCACCAACAATTTCTGCCAAGATCTGTCTGTTATCTCCGGTACTCCTTTTAGGATCCCTTCCAAAGGTCCTATAAGGATTACCGCTAATCTGAAAGCTGCTCTGCTGGTCATTACAACCCCCAGGCCAATCCCGTATTCCTCAGATAAAGAAATTCCTTGGCACTATGGATTGGACGTCTATTATCATGGCATCAAACATGATTTGTCCGATGAAGAAAAAGAAGAAGTTGATCCCAGCATTGTCAATATTGCAGGGACCAATAAGATTACAAGAACTGGAAGGCTTTTCTCTCCAGAAATCTCTCCACCTGCTAAGATTACAGTTTCCAAAACGACTATTGGGGCTCGAGATAAAGAGCCGGTGATACAGCCTGCCCAGACGGAGGCGCCAAAAGAAACTCATGTCAAAGATACTTCTGGGGAATCTTTAGAAGAGGTTTTGAAGATTATTCGCCAAATTGATTATAAAATTGTCGAACAGTTGGGGCATACCCCATCCAAAATATCTATGTTGTCACTATTGTTGTGTTCTGAGGCTCATGCGAAGGCTTTAGTGAAATTCCTAAAGACTACTCACGTACCACAAGAAATTTTGGAAGATCAATTTGGAAGCTATGTGGCCAGTCTGTCAACTGACAATGGTTTGGGTTTCTCCGATGCCGACTTGACTCCATAAGGGAGGAATCACAATAGGGCCTTGTACGTCTCCATAGAGTGCAAGGGAACTACATTGGCCCATATATTGATTGACAAGAGATCATCTCTGAATGTTCTGCCGAAAGGTGCTCTCGACCAGTTATATTGTAAAGGGTTGGTGCTGAAGCACAACAATATCATAGTTCGAGCTTTCAATGGATCGAAGTGAATGGTACGTGGAGAGGTAGACCTCCCGTTCAAGGTGGGATCAAAGATTTTCTAGTCCACTTTCTATTTCATGGATATCCGGCCTGCTTACTCTTGTTTATTGGGATGCCCTTGGATCCATGGGGTAGGTGTTATCACTTCCACCCTGCACCAGAAGCTGAAACACCCGGTGAAAGGGAAAGTTGTTACTGTTTGTGGAGAGGAGGAATATATGGTCAGCTGCCTCAACTCATTCCGATACGTGGAAATGGACGAAGAATTCATTGAAACACCCTGTCAAACCTTTGAAGTGCTCTCCCCTGCTGCTGTTGAAGATGTTTCAGCCATCCCGAAAATCACCAAAGCTCCGCACAAGATGGCCTCCTTGAAAGATGCTAAGGCCGTTATTGAAGAAGGTGATAATACAATCTGGGGCCATATTCTTGATATCCCCTATAAATCTAACAAGTTTTGTCGGGGCTTTACTGCAGAAGGTCAGAGGGTTGTTCGACCCGCTCGTGCCGGAAGACCACCATTCTACAACAGCAACAACCGGGTCAATGCTATAGAGGATACAAACAATGATAGTGACTTCAACAACAGGATTTTACCTACTATTGGTGATGGACTAGATAACTAGAAGGCAGAAGACGTATTCCCTATCTCTTTCAGTGAAGAGTACCGGCTATATTCCTGTTTTTATTACTTTGAAAGTTTTGGTTATGTAAAATTTGAACAATGACTTTAAAACCTTGTGTCTTACCCGGGGCACAATGGTTCATTTGTTAAGGGTTGATTAATTCATAAACATTTGCTCATTCAATAAGAACATTGGACGTTTTGCATACAAATTTAGTGATCCATGTCTTTCTTTTTTATCTTATTGCATTTTTCAAAATAGCTATGTGTTCTCACATACACCCACACACTATATTGCAGATCCTCATCCACTCTGGATCTCGTCGATAACAATTCTTCTATTGTCTTATATGACTTTGAAAATCCGATTTACCAAGCCGAAAATGAAGGTGAGGAAGATTGTGAAATACCCTGAGAGCTTGCCAGACTCTTAGTACAGGAAGAGAAGACTATTCAACCACATGAAGAGCCAGTTGAGGTGGTGAACCCGGGCACTGAGACAGATAAGAAAGAGGTCAAGATAGGCGCTGAATTAGACAACAATGTCAAGATCAGGTTAATCCAGATGCTACATGAATATGTTGAAATCTTCGACTGGTCGTACGAAGACATGCCAGGACTCGACACTAATATTGTGGTTCACTGTCTGCCAATGAAATAGGGTTGTGCTCTGATAAAACAGAAGGTATGTCGCATACGTCCTAGAATATCAGAAAAGATCAAGGCCGAGGTTATGAAATAGTTCAATGCAGGGTTCTTAGAAGTAATGTCGTATTCTCAATGGGTGGCTAATGTTGTTCCAGTACCAAAGAAAGTCGACAAGGTACATATGTGTGTAGATTATAGGGATCTAAACAGGGCAAGCCCCAAAGATGACTTCCCACTACCACATATCGATGTTATGGTTGACAACACTGCTCAGCATAAGGTATTCTCCTTCATGGATGGCTTCTCAGGTTACAATCAGATCAAAATGGCCCCTGAAGACATGGAGAAAACTACCTTTGTTACGCAGTGGGGTACTTTCTGTTATAAGGTTATGCCTTTTGGGTTGAAGAACGCCGGGGCAACCTATCAGCGCGCCATGGTAGCTTTATTTCATGATATGATTCACCATGAGATATAGGTCTACATTGACAACATGATAGCCAGGTCGCAAACTGAATAAGAGCATCTCGATCATTTGAATAAACTGTTTGAAAGGTTGAGGAAGTATAAACTGAGGCTAAATCCGAACAAGTGCACTTTTGGGGTGAGATCCGGTAATCTCTTGTGCTTCATCGTCAGTGGTAAGGATATTGAGGTTCATCCTGCAAAATTTAAAGCCATTCAAGAGATGCCAGCTCCTCGTCCCGAGAAGGAAGTCAGAGGTTTCTTGGGATTCCTGAATTACATTGCCCGTTTCATTTCTCATCTAACTGCTACTTATGAGCCAATCTTCAAGTTGCTGAAGAAAGATCAAGTAGTAAAATGGAACGATGATTGTCAAACAATCTTTGATAAAATTAAGGAGTACGTACAAGAACCTCCCATTCTGATGCCACCGGTCGAAGGAAGACCGCTAATCATGTACTTAACAGTGCAAGAGAACTCAATGGGGTGTGTACTGGGGCAGCATGACGAGCCTGGTTGAAAAGAGCATGCAATATCTATACTACCTTAGAAAAAAGTTTACCGACTGTGAAATAAGATATTCACTGCTCGAGAAAACTTATTGCACTTTGGCATGGGTTGCTCACCGGCTAAGACAGTATATGTTGACCCATACCACTTTGTTGATCTCTAATATGGATCCCATCAAGTACATATTTGAAAAGCCAACTCTCTCCGGAAGAATTTCCCGATGGCAGATGGTCTTAACAAAATATGATATCATGTACACCACTCAAAGGCAATCAAACGAAGCGTATTGGCCGACCATTTGGTGCATCAGGCTATAGATGACTATCATTCCATGAACTTTGAATTCTCGGATGAGAACATCATGCTAGTAACATATTATGGGGAACCTGGACCGTATGAAGGACCTGAACAAGGATCCCGATGGACTACGGTTTTTGATGGAGCTTCCAACGCTCTTGGAAATTGAATTGGTGTTGTGATGATTTCCCCTGAAGGTTGCCATACACCTTTTACTGCCAAGCTGTGCTTTGATTGTACCAACAACATGGCCGAATATGAAGCTTGTATCATGGGTCTTAGGGCTGCTATTGACCTAAGTATCAAATTCTTAAGCGTGCATGGGGATTTAACTTTGGTAATCAGTCAGGTTAAGGGAGATTGGGATACGAAGCATCCAAATCTCATTCCTTATAAAGAGCATGTACTAACCCTAATCCCATATTTCGAGGAGATCACCTTCGAGCACATACCAAGAGAAGAGAACCAGCTGGCGGATAATCTGGCTACCATGTCATCCATGGTCAAGGTCAGATGGGACAATGAGGCTCCCAAAATTACCATTAAAATATTCGACGAATCTGCGCACTGCTATGGAATTGATATTGATAGAGTAGATGGAAAACCTTGGTTTCACGAGGTGAAAAGGTACCTTGAGGCTCAAGAATACCCTGAAGGGGCGTCCATCAATGACAAGAAGTTCCTACGAAGGTTCTCAGCCAAATTCTTCTTGAGCAATAGAATTCTATACAAGCGCAAGCATGTTCAATCCTGCTTCGTTGTATGGACAAGAAGGAAGTATAATAAATTATGTAAGATATGCATGAAGGTGTCTTCAGTACTCAATCCAGTGGGCACACTATGACTAAAAAGATCTTAAGGGCTGGTTACTATTGGTCGACCATGGAGACTGATTGTCACCACCACTCAAGAACTTGTCATAAGTGTCAAATCTTTGCTGATAAATTTCATGTACCTCTAGTACCTTTGAACATCATGACTGCTCCTTGGTCGTTTGCAATGTGGGGCATTAATATGATTGGAGAAATCAAGCCTACGGCCTCTAACGGACATCACTTCATCCTCGTCGCCATTGATTACTTTACAAAGTGGGTTGAAGCAGCCTTGTTCGCCTCTATCACCAAAAATGTGGTTGCCCGATTCATCAAACATAAATTGATCTTTCGGTATGGCATCTCTGAAAGGATCATCATAGACAATGGTACCAATCTCAATAATACAATGATCACCGAGCTCTGCACGCAGTTCAATATCAAGCATCACAACTCTTTTCCATATCGAACTAAGATGAATGACGCAGTGGAAGTCGCTAATAAGAATATAAAGAAGATCATACATAAGATGGTTGTGACATATAAAGATTTGCACGAGATGTTACCGTTTGCTCTTCACGGCTACCGTACTTCAGCTAGAACATCAATTGGGCCAACCCCTTTCTCTCTGGTCTATGGTACGGAAGTTGTCCTACCCGTCGAAGTTCAGATTCCTTCTCTGAGAATAATGAAAGATGCATACTTGGACGAAGACGAGTGGATTTAGACCAGATTGGATCAGCTAAACCTAATTGACGAGAAAAGGCTTGCGGCTTTCTATCATGGTCAGATGTACCAGAAACACATGATCAAGGTATTCAACAAAAAGATCAAGCATCGGGTATATCAAGTTGGTGACTTGGTAATAAAGCGCATCATTCTACCACAAGGTGACCCCCCGAGGAAAATGGACTCCCACTTATAAGGGACCATTTGTGATTAAGAAAATATTCTCTAGCGGTGCTATAATATTGACCACCATGGACGGTGAAAATTTCGCGCACCCTGTGAATGGGGATATAGTCAAAAGATACTACGCGTAAAAATGACCCGCTAGGTTGACTGACCTAGGAAAAAATAAGGGTATCCCGGCGAATCAAAAGGGTTTGGGAAAAAAATTAGGGATATATATTAAAATATTATACACCCGGCAAGTAGAAAACCTGAAAAGGCAGCTTGGGCAAAAAGGGTATCCCGGTGGACTGAAAACCCGAAAGGGAGGTCCAGGTAAAAGTTATGGATTAAAGCGTATGACTATGTCCTCATTGGATCACTACAACGAGTCTTTATTACCAACACCAAAAGTTCAAATGGTACAGATCAGTCCAATCACCTTCTTCCGACAGCAAGGGATGAGATCTTGAAGGACATTAGGGCAATAACAGAGTTGGAATCTAACGAGATTATTTCCACATAGCTATATGTTTTCACTTTGTAATATTTTCTTCGAAGATTTCCTCTTACTAGGATTTCCGTCTCTTTGTACAAAATCGCCTATTTATGGGACAAATTATCAAATACAAAAACAATTTCAAAGCTAAATTCGATTTTTACGTTTTCTGTTTTGTTTGCAAAATGTCCAATAACTAAAATTGAACGAGCATATGCATATAAATACAATTGACTGTTAACAAATATATGCATAAGAAACAGGAATGAGCAGTTACTCAAGACTGTAGGAGTTGGGATGACGTCCAAGCCACCGATTAATCCCCACCGAGCAACTTCCATGAGATTATCCCTACATGGTGATCTTCGCAAGTTCATACATTCCCCGCAATCTTCCCAGTAGATCACTCTGGCAGATAAAGGAGTGCAGACTTCCTCCCAGTAATATTTCTTATCCACAAGATCCCAATCATTATAGTTTATGGAAAATTTTCTCCCCAGCTGAGTTTTCAAAGCTGTAAAAACCCCTGCAGATTGCTTCTCTCCAGTAGAGTTCATTCTCCTTAACAAGGGTGTTTCCTCAACGGGTTTATTTCCCCGACAGGGTTATTTTCCCCAACAAGGTTTATTTCCCCAACAGGCTATCATCTCCCCAGCTTGAGTCTGTTAATCAGAGGGCCACAAATCACCTGAAAAACTCCCTTCCCTAGTGAAGTCATCACTATCCCCAGAGAGTTACTACTAAATCAAAAATCTGATCAAATGGCAGTCAACCTTATCCCCCTCGGACAAGCCAGAAGGTTACCCATCATCTTCTATACCCAGTCAGGGTATACAAGAAATTATAACTCTCTAATAGAGAAAAGAACAACCAAAGTTTTGAACTCTTCTTCCCCAAGCAGTAGTTAACACTCTCCAACAAATTTCCCTCAGAAAGTAGAAATCAAAGTTCCCAGTGGAGTTTCCTCAAATAGCAAGTAAGAATCCCCAATGGAAACAATTCCCAAAAGATTGAAGATTACACATACTCTTCATCCCCAACGACAGTCAGGGATTTATTTTCCCATATGAAGATGCTGCTCAAGCTTACCAATGCACTTCAACAACATTCCACATTCATACATCATTTATAAAATATCATAGCATATACATACGCATACAACACAGTCTCATTTATTTTTAGGACATCATTACACAATGCATTTCATACATCATGACATTACATACGGTTAATTCTTTATCTTTTCAGGTAAAGTCTACAGACAGATGAATATCATCAACTATCTACATGACCAAAGCATTTCCCCGGAGACTGAATTCCGAAAAAGCATTTCCTCGAAGACTGAATTTCGACAAAGCATTTCCCCGGAGACTGAATTCTGACAAAGCATTTCCTCAAAGACTGAATTTTGACAAAGCATTTCCTCGAAGACTGAATTTCGACAAAGCATTTCCTCAAAGACTGAATTTTGACAAAGCATTTCTTCGAAGACTGAATTTCGACAAAGCCTTTCCTCGAAGACTGAGTTCTGACAAAGCATTTCCTCAAAGACTGAATTTCGACAAAGCATTTCCTCGGAGACTGAATTCCGACAAAGTATTTCCTCAAAGATTGAATTTCGAAAAAGCATTTCCTCGGAGACTGAATTCTGACAAAGCATTTCCTCGAAGACTGAATTTCGATAGAGCATTTCCTCGAAGACTGAATTTTGATAAAGCATTTCCTCGGAGACTGAATTCCGACAAAGCATTTCCTCGAAGACTGAATTTCGACAAATCATTTCCTCGGAGACTGAATTTTGACAAAGCATTTCCTTGAAGACTGAATTTTGACAGCATTTCCTCGGAGACTGAATTCCGACCAAGCATTTCCTCGGCGACTGAATTTCAACAAACATTTGCTCAAAAACAGAATTCCGACAAGCATTTCTTTGGAGACCATATTCCAACCAACGTTTTATCTCAGAAGCTTACTCTGAAAAGTTTTTCCCTCAGAGATCTAACAAATATCCTCTTTAGAGACTAAACTCTAAAAGGACAGTTCCTTTGAAGACTCATTCCAATACCATTTCCAATGAAAAACAAGTAAAAGACCTTTGCTGGTTCGGTTTAAGTCAACCAAAGATTTATTCTGGTACTTCTTCTAGTTGAAGTCAACAGTTATTTTGGATGGCATCTATAAGCCCATCTCCGAAGACTCTCTGTCACTTCTCCAAATGGCATCTATAAGCCCATTCCCGACGCAATCAACCAATAACATCATCATCTTGTACAGGCGAGTGCAAATTTCTAGGCACTTAAGTGATCAATCATCTTCTACCTTCAAGTCACGAAAGGCAGACATGCCAATCTAACTTTTCAAGTTTAAGAAGATTGAACAGGGGAAGCTATTTTACCCTAAAATTTTCCCTCACATTTTTCTTCAAAATATTCTTTCAAGGCTCCTCAAGTATTCAAGACACTCAAGGGTTGACTAGTCAAGATACACCTCATAAACCAAAGGCTTACAACTAGGCTTTGGAGTTTATCAAGGAAATTTGATTTGAAAAGGTCTCAAGTGGCTTCCATGGTTCTTCATAGGTCCTCAACAAAGTTCATGTCAAGTTTCAAGCCCTACATCACAAGTTTGCTCAGTCAATGGCTCAGATGATTGAAAATCAACTGTATTGATCAAAAAGTCAATTGTGATTACCTTACAGTCAAACTTCAATATTTTTGGTCAACATCAACATTTTGAAGTTATATTCATCACTTGATCAAGGTTTGATCATGATTCTCCATGGAAAGCCCTTAAATCATCAAAAGTCAAGATTTGTCAAATTAGGGTTTCCTGAGGAGAAGTCAACTGAACTATGAACAGACATAAATTTCATATGCTTCATCAAATTTCCCCAACCAAAGCTAATTTTGAATAAAATTCAATTCCCTACAACTTTGATTTTATTCTCAAGTCCAAAAGTTGCTTCATTTGGAAGATATGAGCTCACATATTATAGGTCATTTTCAAAAGTCAACAAAAGACACTTTTTGTCAAGGCAACTTACATCAAGATAATGTCTTAAAAACCAAACTTTATAAACATAGAGATTGTAGAGGACATTTTGAGCTTTCCAAAAAGTACCAGAACATCTCCAAAAGGTGAAAATTGAGCATGTTATGGCTTGCATACGTTGGGCAAATTTGTAAAAATGCATGAAATCAACTTTGAGCAAAATTGCATTTCTAGGTTAATGGACCTCACTTTTAGGGTTCAAACACGTTTGTGACATACCCAAGGACCTCTAAATACATTTTGACATGGCCTTCAATTTTATTTATATTTATCTTGCTTTTATTTCATTTAAAATCAAATAAATTAGATAAAAATGCAAGAAACCATAGGCTAATGCATTTGGGCCTAACTTAACCAATTATGAGGCCCATATTTCGTGCAAGACACATAAAGAATGGCCAGGTTCATGCCCCAAACATAAATGGCAAGAATGCAACATAAATGGGAAATTTTCAAAATTTTTATTTTTGTTCTAAAGGCTATGGTTAATGTTGATTCTTTCCATGTTGATCTGCTCTTCTATTCCCTCTATATATACATAACATTGCAAGCAAGAGTGGACACGCATACCACTGTATAAGAAAGCTACAAAATTTCACAAAATTGTCAAAAAGTTGTAAAAACTCAAAACCCAATTTCTAGCCTTCCTCAGCCCAAACCAGGCATCACAATGTGTTCCTGAGACTCCCAGGACTTACCCCAGTTCATATCAAGACCTAAAACGCCCTAGAACGGCCTATCCAAATCCACCGGTGGTAAGGAGTTTTCATGTTTCTGAATCTTTAATTGTAGGAACATTTAATCCTTTTGATGATACAGGTATGCTTGTAATGGAGTTTAGGACATGACTGAATGGTCGCGTTCCATTTTTGACGTCAGAAATACAATTACCATTTTTGACCGTCGTTAGGGTTTTGCGTTTGAATCCAACAATACACGAAGCTTTAGAAAATATAGAGGCCTTTGTCAAACTATTTTGTTTTCTTTTTGTTTCGTCGTGTTTTGCATGGGATTCCACCAGAGAAGACAGTGGAAACCACCGGCTCCAGTGGTTGGACTTATCGGACACAGGTCAAGGGCTGGCATGGCCTAACAGGGTGTTTTGATTGGCTTATTCAAAATATCTAGACCCCATAAACGCGCGCGTGTATGCTGACTCAGATTTTTCTTGTGTTCATATTATATTATTTTGCTTGATTTAATCTCACAAATGAGTTAATTGGCCCAGCAGTAACATGCAAGCGTTTAAGTCACTTCCTCACAAAGTCCTGGGTTCGATCCCATGTTTTGCATTTGTGTTCTTTTTCTAACAATTTATTTCTGAATCCAGCATGTTGCATCCCAGCGTGCGTACCATGTGTATCACTCTCTGACCATCAGATTCTAATGGATACAGATCTTGCGCCTCAAGAACGCGTCCCCATCATGGACCTTTAAGGGCTACTCACACCAAATCACACACAGCTATTGGGTTCACCCTTTATTGGGCCTAATGATTTTTAGAATCTCACCCCCCTAATTGATATTGTTGCAGGCGCATTTCCTATTTTTCTTATTTTCACTTTATTTATTTAACTTTTCTTTAATTTTTTATATATAACAAAAATCATAAAATCAAAATCACCAAAAATATTAGAATTAGGTTTTGTTAATTAGATTTTTTTTAATTAATTATTTTAATAACTTTTTTAATTAATTAATCAATTAGACTTAGGTTTCATTAATTTAACTTAACTATTTTTCTAAACAAAAAATGCAAAAATCAACAAAAAAAATATTTCTTTCTTTTGTCACTTTGACATTTTTAGGGCTTTCTCTTCTCTGCGTAGTAACTTATTTTATTCACATTTTTATTTTCAAATATTATGTAATTGCATATGGATTATAATATCTTAATCTAGGACCTTTACATTTTCTTATCCCCCATTTTTGGTTTGTAATTGCCCCATCCCGAAGCATTATAATAACGTAGATTCAAATTCTTGCACATTTATTTTTTATACATATATTTAATGGCTAGATGTATGCTTAATAGGATTGCATGATAAGATCTGAAAACAAACGCTAAAAAATTTAAATGTTTAAAGATAAATAACTGAAACACAACACACTCGCACACGTGCACCTCTAAGGTACTTCCACTTGTTGCCTTCGAAATAAACAGTCGTGTCTCTCGAACGTGAGAAATTTTAGCAGTTACCCTTTGGTTCAAAGATCATAAGTCCCTCAATGACCCTTTCAACGTTGCCTCGGTATATGATCTTAAAACCTTAGGGTGATTGTTAAAGTGTCTTACGAGTTGATTTCATGAATGTATGATTACCCTCGCCTATCCCTCAAACATCCAATGATAGGGCTACCTACCAACTGATGGTAGGATAGCACTATCTAAAGGAAAAGAGGAAAAGAACAAAGACTATTCGAGTAGGTAGACTGTTTATAGTTGTTTTCTCACAAAATAAAACAATTCTTCACACATGCACAAACTTTTCTCTAAAATATTTTCAAAGACAAAAAACACTTTGTATACTTTCTCAACGATACGAGAAACATTGCAAAGTTCGCTGTACTAAGGCATATTTTCAAAAATATTTTCAAACACACAACACGAAGCATTTTCAAAAGTGAGCTAAATTATAAGAGCCTGTAGATAACTACGGATGGAAAGGGTTCTAATACCTTCCTTTTCCATAACCTACCCCCGAACTCAAAATCTTTTAAAAAAGTCTTTCCTGTTCTTTTCACCCTTTCCTTTATTGGATAAAATAAAAGTCAATGGCGACTCTTGCTAACCGCAACATTTACGATAAAATTAAAAACCAGTAAAGTCAGTTATCCCACCGTATTACATCGAGCTACTTTGGATCATCTGCACGTTACCCATGTAGAGGCAACATTTAAACAGAAGAGGTGAGATATCAGAACCATATAATAAGTCATATAATAATAAGTATGCGACAGATATATCATATAAGATTTCATGCTCAACATCATCAACCACAAATTCACAATGATTATACAAATATATATAATTATCTTCATCCGTCATACAATGCATACTAATTATGCAACTCAACATCATTATCGTATTAACAATTCAATAATATGCAATTCAATATCATCATCATATTAACAATTCAAAAATATGCAATTCAACATCATCATCGTATTAAAAATTCAATAATATACAATGCAACTCACACTTGTGCAAGATGCATGTGGTACCATCAAGGTATAAGCCCTCTTCAACAAATTGCCATATAAGGCCAGGGCATAAGCCCTCAAGAAATTGCCAATACAGGCCAGAGCATAAGCACTCAACAAATTGCCATATAAGGCCAAGGCATAAGCCCTCAATGAATTGGAAATACATGCCAGAGCATAAGCCCTCAACAAATTTCCATATAAGGCCAGGGCATAAGCCCTCAACGAATTGCCAATACAGGCCATAACATAAGCCCTCAACAAATTGCCATATAAGGCCAGGCCATAAGCCCTTAACAAATTACCCAATACGGGCCAGAGCACAAGCCCTCAATGATGCATGAAACACGACATGCTACAACAAAATTATGCAACCATAAGCATAATCATCAATATCACCCCAATTTCAGGCCAACATCATCTTCGTAATATTGTAATATCACCTGTAATTCCTTCACACATCATCGATACAACACCAATACAATTAATCGCAACATTTTGCATTACAACACATACAACATGCGCACACATCATAATTCTTCCAATAAAATATTATTCTATTCTCATCAAAATTACTACCAAATTGTAGGAAATATTTTTAGCTTTCCAACAGTCAAACGAACACCCGAGTCAAAAGTTATGGAGTTTTCAAGTTTTCAAAAATAATGTCCAACACAGTGGTAATCAGTTACTCAATACTAGTAACCAGTTACTTCATACGAAACAGTGGAAAATCATGCAAAAACCTTCATCGATAGCCGATTACTAAATCCCAGTAACTAGTTACTAATGAACCAGAGCCCAAAAATAAGTAATTTTGTGCTACGCATTTTCATTCTCTTCATTCAAAAATACTCTTTAGGCAAAACCAAACACACCAATTATTTTAAATCATTAACACACATCATGTACCACAAACCCAACACAATTAACACGTCAATTTCATCATTTACAAGTAATTATAACAATCAATTTCACAATAATTTACCCCAAAACCTAACATTCAATATCATCATCTACCAATAATTATACCACTTATTAGAGAGTTGGAACCCCGCCCTTATCTTAGATTGATGATTCAAAATCTCTATGGTGAAATCTCTTGCTCTAGCTTTCAAATGCTCTTCCTCTTTTTCTCTCTTCTTCTTCTCCTCTTGTTTTCTAGGAACGATCAGAATAACCAAAACTCTTCTCTCTTTTAGACTCCTAATATAGATATCTCCATTATATCCCTCTTCTTATTACTAGATTAATATAATTATTTAATTATTAATATTATAATTACTACTTATCTCATATAATAGCAATATTAAATATAATAATAATAACAATTATACTAATATTCTCCATTCATCTCCATGTCTCTACACTTTTAGCCACACACCCCTACACCTTAACTTCTACAATTCTCACTACTTCTAATCGTCCAATAATCCCATCAAAACACATCTTAAAATTCATCAACACATATAAACATATCATATCATCTAATTATTTAATAAAATAATTCCAACTAATTCATAAGAATACACCACATCCTATAATTATTTAATTAAAAACAATTCTAATTAAATCTGGGTGTTACATTATATCCTGGAAAAGCAAGAAACAAAATGTAGTTGCAAGATCAAGCACCGAGGCAGAGTATAGGGCCATGACGATGGCAATATGTGAACTTATTTGGTTAAAACAGTTGTTCAACGAACTTCTAATTGAAGAAGCAAGACCAATGACACTTATTTGTGATAATCAAGTTGCATTTCATATTGTTAAAATTCGGTCTTGTTAGACTACAGCACCGTATCTAGAGGGGGGTGAATAGATACCCAAATAAAAACTACCTTTAAAAATGGTTATTTAAAACTTATTTGAAAAATAATGTTGAGTGGAAGGTTTTTGTCCTAGATCAAATATAATAGTCTAAACGAGCCTAGTTATTGGAAACTCGGATATGCACGAGCCATATGGAATTAACATAATGATAAAATCAATCAACATAGTAATATATCAATTAACTGTTTAATATCCAACACAACTTTTTCCTATTTCCAATGAAATCATATTAAAAACATAACTTGACAATTTATCAAACATGTGGCGCGTAATCAATTTTTCAAAATTTTCTTTAAGGTTTGTTGATATGAGAAAGCCCTTACAATCAAAGTGATTATAAGCTAATCAACAAAGAAATTTAAACTTTAACAATCAAAGAGAAATTCTATATGAATCAATCGATCAAACAACACATTCAACAAATTGTGAATAAAGAGCAAATGAGAGTAAGTGATAGAAAATGGAAATTTTCCTTTGATTTAAACAAGTTAAACAATTTGTCAAACACTTGGAGTACAATCAAAGTTTCAGAATTTTCCTTTGTGTCGTGTTGATATGAAAAAGCACTTATAATCAAAAGTGATTATAAGCAACTCAACATACAATTCAAAACAAAAACAGTCTCAGAAAATTCCAACACATCGATAAATTACTCAATGTTATTTGAAAAATTGATGTGTGAAAGTTAAAGCAAGTAAAGAAATAAAAGAAAATAGACACAAGGATTTGTTTACACAATTCCCCACTTTCATCCTCACATGTAGGTACGTATGCGTCCAATTCCAATATGGAATTAGGATACTTTCTTACTTTGCAAAAAGTATGATTATAAGAGAAGTGTTCAAGAGCAACTCTACAAACCATAATACAACCCCTTATCTTCTTTTGATCTTTGATCAAGACCAACACCAATAGATACAACCTATTTGCCGCTTAAGCTACTTTCTTACAAAGATTTTAAACACTCCAAGGATCCTTGCAAATATTTCAAACACTCAAAGGGATTTCACTCGAGTAAATCCAATTGCACTCTATCCATACAAGATCTTCAATTCTATCCATCACTTATTTCTACTACCTTGAAAAGATTTCAAACACTCAAAGGTTCCTTGCAAAGATTTTAAACACTCCAAGGTGATTCACATGGACAATTCCTTCTTGACCGATCTTGTCACAAAACCCCCGCACCAACACGGAGCTTGGAGGGAAAACCCTCACAAAGATTTTTTCCGGATGAAACCCCTACAAAGCTCAACCCAATACTCAATTGGACACTATCAATCCTCGTCTATATGGAATCCAAACGGAACATCATCACAATGTAATGTCAGTGTGTATGCTTAGATTAGAGGTTGAAGATAAAGAGAAAAGTAGGCTAATTTTATGGTTTCACCAAGTCAGAATGATGCACGAATGATGTATTTATAGTTGTGGAAGTTTAGAGGAAAAAAAGGAGATTTTCGGAATAAAAAAGAATTGAAAAATTGACCCGATCAAATAGTATGTGTCGACTCTAAAATTGTGTGTGTCGACACATAAGTCAAATTCTAACTGCATGTGTCGACCCGAAAAATGGATATGTCGACCTAAGTAAGTAAGATGCTATAGACTTTAAAAATGCAGTACATGTGTCAACCTGAAATTCGTATGTGTTGACACATAAAATTAGCATTTCTGCAATTTCTTAAAAGCTTCAATATGTGTCAACCTGAAATACTTATGTGTCAACACATACAATATAAATTGATGCAGAAAAAGGATTTTTCATGAATAAGACTGTTGTACCCAAAATTTGCCCTATCATTTTCCAAAGGATCATCTAGAACTCTCAGGTTTACTCTTATCAAGTCCCAAGTCTTGAATTACAACTTTTCAAGAAAATCACTCACAAGGGCAAAATGGTCAAAAACACACTGAAAAAGTCAAATTTTGACTCTTAAATAAAAAACCAAGTTTCAACAATTATATTTCATTAAGACATGAAATTGGTTCATCAAAAATCAGAAGTCAGAAATTACTTTGAAAAATCAAATTTTCTAAGCATTTGAAAAATTTTCTAAGTGTTAAGAGGATATGATACTTCAGAACTTCTAAGTCAGCCTCCACGCAGGTGCAGTCAGAAGTTGCAAACATGGTTCAGAACATAGTCTTCAGTCAGAACATGATTCTTCAGCATATGCAGGCTATGTTCAACGCTCTAGTCAGAAGATGCCCCTTCAGCATTTGGAGGTTACGTTTCTGATCTTCTGCAATCAGACCATCACCAAATCCCAAGACCTCGTTTAAACAACATGCTGCACTGCTACAGTACAATACTCTAACCAGCAGTTAATCCAGTCCACGCTTGCATTTTTCCAAATCCTGTATTTGCATCAAATACAAAAGGATGTGATAAAAAAGCAATGGAACAGTGTGCCAAAAAAGTTTAAATCCCATTTGTTTTTCCCCTCTAAAACCACAACAAATTCATCTATAAATAAGTTGCTCCATCACACTTTTAAGGGGCTGGATTTTGGAGAGAAAATTATCAAATACACAAAAAAAAGAGAAAAAAAAAAACACTCAAAGACTCATAAACTTAGAATTTTCCAAATCAAAAACCTTTGTTTTTCCCTTTGAAACAAAGAACTTAACATTGTTGTTTCCTATTCGTGCAAACCCCAGAACATTCAAAGGCAGTAGCTCAAATCCTAAACCCACACTTCAGGTTCAAGGTAAGTCTTTCTGAATTTACTTGTTTTTCATTCTGAACATCATTAAACATGTAACTATCATAGTATTAATGTTGTCCATACCACTGCGTAAGTAGAAAGACTCAGGATCAGAACTTTCTGATCATGGCTAGACTCAGGATCAGGATCAGAACTTCCATAAACTTTTTTGCTTTTATCCTTCTGATTTGATGTTTGCTGAAAACTGAATAACTTATCATTGTGTTGATTGATGTAAGGAAAAAGTTGAAATGTAACACAGAACTTCTGTTTTTCACTCACCATTCTAACACATAGGACTTCTAGGATTTTCTCACTGTTTAAGCACACAGAACTTCTGAGTTCTCTGCACTGCTTTAACACTTAGAACTTCTGATTCTTACATACTGATAATGCACTAAACTGCTGATGTTTATTCACTGTTTTTAGCATAGCACATAACTTCTGACTTTTGGCTCACTGTTTGAATACTACCCAATTTTTGTGTTTTCCCTCTAACATTTCTTTCAGGACCTCGGAGTTTACCAACTCAGAACTTCTGATGCACATTGACGTTTCCTGTTGAGTCACAACGCTCTTGACTCCTGAACTTCTGATCCCTATGGTTTTGCTCGCAACAGCACATTTTTTTAACTCTTTCATTTATTTTCCTTTTTATCATTTTTTATATTAACCCTTTTTTTATTAACATAAAAAGACATAAAAATATTTCCTTTTATTATTTAGTTAACTTAAGACTAAAAAAACCATTTTCTAAACAAGTCCTTTTTCTTTCTTAATATTGTACATTTCAATATAGTTGTAATAGTAACTTAGGATTTAATTTTATTTGCAACCCCCATTCATAAAAATGTACCCCCATCCTCCTAATGATTGTAATAGCGTAGGATATTTACTATTCCGCACTTTTATCGCTTTAAAATATATTGCTCGTAAATAGGATGTATGGTTAGATAAAATCAACAAATAGATGACTTTCAAATACAAGACAAAATACATGCAAACTAACACACTATTCACACATGCACCCTTAAGGTTAACTCAACTTGTTGCCTAAAAAATGATCATGTTATGCATGTGGGGTGTCTTAGAAAAAAAACAATTGAAATACAAGATCATAGTCCCTCGATGACGCTATAAATGTGGCCTTTCAAAAATGATCTTAGTCCCTAAAAGAAAAGTGCTAAGTCATCTCACAATATTGCTATCATGGTCATACGATGACCCAATGCCCGTCCCTTTACATCCAACGATAGGGCTTCTTACCAAAATAATGGTAAGATAGCAACATCTAAAGGAGGAGGAAAAGAACATATAAGACCTTTTGAGTAGGTAGATTACTCCTAGTTGCTTGCTCAATTTCAAAATAAACATCCTTTCTATTTTCAAAAACAATCACATACACTTTCAAAACACTTTCCAACGTGAAATATTTTCAAAAGCTCAACACTTTGTATACGTTCTTACGAACGAGAACTATTACAAAGTTTGCTTAAACGATGGCGCCTTTTCAAAATACTTTCAAAAACCACACAAAACACATTTTTCAAACAAAAGCAAGTGATCTAGCGAGTAACTAAGATCCCATGGAAAACCATGGATGAAAAGGGTGCTAATACCTTCCCTTTTCATAATCTACCCCCCGAACTCAAGAAACAATCTCAAAGGTCTTTCCTGTGCTTTTTCACATTTCCTCTTTGGATAAAAGAAAATTTGTTGGCAACTCTTGCTAAACCGCAACATTTGCAAACACAAACGCAAAACCTTAAGTCAGTTCTCCCACCATATCATAGAACTGGCGACTCTGCTAGGGAAAGTCTAAAAGTGGGGTTACCTTAAGGTTAGATCACATTTATTTGCTTTCTTTGTTTGACTTGTATGCTTTATATTTTTGGTTCTTTGTTTGGGTTTGAATCCTCCACCCGGATTTGGGATACCTTATAGGTAAGTAGCAATACGTTATGGAAACTGTGCAAGGTATACTGACACGGTCTAAGCAATAGATACGTTAATGTGACATATTTGTGGGTACCGGTAGCCCTTGAGTAGTCAAGGAGAATACGGGGCCGCTGAGTGATGTCATGAAGCACTAACTAACTTTTAGAACCTTTACTTGACCAACTTGGCCATTAGGACGTAGTGAGATAACCAGCTTTGGTGCAGTCCGAAGTTGGTAGATACTCGATACTACACTCATTGAGGTTTAGTTTTTTGCGATATAACGGTCGCCATTAAAGAGGCTTGCGCTGAAACAATGCCCGAGAAAACAAACCAGTTATATTGAGCTCCTTAGAACCCGGTTACTATTACTAGGACAGGTTTGAGCCAACTAAACTTCAAGAGGGTACTTACCTATGAGACTCCATGCAAGCCTAAAACCTAAGGACTTGTTTGCTTTGTTTGTATATATATATTTGTACATAAACATCATGAACATCATAAGCTTTCTCACTAACCATTTCAAGGATTTTTGGAATTCATCTTTGTTCTGTTTTGTAGGACATGGCTTCCGCTCGTAGGACACTATCCAAGTCAGTCTCGTTAGGATACCTCCACAACTCAAGGATTTAGTATCAAGGGTCCCTGAAGATTCTCCATTCACCAAAAGACACGGTCGAATCCTTAGTTTGGTTACCTCAAGTATTGGAGAAGATATGGTAAAGGTGCTTGTCCAATTCTTCGACCCTTTGCATCATTGCTTCACTTTTCCCGATTACCAACTTATGCCCACTTTGGAAGAATTTTCTCAACTCATGGGGACCCCTATTATTGATCTGTTACCTTTCAACGGTATTGAAAGAGACCCTAAAATTGAGGAAATTTCTCGAGCTCTACATTTGCAACCATCTGACATAGTAGCAAATTGGGTAACAAGGAGTGGTGTCAAAGGGTTCCTAGCAAAGTTTTTGTTGGAGAAGGCTCAAGAGTGTTGGAATACTTTGGATCTACAAGCCTTTGAGGAGATTTTGTCTCTTCTCGTCTATGGGTTGGTACTATTTCCCAATCTTGACCAACTTATAGATATAAATGCGATCAAAGTTTTCATATCTCGTAATCTGGTGCCTACATTGCTTGGAGACATCTTGCATTCTCTTCACTCTCGCACTTTAAAGAAAAGAGGGATTTTGATGTGTTGCACTCCTCTTTTGGCTAGGTGGTTTATTTCGCACCTACCTTGATCTGTGGTGAAGAATGAACAAGGTATGAGGTGGTCTAAAAGATTGATGTCACTTTCACATGCTGATATCCGTTGGTATTATCGCTCTTTGGAAGACATTACTGTTGTACCCCAAAATTTGCCCTCCCTTTTTCACAAGAGATCACAACCCTAGGGTTTTCTACGATTTTTAAGATTGGCTCAGGAATCGATCAAACAGACTTTTCTTTGGCAGTAAATCAAGAATTAGGGTTTCTCTCGCATTTCTCAGAAGAAACATAATTCTCAGAAATTCAATTAACTGTCACATGTTTCCACACTTTTTCAAGTTTGCTGAAAGGTTACTGATGGTTCTCAAGGTTTGTTTATCTAAAATAAGAACTGAGATGGTCATGTGGAATAGTCAGGTTTTGTCTTATCCAGGTTAACCAAGATAATGTGCGTCTGTTAAAATGTTTGCCTGTTAATGGAATGAAATGCTTGCTTGTTTATTGGAATACACAATGCGTATTGTGATTGGAATACTGATGCAAGGTTATGAGATTGCAAAGTTTTTTGGATTACTTGGAATTTAAGTTATCTGGATTAGAATTGTTGGAATGTAATTTCAATTATTTTGATTTGGGAATCTTAAATAATCAGTGAAGACTTGAAGAAAGAATGGCAAGATTATTGGACAGTAAATGATCTTATTGGATATCAGTTTGCCTCACAAAGATTTTTCAGATGATTGATACAAAAATAATTTATTATTTGAATATTGTAAGTTTTTACAACTTATAGTACTTGGAAAAATAAATTATTACAATTAACGAAAAAAAGCTATCTAAATCTAAAATCTAAGTCTAAGCCTAAGCTCCATTGCTCCCATGCTCAAAGTCTCCGGCTTCTACTGCTTCGTCGCCATCCAAGTTGTACTCGTATGAAAAAAGACAAAGAAAATAGGATTGGTACAGTTATTTTTTTCAAACAGAAAAAGAAAGAAAAAAAGTCATCATTAAAGTTTGTCGTCCGGAATCAGAGTGCTATTTGTTCATCATGTTTTTATTTTTATCTTTACAAATCACAAGAAGATTGCTCTTCTTGGTTCACAAAAAGAAAAGTAAAAAATGCAAATGCAAGCATACAAAAGCAATTTATTCAAAAAAAACATTAAGGCGCCAAAACTGGATGCAACAAGTTTCAAATGCAAGACATGCTGTACAAAGCAAGCATACAAAGGTACAAAGCTAGCATACAAAGGCAAGCTGCACAACATTGCAAAGTCAGTAACTAAACAGCAAGGCAAACTGTTATGCAAAAATAGGCCAAATTCAAACAAAGCTGCATTACTAAACATGGTATACAAGGCAAACTGAGTTACAAAGGTACTAAGTCAACAAACTGAATGCAAACTGTACAAAGCAAAAGCAAACTGGATGCAGCATACAAAGCAATTGGATGCAAGTATGCAATGCAAAAAAGTACAGCAGGCCAAAAGTAAACAGCAGGCAAATGCAGAAGATAAACCAAATCACAAGCCAAAAAGCTTGTCATAGCTATCATCATTTTCCAGAATAAGGCAAAACTTTTCAGAATATAATAAGAAAAACTAAAAATGCTTTGTCATAGAGAGAGAAAGAGAGAAAGATATCACCTTTGGTGGGGGTTTACAGTTAGGCAAAGCAGGCTGTCACAAGTGACAAACAAGCACAAAAAAAAGATATAAGACTATCAGATAGTACAAAGATAGGAAGAACCATTTTTTGTTCAAAACCTGGCAGAATCAAGGTGCATAACAAAAATAAATAGTCCAAACTGCAGAATAGAGTTAAAAACCATAAACAAACTCCAAACTGTTGGCAGCTTCGCCAAAACACCAAAACTGTAACAATATAACAGAGCCAAGCCAAGAGCCAAGGCTAAGAAAAAAAAACTCTCCAAACCTGCAGTTTCAAAACTGTAACAAGCTAACAACAAATCACCAAGTTACAAAAACCTGTAACAGTTCCACAAACAAACCACCAAGCCTGCCCAACTGCAGCAAATCACCCAAACTGTGAACAACCAAGCTACACAAAACTGCACAGCCTGAAACCACAAAACATCAAACTTGTACAAGCTAGCAACAAACAGCCAAACTGTAAACCTGCAAGCCTAGCAAAACTGCAAGCTTGCCAAACTGCAGCAAGCACAAAAACCTGTAGAACAAGTCTGTCAAACCAGAAAAAACTCTGCTATCAAACTAGCCTAGCCAACAATCACACGGCCTGCATCCCTTTCCATCAACCAAACTTTCATTTTTGCAGAATAAGAGTTTCAGAACAAAACCAACAAACTCAGTTCAACAATCAACATCAAAATCAGTTTCAAAGCATACAATCATCAACAAAAACCATCATCATTCACTATCAATCATTTCCAAACAGAGTTTCAGAATCACCATCATCAACAAATCAAGAGAGAGGAAAAAAGGCAACAAGTCTCATATTATCAAATCATCATCGACAAAAATCAAAAGTTTCAGACATAGCAACATGTTTCAGAACTGAAAATCATCATCAACAGATCAAAAGAGAGGAAACAAAGTTTTCAAGAAGTGAAATAAACAACAAAGTTTCAGAACTTTTGTCATCATCAACAACAAAAAACAAGGAGTTTCAGAAACGTTTCATCATCAACAAATCCATAAACAATAATAAAATCTCAGAAGTTACCAAAAGGCGTGACCATCATCTCTTCCTCGTACCTCCGGCCACCAAGGAAGCACCGCTAGTCCAACTTCTCTCCTCTCCATTTTCCAGAAAAATCAGAGGTAAGATGCTTCTCAAACCCTTACTGTGCCTTATATACATAATATCATAGATTAAAAAAACGAAACTAGAACAAAACAAGCAAACACAACGAAACTGTAAAACCCTAAAAATAAGAAACAAATCATACCGTTCAATCAAAACTATGGATCATGGTGAAGAGATGAGAGAGGGAGGTGGCTCTCCGGTGGCTTGAGAGGAGGGAGTATCAGAACCATAGCACTAAGAAAGATGAAGAGAGGAAGAATGAGCAAGCGGCACCGCTGTAACCACAATTTGTCACACAAACCCTAATTTGTTCAAACCCCTAACAATTGTACAAAAACCTTGCACTGGGCCTATCCGCCCCAAACATCCCTTATGCCCATAATAATTTGCTAAGCACCCCCCCCCCCCCCCATTCCTCCATTCTGACTTTTGTTTCTCCTCTCTTATATTTTTAATTTTTGGGCCATCCCTTTTCAAACCCTTAGGGCCATTCCTATTTTTACTTCAATTTTCTTCTTTCTTCAATAAATTAATAGAATTCAATATTTTTTTTAATGAAATTAAAATTAATTTAGTTTAATTTTCCTTTTTTTTAACTAATTTTAATCATTCTTCTTTTCATTATTTTTCTTATATTTAACAAGAAAACACCAAAAAATTATAAAGAGCATTAATTTAATTAATTTTGTTTTCCTTTAAAAACCCCTTTTTATTGATTAATAAAAATACAAAAAGAAGTAATAATAACATTTAATCTTTCTTTGTTAGAATAGATTTTGTTTTCAAGTAAATACATGCATTTTACAATTGATTGATTTTCTTCATTTTTATAATTTGTTATGGCTTTACTTTGAATTACGACAATTCGATTTGGTTGTAACACATGATATTTGGACATTATTATTCTTGTGAGACTCATCCCCATTTGTAAATAATTGTACCCCCATCCCCGGATACTTTTGTAATAGCTTAGAATTTTAATTCTCGCACTTTAAGCTTTTAAATATGCCATGACTAGAGATTAGGGTTTGTATGCGAAAATCCAAAATTAATCGCTAGATGACCTAATACAAGACCTAAATGCATGAAAGTGACAAACACAATGCACACTTGCACCTCTAGGTAATCTCGCTTGTTGCCTCGGAAATACAATCATGTCCCTCGAATATGAGACACTCTAGCAAATTCCCCTTTGATAAACAAAGATCGTAGTCCCTCGATGACCCTCAATGTTGCCCTTGATAAAACGATCTCGTCCCTTAAAAAATTGCTAGAGCATCTCACAAGTTGCTTTCAATGATTGTATGTGATGACCCGCGCCTGTCCCGTTTAACATCCTAACAGAAGGTTGTTCACCAAATGCAATGGTGAAATACCATTGTCAAAAGGGTTAAAAACATATAGGAAAGATCTTTGAGTAAAATAGGGTAGACAACTCTTAGTTACTTGATCAAAAGCTTGCAAAACATCCTTGCTATTTTCAAACACACTTCACAACACAATTCAAAACACTTCCCAAAAACAAACTTTCAAATATTGGAATATCTTTTCAAAAAGACAAACACCTTTGTATATATTCAAACAAGAATCATTACAAAGGTTGCCACAACGATGGCCTCTTTTTAAAGCATTTTCAAAACCACACACACCAAGCACCATTTCAAACAATTGAAAAGCAAAAGCAAGTGATCTAAACAAGTGACTAAGAGCCCATGGAAAACCATGGATAAAAAGGGTGCTTGCACCTTCCCTTTTCATAATCTACCCCCCGAACCCAAGAAAACATCTGAAAGGTCTTTTCCTGTGATTTTTAACCTTTCCTTTGGATAAAGTAAAAAGTCGGTGGCGACTCTTGCTAAACCGCATAATTGCGAACATAAACGTAAAACATCAAGTCAGTTCTCCCATCGTATCACAATTACCATCATTGATCGCTGTAGGGAATTCCCTAATGTCCCTCTACTTGGCATTAGGGGAGGCATTACTTACAACCCTTGTTTAGCTTTGCGACAATTTGGATACGCTAGGAGAGATGGCCCTCATGAGGTACTCATCCAAGGAATTGCGTTTGACTACGAAAGCGATACCCAAGGTTACCATCAAAGATTTATACGAGCTTGGCGTATGGTTAATAAAGTTGATAGCCATAAGTTGGGGCGTAAGAATTCCATTCCTTTGGAACCTTATCTTAAATGGGTGCGGGCTCGCGCTCAAAGTCTTAAGATCCCTTATGAAGCCGTCTTACCTATTATCATGGAACCAGTAGTTGAGGGAGACGTTCCACATACTATCCTCTATCTTGATACGCCAACTTCTCTTGAAGATTTGCAAAACGCTTGGATTCAGTTAAGAGGAGAGCGAGACACCTTTGAAGCTAACTTCTATGAAGGCGAGAAGAAGATATTAGAGCTTACAAGGGAGCTTCATGAAGAAATGAGTTTAAACACCTACATTGCGCCAAAGAGGATGCGCACAACTTTTCTGTCTTAGGAGTTTACTTTATGCTTATTTCTGTTGTTGTAAGCCCAAGAGGTGTGTTTGTATTCAAATCAGAACTCTTTAATGCAAGTTAACATTTGTTCACTCTTTGTCTATACAAATTTAAATTCTTTAAATCCTTGAAATCATTTGCATATAAATATTCATGCATCATATCATAAGCAAGCTTTTCACAACAGGTTTCCTCATCTTTCTATTGTTTATTTCAGTAAGGATGGATCTTGAACAAACAGTGAAGGACTTGCAAGCTCATAACATTCAGTTCCAAGTCACCTTGATGACCTTGGCCAAAGGGAAGCAAGAGCTAATGACAGCATTGACAACCAAAAATAAGAAAAAGAAGGCCCTCATCAACATGGGGAAGAGATTCAAAGAACTGATTCACCAAGTGCAAGTAGTCGAAGACTCTTCTGAGGAGGATGAGAACCAAGCAGAAGAGGCAAGAAGCACCCGTGCTGAAGGTGTGAATGATTAAGCTTCTGAAGATGAGGATTACTTTGATGAACAATACCCACCTACTGGTGAGGAAAAGTACAAAGAATTAGAGGATATGCTAAAGGCAGTTGAAATTCAAGCTGGGCCTGGCTTGGATTTTAGTGATTTGGGCCTAGTTCCTGGGGTCGTCATTCCTTATAAGTTCAAGACACCAGTCTTCGCCAAGTATGATGGGGTCTCCTGTCCCAAACTACATCTAAGATCTTATGTGCGTAAAATACAACCACACACTGCTGACAGAAAATTGTGGATTCACTTTTTCCAGGAGAGTCTAGTTGGAACTCAGTTAGAGTGGTTTTATCAATTAGAAGGTTCCCGCGTCCATACATGGGAGGATTTGGCCACTTCCTTCTATCACCAGTATCAATACAACACCGACTTGGCACCAACGAGAGTCCGGCTTTAGAATATGACCATGGGAAGTAACGAAGGATTTAAAGTATATGCCCAAAAGTGGAGGGACCTTGCCAGTAAGGTCCATCCACCTTTGACCGAAAGAGAGCTAGTTGATATGTTTATGGGTACGTTAACTGGTCCATTCTTCAACCTGTTAATTGGAAGTTCTTCGTCCGAATTCACCAAGTTGATTTTAACTGGTGAAAGGATTGAAAGCGGTATTAGAAGCGGCAAAATTCCTATGGCATCTGGTTCCACATCCAACTCCGTCAGAAGGCCCTTCACTAGAAAAAAGGAAACAAATGTTGTGTATGGGGCAAGAGCCCATACCAAGAAGGACCATCATTCATCTGTAAATGCCGTGTTAATTTCCAACCCTCAACCTACTCAAAGGCAACCCTCCAACAATCAGAGACCTGAAGTTCCCCGAAAACAATTTACGAGAATAAGCATGTCATTACCATAAGCCTTACAAAATATGCTAAAGGCCAATTTGGTGACTCTGCGTAATCCACCATCCAAACCTGATGTTTCCTCACCTAATTACAACCCGAATGCGAAATGCGCATACCATTCCAACAGCCCTGGCCATGAGACCGATCAGTGCTGGGCCTTGAAGAACATAATTCAAGATTTGATAGAAAACAAGATAACTGAGTTTGATCCACCCGCTACTCCAAACGCGATAACTGCGCCAATGCTAAAACATGGCAAAGGGGTTAATACCATTGGTGATGTTACTTTTATCGCCTCTATCGAAGATTTAACAACTCCCTTGACCATTGTGAAAGCTAATTTGCTAAAAGCAGGTATGTTTCCTGGATGTTCCACAAATTGTGCCTGTTATGATCAACGAGAAAATGGATGCGAGCTACTGAAGAAAGGTGTTCAACGCCTGATAAATAGCCGCAAGATTCTATTCAAAAAGATTCCCACCATCAAAAATTCAATCGACAAAGCTGAAGATTTGGCCATCATAACAATTTCAAACAAACCTCTTAAGATCTCATCCAAAGGTTCTATCAGGATTTCGAACGAACCGATCATTGCTCCTCTCATAATCACTGCTGCCGAACCTGTTCCATACACCTCTAATAAAGCGGTACCATGGAATTACGGTGCCAAGGTTTATTACCATGGGGTAAAACAAGATTCTTGGATTGATGATAATGAAGCTGGTGTTACTAATATTACTGGTTCTAGTAAAGTCAAAAGAACAGGAAGGGTCTTTTCCCCTGTTATCTCACCACCAACCACTACCACAATTCCAGTCCGCATAACCAATGGCAATTCTGGTGCCAGTACTAAAGGGAAAGGGAAAGAAGGTGATCCTTCTATCGAAGAGGCACCTGCTAAAAAGTTTGTTATGGAAGAACCATCCACTCAAGGGATGGAGGAGATTCTGAAGATCATCAAGAAAAGAGACTTCAAAATAGTAGAGCAGTTGGGGGAAACCCCTTCTAAAATATCAATGTTGTCCTTATTTCTATGTTCTGATGCCCATGCACAAACTTTGATTAATTTTTTGAAAAAGGCTCATGTGCCTCAAGAAACCATAGTCGACCAATTTGAGAACTGTATAGCAATTCTGACAGCTGACAATGGTCTGGGGTTCTCCGATGCAGATTTAACTCCCATGGGAAAGAATCACAATAAAGCCTTGCATGTTTCTGTTGAATGTAAGGGGACCACTCCGACACATGTTTTGGTTGACACAGGCTCATCTTTAAATGTGTTACCTAAAGGCGCTTTAGATCGGCTAGACTGTGAAGGTTTAGTTTTGAAGCCAAGTGACATTGTTGTGAGGGCATTTGATGGGTCGAAAAGGACGGTTCATGGAGAGGTGGATCTCCCAATTAAGGTCGATTTACAAATTTTCAACTCCACATTCTATATAATGGACATATGGCCTGCGTATTCTTGCTTGCTTGGGCGCCCATGGATCCACGGGGCAGGTGTGGTCACTTCTACTCTCCACCAGAAGTTAAAATATCCAGTTCAAGGGAAGGTTGTCACTGTTTGCGGTGAGGAAGAATTTATGGTAAGCCATCTCAATTCTTTCAAGTACGTAGAAATGGATGGCGAATTCATAGAAACTCCTTGCCAGATGTTTAAAGTTGTGGCCGCCACCAAAATCTCCTCCGACACTCCAAGAGCTGATAAAGTTATCCCCAAGATGGTTTCTCTTAAGGATGCCCGTGTTATGGTAGAAGAAGGAAACAACGTGATATGGGGTCAACTCCTCGATATCCCATTTAAGGCAGACAAGTTTGGGTTAGGTTTCACCTCCCAAGCTCAGAAAGAAGTTAGAAGTGCTCGTGTTGGAAAGCCGCCTCTCCACCTCAAAAATCATGAAGTGAATGTTGTAGAAGACTCCAATGATGAGTGTGCTTTTGAAGACTGGATCTACCCAACAACCAAAGGGAAGCTCAACAATTGGCATGCAAAGGATTTCACTCCTGTTTCTTTCATTAAGGAGTAATTACTGTTTACTTTTTCTATCAATTCAAGAACTCTATGTCTGTAATATTATTTCCAAACAACGACTTTTAAGACATGTGCCTTTCCCGTGGTACTTTGGTCCATTTGTTAAGGGTTTTGCTCATGTTTCATCTATCATATGATCATTTAATATAAACCATTAGACCTCTTTGCATTCAAATTTTATGTTCATTGTCTTTTATTTCCTTTATTACATTTTTCAATAGCCATGTATCTTACATGCGCACACACACACACACACATTTGCAGATCATCATCCCCTCTGGATCTTATTGTCAACAACTCTACTATTGCCAAATATGATTTCGAACATCCAATTCACCAAACCAAAGACGAAGGTGAGGAAGATTGTGAAATACCAAGGGAACTAGCCATACTTTTAATACAAGAAGAGAAAGCTATCCAACCTCATGAAGAGCCAATTGAAGTCATCAACTTAGGTACTGATACAGACAAGAGAGAGATCAAGATAGGCACCAACCTAGAAGACAGTGTCAAAAGCAGATTGGTTCAGATGCTACATGACTACGTGGAAGTATTTGATTGGTCATATGAAGATATGCCAGGGTTGGATACTGACATTGTGGTTCATCGTCTACCTACGAAGGAAAAATGCCCTCCTGTTAAACAAAAGGTTCGTCAGATGCGGCCTGATATGTCTGAGAAGATAAAGGCTGAGGTAATGAAGCAGTTCGATGCAGGTTTTCTGGCTATCACATCTTATCCTCAATGGGTTGCAAATGTGGTTCCTGTGCCAAAGAAAGATGGGAAGGTCCGCATGTGTGTAGATTATATGGATCTGAATAGGGAAAGCCCCAAGTATGA
Source organism: Vicia faba (assembly GCA_948472305.1). Taxonomy (NCBI): domain Eukaryota; kingdom Viridiplantae; phylum Streptophyta; class Magnoliopsida; order Fabales; family Fabaceae; genus Vicia; species Vicia faba. Next base: position 1,001,530,324 of record OX451737.1, on the reverse strand, counting down.
CTTCCCTCTACCTCATATTGACGTCTTGGTTGATAATACCGCTCAACACAAGGTATTTTCCTTTATGGATGGATTTTCTGGCTACAACCAAATTAAGATGGCTCCCAAAGACATGGAGAAGACAACTTTCGTTACGCAATGGGGCACCTTTTGCTACAAAGTTATGTCGTTTGGATTGAAGAATGCATGGGCAACATATCAAAGAGCTATGGTAGATTTGTTTCATGATATGATCTATCATGAAATAGAGGTCTATGTGGAAGATATGATTGCAAGGTCTCAAACTGAAGAAAAATATCTCGATCACTTGCAAAATCTATTTGAGAGGTTGAAGAAATATAAGTTGAGATTGAACCCTAATAAGTGTACATTCGGAGTAAGATCTGGGAGGCTCCTAGGTTTTATCGTTAGTGATAAAGGAATCAAAGTTGATCCTTCCAAAGTAAAAGCCATTCAAGAAATTCCTGTTCCTCGTTCTAAAAAGGAGGTTAGAGGATTCCTGGGTCGCCTTAACTACATCGCCCGTTTCATATCCCATCTGACCGCTACTTGTGAACCGATCTTTAAACTCTTGAAGAAAGACCAAGTAATCAAGTGGAATGACGATTGTCAAGTTGCCTTCGATAAAATCAAAGAGTATTTGTAAGAACCTCCTATTCGGATGCCTCCAGTGGAAGGAAGACCATTGATCATGTATTTGACGGTACTAGAGAACTCTATGGGGTGTGTGTTGGGTCAACATTACGAGTCTGGCTGAAAAGAGCACGCAATTTACTACCTAAGCAAAAATTTTACCGACTGTGAAACCAAATATTCACTGCTCGAGAAAACTTGTTGTGCTTTAGCGTGGGCTGCTCCCCGGCTAAGGCAGTATATGCTGACTCACACTACTCTATTGATTTCTAAGGTGGACCCTATCAAATACATCTTTGAGAAACCAGCCTTATTCGGAAGAATAGCTAAGTGGAAAATGATTCTGACCGAATACGATATTCAATATACAACACAAAAGGCCATCAAAAGAAGCATATTGGCAGACCATTTAGCTAACCAAGCTGTTGATGATTATTAATCTATGGATTTTGACTTCTCGGATGAAGACATTATGTTGGTGACCGACTATGCAAAACCTGGACCGTATGGCAGACCTAAACCAGGATCCCGATGGACCATGGTTTTTGATGGGGCTTCCAACGCTATGGGAAATGGAATAGGTGTTGTAATTATATCTCCTGAGGGTTTCCATACTCCCTTCACAGCCAAATTATGCTTTGATTGTACGAATAACATGGCGGAATACGAAGCATGCATCTTGGGATTGAAAGTTGCCATTGATTTGAGAATCAAGCACTTGAGTGTTTTTGGAGACTCTGCTTTAGTGATTAGCCAAGTAAAGGGGGAATGAGACACTAAGCATCCTAACCTCATTCCTTACAAGGAGCTTGTGTTGACTCTGATACCATACTTCGAAGAGATCACTTTTGACCATTTTCCTAAAGAAGAGAATCAATTGGCTGATGCTTTGGCCACTATGTCTTCTATGTTCAAAGTCAGGTGGGACAATGAAGCTCCCATGATTATGATTGAGAGATTTGATGAACCTGCACATTGCAATGAGCTCAAAACCTACGAAGAAAAACCATGGTATCATAAGGTGATGAGGTATCTTGAGGTACAAGAAGATCTCGAGGGGGCTTCCATCAATGATAAAAAGTTCTTGCGAATATTTTCGGCTAAATTCTTTCTAAGCAACAGAATTCTATACAAACGCAACCACGATTCTACTCTACTCTGATGTGTGGACAAGAAGGAGTCAGAGGAAATTATGGAAGATATGCATAATGGCCTCTTTGGGACCCATTCCAGTGGACATACTATGGCCAAGAAAATCCTAAGAGCTGGTTATTATTGGTCTACCTTGGAAACCGATTGCCATTAACACTCTAGGACTTGCCACAAGTGCCAAATCTATGCTGACAAGGTTCATGTACCTCCTATTCCTCTCAATGTCATGACTGCTCTGTGGCCATTTGCAATGTGGGGCATTGATATGATTGGGGAAATCAAACCAACCGCTTCCAACAGACACCGTTTCATCCTTGTCGCCATCGACTATTTTAAAAAATGGGTCGAAGTTGCCTCCTATATCTCAGTAACCAAGAATGTGGTAGCCAGGTTTATCAAACATAACCTCATCTTCTGTTACGGTATTCCTGAAAGGATCATTACAGACAATGGGACTAACATCAACAATGCTATGATTATTGAGCTTTGCACTCAGTTAAAAATCAAGCATCACAATTCTTCTCCGTATAGACCCAAGATGAACGGTGCAGTGGAAGATGCCAACAAAAATATCAAGAAGATTGTGCAAAATATGGTGGTAACATACAAAGACTGGCATGAGATGTTACCATTTTCCCTCCACGGCTACCGCACTTCGGCTCGAACATCAACCGGGGAAACTCCTTTCTCTCTGGTTTACGGCATGGAAGATGTCTTACCCATAGAGGTTCAGATTCCTTCCCTAAGGATCGTAAAAGAAGCTGACTTGGGTGAAGACGAGTGGATTCAAACGAGCTTGGATCAGTTGAATTTGATTGACGAGAAAAGACTGATTGTTGTCTGTCATGGTCAAGCGTATCAAAAACGTATGATCAAGGAATTCAACAAAAAGATTAAGCCTAGGGTATACCAAATTGGGGACCTGGTGATAAAGCATATCATTTTACCACAAGGCGATCCTAGGGGCAAGTGGACTCCTACTTACGAAGGACCATTTGTCATAAAGAAAGTTTTCTCTGGTGGAGCCATGATGCTGACTACCATGGATGGCGAAGATTTCCCGCATCCGGTAAACGGGGACATAGTAAAAAAATACTACGCATAAAGTGACCCGCTAGGTTGACATACCTAGGAAAAATAAGGGCATCCCGGCAAAAGGTTCGGACAAAAATTAGGGATATATGCAAAATATTGTACATCCGGCAAGTTGAAAACCCGAAAGGGCGGCTTGGGCAAAAAAGGGTATCCTGGTGGGCTGAAAACCCGAAAGGGTGGTCCAGGAAAAAATTAAGGATTAAAAGCGTATAACTATGTCCCGTCGAATCTTTACAAATTAGCTTTGTCACCAAAGTTCAAATTCATTTGATCCAAGATCAGTCTAATCAACTTCTGTCAACGACAAGGGATGATGTTTGAAGACATAGGGGCAATAGTAGGGTTTGAGTTCAATAAAATCACTTCCACATAGCTATCATCTTTGTCTTCACTTTGTATTATTTCCATTCTTTTGGCAATTTCCTCTTACTAGGATCCCTGTCTCTTTGTATAAAAGCCTATTCATGTGCAAAATATCAATGTAAATATCTTTTGAACTGTAAACTTTTGTTTTCCCTGTTTTAAGTGAAAAATGGTCCAATGACTAAAATTGAATGAACATATGCATATAAACATGATTAAACTTTCAAAGAATGTGACGAACATCTGAAATATCCTTACAGAGTTATTTCTCCAAATTACTGAAACCCGGACCCGACCGGATAACAGTTAATCTCATCTTTAAGTTACTAAAGCCTGGACCCGACCAGATATTAGTTTAACTTATTCAAAATTGCTTAAACCTGGACCTGGCCAGTAGACAGCCCAAGTTACTGAAACTTGGACCAAACCGGATAACAGTTAATCTCATCTTTAAGTTACTAAAGCCTGGACCTGACCAGATATTAGTTTAACTTCTTCAAAATTGCTTAAACCTGGACCCGACCAGTAGGCAGCCCAAGTTACTGAAACCTGGAACCGACCGATAACAGTTAATCTCATCTTTAAGTTACTAAAGCTTGGACCCGACCAGATATTAGTTTAACTTCTTCGCATTGTTGAAACATTGACCTGACCAGATAACAGTTTCTGAAGCCTGGACCCGACAGTAAACATTTCGAGATACTGAAGCCTGGACCCGGCTAGATAATAGTTTGATATCTTCAATTACTGAAACCTGGACCCGACCAGACAATAGTAAACCTTAATTTCAAGTGGTTAGATCCTGGACCCGACCAGATAACAGTTTAAACACTAGACAAACTCCTCTTCCCTAGTAGAATTTTCTACAATCCCCAGTAAGTTACTGCAAATCCTGGAATCCGACCAGATAATAGTTAACTTCCTTATCCTCATCAAGTTGGTGTGAAACCTGGAATCCAACCAGATAACAACTAACTTTCAAAGATAATTTCCCAGTAGAGCAACAGATAACTAAAATTCCTAAACTCTTCTCGCCAAGCAGAGATCAACGCTCACCATAGAGTTTTCTTCTTAAGCAAAATCAATATTCCCCAGCGAAAGCATTCTATTAACAAAATTTGAAGGCATGCATATTCTTCATCTCCAACCACAACCCGGGATTCAGCTTCCCAAAGAACTTCTCAGCCGTAGTCAGGGATTTATTTTCCCGGATAAACTTGCATCCCACATTCATATATCATAGCATATACATACGAGATACATTTATCACAATTTCATTCATCTTGCAACATCATGCATACATTTGCGTTTTAACTAACCCCTCTCCCACAGGTAAAACACCAGGTTTTAGTATAAATCGACCGAAGATTTATGATGATATTTTTCTAGTGTTTACCATCATCCCTTCAAATGGAATCTATAATCCCATTCCCATTTCATCTTCAAGTGCAAATTTCTGGGCACTCTAGTGTTCAATCATATTCTACCTTCAAGTCACGAATGGCGGATCCGCCAATCTAACTCTTCAGGTTTAAAAAGATTTAACAGGGGAAGCTGTTGTACCCAAAATTTGCCCTATCATTTCCCAAAGGATCATCCAGAACTCTCAGGTTTGCTCCTATCAAGTCCCAAGTCTTGAATTACAACTTTTCAAGAAAACCACTCACAAGGGAAAAATGGTCAAAAAGCACACTGAAAAAAGTCAAATTTTGACTCTTAAATCAAAAATCAAGTTTCAACAATTATATTTCATTAATACATGAAATTGGTTCATAAAAAATCAGAAGTCAGAAATTACTTTGAAAAAATCAAATTTTCTAAGCATTTGGAAAATTTTCTAAGTGATAAGAGGATATGATACTTCATAAATTCTGAGTCAGCCTCCACGCAAGTGCAGTCAGAAGTTGCAAACATGGTTCAGAATATAGTCTTCAGTCAGATCATGATTCTTCAGCATATGGAGGCTATGTTCAACGCTCTAGTCAGAAGATTCCCCTTCAGCATTTGGAGGTTACGTTTCTGATCTTCTGCAATCAGACCATCACCAAATCCCAAGACCTCGTTTAAATAACCTGTTGCACTGCTACAGTACAATACTCTAACCAGCAGTTAATCCAGTCCACGCCTGCATTTTTCTAAATCCTGTATTTGCATCAAATACAAAAGGCTGTGATAAAAAAGCAATGGAACAGTGTGCCAAAAAATTTTAAATCCCATTTGTTTTCCCCCCTAAAACCACAACAAATTCATCTATAAATAAGTTGCTCCATCACACTTTTAAGGGGCTGGCTTTTGGAGAGAGAATTATCAAATACACGGGAAAAAAAAGAGAAAAAAAAAAAAGAAACACTCAAAGACTCATAAACTTAGAATTTTCCAAATCAAAAACCTTTGTTTTTCCCTTTGAAACAAAGAACTTAACATTGTTATTTCCTATTCGTGCAAATCCAAGAACATTCAAAGGCAGTAGCTCAAATCCTAAACCCACACTTCAGGTTCAAGGTAAGTCTTTCTGACTTTTCTTATTTTTCATTCTGAACATCATTAAACATGTAACTATCATAGTATTAATGTTGTCCATACCACTACGTAAGTAGAAAGACTCTGGATCAGAGCTTTCTGATCATGGCTAGACTTAGGATCAGGATCATAACTTCCATAAATTGTTGTGCTTTTATCCTTCTGATTTGCTGTTTGCTGAAAACTGAATAACTTATCATTGTGCTGATTGATGTAAGAAAAGAGTTGAAATGTAACACAGAACTTCTGTTTTTCACTCACCATTCTAACACATAGAACTTCTAGGATTTTCTCACTGTTTAAGCACACAGAACTTCTGAGTTCTCTGCACTGCATTAACACTTAGAACTTTTGATTATTACATATTGATAATACACTAAACTGTTGATGTTTATTCACTATTTTTAGCATAGCACAAAACTTCTGACTTTTGGCTCACTGTCTGAATACCACCCAGAATTTTTGTGTTTTCCCTCTAACGTTTCTTGCAGGACCTCAGAGTTTACCAACTCAGAACTTCTGATGCACATTGACGTTTCCTGTTGAGTCACAACGCTCCTGACTCCAGAACTTCTGATCCCTGTGGTTCCGCTCGTAGCAGCACGTTTTTTTTAACTCTTTCATTTATTTTCCCTTTTATCATTTTTTATATTAACCCTTTTTTTATTAACATAAAAAGACATAAAAATATTTTCTTTTATTATTTAATTAACTTAAGACTAAAAAAACCATTTTCTAAACAAGTCCTTTTTCTTTCTTAATATTGTACATTTTAATATGGTTGTAATAGTAACTTAGGATTTAATTTCATTTGCAACCCCCATTCATAAAAATGTACCCCCATCCCCCTAATGATTGTAATAGCGTAGGATATTAAGTATTCCGCACTTTTGTCGCTTTAAAATATATTGCTAGTAAATAGGATGTATGGCAAGATAAAATCAAAAAATAGATGACTTTCAAATACAAGACAAAATACATGCAAACTAACACACTATTCACATATGCACCCTTAAGGTTAACTCCACTTGTTTCCTAAAAAATGGTCATGTTATGCATGTGGGTGTCTTAGAAAAAAAAACAATCGAAATACAACATCATAGTCCCTCGATGACGCTATAAATATGGCCTTTCAAAAATGATCTTAGTCCCTAAAAGAAAAGTGCTAAGTTATCTCACAACATTGCTATCATGGTCATACGATGACCCAATGCCCGTCCCTTTACATCCAACGATGGGATTTCTTACCAAAACAATGGTAAGATATCAAAATCTAAAGGAGGAGGAAAAGAACATCTAAGACCTTTTGAGTAGGTAGATTACTCCTAGTTGCTTGCTCAATTTCAAAATAAACATCCTTTCTATTTTCAAAAACAATCACATACACTTTCAAAACACTTTCCAACGTGAAATATTTTCAAAAGCTCAACACTTTGTATACGTTCTTACGAACGAGAACTATTACAAAGTTTTCCTAAACGATGGAGCCTTTTCAAAATACTTTCAAAAACCACACAAAGCACACTTTTCAAACAAAAGCAAGTGATCTAGTGAGTAACTAAGAGCCCATGGAAAACCATGGATGAAAAGGATGCTAATACCTTCCCTTTTCATAATCTACCCACCGAACTCAAGAAACAATCTCAAAGGTCTTTCCTGTGCTTTTTCACCTTTCCTCTTTGGATAAAAGAAAATTTGGTGGCAACTCTTGCTAAACCGCAACATTTGCGAATACAAACGCAAAACCTCAAGTCAATTCTCCCACCGTATCACAAAGACCAATTTTAAACTTGTTTTAAATGATTCCTAAGACCTCTAATGCAGGGGAGTTCCACAAGACATAAGGATATCGTCCACCATACTTAAATGCTAGCTTTCCGAGATTTGACATCATGCAAAACATCTAATAGTGAAGTTGCACTCACAAGTCTTCCATCAGAGGACCAAACATATTGAGATAGACTGTCACTTTGTCAGAGAGAAGATCGAGTCAGGCGACATTGCCACAAGCTTTGTCAACTCAAATGATCAATTAGCTGATATGTTTACAAAATCCCTTCGAAACCCCAGAACTAATTATATATGTAACAAGCTTGGTGCATTTGACTTATATGCTCAATCTTGAGGAGGAGTGTTGATAATTATATATGTATATAAAGAGAATATTCTCTAGAATATTCCTTATAGCATTCCTTAGTGTATTCTAGAATAGAATAGAATATCTATGTAATTAATACTAGGATTTATATTTTCTCCTATATAATGCATCTTCCGTTGTGCTATTCAGACACATGGCTTATTCAAATGTATATTAGCCTCTTGTATTTCAACAAACATCATTGTATATGTTACTGGTTTTGTCTCGATCAAAATTTTATTTTGTCATGATTAACAATATTACATGTTCTGTCATGAACATTAATATGCCTCTATCAAGATTAATTATATGCATCTGTCATGATCAACTATTATGGGACATCATTATATGCCTCAAAATTGCACAAGAAAATTCTATTGCATTCCATTGCAGTCAATAAGTTACATTATGACACGTCAATCATACACATTACTTTACTAAGAGAGATCGTTAGATTTGTTCATAAGCTTTATAATTTATATCAATATAGAAATCAAGAACATAACTCTAAATAAAACCCTTAAACCCATACCCCCAAATACAATTATAAGAATGAAAGCAGAAGCGTACATTAATTTTCCATTGAGAATCATCGAAGGTTTGCAGATATTTAATCTTCCAATTTATAGAGTTTCTTATGGCTCATTGATTCTCCTCTGATGGGGATGAAGAGAGAATTCCTAATAAGCCATTTTTCATTGTCTACAAATGGGGATCATAACCCCTATAAATAACCTTAGGGTTATTTCTTAGTTTTCGATATTCTAATTGGCCCTTTATCAAATTAGATATTGAGTTATGGTATCTACACAATTACCTTTCATGATATTTATGCTTTTAGTCACAAACTTATTATTAATTAGACTACTACAACTTTGGCTAATTACATAATGACCCTAACACATGCACCAATATTATTATGACCTAAATATTCTAACAATCTCCCACTGGTCACATATGTAATCATACACATGTGTTAGACTTTATAAGCTCAAAATTTGTCATTATATTCTTTAAACATGAAATGTGACAAACTAAATGACATATGTAACACGGTGGGAGAAATGACTTGGGTGTTTTTGTGTTTGATTGCAATTGTTGTGGATAGCAAGAGTCTCCACCGACTTTTCTTTTATCCAATAAGGAAAGGGTGAATAGAACAGGAAAGACCTTCGAGATTATTTCTTGAGTTCGGGGGGTAGGTTATGAAAAGGGAAGGTATTAGCACCCTTTTCATTCGTAGTTATCTACGGGATATTAGTTGCTTGCTAGATCACTTGCTTTTGTTTGAAAATGTGCTTGTGGTGTGGGTTTGAAAATATTTTGAAAACGTCTTTGTAATGATTCTCGTCTCTATAAGAATGCGTACGAAGTGTTAGTTTTGAAAATAGTTCAAAGAGGTGTTTGTGGAAGGTGTTTTTTGAAATTGATTTTGAAAAGTGTCTTTGTAATGATTCTCGTCTCTATAAGAATGCGTACAAAGAGCTTTGTCTTTTGAAAATGTTTCAATTGAAAGTGTTGGTGTGGAAAAATGTTTTTGTTGTGAGCAAGTGAGCAACTATGATAATTCTACCTACTCAAAAGGTCTAATGTTATTTTCCTCCTCCTTTAGAGGTGGCTATCTTACCATTGATTTGGTAAGAAGCCTCATCGTTGGATGTGAAGGGACGGCATGGGTCGTTTATATAGTCATAGAAGGCAACCTATGAGACGCTTTATCAGTTTTCATGTAGGGACTAGATCGTTTACCGAAGGAAACATTGAGGGTCGTCGAGGGACTACGATCTTTTATCGAGGGTCTTTGCTAAAACTCCCATATTTAAGGGACGTGACTATTTTCCGAGGCAACAAGGGGGATTACCCTAGAGGTGCATGTGTGCAAAGTGTGTTTGATTGCATGCATTTTGTCTTTGATTAGGGTGGTCTACTTGTTATTTTTATCTTTCCATACATCCTGATTACTAACATTTGTATAAAGTAATAAAATTACAGAAGATAAATATCCTACACTATTACAACCATATTGAATAGAAAGAAAATGTAAAGACAAAACAAAATAAAAGAAGGAAAAATGAGTGCTTCGATTTGGGCAGCAGTGTCCCTTCGATTATGCTCTTCTGGGTTTCCTTAGATTTGTCCTGGAAGTCAGCATGTGCAGGCAGCCTTCAATTCATGCTTCTGGCTGCTTCTTTCGATTGGGTTTAGCAGTCAGCGTGAGAGGCAGCCTTCAATTCCTCCTTCTGGCTGCTTCTTTCGATTGGGCCAAGGAATCAGTGTGAACACCTTTCGTTTCTCCCTTCTTGCTCCTTTGTTTGGACTCTGAAGCAGTGAGGGGGATGAAGTCTGAGGCTTCGTTTCACACAAAAATCCTTCTTTCATTTGGGGCCTATACTGGTTAGTTCTACCATATACTTGGACAAGAAAAGCAAACGAAAAGGGCAGAAACAAAAAATGAACAAATGTTATATACATGCTTGAAACGAAAGAAAATGACTATTCACATGTTATGCTAGAAATGAAAGGTTCAAGGTTAAGAGAAACTTACCTTGTTTCTGAAGTCGATGCTTCTGGACCTTGAGTCATTGGACTAGATGCTCCTGGATTTGAAGGAAAGAAACATGTGTGGTGTTTCTTTGACTAGATTCAAAGGTCAAGAAGAGTGGGGTTGTGTTTGTTATTTCTGGATTCAAAGGAGAAGAATAGGTGTAGTGTTCCTTCTGCTGGATTTGAAAAAATAACAAGCGTGGGGTTGTTCCTGAATTCAAAAGGGAAAAGAAACAGGTGTTGTGTTTCTAGCGTTGGATTCGAAAGGGACAGAAACAAAGGTATGGTCTTTTGAATTTGGGTTTGATAATGTGTTAAGTGTTTGATGATTTTCACACAATCAAAGTTTTCCCAGCTACCAAAAGACTTTGGATGTGTTGTCCAGCCCCTTAGACGTGTTATGGAGCCTCTTATTTATAGATGAAGTTGGCTAAGGTTTAGGAGGGAAAACAAAACAATTTGAACAAATTGGGTATACTGTTTTTGTAGCTTTCGAGGGGCAGTATTGTATGCCATTTTGGTGCAAGAATAGGGGCAGTATTGCAGGACTGTTGTGTAACAGTTTTGGAGCGTTATGGCTATTGTATCAGGACAGAACTTGGCACCAAGCATATTTGAATATTTCATATCCTTTGATTCCAACCTTCGACCAGATTCCTCTTCAGACAACAATATTTGTTTCCAATCAAAGTGTCTTTCGAATGGGCCCTTTTTGTATGTTCCTTCGAATGTGCCAGTTGTGAGTGTCATAGCGCAGAAACTATGTGTGTCGAAATAAACTATTTCGAAGGGAGATACTGCCGAGTCGAAGCTAGTATGAAAGTAGCCAATGCTTTGTGGGCTCCATTTCCTTGTGAATTCTAGCCATGGGGAAGCTTTTGCCTTATGCATACTGGCCTGAAGGAAGTCCCGGCTTTTGTGAATCGAAGGAATCATGCAAGGGGCAAATGGCTTCTGAATCGAAGGAAGCCAGTATGAAGCCACTACCTTCTGAATCGAAGGACACCAACAGGAGGCCCTTCCCTTTTTGAATCAAAAGTGGCTATTTCAAATGCCCAGTCGAAGCTAGTTGAAGATAGGTGTTTCCTGCCCTGTGGATCGAAGCTAGCTGCTTTGAAGGAACCCTTTTTCCTTGTGGATCGAGGCATGCATAAGGAAGGAGTTGCCTTATGGATCGAAGGAGGAACAAAGTATGCTATTGTCTTATGGATCGAAGGAGGAATGAAGGGTGCCATAGTCCAATCGAAGCAGTCTTGAAAGAGACTAAAGTCCAAACGAAGCAAGGTAAATCGAAGAAGGCTTGAAGGAGACCAAAGTCCAATCGAAGCCTTGTGAATCAAAGTAAACTTGTTTTTCTTGAAAAAAATCATTTTACCTGCTTTGCCCTTTTTTAACAGTTTCTTCTTTAACTTGATGCTGGAAAATCCAATTGTACTTGTGCAAGCTTGAATTTTTGAGAACCCTTGTGAGAAATCCCTTGAGAAAAGAGAGGGCAAATTTTAAGGTACAATAGATGCCCCTGTTCAATCTTCTTAAATTCGAAGAGTTAGATTGGCGAGTCTGCCATTCATGATTTGAAGGTGAAATATGATTGAACAATAGAGTGCCCAAAAATTTGCACTCGATGATGTGGTGGTTAATTGCGTAGGGAAATGGGCTTCAAGATGCCATTTGGAAAGTTATCGGAGATGGACAAACACATGCCATCCAAAGTAGTTTTTGAAAAAAATTAGACTGAGTCTAAGCTTGACCTCAACTGGAAAAGAATCAGAATAAATCTCTGGTTGATTTAAACTGAACCAGAGGAAATGTATACCGGAACGAAATCAGAATAAACCATTGATGGATTTAGACTGAACCAGCAGAGGTCTTGAATATTCTTTAACTGGAAAAGAATCAGAATAAATATTTGGAGCGATTTATCTGAACTAGAGAAAGTGTCTACTGGAACGGAATCAAGATAAACTATTAATCGATTTAAACTGAACCAGCAGAGGTCTTGAATATTCTTTAACTGAAAAAGAATCAGAATAAATCTTTGGAGCGATTTATCTGAACCAGAAAAAGTCTCTACCAGAACGGAATCAGGATAAACCATTGATCGATTTAAACTGAACCAACATAGGTCTTGAATATTCTTTAACTGGAAAACAATCAGAATAAATCTATGGAGAGATTTATCTGAACCAGAGAAAGTGTCTACCAGAACAGAATCAGGATAAACCACTGATCGATTTAAACTGAACCAGCAGAGGTCTTGAATTTTCTTTAACTGGAAAAGAATCAGAATAAATCTTTGGAGTGATTTATCTGAACCAGAGAAAGTGTCTACTAGAACGAAATCAGGATAAACTATTGATCGATTTAAATTGAACCAGCAGAGGTCTTGAATATGGTTTAATTGGAAAATAATCAGAATAAATATTTGGAGCAATTTATCTGAACCAGGGAAAGTGTCTACCAGAATGGAATCATGATAAACCATTGATCAATTTAAACTAAACCAGCAGAGGTATTGAATATTATTTAACTGGAAAAGAATCAGAATAAATCTTTGGAGTGATTTATCTAAACCAGAGAAAGCGTCTACCGGAAAGGAGTCAGGATAAACCATTGATCATTTTAAACTGAACCAGCATAGGTCTTGAATATTCTTTAACTGGAAAAGAATCAGAATAAATATTGGGAGCGATTAAGCTGGACCAGTGAAAGTGTCTACCGTAACGGAATCAGGATAAACAATTTAATGATTTAAACTGAACCAGCAGAGGCCTTGAATACTCTTTAACTGGAAAAGAATAAGAATAAATCTTTGGAGAGATTTATCTGAACCAGAGAAAGTGTCTACCAGAACTGAATCAGGATAAATCATTGATAAACTTAAACTGAACCAGCAGAGGTCTTGGATAATCTTTAACTGGAAAAGAATCAAAATAAATATTTGGAGCGATTTATCTAAACCAGAGAAAGTGTCTACCGGAACAGAATTAGGATAAACCATTGATCGATTTAAACTGAACCAGCAGAGGTCTTGAATATTCTTTAACTGGAAAAGAATCAGAATAAATCTTTGGAGCGATTTATCTGAACCAAAGAAAGTGTCTACTAGAACAGAATCTGGATAAACTATTGATCAATTTAAACTGAACCAGCAGAGGTCTTGAATATTCTTTAATTGGAAAAGAATCAGAATAATTATTTGGAGCAATTTATATGAACCAGGGAAAGTGTCTACAGGAACGAAATCAAGATAAACCATTAAACAATTTAAACTGAACCAGCAGAGGTCTTGAATATTCTTTAACTGGAAAATAATCAGAATAAATCTTTGGATTGATTTATCTAAACCAGAGAAAGTGTCTACCGAAAAGGAATCAAGATAAACCATTGATCGATTTAAACTGAACCAACATAGGTCTTGAATATTCTTTAACTGGAAAAGAATTAGAATAAATCTTTGGAGCGATTTAGCTAAACCAGAGAAAGTGTCTACTGTAATGGAATCAGGATAAACAATTGATCGATTTAAACTGAACCAGCAGAGGCCTTGAATACTCTTTAACTGGAAAAGAATCAGAATAAATCTTTGGAGCGATTTATCTGAACCAGAGAAAGTGTATATCGGAACGGAATCAGGATAAACCATTGATCGATTTAAACTGAACTAGCAGAGGCCTTGAATACTCTTTAATTGGAAAAGAATCAGAATAAATTTTTGAAGTAATTTATCTGAACTAGAGAAAGTGTCTACCGGAACAGAATTAAGACAAACCGTTGATGGATTTAAATTGAACCAACAGAGGTCTTGTATAATCTTTAATTGGAAAAGAATCATAATAAATCTTTGGAGAGATTTATCTGAAATAGAAAAAGTGTCTACTGGGAATCCGGATAAACCATTGATCGATTTAAATAGAACCAGCAGGGGCCTTGAATACTCTTTAACTGGAAAAGAATTAGAATAAATATTATTGCGATTTATCTGAACCAGAAAAAGTATCTTCCCGGAAAGGAATCATGATAAAGCATTGATCGATTTAAACTGAACTAGCAGAGGCCTTGAATACTCTTTAATTGGAAAATAATCCGAATAAATCTTTGAAGCGGTTTATCTGAACCAGAGAAAGTGTCTACTGGAACAGAATCAGGATAAACCATTGATGGATTTAAACTGAACCAGCAGAGGTCTTGTATAATCTTTAATTGGAAAAGAATCAGAATAAATCTTTGGAGAAATTTATCTGAACAAGAGAAAGTGTCTATCGGAACGGAATCATGATAAACCATTGATCGATTGAAATTGAACCAGCAGAGTCTTGGATAATCTTTAACTGGAAAAGAATCAGGATAAATCTTTGGAGAGATTTATCTGAACTAGAAAAAGTGTCTACCAGAACTGAATCAGGATAAATCATTGATCGATTTAAATTGAACCAACATAGGTCTTGGATAATCTTTAACTGGAAAAGAATCAAAATAAATATTTAGAGCAATTCATCTGAACCAAAGAAAGTGTCTACCGGAATAGAATCAGGATAAACCATTGATCGATTTAAGCTGAACCATCAGAGGTCTTGAATATTCTTTAACTGGAAAAGAATCAGAATAAATCTTTGGAGAGATTTATCTGAACCAAAGAAAGTGTCTACAAGAACGGAATCAGGATAAACTATTGATCGATTTAAACTGAACCAACAGAGGTCTTGAAAATTCTCATTGGAAAAGAATCAGAATAAATATTTGGAGCAATTTATCTGAACCAGGGAAAATGTCTACCGGAACGGAATCATGATAAACCATTGATCGATTTAAACTGAACCAGCAGAGGTCTTGAATATTCTTTAACTGGAAAAGAATCAGAATAAATCTTTGGAGTGATTTATCTGAACCACAGAAAGTGTCTACCGGAAATGAATCAAGATAAACCATTGATCGATTTAACTGAACCAGCATAGGTCTTGAATATTCTTTAACTGGAAAAGAATTAGAATAAGTCTTTGGAGTGATTTAGCTGAACCAGAGAAAGTGTATACCGTAACGGAATCAGGATAAACAATTGATCGATTTAAACTGAACCAGCAGAGGCCTTGAATACTCTTTAACTGGAAAAGAATCAGAATAAATCTTTGGAGCGATTTATCTGAACCAGAGAAAGTGTCTACCGGAACAGAATGAGGATAAACCATTGATCGATTTAAACTGAACTAGCAGAGGCCTTGAATACTCTTTAATTGGAAAAGAATCAGAATAAATTTTTTAAGCAATTTATCTGAACCAGAGAAAGTTTCTACCAGAACAAAATCAGGATAAACCATTGATGGATTTAAACTGAACTAGCAGAGGTCTTGTATAATCTTTAATTGGAAAAGAATCATAATAAATCTATGGAGCGATTTATCTGAATCAGAGAAAGTGTCTATCGTAACGGAATCAGGATAAACCATTGATCGATTTAAATTGAACCAGCAGAGGCCTTGAATACTCTTTAACTGGAAAAGAATCAGAATAAATCTTTGGAGCGATTTATATGAACCAGAGAAAGTGTCTACCGGAACGGAATCAGGATAAACTATTGATCAATTTAAACTGAATTAGCAGAGGCCTTGAATACTCTTTAATTGGAAAAGAATCCGAATAAATCTTTGAAGCGATTTATCTGAACCAGAGAAAGTTTCTATCGGAACAGAATCAGGATAAACCATTGATGGATTTAAACAGAACCAGCAGAGGTCTTGTATAATTTTTAACTGGAAAAGAATGAGAATAAATCTTTGGAGCGATTTATCTGAACCAGAGAAAGTGTCTACCGGAACGGAATCATGATAAACCATTGATCGATTGAAACTGAACCAGCAGAGATCTTGAATACTCTTTAACTGGAAAAGAATCAGAATAAATATTTGGAGCAATTTATCTGAACCAGAGAAAGTGTCTACCGGAACGGAATCAGGATAAACCATTGATCGATTTAAACTGAACTAGATGAGGCCTTGAATACTCTTTAATTGGAAAATAATCCGAATAAATCTTTGAAGCGATTTATCTGAACCAGAAAAAGTGTCTATCGGAACCGAATCAGGATAAACCATTGATGGATTTAAACTGAACCAACAGAGGTCTTGTATAATCTTTAATTGGAAAAGAATCAGAATAAATCTTTGGAGTGATTTATCTTAACCAGAGAAAGTGTCTACCGGAACGGAATTATGATAAACCATTGATCGATTGAAATTGAACCAGCAGAGGTCTTGGATAATCTTTAACTGGAAAAGAATCGGGATAAATCTTTGGAGAGATTTATCTGAACCAGAGAAACTGTCTACCAGAACTGAATCAGGATAAATCATTGGTCGATTTAAACTGAACCAGCAGAGGTCTTGGATAATCTTTAACTGGAAAAGAATCAAAATAAATATTTGGAGCGATTTATCTAAACCAGAGAAAGTGTCTACCGGAACAGAATTAGGATAAGCCATTAATCGATTTAAACTGAACCAGCAGAGGTCTTGAATATTCTTTAACTGGAAAATAATCAGAATAAATCTTTTGAGCGATTTATCTGAACCAAAGAAAGTGTCTACTAGAACGGAATCAGGATAAACTATTGATCGATTTAAACTGAACCAGCAGAGGTCTTGAATAATCTTTAATTGGAAAAGAATCAGAATAAATATTTGGAGCAATTTATCTGAACCAGGGAAATTGTCTATCGAAACGGAATCATGATAAACCATTGATCGATTTAAACTGAATCAGCAGAGGTCTTGAATATTCTTTAACTGGAAAAGAATCAGAATAAATCTTTGGATTGAGTTATCTGAACCAGAGAAAGTGTCTACCGGAAAGGAATCAGGATAAACCATTGATCGATTTAAACTGAACCAGCATAGGTCTTGAATATTCTTTAACTGGAAAAGAATTAGAATAAATCTTTGGAGCAATTTAGCTAAACCGGAGAAAGTGTCTACCGTAACGGAATCAGGATAAACAATTGATCGATTTAAACTAAACCAGCAGAGGCTTTGAATAATCTTTAACTGGAAAAGAATCAAAATAAATCTTTGGAGCGATTTATCTGAACCAGAGAAAGTGTCTACCAGAATGGAATCAGGATAAACTATTGATCGATTTAAACTGAACTAGCAGAGGTCTTGTATAATCTTTAATTGGAAAAGAATCATAATAAATCTTTGGAGCGATTTATCTGAACTAGAAAAAGTGTCTACTGGGAATCAGGATAAACCATTGATCGATTTAAATAGAACCAGCAGAGGCCTTGAATACTCTTTAATTGGAAAAGAATCAGAATAAATATTTGGAGCGATTTATCTGAACCAGAGAAATTGTCTTCCCGGAACGGAATCAGGATAAAGCATTGATCGATTTAAACTTAACTAGCAGAGTCCTTGAATACTCTTTAATTAGAAAATAATTCGAATAAATCTTTGAAGCGGTTTATTTAAACCATAGAAAGTGTCTACCGGAACAGAATCAGGATAAACCATTGATGGATTTAAACTGAACCAGCAGAGGTCTTGTATAATCTTTAATTGCAAAAGACTCAAAATAAATCTTTGGAGCAATTTATCTGAACAAGAGAAAGTGTCTACTGGAACGGAATCATGATAAACCATTGATCGATTGAAATTGAACCAGCAGAGTCTTGGATAATCTTTAACTGGAAAAGAATCAGGATAAATCTTTGGAGAGATTTATGTGAACCATAGAAAGTGTCTACCAGAACTGAATCAGGATAAATTATTGATTGATTTCAACTGAACCAGCAGAGGTCTTGGATAATCTTTAACTGGAAAAGAATCATGTGATACGGTGGGAGAACTGACTAGTGTTTTGCGTTCGTATTCGCACTTGTGCGGTTGAGCAAGAGTCGCCACCGACTTTTTATTTTATCCTGAAGGAAAGGTTAAAAAAGCACAGCAAAAACCTTTTGAGATATTTCTTGGGTTCGGGGGGTAGATTATGAAAAGGGAAGGTATTAGCACCCTTTTCATCCATGGTTATCCATGGGCTCTTAGTTACTTGGTTTTTTAGATCACTTGCCTTGATTTTCGATTGCTTGAAAATGGTGTGTGTGTGAGTGCTTTTGAAAATGTTTTGGAAGAAGATGCCTTGTCTTAGGCTAACCTTGTAACAATTCTTTACTCGAATATTTTACAAAGGCGTGTACCTTTTTGAAAAGATGTTTCAAAATGTTTCGAGAGTTTGTTTGAAAGTGTCGTGGATTGTGGTTTTTGAAAAGAAGGCAAGTGTTTTTGCAAGTTGATCTCAAGTAACTAAGAGTTTTGTCTACCCTATTGTACTCAAAGGTTTTTGTTATGTTTTAACCCCTTTTTAACAATTTTGTTCCACCATTGGATTTGGTGGACAATCTTGCATTTAGGAAGTTTATTCGGGACGGGCGCGGGTCATCGTATGGACCATGAATGCAATGTTGCCAAGTGTCTTCGGCAATTTGTTTTGAAGGGACTATGATCATTCTGTTTAGGCAACATTTTGAGAGACTTATGATCATTTGAAATTGTTTTGCCAAAGATACTCGACGTGCAAGCATGGCCCATTTTGGAAGGCAACATGTGGGATTACCCTAGAGGGTGCAAGTGTGGTTGTGTATTGATTTCATGTATTTGTCTTGTATTAGGTTATCTAGCGCTCGATTTTATGTACATGCAAACCCTAGGTCTAACCATGGTATAATTGGAAAACTGTAAATTGCGGAAATGTAAATCTACGCTATTACAAAATGGTATCCGGGAGTGGGGGTACATATGTATGAATGGGGATGAGACTTATAGTATCCAATAAGTTACAACCAAATCGAATTTGCGATCAAATGTAAATATCGAATATACAGATATAAGATAAACAAATGTGTATAGGGCAATGTGAATGTATTGTGTAAGTGTACAAGTATATGAGATTATTTACAAATGCGACAAGGTGAAATTAATGTATATCAGGGTATTTATTTAGCCTAAAGGATAATTAAGCGTTTATTTAATTATTGATCTTGTATTTCTTTTAATATGCACAAAAGAAAATGTTTTAATTGTATGTTCAAGTTTTAATTAAATTATGAAAATGATGTTTTAAGAAAATATTTCTAGGTGTTAATTATGTATAAAAAAAGAGTATATTTTCATGTGTTATGTACAAAAATGTTTTAAGAAATTAAATTATGCAAAAAATATATATTTACTTAGTATGTACAAAATATATTTTAATTAAAAGGATGGAAAGGTATTTTCAATTTTAAATATATGATGTAGAAAAAATGTATTTTTATGTGTTATGTACAAAATATTTTAATTAAAAAAAGAATTATGCAAAATGTAGGTTCACTTATTATGTACAAATTAGAATAAGTTTTAATAGAAGAAAGTATTTTAAACAAACATATTTTTAGGAATTTGGTATTAATGTATTAGTATATCAATTAAATGTTAATTTAAGAAAACAAATTATATTTTTTGTACAAAAGAAAAGATAATTTTAAATATAGAGAAAACAAATTTCTAAGTGAATCAATAAAAGAGAATATTGTTAATGTTTGTATTTTGTTAATTAAAAAGAAAGAATAACGTTTTTTTTTCACAACTGAACTGAAAACAAAAGAAGAAATGGGCCATAGACAGTTCAAGGGTATGAGGCCCACGCTTAGGTCCAGCAACGTTTTAGGGTTTGCATTCGTTCATTTGGAGACAAAGGTTTAGGGTTTGCAGCGGTGCGTCTTGGGGTTTCGTTGTCTTCTCCGTTCATCTTTGGCCATTCTGAATGCTGAAACGTAAGCTTCCGCCCAGAGCCACCAGCGACCTCCACCTCTTTCTCCTCCCAACGACGTCATCATGGCGATCGATCTAAGGTACAAATATTCTCCTAATTTCGTTAGGGTTTTTACGATTTTGCGTGTTTGTGATTTTTTGATTATTGATTCTTACTCCAATTTATTGTTGTGTCTTGAGGCATATGGTAGAATCAAGAGAAGAGGGAAAACTACCTGGATGGAGGGAAGGAAGAGGAGGAGGGTGCTCAGGAGGCTCAGCGCTGGAGGGCTTGTACGATGAAGCTGGCTTTGGAAGACACTTGGTACTTCTGTATCTTTTCTCCCTTGCTTATGGTTTCGTGATGATCTGAACTGAAAACCTGATTTTGATATTCATCTCTTTCCTCTTCTTCTATGCCACTGTATATTTGTTGCTTTTGATGCTTCCCGGAGTTTTATGTTGGCCACTGATGTATTTACTGAGGCTTGCTTTGAGTGGCCTACTGCTTTTCCTCTTCTCTTACAGTTGCCCTGAACTTGCCTGATATATGTGATTGCTTCTTTTCGTTTCTGAATTTTCCTCTGCTTACATGCTTAATGTTGTATGATAGCCCGATGATGAAGAAATTCTGAGGGCTTGAGGGTTTTGATTTGGGAATGCTTCTTTCTTCTTCTCTTACAGTTGCCTAGAACTTTCATATGCTTTTGAATATGCTGAGCTTGTTGCCCGATGATGCGTCTACTGAGGGCCTAGAGTTGGTCCCGTATGCTTGAGTATGCCTTGTGTTTATCCTAAGTTGCCTTGTGTTTTGAATGTTGGAGAAATTCTGAAGGCATTTGGTTAGGCTTCGGGCAAGATGAGGTTTGAGGCCTCAGCTGGTGTTTTGGCTGAAGGTTTTTAGTCATTGACAGGCATGGTGAGGCTTGGCCTGAACTGGTGTTTGTATATGTTTTTTATGGTTTATGCAGGTATGGTTGGTTTTAAGGTTTGAACTGGTTTTAAGGTTTTAGCAGGTACGATGCTGAGGCAGTTTTGCTGGTTTAGGTAATGGTTAGGACAAGTTTTTTATGTTTTTTCAGGGATTTGTATGCTTGATAGGTTAAAAGGCTTAGCAGGTTTTGCATGTGCAGTAGGCTATGTTGGTTAGTATGGTTTCAGCAGGTGAGCTTGGCCTGGTTTTTACTGATGCAGGTTTTTGGGTTTAGACATATGCTGGTATGTTTGTAGTGGTTCTGCCTTGGTTTGGATAATGCAGGTTCTGGTTCTTTTGTTTTGTTGGTTTTTGACAGTTATGATGTTGAGGCAATTTTGTATCTCAGTTTTTGTATATCTTTTTTTCTTGGACTGTGTTTGTTCTTGTGTTATATCTTTTTTTCTATCTATCCTGCCTATCCTGCCTAAGCCTGAAAACCTGCCTCTATCTCTTCTTTTTTCTCTCTCTATAGTACAGTTGGATATGTTATAATATGATTCTTTTCTGTACTTTTTTCTGAAAGGGCTCTCTGATGGGAAATGATGAAAAAAAGTTTGCTTGCATATCATGCTTTCCCCTGCATATTTGATCTCTTCTTTGACAGCTTTTGTACTTTTTGATTTCTTTCAAAATCTTCTCTTGACAGCTTTTGTGTAGACTCTTTGATACTTTGACAGTAAATTGCACTTTTTGATCTTTGATAGAAAGTTGTAATTGGATTTTCAGTTTGGTTTGAACTTACTTCTGAACTATGCAGTTTGACATTTTAAAATTATGCATTTTGACATTTTGCATTCATGATAAAATTCTTCCCTCTTTGTGAACCGGGAGAAATCCCGTGATTTGCAGAGAGGGTTAACTGATCCCAATCAGTGGCCCTTAATGATGACTGCAAACTTTATCTGCCTTTTCGATTTAACTGCTTTTTGACTTTTCTCTTTTTCTTTTGCAAATGAAAAATGGAATACCGGAGCGAAGTGAAGAATGAAGAGATTAGGGACTTAGAAAATGTTTAGAAAAAATAGGATAGTTTTTATTTTCAATTTAATTATTGTAAACCATTATTATTTTAAATACTTCGTAAATAAATACTTGTATCCAAATAATAATTGTAACAAATATTAAATATGAAATAAAAATTCTTATTGATTCATTTAATTCTTTTCAATTCGTTTTCAATTATTTACTTATTATTCATGGTTCCTTAAATTAAAATAAATGAAAGTTAAATTTCAGATATTTAATCCTTAGAACAATAAATAATCAGTTAAACATTGATTCTTCTTCGATCAAAATAAATGAACTTGACGTCTCCATTATTCAAAGCAACGCACAGTCGAACAAAATAACTGATCAGACGCAATCCTTTCTTATTGATTTCTCGCTAAGTACTGTAGATCCAAACTGCATATTTCTTTTGACTGGCTCAAATAAAACAACATGAATTCAACCCAACTGCCTCTTTTACTGATTAAATCAAAACAATGCGAATTTAACCCGAATCTCGGAATAACCTGCAAAGTGCTGTGGAACTTTAATTTGCTGAGAATATGCCCATAAAACCTTAATTCCTGATTCAATGCCAAAGAACGTCTGCCTGATCAAAATGCGCCAGAACCAACCAAAACCCTAAGCCAACTGCTTGAACTGTTCTAGGGCCATGAAAACCAGTAAAACCCTAATTTTTGTTTGACTGACGAGAAAAGTCCGTTTGTCCGATTCTTGAGTCAGTTTTGAAAAGTCAGGAAATGCTTGAAATTGTTATCTTTTGTGAAAAAATGCGAGGGCAAATTTTGGGGTACAACAGTTGCCCCTGTTCAATCTTCTTGGACCTGAAGAGTTAGATTGGCAAGTTTGCCTTTCGCGACTTGAAGGTAAAAGAAGATTGGACACTGAAGTGCCCAGAAAATTTGCGCTCGGCGATATGATGGTAGAGGTGAATGGGCTTAAAGATGCCATTTGGTGATGGGCTTAAAGATGCCATCTGGTGCGATTAGAATCTTGTCGGGGAATGGGCTTAGAGATGCCATCTGAGAATGGGCTTAAAGATGCCATCTGGTGACTGCTGGTAGGAGGATGGGCTTATAGATGCCATCTGGTTATGTTGAACTGTGTGTCAATGGTGAGTGGACAAGTATCAGAAGGGCATCCATGTTTTGGAACGTCTCTGAATTAGGGGTCCGAGTAAGCAACAGGTTGACGTCCATGTCTGGAGAACCCGTAAACTATTTTCAGGAGTTGAGATTGTACAAGCAATAGAGCAACGTCCGTTGTTGGGAAGCGTCCGTAAACTGAACAAGTTGGTAGATTGACATCCGTTGTAGGGAAGAATCCGTAAACTATTTTCAGAAGTTGAGAAGAGTCTGAACAAGTTGGTAGATTGACATCCGTTGTAGGGAAGAATCTGTAAACTGTTTTGAGAAGAGTCTGAACAAGTTGGTCGATTGACATCCGTTGTAGGGAAGAATCTGTAAACTGTTTTCAGAAGTCTTGAAGTTGAAGAGGAACCGGTGTAGGGCTTCCTGATGATGCGTCTGAATGAACCTGGAATAAGTATCAGAATGTCGCCGTGTCCGGGTCACATCTGAACTATTTCTGGATGAATCTTGGGAGATGATCTGTGTCTGTCAACTGATCTTACCTGAAAAGGAAAAGGGTTAGTTGTATGCAATGTTATGATGCATGATTCAATATACGTGACATTAATGTTTATGACATGAATGTGATGAATGCGCATGTAAGCTGATGAGCTAATCTTGCTGAGGATAAAGGAATCCGTGATGGCTGAAGATAAAAGCATTTTGACTGCTGCCGGGGAAAATAAATCCTTGGCTGCTGCTGGGGAAGAGAATTCCTGATGACCTCTACTGGGAAGTTCCAAATTAGTAGACTCATACTGGGGAGGTAAGATTGAGAATCTTCAGCTCGGCGGGCAGTAACTCTGGCGACTTCACTGGGGAACTCAAGATTTGCCCTCTCCAAAACTCTGTGGGGAGAAGGTTCGAGGGTCTGGCTCCGCTGGGGATTGATAATTTGAAGTTTTAGCTTTGCTGGGGATAATGAAACTTGACTCTGAGTGGAGCTAGCTTGAGAAGAATCTGAACAAGCGATAGGTTAACATCCGTTACTTGGAGAACCCGTGAACTGTTTTCAGACATCTTGAGATTGAATAAGCAATAGAGCCGCATCCGTTGTTGGGAAGCGTCCGTAAACTGCTTTCAAAGGTTGCATCTGAACAAGTTGATAGATTAACATCCGTTGTTGGGAAGAATCCATAAACTGTTTTCAGAAGTCTTGAAGAAGAATCTGAACAAGTGATAGGTTAACATCCGTTTACTTGGAGAACCCGTGAACTGTTTTCAGAAATCTTGAGATTGAATCAGCAATAGAGCAGCATCCGTTGTTGGGAAGCGTCCGTAAACTGTTTTCAAAGGTTGCATCTGAACAAGTTGATAGATTAACATCCGTTGTTGGGAAGAATCCATAAACTGTTTTCAGAAGTCTTGAAGAAGAATCTGAACAAGTGATAGGTTAACATCCGTTTACTTGGAGAACCCGTGAACTGTTTTCATAAATCTTGAGATTGAATCAGCAATAGAGCAGCATCCGTTGTTGGGAAGCGTCCGTAAACTGTTTCAAAGGTTGCATCTGAACAAGTTGATAGATTAACATCCGTTGTTGGGAAGAATCCATAAACTGTTTTCAGAAGTCTTGAAGAGGAACCGGTGTAGGGCTTCCTGAAGATGAGCTTGTGTAAAACTGCATCGGCTTTGAACACTTTTGACATTCGAATGCCCCAAGTGGTGATGTAGATAAATTCCTGGCTTATTACAGGTGTTGGTCTACAATCGGTCGTTCATAGATGTTTTCCTGGGTTGTTACAGGTGTTGATCTGGAATTCTTCAGACATGCCCTGGCTGGATACAGGAATCGAATCTGGAAACTCTTCAGACGTGCCCTGGCTAGATACAGGAATCGAGTCTGGAAATGTGGTCAACAGATATGCCCTGGCTGGATACAGGAGTCGAATCTGGAAATGTGATAGTTGATAGATATGCCCTGGCTGGATACAGGAATCGATTCTTCAAACTCTTCAGACGTGCCCTGGCTAGATACAGGAATCGAGTCTGAAAATGTGGTAGTTGATTGGTTGAACACTTTTGACATTCGAATGCCCCAAGTGGTGGTGAAGGAGTCTTGAATCAGATTACTCTGCATATTGAAAGATTTCTTGAAATCTTGACTGGACTGCCCCAGGTTAACTGAACTTTGAAAGATCTGTTGGACCTTGACTGGACTGCCCCAGGTTAATTTAATTGTGACATGCCATGCCCCTTGTTGATAGGAGATTTGATGGAAGTGTTATCCTCTTGAAGTGATTTTGACTTACTGAGAGAGTTTCCGTTCCTCCGAACATTCGTTGTATGAATTTCTTCACTGTCAAACAAAAAGGTCAAATGCAGACAGTGATATTCGAATAATGCAAAGTTTATGTTTGTCTCGAAGTTTTGAAAAATTCGTTTTTAGCAGAAAACTTTTCACAAGACAAGTCAACACAAGATTTAGAGTAAAGTCCTACAGGAGTCAGGATACCTTTTGTGACAGTATGCTTTCGAACTAACCCATGCTTCAATTAGGACTTTTGAAGGGTTGTAACGTGGCCTGGTTCACGGTTTAAGAAACAAAGGATAAAGGCTCAAAGTATATTGGTACCCACCCGCTCTTCGTGATGTTCTCCAACCTAAGCTCAGTTAATTGCGTCATACTCTGTTTTGAGTTTGGAACGACTTTTGGGCGATGGTTCACCGGTTTGAATTTGGGGAGACAGTCATCATCTCCTTTTCTTTTTCAACATTTTTTCATGTTGTTGAGGATTTTGTAATGACCTCACTATTTTGATTTTGATTTGTTATCCCTAACTTTTGCCTGACTGTTACCGTTTTTCGGGATTACTGTCAGCGGGATGCCCCAGCTTTCTTAAGCCTCCTTTATAGGTTTTGGCTTGGCGGGCTTTTCTCTTTTGAGAGATTGACTGTCTATGTGATAGGGAACCACCCTTGTTTTTTGATTCCAAAGGAATGCTTTCTTTTTTGACGTCGTTCATTGTATTATGAACTTGAGAGTTTGCGACTTCAATGCGCATTTTCTTTTGAATTAACTGAGATACTACCCTGCCCCGGGTTTATATCAAAGGTTTTGATTGTTTAGAACAGAAAACTCCTACTTCTTTGGCTCGAAGGGGTTGACTAGGGATTAACTTCCTTATAACTCCAGTGTTTGGGGATCGAAAGAAATGCCTGTACATCATCAGCAAGGTCTATTCAAAAGCATATTGTATAAGATCATGGTATTGTTTCGTCATCCTCCCTCTAAAGGCTTACATCTTTTTATCAAGAGTCAAATATCATAAAGAAAAGCATAAGAGTAGTGAAACGAATGGATGAATTCAAGACAAACATATGCAATGCATTAATGAAAACAGAGTTTAACATCAACAGATAATTGTTTGACAACAAAAGAAATTACAACTTTGAAAATTCAGAAAGAAGCAAAAGTCTTTCAGCTTGAACTTCGTCACTTCAAGTGGAGAACCCTTTAACGGAAGATCTTCATCTCGCCGTCTGGCATGAATTCCAGCACCCCAATGTCAATCAGATCTTGAATCTTGTTCTTCAAGGCCCAACAGTCGTTGGTGTCGTGTCCCGGGCTGTAGGAGTGGTAAACACAGAATGCGTCGGGATTATAGTGAGGAGAGGAGATATTGGGCTTCTGAGGAGGGTCCTTTATGGTAAGCAAATTGACCTCCAACAGGCGCTTCAGTATGAAGAATGATGGTATTTCAGTCTCCGTGAACTGTCTTCCCAACTTTTCTTGTTTACGCCGATTGCCCCGTTGACGCTGGCGAGGTTGTTGATGGGTTTGTGACCTTGAAGCAAGCAAAGGAGCTTTCCCTTTGTCTTCTTGAGTGGATGGAGGCTGAGCGGTGACTTGCTCTTCGACCTCAGATGTTTGCCCCAGTTGGTTGTTTGGAAGCAGTTGGCGGACAAGAACTCTGAGTTCCTCTTGTCTTTGAGATAGGTCTTGGATGAGAGCCATCTGGCCCACCAACTGTCCCATCACTTGGGTCCTCAATGTTGTCAAATCAAACTACAGTTCTGCCAGCTGGTCACTCCTGGCGTTGTTGGAATTCCCCAAGCCCTTGGTGAGGAGAGCTTTCATCTCTTCTTGCCCCAGAGACAAGTTCAGGAACATCTCCTGCAGCTGAGCAGTATGGTCTTGGATGTCTTTGATAGACCTTTCTAGAGCCATCTCTTGCTGAAATAAACAGCAGGAGAGTAAGGAAACCTAAGAAAGGAAAGATTGTCAAAATGCAATGCATGATATGTGGATGCATGCTTTCAAGGATCTCTTGGGGTAAACACAAGAAAATGTTAGAGGTTGAACTTTTCTCTTGGATTGGAGATCCCTGCACTGGTGGACGTCCTTCCACGAGAATCAAGCTCACCATGTCCAGTGGGTCATATCCACTGATTCAAGTTGATTGCACTTGATCTTTGATTGGAGAGCTTTGTATCGGTGGATGTCCCTCCACGAGAATCAAGCTCACCATGTCCAGTGGGTCATAGCCACTGATTCAAGTTGTTGTACTTGAACTTTGATGGTATTGGTTAGAGGAGAAACCTCTTGCCCCTTGATAGACATCTGGTTCAACGTAACCCTGCATCAACAGAACCCTCGAGATCCTTGAAATGGTTATTGAAAATGCTATGGTATGATGTCATGATGTTATGTACATGTATGCACAAGCAAGTGAGTGTATATACAGGCAACATATTCACACAAAGCAAACAAGGCCTTAGGTTTAGGCTTGCATGGGGTTCAGGTAAGTACCCTCTTGAAGTTAGTTGGCTCATCCTGTCCTAAAATAGAAACCGGGTTCTAAGGAGCTCAATATCATTGGATTGTTTTCTGTGTTCATTGTTTCGGTTTAGCCACTTACTGGCGACCAAAATATTCCAAGAAAACAATCCTCAAATGAGTGTAGTATCGAGTATCTACCAACTTCGGACTGCACCAAAGTCGGTTATCTCACTACCCCTAAAAAGGCTAAGATGGTCAATTAAGGTTTTAAGAGTTCGTTAGTGCTTCATGACATCACACAGTGGCCCCGTACTCTCCTTGACTACTCAAGGGTTACCGGTACTCACAAATATGTCACACTAACATAGCTTACTGCTTCAACCATGTCGGTATACCCCGCACAGTTCCCTCGCAGTTTTTTGCTATTTACCTAAGAAGGTGCCCCAAATCCGGGTGGAGGATTTATAACAAACCCAAACAAGGACCCAAAAAGATAAATCAATCAAATCAATCAAAGCAAGAAAGTAAAGGTGATCTAAACCCTAAGGTAACCCCACTTTTAAGAATCATATCCTGTCCCCAGCAGAGTCGCCAGTTCTGTGATACGGTGGGAGAACTGACTAGTGTTTTGCGTTCGTATTCGCACTTGTGCGGTTGAGCAAGAGTCGCCACCGACTTTTTATTTTATCCTGAAGGAAAGGTTAAAAAAGCACAGCAAAAACCTTTTGAGATATTTCGTGGGTTCGGAGGGTAGATTATGAAAAGGGAAGGTATTAGCACCCTTTTCATCCATGGTTATCCATGGGCTCTTAGTTACTTGGTTTTTTAGATCACTTGCCTTGATTTTCGATTGCTTGAAAATGGTGTGTGTGTGAGTGCTTTTGAAAATGTTTTGGAAGAAGATGCCTTGTCTTAGGCTAACCTTGTAACAATTCTTTACTCGAATATTTTACAAAGGCGTGTATCTTTTCGAAAAGATGTTTCAAAATGTTTCGAGAGTTTGTTTGAAAGTGTCGTGGATTTTGGTTTTTGAAAAGAAGGCAAGTGTTTTTGCAAGTTGATCTCAAGTAACTAAGAGTTTTGTCTACCCTATTGTACTCAAAGGTTTTTGTTATGTTTTAACCCCTTTTTAACAATTTTGTTCCACCATTGGATTTGGTGGACAATCTTGCATTTAGGAAGTTTATTCGGGACGGGCGCGGGTCATCGTATGGACCATGAATGCAATGTTTCCAAGTGTCTTCGGCAATTTGTTTTGAAGGGACTATGATCATTCCGTTTAGGCAACATTTTGAGAGACTTATGATCATTTGAAATTGTTTTGCCAAAGATACTCGACGTGCAAGCATGGCCCATTTTGGAAGGCAACATGTGGGATTACCCTAGAGGGTGCAAGTGTGGTTGTGTATTGATTTCATGTATTTGTCTTGTATTAGGTTATCTAGCGCTCGATTTTATGTACATGCAAACCCTAGGTCTAACCATGGTATAATTGGAAAATTGTAAATTGCGGAAATGTAAATCTACGCTATTACAAAATGGTATCCGGGAGTGGGGGTACATATGTATGAATGGGGATGAGACTTATAGTATCCAATAAGTTACAACCAAATCGAATTTGCGATCAAATGTAAATATCGAATATACAGATATAAGATAAACAAATGTGTATAGGGCAATGTGAATGTATTGTGTAAGTGTACAAGTATATGAGAATATTTACAAATGCGACAAGGTGAAATTAATGTATATCAGGGTATTTATTTAGCCTAAAGGATAATTAAGCGTTTATTTAATTATTGATCTTGTATTTCTTTTAATATGCACAAAAGAAAATGTTTTAATTGTATGTTCAAGTTTTAATTAAATTATGAAAATGATGTTTTAAGAAAATATTTCTAGGTGTTAATTATGTATAAAAAAAGAGTATATTTTCATGTGTTATGTACAAAAATGTTTTAAGAAATTAAATTATGCAAAAAATGTATATTTACTTAGTATGTACAAAATATATTTTAATTAAAAGGATGTAAAGGTATTTTCAATTTTAAATATATGATGTAGAAAAAATGTATTTTTATGTGTTATGTACAAAATATTTTAATTAAAAAAAGAATTATGCAAAATGTAGGTTCACTTATTATGTACAAATTAGAATAAGTTTTAATAGAAGAAAGTATTTTAAACAAACATATTTTTAGGCATTTGGTATTAATGTATTAGTATATCAATTAAATGTTAATTTAAGAAAACAAATTATATTTTTTGTACAAAAGAAAAGATAATTTTAAATATAGAGAAAATAAATTTCTAAGTGAATCAAAAAAAGAGAATATTGTTAATGTTTGTATTTTGTTAATTAAAAAGAAAGAATAACGTTTTTTTTTTCACAACTGAACTGAAAACAAAAGAAGAAATGGGCCATAGACAGTTCAAGGGTATGAGGCCCACGCTTAGGTCCAGCAACGTTTTAGGATTTGCATTCGTTCATTTGGAGACAAAGGTTTAGGGTTTGCAGCGGCGCGTCTTGGGGTTTCGTTGTCTTCTCCGTTCATCTTTGGCCGTTCTGAATGCTGAAACGTAAGCTTCCGCCCAGAGCCACCAGCGACCTCCACCTCTTTCTCCTCCCAACGACGTCATCATGGCGATCGATCTAAGGTACAAATATTCTCCTAATTTCGTTAGGGTTTTTACGATTTTGCGTGTTTGTGATTTTTTGATTATTGATTCTTACTCCAATTTATTGTTGTGTCTTGAGGCATATGGTAGAATCAAGAGAAGAGGGAAAACTACCTGGATGGAGGGAAGGAAGAGGAGGAGGGTGCTCAGGAGGCTCAGCGCTGGAGGGCTTGTACGATGAAGCTGGCTTTGGAAGACACTTGGTACTTCTGTATCTTTTCTCCCTTGCTTATGGTTTCGTGATGATCTGAACTGAAAACCTGATTTTGATATTCATCTCTTTCCTCTTCTTCTATGCCACTGTATATTTGTTGCTTTTGATGCTTCCCGGAGTTTTATGTTGGCCACTGATGTATTTACTGAGGCTTGCTTTGAGTGGCCTACTACTTTTCCTCTTCTCTTACAGTTGCCCTGAACTTGCCTAATATATGTGATTGCTTCTTTTCGTATCTGAATTTGCCTCTGCTTACATGCTTAATGCTGTATGATAGCCCGATGATGAAGAAATTCTGAGGGCTTGAGGGTTTTGATTTGGGAATGCTTCTTTCTTCTTCTCTTACAGTTGCCTAGAACTTTCGTATGCTTTTGAATATGCTGAGCTTGTTGCCCGATGATGCGTCTACTAAGGGCCTAGAGTTGGTCCCGTATGCTTGAGTATGCCTTGTGTTTATCCTAAGTTGCCTTGTGTTTTGAATGTTGGAGAAATTCTGAAGGCATTTGGTTAGGCTTCGGGCAAGATGAGGTTTGAGGCCTGAGCTGGTGTTTTGGCTGAAGGTTTTTAGTCATTGACAGGCATGGTGAGGCTTGGCCTGAACTGGTGTTTGTATATGTTTTTTATGGTTTATGCAGGTATGGTTGGTTTTAAGGTTTGAACTGGTTTTAAGGTTTTAGCAGGTATGATGCTGAGGCAGTTTTGCTGGTTTAGGTAATGGTTAGGACAAGTTTTTTATGTTTTTTCAGGGATTTGTATGCTTGATAGGTTAAAAGGCTTAGCAGGTTTTGCATGTGCAGTAGGCTATGTTGGTTAGTATGGTTTCAGCAGGTGAGCTTGGCCTGGTTTTTACTGATGCAGGTTTTTGGGTTTAGACATATGCTGGTATGTTTGTAGTGGTTCTGCCTTGGTTTGGATAATGCAGGTTCTGGTTCTTTTGTTTTGTTGGTTTTTGACAGTTATGATGCTGAGGCAATTTTGTATCTCAGTTTTTGTATATCTTTTTTTCTTGGACTGTGTTTGTTCTTGTGTTATATCTTTTTTTCTATCTATCCTGCCTATCCTGCCTAAGCCTGAAAACCTGCCTCTATCTCTTCTTTTTTCTCTCTCTATAGTACAGTTGGATATGTTATAATATGATTCTTTTCTGTACTTTTTTCTGAAAGGGCTCTCTGATGGGAAATGATGAAAAAAAGTTTGCTTGCATATCATGCTTTCCCCTGCATATTTGATCTCTTCTTTGACAGCTTTTGTACTTTTTGATTTCTTTCAAAATCTTCTCTTGACAGCTTTTGTGTAGACTCTTTGATACTTTGACAGTAAATTGCACTTTTTGATCTTTGATAGAAAGTTGTAATTGGATTTTCAGTTTGGTTTGAACTTACTTCTGAACTATGCAGTTTGACATTTTAAAATTATGCATTTTGACATTTTGCATTCATGATAAAATTCTTCCCTCTTTGTGAACCGGGAGAAATCCCGTGATTTGCAGAGAGGGTTAACTGATCCCAATCAGTGGCCCTTAATGATGACTGCAAACTTTATCTGCCTTTTCGATTTAACTGCTTTTTGACTTTTCTCTTTTTCTTTTGCAGATGAAAAATGGAATACCGGAGCGAAGTGAAGAATGAAGAGATTAGGGACTTAGAAAATGTTTAGAAAAAATAGGATAGTTTTTATTTTCAATTTAATTATTGTAAACCATTATTATTTTAAATACTTCGTAAATAAATACTTGTATCCAAATAATAATTGTAACAAATATTAAATATGAAATAAAAATTCTTATTGATTCATTTAATTCTTTTCAATTCCTTTTCAATTATTTACTTATTATTCATGGTTCCTTAAATTAAAATAAATGAAAGTTAAATTTCAGATATTTAATCCTTAGAACAATAAATAATCAGTTAAACATTGATTCTTCGTCGATCAAAATAAATGAACTTGACGTCTCCATTATTCAAAGCAACGCACAGTCGAACACAATAACTGATCAGACGCAATCCTTTCTTATTGATTTCTCGCCAAGTACTGTAGATCCAAACTGCATATTTCTTTTGACTGGCTCAAATAAAACAACATGAATTCAACCCAACTGCCTCTTTTACTGATTAAATCAAAACAATGCGAATTTAACCCGAATCTCGGAATAACCTGCAAAGTGCTGTGGAACTTTAATTTGCTGAGAATATGCCCATAAAACCTTAATTCCTGATTCAATGCCAAAGAACGTCCGCCTGATCAAAATGCGCCAGAACCAACCAAAACCCTAAGCCAACTGCTTGAACTGTTCTAGGGCCATGAAAACCAGTAAAACCCTAATTTTTGTTTGACTGACGAGAAAAGTCCTTTTGTCCGATTCTTGAGTCAGTTTTAAAAAGTCAGGAAATGCTTGAAATTGTTATCTTTTGTGAAAAAATGCGAGGGCAAATTTTGGGGTACAACAAATCAAAATAAATATTTTGAGAAATTTATCTGAACTAGAGAAAGTGTCTACCAGAACAGAATCAGGATAAACCATTGATCGATTTAAAATGAACCAGCAGAGGTCTTAAATATTCTTTAACTGGAAAAGAATCAGAATAAATCTTTGGAGCGATTTATCTGAACCAAAGAAAGTGTCTACTAGAACGGAATCAGGATAAACTATTGATCGATTTAAACTGAACCAACAGAGGTCTTGAATATTCCTTAATTGGAAAAGAATCAGAATAAATATTTGGAGCAATTTATCTGAACCAGGGAAAGTGTCTACCGGAACAGAATCATGATAAACCATTGATCGATTTTTACTGAACCAGCAGAGGTCTTGAATATTCTTTAACTGGAAAAGAATCAGAATAAATCATTGGAGTGATTTATCTGAACCAGAGAAAGTGTCTACAGGAAAGGAATCAAGATAAACCATTGATCGATTTAAACTGAACTAACATAGGTCTTGTATATTCTTTAATTGGAAAAGAATTAGAATAAGTCTTTGGAGTGATTTAGCTGAACCAGAGAAAGTGTCTACCGTAACAGAATCAGGATAAACAATTGATCGATTTAAAATGAACCAGCAGAGGCCTTGAATACTCTTTAACTGGAAAAGAATCAGAATAAATCTTTGGAGCGATTTATCTGAACCAGAGAAAGTGTCTACCGGAACGGAATCAGGATAAACCATTGATCGATTTAAACTGAACTAGCAGAGGCCTTGAATACTCTTTAAATGGAAAAGAATCAGAATACATTTTTGAAGCAATTTATCTGAACCAGAGAAAGTGTCTACCAGAACAAAATCAGGATAAACCATTGATGGATTTAAACTGAACCAGCAGATGTCTTATATAATCTTTAATTGGAAAAGAATCATAATAAATCTATGTAGCGATTTATCTGAATCAGATAAAGTGTCTACCGTAACGGAATCAGGATAAACCATTGATCGATTTAAATTGAACTAGCAGGGGCCTTGAATACTCTTTAACTGGAAAAGAATCAGAATAAATATTTGGAGCGATTTATATGAACCTGAGAAAGTTTCTACCAGAACGGAATCAGGATAAACCATTGATCGATTTAAACTGAACTAGCAGAGGCCTTGAATACTCTTTAATTGGAAAAGAATCCAAATAAATATTTGAAGCGATTTATCTGAACCAGAGAAAGTTTCTACCGAAACAGAATCAGGATAAACCATTGATGGATTTAAACTGAACCAGCAGAGGTCTTGTATAATCTTTAATTGGAAAAGAATCAGAATAAATCTTTGGAGCGATTTATCTGAACCAGAGAAATTGTCTACCGGAACGGAATTAGGATAAACCATTGATCGATTTAAACTGAACTAGCAGAGGCCTTGAATACTCTTTAAATGGAAAAGAATCAGAATAAATTTTTGAAGCAATTTATCTGAACCAGAGAAAGTGTCTACAAGAACAAAATCAGGATAAACCATTGATGGATTTAAACTGAACTAGCAGAGGTCTTGTATAATCTTTAATTGGAAAAGAATCATAATAAATCTATGGAGCGATTTATCTGAATCAGAGAAAGTGTCTATCGTAACGGAATCAGGATAAACCATTGATCAATTTAAATTGAACCAGCATAGGCCTTGAATACTCTTTAACTGGAAAAGAATCAGAATAAATCTTTGGAGCGATTTATATGAACCAGAGAAAGTGTCTATCGGAACGGAATCAGGATAAACCATTGATCAATTTAAACTGAACTAGCATAGGCCTAGAATACTCTTTAATTGGAAAATAATCCGAATAAATCTTTGAAGCGATTTATCTGAACCAGAGAAAGTTTCTACCGGAACAGAATCAGGATAAACCATTGATGGATTTAAATAGAACCAGCAGAGGTCTTGTATAATCTTTAACTGGAAAAGAATCAGAATAAATCTTTGGAGCAATTTATCTGAACCAGAGAAAGTGTCTACCGGAATGGAATCATGATAAACCATTGATCGATTGAAACTGAACCAGCAGAGATCTTGAATACTCTTTAACTGGAAAAGAATCAGAATAAATATTTAGAGCGATTTATCTGAACCAGAGAAAGTGTCTACCGGAACGGAATCAGGATAAACCATTGATCGATTTAAACTGAACTAGATGAGGCCTTGAATACTCTTTAATTGGAAAATAATCCGAATAAATCTTTGAAGCGATTTATCTGAACCAGAGAAAGTGTCTATCGAAACCGAATCAGGATAAACCAATGATGGATTTAAACTGAACCAACAAAGGTCTTGTATAATCTTTAATTGGAAAAGAATCAGAATAAATCTTTGGAGTGATTTATCTTAACCAGAGAAAGTGTCTACCGGAACGGAATTATGATAAACCATTGATCGATTGAAATTGAACCAACAGAGGTCTTGGATAATCTTTAACTGGAAAAGAATCAGGATAAATCTTTGGAGAGATTTATCTGAACCAGAGAAAGTGTCTACCAGAACTGAATCAGGATAAATCATTGGTCGATTTAAACTGAACCAGCAGAGGTCTTGGATAATCTTTAACTGGAAAAGAATCAAAATAAATATTTGGAGCGATTTATCTAAACCTGAGAAAGTGTCTACCGGAACAGAATTAGGATAAGCCATTGATCAATTTAAACTGAACCAGCAGAGGTCTTGAATATTCTTTAACTGGAAAAGAATCAGAATAAATCTTTGGAGCAATTTATCTGAACCAAAGAAAGTGTCTACTAGAACGGAATCAGGATAAACTATTGAGCGATTTAAACTGAACCAACAGAGGTCTTGAATATTCCTTAATTGGAAAAGAATCAGAATAAATATTTGGAGCAATTTATCTGAACCAGGGAAAGTGTCTACCGGAACAGAATCATGATAAACCATTGATCGATTTTAATTGAACCAGCAGAGGTCTTGAATATTCTTTAACTGGAAAAGAATCAGAATAAATCATTGGAGTGATTTATCTGAACCAGAGAAAGTGTCTACAGGAATGGAATCAAGATAAACCATTGATCGATTTAAACTGAACTAACATAGGTCTTGTATATTCTTTAACTGGAAAAGAATTAGAATAAGTCTTTGGAGTGATTTAGCTGAACCAGAGAAAGTGTCTACCGTAACAGAATCAGGATAAACAATTGATCGATTTAAAATGAACCAGCAGAGGCCTTGAATACTCTTTAACTGGAAAAGAAACAGAATAAATCTTTGGAGCGATTTATCTGAACTAGAGAAAGTGTCTACCGGAACGGAATCAGGATAAACCATTGATCGATTTAAACTGAACTAGCAGAGGCCTTGAATACTCTTTAAATGGAAAAGAATCAGAATAAATTTTTGAAGCAATATATCTGAACCAGAGAAAGTGTCTACCAGAACAAAATCAGGATAAACCATTGATGGATTTAAACTGAACCAGCAGATGTCTTATATAATCTTTAATTTGAAAAGAATCATAATAAATCTATGTAGTGATTTATCTGAATCAGATAAAGTGTCTACCGTAACGGAATCAGGATAAACCATTGATCGATTTAAATTGAACTAGCAGGGGCCTTGAATACTCTTTAACTGGAAAAGAATCAGAATAAATATTTGGAGCGATTTATATGAACCTGAGAAACTGTCTACCAGAACGGAATCAGGATAAACCATTGATCGATTTAAACTGAACTAGCAGAGGCCTTGAATACTCTTTAATTGGAAAAGAATCCAAATAAATATTTGAAGCGATTTATCTGAACCAGAGAAAGTTTCTACCGAAACAGAATCAGGATAAACCATTGATGGATTTAAACTGAACCAACAGAGGTCTTGTATAATCTTTAATTGGAAAAGAATCAGAATAAATCTTTGGAGCGATTTATCTGAACCAGAGAAATTGTCTAACGGAACGGAATTAGGATAAACCATTGATCGATTTAAACTGAACTAGCAGAGGCCTTGAATACTCTTTAAATGGAAAAGAATCAGAATAAATTTTTGAAGCAATTTATCTGAACCAGAGAAAGTGTCTACAAGAACAAAATCAGGATAAACCATTGATGGATTTAAACTGAACTAGCAGAGGTCTTGTATAATCTTTAATTGGAAAAGAATCATAATAAATTTATGGAGCGATTTATCTGAATCAGAGAAAGTGTCTATCGTAACGGAATCAGGATAAACCATTGATCAATTTAAATTGAACCAGCATAGGCCTTGAATACTCTTTAACTGGAAAAGAATCAGAATAAATCTTTGGAGCGATTTATATGAACCAGAGAAAGTGTCTATCGGAACGGAATCAGGATAAACCATTGATCAATTTAAACTGAACTAGCATAGGCCTAGAATACTCTTTAATTGGAAAATAATACGAATAAATCTTTGAAGCGATTTATCTGAACCAGAGAAAGTTTCTACCGGAACAGAATCAGGATAAACCATTGATGGATTTAAATAGAACCAGCAGAGGTCTTGTATAATCTTTAACTGGAAAAGAATCAGAATAAATCTTTGGAGCAATTTATCTGAACCAGAGAAAGTGTCTACCGGAATGGAATCATGATAAACCATTGATCGATTGAAACTGAACCAGCAGAGATCTTGAATACTCTTTAACTGGAAAAGAATCAGAATAAATATTTGGAGCGATTTATCTGAACCAGAGAAAGTGTCTACCGGAACGGAATCAGGATAAACCATTGATCGATTTAAACTGAACTAGATGAGGCCTTGAATACTCTTTAATTGGAAAATAATCTGAATAAATCTTTGAAGCGATTTATCTGAACCAGAGAAAGTGTCTACCAGAACAAAATCAGGATAAACCATTGATGGATTTAAACTGAACCAGCAGAGGTCTTATATAATCTTTAATTGGAAAAGAATCATAATAAATCTATGTAGCGATTTATCTGAATCAGATAAAGTGTCTACCGTAACGGAATTAGGATAAACCATTGATCGATTTAAATTGAACTAGCAGGGGCCTTGAATACTCTTTAACTGGAAAAGAATCAGAATAAATATTTGGAGCGATTTATATGAACCAGAGAAAGTGTCTACCAGAACGGAATCAGGATAAACCATCGATCGATTTAAACTGAACTAGCAGAGGCCTTGAATACTCTTTAATTGGAAAAGAATCCAAATAAATATTTGAAGCGATTTATCTGAACCAGAGAAAGTTTCTACCGAAACAGAATCAGGATAAACCATTGATGGATTTAAACTGAACCAGCAGAGGTCTTGTATAATTTTTAATTGGAAAAGAATCAGAATAAATCTTTGGAGCGATTTATCTGAACCAGAGAAATTGTCTACCGGAACGGAATTAGGATAAACCATTGATCGATTTAAACTGAACTAGCAGAGGCCTTGAATACTCTTTAAATGGAAAAGAATCAGAATAAATTTTTGAAGCAATTTATCTGAACCAGAGAAAGTGTCTACAAGTACAAAATCAGGATAAACCATTGATGGTTTAAACTGAACTAGCAGAGGTCTTGTATAATCTTTAATTGGAAAAGAATCATAATAAATCTATGGAGCGATTTATCTGAATCAGAGAAAGTGTCTATCGTAACGGAATCAGGATAAACCATTGATCAATTTAAATTGAACCAGCATAGGCCTTGAATACTCTTTAACTGGAAAAGAATCAGAATAAATCTTTGGAGCGATTTATATGAACCAGAAAAAGTGTCTACCGGAACGGAATCAGGATAAACCATTGATCAATTTAAACTGAACTAGCATAGGCCTTGAATACTCTTTAATTGGAAAAGAATCCGAATAAATCTTTGAAGCGATTTATCTGAACCAGAGAAAGTTTCTACCAGAACAGAATCAGGATAAACCATTGATGGATTTAAACAGAACCAACAGAGGTCTTGTATAATCTTTAACTGGAAAAGAATCAGAATAAATCTTTGGAGCGATTTATCTGAACCAGAGAAAGTGTCTACCGGAACAGAATCATGATAAACCATTGATCGATTGAAACTGAACCAGCAGAGATCTTGAATACTCTTTAACTGGAAAAGAAACAGAATAAATATTTGGAGCGATTTATCTGAACCAGAGAAAGTGTCTACCGGAACGGAATCAGGATAAACCATTGATCGATTTAAACTGAACTATATGAGGCCTTGAATACTCTTTAATTGGAAAATAATCCGAATAAATCTTTGAAGCAATTTATCTGAACCAGAGAAAGTGTCTATCGGAACCGAATCAGGATAAACCATTGATGGATTTAAACTGAACCAACAGAGGTCTTGTATAATCTTTAATTGGAAAAGAATCGGAATAAATCTTTGGAGTGATTTATCTTAACCAGGGAAAGTGTCTACCGGAACGGAATTATGATAAACCATTGATCGATTAAAATTGAACCAACAGAGGTCTTGGATAATCTTTAACTGGAAAAGAATCAGGATAAATCTTTGGAGAGATTTATCTGAACCAGAGAAAGTGTCTACCAGAACTGAATCAGGATAAATCATTGGTCGATTTAAACTGAACCAGCAGAGGTCTTGGATAATCTTTAACTGGAAAAGAATCAAAATAAATATTTGGAGCGATTTATCTAAACCAGAGAAAGTGTCTACCGGAACAGAATTAGGATAAGCCATTGATCAATTTAAACTTAACTAACATAGGTCTTGAATATTCTTTAACTGGAAAAGAATCAGAATAAATCATTGGAGTGATTTATCTGAACCAGAGAAAGTGTCTACAGGAAAGGAATCAAGATAAACCATTGATCGATTTAAACTGAACTAACATAGGTCTTGTATATTCTTTAACTGGAAAAGAATTAGAATAAGTCTTTGGAGTGATTTAGCTGAACCAGAGAAAGTGTCTACCGTAACAGAATCAGGATAAACAATTGATCGATTTAAAATGAACCAGCAGAGGCCTTGAATACTCTTTAACTGGAAAAGAAACAGAATAAATCTTTGGAGCGATTTATCTGAACCAGAGAAAGTGTCTACCGGAACGGAATCAGGATAAACCATTGATCGATTTAAACTGAACTAGCAGAGGCCTTGAATACTCTTTAAATGGAAAAGAATCAGAATAAATTTTTGAAGCAATTTATCTGAACCCGAGAAAGTGTCTACCAGAACAAAATCAGGATAAACCATTGATGGATTTAAACTGAACCAGCAGATGTCTTATATAATCTTTAATTGGAAAAGAATCATAATAAATCTATGTAGTGATTTATCTGAATCAGATAAAGTGTCTACCGTAACGGAATCAGGATAAACCATTGATCGATTTAAATTGAACTAGCAGGGGCCTTGAATACTCTTTAACTGGAAAAGAATCAGAATAAATATTTGGAGCAATTTATATGAACCTGAGAAACTGTCTACCAGAACGGAATCAGGATAAACCATTGATCGATTTAAACTGAACTAGCAGAGGCCTTGAATACTCTTTAATTGGAAAAGAATCCAAATAAATATTTGAAGCGATTTATCTGAACCAGAGAAAGTTTCTACCGAAACAGAATCAGGATAAACCATTGATGGATTTAAACTGAACCAACAGAGGTCTTGTATAATCTTTAATTGGAAAAGAATCAGAATAAATCTTTGGAGCGATTTATCTGAACCAGAGAAATTGTCTAACGGAACGGAATTAGGATAAACCATTGATCGATTTAAACTGAACTAGCAGAGGCCTTGAATACTCTTTAAATGGAAAAGAATCAGAATAAATTTTTGAAGCAATTTATCTGAACCAGAGAAAGTGTCTACAAGAACAAAATCAGGATAAACCATTGATGGATTTAAACTGAACTAGCAGAGGTCTTGTATAATCTTTAATTGGAAAAGAATCATAATAAATCTATGGAGCGATTTATCTGAATCAGAGAAAGTGTCTATCGTAACGGAATCAGGATAAACCATTGATCAATTTAAATTGAACCAGCATAGGCCTTGAATACTCTTTAACTGGAAAAGAATCAGAATAAATCTTTGGAGCGATTTATATGAACCAGAGAAAGTGTCTATCGGAACGGAATCAGGATAAACCATTGATCAATTTAAACTGAACTAGCATAGGCCTAGAATACTCTTTAATTGGAAAATAATACGAATAAATCTTTGAAGCGATTTATCTGAACCAGAGAAAGTTTCTACCGGAACAGAATCAGGATAAACCATTGATGGATTTAAATAGAACCAGCAGAGGTCTTGTATAATCTTTAACTGGAAAAGAATCAGAATAAATCTTTGGAGCAATTTATCTGAACCAGAGAAAGTGTCTACCGGAATGGAATCATGATAAACCATTGATCGATTGAAACTGAACCAGCAGAGATCTTGAATACTCTTTAACTGGAAAAGAATCAGAATAAATATTTGGAGCGATTTATCTGAACCAGAGAAAGTGTCTACCGGAACGGAATCAGGATAAACCATTGATCGATTTAAACTGAACTAGATGAGGCCTTGAATACTCTTTAATTGGAAAATAATCTGAATAAATCTTTGAAGCGATTTATCTGAACCAGAGAAAGTGTCTATCGGAACCGAATCAGGATAAACCATTGATGGATTTAAACTGAACCAACAAAGGTCTTGTATAATCTTTAATTGGAAAAGAATCAGAATAAATCTTTGGAGTGATTTATCTTAACCAGAGAAAGTGTCTACAGGAACAGAATTATGATAAACCATTGATCGATTGAAATTGAACCAACAGAGGTATTGGATAATCTTTAACTGGAAAAGAATCAGGATAAATCTTTGGAGCGATTTATCTGAACCAAAGAAAGTGTCTACTAGAACGGAATCAGGATAAACTATTGATCGATTTAAACTGAACCAGCAGAGGTCTTGAATATTCTTTAAT
Source organism: Vicia faba (assembly GCA_948472305.1). Classification (NCBI taxonomy): domain Eukaryota; kingdom Viridiplantae; phylum Streptophyta; class Magnoliopsida; order Fabales; family Fabaceae; genus Vicia; species Vicia faba. Next base: position 1,001,488,033 of record OX451737.1, on the reverse strand, counting down.
TGGAAAAGAATCAGAATAAATATTTGGAGCAATTTATCTGAACCAGGGAAAGTGTCTATCGGAACGGAATCATGATAAACCATTGATCGATTTAAACTGAACCAGCAGAGGTCTTGAATATTCTTTAACTGGAAAAGAATCAGAATAAATCTTTGGATTGATTTATCTGAACCAGAGAAAGTGTCTACCGGAAAGGAATCAGGATAAACCATTGATCGATTTAAACTGAACCAACATTGGTCTTGAATATACTTTAACTGGAAAAGAATTAGAATTAATATTTGGAGCAATTTAGCTAAACCAGAGAAAGTGTCTACCGTAACGGAATCAGGATAAACAATTGATTGATTTAAACTGAACCAGCAGAGGCTTTGAATAATCTTTAACTGGAAAAGAATCAGAATAAATCTTTGGAGCGATTTATCTGAACCAGAGAAAGTGTCTACCAGAATGGAATCAGGATAAACTATTGATCGATTTAAACTGAACTAGCAGAGGCCTTGAATACTCTTTAACTGGAAAAGAATCAGAATAAATTTTAGAAGTAATTTATCTAAACCAGAGAAAGTGTCTACCGGAACAGAATCAAGATAAACCATTGATGGATTTAAACTAAACTAGCAGAGGTCTTGTATAATCTTTAATTGGAAAAGAATCATAATAAATCTTTGGAGCGATTTATCTGAACTAGAAAAAGTGTCTACTGGGAATCAGGATAAACCATTGATCGATTTAAATAGAACCAGCAGAGGCCTTGAATACTCTTTAACTGGAAAAGAATCAGAATAAATATTTGGAGCGATTTATCTGAACCAGAGAAACTGTCTTCCCGGAACGGAATCAGGATAAAGCATTGATCGATTTAAACTTAACTAGCAGAGTCCTTGAATACTCTTTAATTGGAAAATAATCCGAATAAATCTTTGAAGCGGTTTATTTAAACCAGTAAATGTGTCTACTGGAACAGAATCAGGATAAACCATTGATGGATTTAAACTGAACCAGCAGAGGTCTTGTATAATCTTTAATTGCAAAAGACTCAAAATAAATCTTTGGAGCAATTTATCTGAACAAGAGAAAGTGTCTACTGGAACGGAATCATGATAAACCATTGATCGATTGAAATTGAACCAGCAGAGTCTTGGATAATCTTTAACTGGAAAAGAATCAGGATAAATCTTTGGCGAGATTTATCTGAACCAGAGAAAGTGTCTACCAGAACTGAATCAGGATAAATCATTGATTGATTTCAACTGAACCAGCAGAGGTCTTGGATAATCTTTAACTGGAAAAGAATCAAAATAAATATTTTGAGCAATTTATCTGAACTAGAGAAAGTGTCTACCAGAACAGAATCAGGATAAACCATTGATCGATTTAAACTGAACCAACAGAGGTCTTAAATATTCTTTAACTGGAAAAGAATCAGAATAAATCTTTGGAGCGATTTATCTGAACCAAAGAAAGTGTCTACTAGAACGGAATCAGGATAAACTATTGATCGATTTAAACTGAACCAACAGAGGTCTTGAATATTCCTTAATTGGAAAAGAATCAGAATAAATATTTGGAGCAATTTATCTGAACCAGGGAAAGTGTCTACCGAAACAGAATCATGATAAACCATTGATCGATTTTAACTGTACCAGCAGAGGCCTTGAATATTCTTTAACTGGAAAAAAATCAGAATAAATCTTTGGAGTGATTTATCTGAACCAGAGAAAGTGTCTATCGGAAAGTAATCAAGATAAACCATTGATCGATTTAAACTGAACCTGCAGAGGCCTTGAATACTCTTTAACTGGAAAAGAATCAGAGTAAATCTTTGGATCGGTTTATCTGAACCAGAGAAAGTTTCTACCGGAACGGAATTAGGATAAACCATTGATCGATTTAAATTGAACTAGAAGAGGCCTTGAATACTCTTTAACTGGAAAAGAATCAAAATAAATTTTTGAAGCAATTTATCTGAACCAGAGAAAGTGTCTACCAGAACAAAATCAGGATAAACCATTAATGGATTTAAACTGAACCAGCAGAGGTCTTATATAATCTTTAATTGGAAAAGAATCATAATAAATCTATGTAGCGATTTATCTGAATCAGATAAAGTGTCTACCGTAACGGAATTAGGATAAACCATTGATCGATTTAAATTGAACTAGCAGGGGCCTTGAATACTCTTTAACTGGAAAAGAATCAGAATAAATATTTGGAGCGATTTATATGAACCAGAGAAAGTGTCTACCAGAACGGAATCAGGATAAACCATCGATCGATTTAAACTGAACTAGCAGAGGCCTTGAATACTCTTTAATTGGAAAAGAATCCAAATAAATATTTGAAGCGATTTATCTGAACCAGAGAAAGTTTCTACCGAAACAGAATCAGGATAAACCATTGATGGATTTAAACTGAACCAGCAGAGGTCTTGTATAATTTTTAATTGGAAAAGAATCAGAATAAATCTTTGGAGCGATTTATCTGAACCAGAGAAATTGTCTACCGGAACGGAATTAGGATAAACCATTGATCGATTTAAACTGAACTAGCAGAGGCCTTGAATACTCTTTAAATTGAAAAGAATCAGAATAAATTTTTGAAGCAATTTATCTGAACCAGAGAAAGTGTCTACAAGTACAAAATCAGGATAAACCATTGATGGTTTAAACTGAACTAGCAGAGGTCTTGTATAATCTTTAATTGGAAAAGAATCATAATAAATCTATGGAGCGATTTATCTGAATCAGAGAAAGTGTCTATCGTAACGGAATCAGGATAAACCATTGATCAATTTAAATTGAACCAACATAGGCCTTGAATACTCTTTAACTGGAAAAGAATCAGAATAAATCTTTGGAGCGATTTATATGAACCAGAGAAAGTGTCTACCGGAACGGAATCAGGATAAACCATTGATCAATTTAAACTGAACTAGCATAGGCCTTGAATACTCTTTAATTGGAAAAGAATCCGAATAAATCTTTGAAGCGATTTATCTGAACCAGAGAAAGTTTCTACCGGAACAGAATCAGGATAAACCATTGATGGATTTAAACAGAACCAACAGAGGTCTTGTATAATCTTTAACTGGAAAAGAATCAGAATAAATCTTTGGAGCGATTTATCTGAACCAGAGAAAGTGTCTACCGGAACAGAATCATGATAAACCATTGATCGATTGAAACTGAACCAGCAGAGATCTTGAATACTCTTTAACTGGAAAAGAATCAGAATAAATATTTGGAGCGATTTATCTGAACCAGAGAAAGTGTCTACCGGAACGGAATCAGGATAAACCATTGATCGATTTAAACTGAACTATATGAGGCCTTGAATACTCTTTAATTGGAAAATAATCCGAATAAATCTTTGAAGCAATTTATCTGAACCAGAGAAAGTGTCTATCGGAACCGAATCAGGATAAACCATTGATGGATTTAAACTGAACCAACAGAGGTCTTGTATAATCTTTAATTGGAAAAGAATCGGAATAAATCTTTGGAGTGATTTATCTTAACCAGGGAAAGTGTCTACCGGAACGGAATTATGATAAACCATTGATCGATTAAAATTGAACCAACAGAGGTCTTGGATAATCTTTAACTGGAAAAGAATCAGGATAAATCTTTGGAGAGATTTATCTGAACCAGAGAAAGTGTCTACCAGAACTGAATCAGGATAAATCATTGGTCGATTTAAACTAAACCAGCAGAGGTCTTGGATAATCTTTAACTGGAAAAGAATCAAAATAAATATTTGGAGCGATTTATCTAAACCAGAGAAAGTGTCTACCGGAACAGAATTAGGATAACCCATTGATCAATTTAAACTGAACCAGCAGAGGTCTTGAATATTCTTTAACTGGAAAAGAATCAGAATAAATCTTTTGAGCGATTTATCTGAACCAAAGAAAGTGTCTACTAGAACGGAATCAGGATAAACTTTTGATCGATTTAAACTGAACCAGCAGAGGTCTTGAATATTCTTTAATTGGAAAAGAATAAGAATAAATATTTGGAGCAATTTATCTGAACCAGGGAAAGTGTCTATCGGAACGGAATCATGATAAACCATTGATCGATTTAAACTGAACCAGCAGAGGTCTTGAATATTCTTTAACTGGAAAAGAATAAGAATAAATCTTTGGATTGATTTATCTGAACCAGAGAAAGTGTCTACCAGAAAGGAATCAGGATAAACCATTGATCGATTTAAACTGAACCAGCATAGGTCTTGAATATTCTTTAACTGGAAAAGAATTAGAATAAATCTTTGGAGCAATTTAGCTAAACCGGAGAAAGTGTCTACCGTAACGGAATCAGGATAAACAATTGATCTATTTAAATTGAACCAGCAGAGGGTTTGAATAATCTTTAACTGGAAATGAATCAGAATAAATCTTTGGAGCGATTTATCTGAACCAGAGAAAGTGTCTACCAGAATGGAATCAGGATAAACTATTGATCGATTTGAACTGAACTAGCAAAGGCCTTGAATACTCTTTAACTGGAAAAGAATCAGAATAAATTTTTGAAGTAATTTATCTGAACCAGAGAAAGTGTCTACCGGAACAGAATCAAGATAAACCATTGATGGATTTAAACTAAACTAGCAGAGGTCTTGTATAATCTTTAATTGGAAAAGAATCATAATAAATCTTTGGAGCGATTTATCTGAACTAGAAAAAGTGTCTACTGGGAATCAGGATAAACCATTGATCGATTTAAATAGAACCAGCAGAGGCCTTGAATACTCTTTAACTGGAAAAGAATCAGAATAAATATTTGGAGCGATTTATCTGAACCAGAGAAACTGTCTTCCCGGAACAGAATCAGGATAAAGCATTGATCGATTTAACCTTAACTAGCAGAGTCCTTGAATACTCTTTAATTGGAAAATAATCCGAATAAATCTTTGAAGCGGTTTATTTAAACCAGAGAAAGTGTCTACCGGAACAGAATCAGGATAAACCATTGATGGATTTAAACTGAACCAGCAGAGGTCTTGTATAATCTTTAATTGCAAAAGACTCAAAATAAATCTTTGGAGAAATTTATCTGAACAAGAGAAAGTGTCTACTGGAACGGAATCATGATAAACCATTGATCTATAGAAATTGAACCAGCAGAGTCTTGGATGGTCTTTAACTGGAAAAGAATCAGGATAAATCTTTGGAGAGATTTATCTGAACCATAGAAAGTGTCTACCAGAACTGAATCAGGATAAATCATTGATTGATTTCAACTGAACCAGCAGAGGTCTTGGATAATCTTTAACTGGAAAAGAATCAAAATAAATATTTTGAGCAATTTATCTGAACTAGAGAAAGTGTCTATCGGAACAGAATCAGGATAAACCATTGATCGATTTAAACTGAACCAACAGAGGTCTTAAATATTCTTTAACTGAAAAAGAATCAGAATAAATCTTTGGAGCGATTTATCTGAACCAAAGAAAGTGTCTACTAGAACGGAATCAGAATAAACTATTGATCGATTTAAACTGAACCAACAGAGGTCTTGAATATTCCTTAATTGGAAAAGAATCAGAATAAATATTTGGAGCAATTTATCTGAACCAGGGAAAGTGTCTACCGGAACAGAATCATGATAAACCATTGATCGATTTTAACTGAACCAGCAGAGGTCTTGAATATTCTTTAACTGGAAAAGAATCAGAATAAATCTTTGGAGTTATTTATCTGAACCAGAGAAAGTGTCTACCGGAAAGGAATCAAGATAAACCATTGATCGATTTAAACTGAACCAGCATAGGCCTTGTATATTCTTTAACTGGAAAAGAATTAGAATAAGTCTTTGGAGTGATTTAGCTGAACCAGAGAAAGTGTCTACCGTATAAGAATCAGGATAAACAATTGATCAATTTAAAATGAACCAGCAGAGGCCTTGAATACTCTTTAATTGGAAAAGAATCAGAATAAATCTTTGGAACGATTTATCTGAACCAGAGAAAGTGTCTTCCGGAACGGAATCAGGATAAACCATTGATCGATTTAAATTGAACTAGCAGAGGCCTTGAATACTCTTTAACTGGGAAAGAATCAGAATAAATTTTTGAAGCAATTTATCTGAACCAGAGAAAGTGTCTACCAGAACAAAATCAGGATAAACCATTGATGGATTTAAACTGAACCAGCAGAGGTCTTATATAATCTTTAATTGGAAAAGAATCATAATAAATCTATGTAGCGATTTATCTGAATCAGATAAAGTGTCTACCGTAACGGAATCAGGATAAACCATTGATCGATTTAAATTGAACTAGCAGGGGCCTTGAATACTCTTTAACTGGAAAAGAATCAGAATAAATATTTGGAGCGATTTATATGAACCAGAGAAAGTGTCTACCGGAACGGAATCAGGATAAACCATTGATCGATTTAAACTGAACTAGCAGAGGCCTTGAATACTCTTTAATTGGAAAAGAATCCGAATAAATATTTGAAGCGATTTATCTGAACCAGAGAAAGTTTCTACCGAAACAGAATCAGGATAAACCATTGATGGATTTAAACTGAACCAGCAAAGGTCTTGTATAATCTTTAATTGGAAAAGAATCAGAATAAATCTTTGGAGCGATTTATCTGAACCAGAGAAAGTGTCTACCGGAACGGAATCAGGATAAACCATTGATCGATTTAAACTGAACTTGCAGAGGCCTTGAATACTCTTTAATTGGAAAAGAATCTGAATAAATCTTTGAAGCGATTTATCTGAACCAGAGAAAGTTTATACCGGAACAGAATCAGGATAAACCATTGATGGATTTAAAAATAACCAGCAGAGGACTTGTATAATCTTTAATTGGAAAAGAATCAGAATAAATCTATGGAGCGATTTATCTGAACCACAGAAAGTTTCTACCGGAACGGAATCATGATAAACCATTGATCGATTGAAACTGAACCAGCAGAGGTCTTGGATAATCTTTAACTGGAAAAGAATTAGGATAAATCTTTGTAGAGATTTATCTGAACCAGAGAAAGTGTATACCGGATCAGAATCAGGATAATTCATTAATCTATTTAAACTGAACCAGCAGAGGTCTTGGATAATCTTTAACTGGAAAATAATCAAAATAAATCTTTGGAGCGATTTATCTGAACCAAAGAAATTGTCTACCATAACAGAATTAGGATAAACCATTCATCAATTTAAATTGAACCAGCAGAGGTCTTGAATATTCTTTAACTGGAAAAGAATCAGAATAAATCTTTGGAGTGATTTATCTGAACCAGAGAAAGTGTCTACCGGAACGGAATCAAGATAAACCTTTGATCGATTTAAACTGAACTAGCAGAGGCCTTGAATATTCTTTAACTGGAAAGTAATCAGAATAAATTTTTGAAGCGATTTATCTGAACCAGAGAAAGTGTCTACCATAACAGAATCAGGATAAACCATTGATGGATTTAAACTGAACCAACAGAGGTCTTGTATAATCTTTAATTGGAAAAGAATCATAATAAATCTATGGAGTGATTTATCTGAACCAGAGAAAGTGTTTACTGTAACGGAATCAAGATAAACCATTGATCGATTTAAATTGAACCAATAGAGGCCTTGAATACTCTTTAACTAGAAAGGAATCAGAATAAATCTTTGGAGCGATTTATTTGAACCAGAGAAAGTGTCTACCGGAACGGAATCAGGGTAAACCATTGATCGATTTAACTGAACTAGAAAAGGCCTTGAATACTCTTTAATTGGAAAAGAATCCGAATAAATCTTTGAAGCGATTTATCAGAACCAGAGAAAGTGTCTACCGAAACAGAATAAGGATAAACCGTTGATCGATTTAAACTGAACCAGCAGAGGCCATGAATACTCTTTAAAAGGAAAAGAATCAGAATAAATCTTTGAAGCGATTTATCTGAACCAGAGAAAGTGTCTACCGGAACGGAATCGGGATAAACCATTGATCGATTTAAACTAAACCAGCAGAGGTCTTGGATAATCTTTAACTAGAAAAGAATCAGAATAAATCTTTGGAGCGATTGGTCTAAACCAGAGAAAGTGTCTACCGGAACGGAATCAGGATAAACCATTGATTGGTTTAAACTGAACCAGTAGAGGTCTTGGATAATCTTTAACTGGAAAAGAATCAGTATAAATCTTTGGAGCGATTTATTTGAACCAGAGAAAGTTTCTACCGGAACGGAATTAGGATAAACCATTGATCGATTTAAACTGAACCGACAGAGGTCTTGAATATTCTTTAACTGGAAAAGAATCAGAATAAATCTTTGGAGCAATTTATCTGAACCAAAGAAAGTGTCTACTGGAACGGAATCAGGATAAACTATTAATCGATTTAAAATAAACCAGTTGAGGTCTTGAATATTCTTTAACTGGAAAAGAATCAGAATAATTATTTGGAGCGATTTATCTGAACTAGACAAAGTGTCTACCAGAACGGTATCAGGATAAACCATTGATATATTTAAAGTGAACCAACAGAGGTCTTGAATATTCTTTAACTAGAAAAGAATCAGAATAAATCATTGGAGAAATTTATCTGAACCAGAGAAAGTGTCTATCGAAAAGGAATCAGGATAAATCATTGATCGATTTAAACTGAACCAGCAGAGGTATTGAATATTCTTTATTTGGAAAAGATTCATAATAAATATTTGGAGCTATTTATCTGAACCAGAGAAAGTGTCTACCAAAACAGAATCTGGATAAACCATTGATCGATTTAAATTGAACCACAGATGTCTTGAATACTCTTTAATTGGAAAAGAATCAGAATAAATCTTTGGAGCAATTTATCTGAACGAGAGAAAGTGTCTACCGGAATGGAATCATGATAAACCATTAATCGGTTTAAACTGAACCAGCAGAGGTCTTAGATAATCTTTAACTGGAAAAGAATCAGGATAAATCTTTGGAGAGATTTATCTGAACCAGAGAAAGTGTCTACCGGACTGGAATCAGGATAAATCATTGATCGATTTAAATTGAACCAGCAGCGGTCTTGGATAATCTTTAACTGAAAAAGAATCAAAATAAATCTTTGGAGCGGTTTATCTTAACCAGAGAAAGTGTCTACTGGAACAGAATCAGGATAAACTGATCGATTGAAACTGAACCAGCAGGGGTCTTGGATAATCTTTAACTGGAAAAGAATCAGGATAAATATTTGGAGAGATCTATCTGAACCAGAGAAAGTGTCTACTGGATCGGAATCGGGATAAATCATTGATCGATTTAAACTGAACCAGCAGAGTTCTTGGATAATCTTTAATTGGGAAAGAATTAAAATAAATATTTGGAGCGATTTATCTGAACCAGAGAAAGTGTCTACTGGAGCGGAATCAGGATAAACCATTTATCGATTTAAATGAACCATCAGTGGTCTTGAATATTATTTAATTGGAAAAGAATCAGAATAAATCTTTGAAGCAATTTATCTGAACCATAGAAAGAGTCTACTCAAACAAAATCAGGATAAACTATTGATCGGTTTAAACTGAACCACTAGAGGTCTTGAATATTCTTTAACTGGAAAAGAATTAGAATAAATCTTTGGAGCGATTTATCTGAACCAGAGAAAGTGTCTACCAGAACTGAATCAGGATAAACCGTTGATCGATTTAAACTGAACCAGCAGAGGCCTTGAATACTCTTTAACAGGAAAAGAATCATAATAAATCTTTGGAGCAATTTATCTGAACTAGAGAAAGTGTCTACTGGAACAGAATCGGGATAAACCATTGATCAATTTAAACTGAACCAGCAGAGGTCTTGGATAATCTTTAACTGGAAAAGAATCAGAATAAATCTTTGGAGCGATTTATCTAAACCAGAGAAAGTGTCTACCGGAACGGAATCAGGATAAACCATTGATTGGTTTAAACTGAACCAGCAGAGGTCTTGGATAATCTTTAACTGGAAAAGAATCAGTATAAATCTTTGGAGCGATTTATTTGAACCAGAGAAAGTGTCTACTGGAATGGAATCAGGATAATCCATTGATCGATTTAAACTGAACCAGCAGTGATCTTGAATATTCTTTAACTTGAAAAGAATCAGAATAAATCTTTGGAGCGATTTATCTGAACCAGATAAGTTTCTACCCGAACGGAATCAGGATAAACCATTGATCGATTTAAACTGAACCAGTAGAGGTCGTGAATAATCTTTAACTGGAAAAGAATCAGAATAAATATTTGGAGCGATTTAACTGAACCAGAGAAAGCATCTATCAGAAAAGTATTAGAACGAATCTTTGCAATGATTTAAACAGAACCATTAGAGGTCTTGGCTAATGTGTTTTTTATGTAGATAGTCACCCTTTCCTGTTTTGGAAATTGATCTATAATCAATTTGTTCAGATAGTTGTCCTCTCTTATTTTAGGTATTAATCTGGAACTTGTTTGTTGTTGGTCGTAGAGATAGTTGTCCTGTCTGGTTTCAGGTATTAATCTCTGACCTTAGAAAGAAAGATAGTTTTCCTAGCTTGTTACAGGTATTAATCTTCAATCTGATCATGTAGATAGCTTTCCTGGCTTGTTACAGGTATTAATCTACAATCGGTCGTCCACAAATAGTTTTCCTGTCTTGTTTCAGGTATTAATCTGGAACTGTTGAAAATTGTTAATGATAGTTATCTGTTGATTGATCTTTCCTGAAAAGGTAAAGAATTAGTTGCATGCAATGTCATGATGTATGAAATGCATGGCGTAAGAATGTTCTCAAAATAAATGAGATTGTGTTGTATGAATTTGTCATGTATGTAATATGATGCATGAATGTGAAGTATTTGTTGAAACGTATCTCTGTCTTGGAAAATAAATCCTTGACAAATGTTGGGGAGTTTTTGGGAAGTTAAATCCCGAACTGCCGTTGGGGATGAAGAGTATGCACCTCTCTAGACCTTGTTTCAGGATGTTTCCGCTGGGGATTCCCGTCTTGTTGTTTGAGGAGGACTCCGCTGGGGAATGTTGATTTCGCTTGAGAAGAAACTCTATGGAGAGTGTTGATTTTCGCTTGGGGAAAAGAGTTCAGGAGTTTTAGTTGTCTGTTGCTCTACTGGGGAGTTATCTCTTGATGGAAGAAAAAGGAAGTTAGCAATTTGTTGGGGATAAAGAAGTTTACTGTTATCTGGTTGTCTCCCAGGCTTTGTACCAACTCACTGGGGTTGTAGAAAAGTCTACTGGGGAAGAGGCATTGTGGTCCCTTGATTTGTGATAGTCTGAGACGCAAATTCAAGCTGGGGAATCTTGTCGTTTGTTGGGGAAATAAACCTTGTTGCCAATCTATTGGAGAGGTGTTTTCTTTTGGCAGAACTCCTCGAGGATTCTTCTTGAGACCAAACTTAGTTGGGAAGAAAGGTTTTCCAGAGATTGAAACTCTGGCTGGGAATTTCCTGGATCCAACTTTGTGGGGACTTGGCTGGGGGTCATCCTATGAAAAGGACTTTGTGGAGATTTTTCACTGCCCCTAGTAGCAAGTGTTGTAGTACTTCCAGAAAATGTTTGCTTGACCATACGTAACCCTTTGCTGGAATTCACGTTCAATTCCCCAAGTGATTCAGATACAGACCTGCCCCTGGTTATTCAGCATTTCTTGGGAGATTTCTTGGAATCTTGACTTGACTGCCCACAGACGATTTGGACAGTGATATGTCATTCCCCTTTGCTTATAGGAGATTTGTCATTGGAAGTGTCATCCCCTTTGAAGTGATTTTGTTCACTGAGAGAGTTTTCGTTCGCTGGATATTCATCGTGTGAATTTCTCTGTTGTCAAACAATTAGCCATATGCAAACAACGATATTCAAAGTAATGCAAAGTTTATGCTTGTATTGAAGTTTTGAAAATGCATTTTAGCAGATAAAGGAATTTTTGTAAGAATGTGAATTCAACTCAGGATTTAGAGTAAGCCTTACAGGAGTCAGGATACCTTTGGTAACAATATGCTTTTGAAATAACCCATGCTTCAATTAGGAATTTTGAAGGGTTGTAGCGTGGCTTGGTTCGCGGTTTAAGAAACAAAGGATAAGGCTCAAAGTGTATTTGTACCCGCCTGTTATCCATGATGTTCTTCAGTCCCTAAACTCAGTTAATTGTATGTTTGAACTCCAATTGAGTCTGAATGACGTTTTGGTGATGGTGTGGCTAAGTTAAGTTTATCAGAAGGCAGTCATTTTTGCAACGTTTTTCATGTTGTCGAGGATTTGTAGTGTCCTCTTTTTTAATTTACTATCCCTGATTTTTGCTTGATTATTCTTGTTTTGAGATTACGGTCAGCGGGATGCCCCAGTTTTTTTTCTTAAGTCTCCTTCGTAGGTTTTGACTTAGTGGGCTTTTCTTTTGAGGGATAATGAATTCCTATGAGATAGGGAACCATCGTCGTCTTTTGATTCCAGAGGAATGTTTTTGATGTCATTCGTTGTATACGAAGTTTAAGCTTACGGCTGAATGCATACTTGAATTAACTGAGAGACTACCATGCCCCAGGTTTCGATTAAAGGTTTCATTTTATGTGAAAAAGAAAACTCCTACTTCTTATGCTCAAAAGGATTGACTAGGGATTATCCTCCTTATAACTCCAGTGTTTAGGAATTGAAACAACGACTGTACATCGTCAGCAAGTTCTATCCAAAAGCATATTGTATGGGATTATGGCATTATTTTCGTCATCCTCCCTCTAAAGGCTTGCAACTTTTTGAAAAAAAAGTGTTGAATATCATAAAGGGAGTAAAAATCATAGTTTAAAAATGAATGGATTAATTCAAGACAAACATATTTAATGCATTAATGAGAATAACCAAAGTCTGACATAAAGATAAGTGTTTAAGAAAACAAAGAAATTACAACTGAAAATTCGAATAAATAAAAATTTCTCCGCCTAAATTTATCACTTCAGATGGTGTGCCTTTGAGGGGTGATAGAAGAACTCCATTTGACCATCCTATACAAATTCTAATGCTCCTTTGTCAATTAGGTTTTGAATCTTGTACTCCAGCGCCCAACAATCATTTGTATCATGCCTAGGACTGCCAGAATTATAGGCACACCTTGCATCGGGATTGTAGTAAGCAGAAAAAGTTTTGGGGTTTGGATGGAGTCCTATCAACGAAATCAGATTCATCCCTAACATGTGTTACAATGCTTGAGACGGTGACATGTTGATTTTGATAAACTGTCTCTCGGGCTCGTTTTGCCTTTGTTGATTTCCCTGCTGACATTGGCGTGGTCGTTATTGGGCTCGTGACATGGAAGTAATTTGGGAAGGTTTACTCACCACCAAACCAACTTCTTGTCTCATCGGAGGCTAATTAATGACTCGATCCCTAATTCTAGTTGTTTTCCCCATATGGTTGCATCCGTCTTGATGAGGCTTGTTGATGAGGGCTCTCATCTCTTCTTGCCCCTGATTCAAGTTTTGGATAAGAGCCATTTGGATCTTCATTGTGGCTATCTCAGTTTGTAGCTGTTCCAACTGGTCATCCTTGTTGTCCTCAAGATTCTCCATGGCCATGCCCCTAGTGATGAGTGCTTTCACTTTTTCTTTCCCCTTGGATATGTTCAAGAACATTTCTTGAAGTTGAGCATTTTGAGTCTGAATGTCCTTGATGGTCTATTCTAGAGCCATCTCTACTGAAATAAACAGTAGGAAGATAAGGAAACCTGTGTGGGAGAAACTGTCATGATATGATGCATGGTATGTGGATGCATGTTTTCAAGGATCTCGTAGGGTAAACACGAGAATATGTTGGAAGTTAAATTTTGATCAATAGTTTTGATTGGAGAACTTTGTATTGGTGGATGTCCTTCCACAAGAATCAAGCTCACCATGTGAAGTGGGTCATATCCCTTGACTTATGTTATCATGCTTTGGTCTTTGACGGTGTTTGGTTATAGGGGAATAAATCCTCTCACCCCTTGATAGACGTCAGGTTCAACATGACCCTGCATCATAGGCCCTTGAGATCCTTGAAATAGTTATTGAAAATGTTATGGTGTGATGTCATGATGTTATGTACAAGTATGCAAAGCAAGCAAGTTTTTATGTACAAATAGTCATATACACACAAAGCAGACAAGTCCTTAGGTTCAGGGTTGCATGAAGTTTGTAGGTAAGTATCCTCTTGAAGTTTAGTTGGCTTAACCTGTCTTAGAAAGTAAACGGGTTCTAGGGGATCTCAATATCACTGATCTTTCTTCATTGGGCATTGTTTCAGCACAAGCCTCTTTATTGGCGACCGAAATATCCCGAAAGTCCAACCTCAATGAGCATAGCATCGAGTATCAACCAACTTTGAACTGCACCAAAGTAGACTCACTCACTACTTCCTAATGGCCAAGTTGTTCAATTAAGGTTCTAAGGTCAGTTAGTGCTTCGTGACACCACATAGCGGCCCCGTATTCTCCTTGACTACTCAAGGGCTACCGGTATCAACAAATGTGTCACACTAACGTAGCCATTGCTTTAACCATGTCGGTATACCCCGCACAGTTTTCACAATCTATTGCTACTTACCTAAAAGGTGCCCCAGATCCGGGTGCAGGATCAAAACAAGGCCAAACAAGGAACCTTAATGTAAAGCATGCAAGTCAAACAAGGAAATCAAGTAAACTTGATATAGCCCTAAGGTAACCCCACTTTTAAGTTTTACCTCCCCAGTAGATTCGCTAGTTCTGTAACACATTGGAAGAACGAACTTGGGTGTTTTTGCGTTTGATCGCAATTGTTGTGGATAGCAAGAGTCGCCACCGACTTTTCTTTTATCCAATAAAGAAAGGCTGAAAAGAACGGGAAATACCTTTGAGATTATTTCTTGAGTTCGGGGGGTAGGTTATGAAAAGGGAAAGTTTTAGCACCTTTTTCATCCGTAGTTATCTACGGGCTCTTAGTTTCTTGCTAGATCACTTGCTTTTGTTTAAAAATATGCTTGTGGTGTGGGTTTGAAAATATTTTGAAAATGTCTTTGTAATAATTCTCGTCTCTATAAGAATGCATACAAAGTGTTAGTTTTGAAAATAGTTTCAAGAGGTGTTTGTGGAATGTGTTTTTTGAAAGTGATTTTGAAAAGTGTCTTTGTAATGATTCTCGTCTCTATAAGAATGCGTACAAAGAGCTTTATCTTTTGAAAATGTTTCAATTGAAAGTGTTGGAGTGGGAAAATGTTTTTGTTGTGAGAAAGCGAGCAACTAAGAGCATTCTACCTACTCAAAAGGTCTAATGTTCTTTTCCTCCTCCTTTAGATGTGGCTATCTTACCATTGATTTGGTAAGAAGCCTCGTTGTTGGATATGAAGGGACGGCGTGGGTCATTTATATAGTCATAGAAGGAAACCTATGAGACGTTTTAGCAATTTTCATTTAGGGACTAGATCACTTACCGAAGGCAACATCGAGGGTCATCGAGGGACTACGATCTTTTGTTGAGGGACTACTTGTTGGTTTTATCTTTCCATACATCCTAATTACTAACATTTGTATAAAGCAATAAAAATGCAGAAGATAAATATCCTACACTATTACAACAATATTGAATAGCAAGAAAATGTAAAGACAAAACAAAATAAAAGAAGTAAAAATGAGTGCTTCGATTTGGGCAGTAGTGTCCCTTCGGTTCTGCTCTTCTGGGTTTCCTTCGATTTGGCCTGGAAGTTAGCATGTGCAGGAAACCTTCGATTCATCCTTCTAGCTGATTCTTTTGATTGGGCTTAGCAGTCAGCGTGAGAGGCATCCTTCAATTCCTCCTCCTGGCTCCTTCTTTCGATTGGGCCAGGGAATCAGTGTGAACACCTTTCGTTTCTCCCTTCTTGCTCCTTCATTTGGACTGTGAAGTAGTGAAGGGGATGAAGCCTGAGGCTTCGTTTCACACAAAACTCCTTCTTTCGTTTGGGGCCTATACTGGTTAGTTCTACCATATACTTGGACAAGAAAAACAAACGAAAAGGGAAGAAATGAAAAATGAACAAATTTTATTCTAATACGGTGGGAGAAATGACTTGGTTTGTTTTTTGCGTTTGATCATAATTGTTGCGGATAGCAAGTGTCGCCATCGACTTTTCTTTTATCCAATAAGGAAAGGGTGAAAATAACAGGAAAGACCTTTGAGATATTTTCTTGAGTTCGGGAGGTAGGTTATGAAAAGGGAACGTATTAGCACCCTTTTAATCCGTAGTTATCTATGGGCTCTTAGTTGCTTTCTATATCACTTGCTTTGTTTGAAAATGTGTTTGTGGTGGATTTTGAAAGTATTTTTGAAAAGCGCCTTCGTTTAGACAAACTTTGTAATGATTCTCGTCTCTATAAGAATGTATACAAAGTGTTGGACTTTTTTGAAAATATTTCATGTTTTTGAGAGTGTTTGGTGTGTTTGAAAAAATATTTTGTTTTTGAGAATAGATTATGAGCAAGCAACTAAGAACGTTCTACCTTACTCAAAAGTATTTTGTTCATTCTCTCTTCCTTTGATATTTCTATCTTACCATTGATTGCTAAGAAGACTTATCTTTGGATGTAAAGGGACAGGCGTGGGTCAATTATATAGTCATAGAAGGAAACCTATGTGACGTTTTAGCAATTATCATTTTGGGACTAGATCATTTATCGAAGGCAACATTGAGGGACATCAAGGGACTACGATCTTTTTATCGAGGGACTTTTGCTAAAATGCCCATATTTGAGGGACATGACTATTTTCTGAGGCAACAAGTGAGATTACCCTAGAGGTGCATGCGTGTGAATAGTGTGTTTGATTGCATGCATTTTTGTCTTGAATTTAAAGGTTATCTACTTGTTGATTTTATCTTGCCATATAGCCTAATTACTAATAATGTAAGAAAGAAAAAAATGCAAAGAATAAATCCTAAGCTATTGCAACCATAAAAATAAAAAAATAAAAATAAAAAAGGAAAAGCGAGTGTAACATGGTGGGAGAACTGACTAGGGTGTTTGGCATTTGATCGCAATTGTTGCGGATAGCAAGAGTCGCCATCGACTTTTCTTTTATCCAATATAGAAAGGTTGAAAAGAACAGGAAAGACCTTTCAAGATTATTTCTTGAGTTCGGGGGGTAGGTTATGAAAAGGGAAGGTATTAGCACCCTTTTCATCCGTAGTTATCTACGGGATCTTAGTTTCTTTCTAGATCACTTGCTTTTTTGTTTGAAAATGTGCTTGTGGTGTGGGTTTTGAAATTATTTTGAAAATGTCTTTGTAATGGTTCTCGTTTCTATAAAAACGCGTGCAAAGTGTTGTTTTGAAAATAGTTCAAAGAGGTATTTGTGGAATGTGTTTTTTGAAAGTGATTTTAAAAAGGTGTCTTTGTAATGGTTCACGTTTCTATAAGAACGCGTACAAAGTGTTGTTTTGAAAATGTTTCAAAATGAAAGTGTTGGTGTATGAAAATGTTTTTCGTTGTGAGCAAGCGAGCAACTAAGAGCAACCTACCTACTCAAAAGGTCTTAAATGTTCTTTTCCTCCTCCTTTAGATATTGCTATCTTACCATTAATTTGGTAAGAAGCCCCATCGTTGGATGTGAAGGGACGGGCATGGGACGTTTGTATAGTCATAGAAGGAAACATATGGGACGTTTTAGTAATGTCGTTTAGGGACTAGATCGTTTACCGAAGGCAACATTGAGGGTCATCGAGGGACTACGATCTTTTATCGAGGGTCTTTTCTAAAACACCCATATTCGAGGGACATGACTATTTCTCCGAGGCAACAAGTGAGATTACCCTAAGGGTGCATGTGTGAATAGTTTGTTTGATTTTGCATGCATTTAGTCTTTGATTAGGGGTTGTCTACTTGTTATTTTTGTCTTTCCATACAGACCCTATTTTAATAGCAATCATACAAAAGTAATAAAATGCAGAAAGATAAAAATCCTATACTATTACAACCATATTTAATTGCATGAAAATATAAAGGCAAAAAATAAAATAAAAGCAAGAAAAATGGGTCTTTCGATTTAGGGCAGAAAACCCTTCGATTCTGCACTTTCTGGCTCTCTTCAATTTGGCCTGAAAGGGGTGAAGGCGTGGCTTTCAACTGAAGCCTGGGGGTCAGCATGTTGTGCCTTTCGATTGGGGCATGGAGGCTAGCATGTTGTTCCTTTCGACTGGGCCTGCAACCAGTGCAAGATATAATCTGCCTTTCTGCCTCCTTCGACTATGGGTTGAAAGCAGTGAGGGATTGCCTTTCATCTGGGCCTGGAAGTCAACATGGTACGCCTTTCGTCTGGTCCTGGAAGTTAGCACGGTGTGCCTTTCATCTGGGTCTGCAGGTCAGTGTGTTCGAAAAAAGTGTGTGTGTGTGTGATGAACATGTCTGTGTCGAAGCATGTGTGTGCATCGAAGCAGGTGTATCGAAGCATGCATATTTTTATTCCAACATTTTTAGGGTCTATATAAATTATTTCTTTGAAGTAAAACACAACAAATTAACAATGAAGGTCATGGTTATTACATGTTGGCCTCGAAGATGAATCAAATAAGATGCTTGAAATGGAAGAGTTAAAGTCAAAAAGACTTGCCCCAAAGCTGTTGTGTGGGTTTCGAACTTGAACTGCTGCCTGGATGGTTATGGAATTCGAAGAGCCATCACAAAGGGTTTGCTTTTGGTTCAGAGAGTTGTCACAGAAGGTTGTCCTTGAGTTTGAACAAAACTTCTACGTGTGGGGTGTTATGGATAGTTGATTTATGAGAGTTGGAAAGATGAGATAATGAATTTTGATTTTGTGTTTGTAGGTGAAAGTAGAGTTGATTTTTGAGTGAGCAAAAATTACAAAGGTTTTTGTTTTGTTTCCCAACTCCCTTTTCTCTCCTCTTAGCGTCTCCAGCCCTCTTTGGTGTTGTGAAGAAAAGTTTATTTATAGAGGAGCTTTGATGTGGTATTGGGGGGAAATCAAATAAAATTTGAACTGTTTGGGTATACTGTCCCCTTATTTTCTTTGACGCAGCTCTTATGTACCCTTTTTTGTGTAAGTATGGGACTAAGACAATGCAGGCTCAACAGTATTTGGAGTGTTATGGCAGGTTGGTGTAGGACTGTTGCATAGCAGCACAGCTGGCTTTGGTTTGGAAGTATATAGAACTTTGGTCAATAAACACCTTAAATACTCCACCCTTTTGTTTTGATCACTTCGACCAGACTCATCATCATACAACAACGTTCATTTCCAACAATGTGTGCTCTTCGAATGGACCCATTTATAAGTCCTTCAAATCCACCAACTATGATCCATAGTGTTGAAGAGTTTTAGAGGTGTAATCTAAGTATGTTGCTTCGAAGAGTTTAATTGCCCAATTGGTAAATCGAAAGAAGTTGCCCAACTTGTAAATCGAAGGAGGCTGCCCAGCTTGTAAATCGAAGGAGGCTTCCCAGCTTGTAAATCGAAGGAGGCTACCTAGCTTGTGGATTTAAGGGGGTTATTTCGAAGGGAACCATATGGCCAGTTTGTGTATCGAAGGGGGTCACTTCGAAGGAAACCATATTGCCAGTTTGAAACTTGTTAAATCGAAGCCAACTTGTTTCTTTTTTTTACCTAATCGAAAGGCAAATTAACATCTTCAAAATTTTACATTTTCTTTATTTCTTTAAACAGGTTTTTGTAATCACACATGCGAGAGAAATCTTGAGGAACTGAGAGGGAAAATTTTGGGGTACAACAGCTGCCCCTGTTCAATCTTCTTAAACCTGAAGAGTTAGATTGGTGAGTCTGCCATTCGTGACTTGAAGGTGGAAGATGATTGAACACTAGAGTCCCCAGAAATTTGTACTCGATGATATGGTGGTTGATTGTGTATGGAATAGGTTTACATATTCCATTTGGAGATATGATAGATAGTTGTTAGATATGGGCTTATAGATGCCATCCAAAGATGATTGTTGACAGCAATTAGACTAAGTCTAAGTTTGACTTTAACTGGAGAAGAATCAGAATCAATCATGGAGCAATTTATCTGAACCCAAGAAAAAATTAGGATAAACCCATTTCTCAATTTAAACTGAACCAGCAGAAGTCTTGAATTTGTGATGGGCCTGTATGGGGCTGTTTCAGGATGAATCCATGTGAAACTTCATCTAGAATTTAAGAGAATGAACCTGGGTATGGTTGCCTCAGGATGAGTCTGTGTAAAAACTGTATCTGGAAATGAAGAGGAACCTGGGTAGGGTTGCTTTATGACGAGTTCGGGTAAAACTGCATCTGGAAATAAGGAGGAACCTGGGTAGGAATGCTTTATGATGAGTCCGGGTAAAACTGCATTTGGAAATGAGAAGGAACCTAGGTAGGGTTGCTTCATGATGAGTCCGTGTAAAACTTCATCTAGAAATGAAAAGGAACCTGGGTAGGGTTGCTTCATGATAAGTCAGTGTAAAACTTCATCTGAAAATGAGAAGGAACCTGGGTAGGGTTGCTTCATGATGAGTCCGGGTAAAACTGCATCTGGAAATGAGAAGGAACCTGGGTAGGGTTGCTTCATGATGAGTCTGTGTTAAAATTCATCCAGAAATGAGAAGGAACCTGGGTAGGGTTTCTTTATGATGAGTCCGGGTAAAACTGCATCTGGAAATGAGAAGGAACCTAGGTAGGGTTGCTTCATGATGAGTCCGTGTAAAACTTCATCTAGAAATGAGAAGGAACCTGGGAAGGGTTTATTCATGAAGAGTTCGGGTAAAACTGCATCTAGAAATGAGAAGGAACCTGGGTAGGGTTGCTTCATGATGAGTCCGTGTTAAACTTCGTCTAGAAATGAGAAGGAACCTGGGTAGGGTTGTTTTATGATGAGTCTGGATAAAACTGCACCTGGAAATGAGAAGGAACCTGGGTAGGGTTTCTTCATGATGAGTCCATGTTAAACTTCATCTGAAAATGAGAAGGAACCTGGGTAGGGTTGCTTCATGATGAGTCTGGGTAAAACTGCATTTGGAAATGAGAAGGAACCTGGGTAGGATTGCTTCATGATGAGTCTGTGTTAAACTTCATCTGGAAATGAGAAGGAACCTGGGTAGGGTTGCTTCATGATGAGTCCGGGTAAAACTTCATCTGGAAATGAGAAAGAACCTGGGTAGGGTTGCTTCATGATGAGTCCGTGTTAAACTTCATCTAGAAATGAGAAGGAACCTGGGTAGGGTTGCTTCATGATGAGTCTGTGTAAAACTTTATCTGGAAATGAGAAGGAACCTGGGTAGGGTTGCTTCATGATGAGTCCGTGTAAAACTTCATCTGGAAATGTCTGAGAAGGAACCTAGGTAGGGTTACTTCATAGTTATCTTGGCTTGTTACAGATATTAATCTAGAACTGTTAAAAATTGTTGACGATAGTCATCTGTTGTTTGATCTTTCCGGGAAAGGTAAAGAGTTAGCCGTATGCAGTGTCATGATGTATGAAATGTATGGTGTAATGATGTTTCTCAAAATAAATGAGATTGTGATGTATGCATTTATCATGTATGTAATATGATGCATGAAATGTTGTTGAAATATAATTTTGTCTTGGAAAATAAATCCTTGGCAAATGTTGGGGAGCTTTGGATGGCTAAATCACGGGATGCCGTTGGGGATGAAGAGTATACACCTCTCTAGACCTTGTTTTAGGATGTTTCCGCTGGGGATTCCTGTTTTGTTGTTTGAGGAGAACTCCGTTAGGAAATGTTGATTTTGCTTGAGAAGAAAACTCTGTGGAGAGTGTTGATTACAACTTGGGTAAAGGAGTCCCGGAGTTTTAGTTGTTTGTTACTCTACTAGGGAGTTATCTCTTGATGGAAGAGAAAAGGAAGTTAACAACTTGTTGGGGATAAAGAAGTTAATTGTTATCTGGTTGTCTCCTAGGCTTTGCAATAACCTACAAGGGATTGTAGAAAAGTCTACTGGATAAGGGGAGTTGTGGTCCCTTGATTTGTAGTAGTTGGAGAGGCAAATTCAATCTAGGGAATCCGTAGTTTGTTGGGGAAATAAACCCTATCGCCAATCTGCTGGAGGGGAGCTTTTGACAGAACTCCTCGAGGATTCTTGAGATCAACTCAATGGGGGGTGAAGTTTTCAGAGGTTGAAACTCTGGATGGGGATCACCTTATGAAAAGGACTTTGTGGGAGACTTTTCATTTCCCCCAGTAGCAAGTGTTTGTAGTATTTCCAGGAAAGGTTTGCTTGACTGTACGTAACCCTTTGTTGGAGTTCATATTCAATGCCCCAAATGACTTGGATGCAAATTTGCCCCTGGTTATTCAGCACTTCTTGAGGGATTTCTTGGAATCTAGACTTGATTGTCCCAGATGTATTGGACAGTGATGTGTCATGCCCCCATGCTTATAGGAGATTTGTCGTTGGAAGTGTCATCCCATTTGAAATGATTTTGTTCACTGAGAGAGCTTTTGTTTGTTGGATATTCGTCATGTGAATTTCTCTGTTGTCAAACAATTATCCATATGCAAACAATGATATTCAAATAATGCAAAATTTATGCTTATCTTGAAGTTTTGAAAATTCGTTTTAGTAGATAAAAGAATTTTTGTAAGAAAATTCAACTCAGGATTTGGAGTAAGCCTTATAGGAGTCAGAATACCTTTTGTAACAGTATTCTTTCGAACTAACCCATGCTTTAATTAGGACTTTTGAAAGGTTGTAACGTGGCTTGGTTCACGGTTTAAGAAACAAAGGATAAGGCTCAAAGTATATTTGTACCCGCCCGTTCTTCATGATGTCCTTCAGTCTTAAACTCAATTAATTGTGCGTTTGGACTCCAATCGAGTCTGGAATGACGTTTTGGTGTTGGTTCAGGCAAGTTAAATTTGTTGGAAGGCAGTCATTTTTTGCCATATTTTCCATGTTGTCGAGGATTTATAGTGACCTCTTTTTGATTTATTATCCCTGATTTTTCTTGATTGTTCTTGTTTTGAGATTACAATCAGCGGGTGCCCCAGATTTTCTTAAGTCTCCTTCGCAGGTTTTGAATTAGTGGTTTTTTCTTTTAAGAGATGATGACTGCCTATGTGATAAGGAACCATCGTCGTCTTTTGATTCCAGAGGAAAGTTTTTGATATCACTTGTTGTATACGAAGTGAAAGTTTGCAACTGACGCGCACTTGAATCAACTGAGAGACTACCCTACCCCAAGTTTTAATTAAAGGTTTTAATTTGTGTAAAAGTAAATTCCTACTTCTTAGGGTCAAGGGGGTTTGTAACAGCTCGAGCCTTCAGCGTTCCCGGCACTATTACCTCACGATCTTCTCTACCCCCCTCACTAGTAGAGTTTTTGCCTTTCGTGGGAATCGAACCCTGTACCCTGGGGTTCAAGTACATGCTCAATGCATTCCCACAACCAATTGAGCTACGTAGCTCAATTGGCTATGTAGCTCAATTGGTAGGTGGAATGCATTGAGCATGTACTTTAACCCCAGGGTACAGGGTTCGATTCCCACGAAAGGCAAAAACTCTACTAGTGAGGGGGGTAGAGAAGATCGTGAGGTAATAGTGCCGGGAACGCTGAAGGCTCGGGATGTTACAGGGTTGACTAGGGATTATATTCCTTATAACTTCAGTGTTTAGGAATTGAAACAAAAGTGTGTACATCGTCAACAAGGTTTGTCCAAAAGCATACTGTATGAGGTTATGGCATTATTTTCGTCATCCTCCCTCTAAAGGCTTGTAACTTTTAAAACAAGAGTTGAATATCATAAAGGGAGTAAAAATCATAGTTTAAATGAAAACAAATGGATTAATTCAAGATAAACATATGTGATGCATTAATGAAACAAATTTTGACACTAATACATAAGTGTTTGAATAACAAAAGAGATTATAATTGAAAATTCAAAATGAACTAGAACGCTCAATGATTTGGAATGGGAGTGGTGATCACGTTGGGAGTCTCTGGAGGATCGAACGCAATCTCCTTGGTGTCAATCATGTTTTGAATCTTGTATTTCAGCGCCCAACTATCGTTAGTATCATGCCCAGAACTTTCGGAATGATATGCACATATTGCATCAAGGTTGTAGTTAGGAGAAGAATTTTTGGGGTTTGGATGAGGTCCTATCAACGTAATCAGATTCATCTTCAACAACTGTTGCAGTGCTTGAGACAGTGGCATGTTGATGTTGGTAAACTGTCTTTTGGGCTCGTCTTGCCTTCGTTGTTTTCCCCTTTGTTTTTGTTGCTGCGACACACGACCAGAGATCAAGACTGCCCCCACATGTTGGTCATGATTGCTCTTGTTATGACCCTTTTAACCGTACACAACATTGGACTCTTTCTTCCCATTGTATGTCTTTTTCTGAGTATTAGAGGATGTAGCCCCTTGGATCTTTCTGCTTTTGATGCCAGCTTCGACTCTTTCGCCGATCAGTATTAACTCGGTGAACCCAGCTAAAGAACTTCCAATCAGGTGATTAAAGAAAGGTCCCGTCAAATTTCCCATAAAGATGTCAATCAGCTCCTTATCAGTTAAGGGTGGTTGCACCCTTCCATCCAGGTCTCTCCACTTTTGGGTGTATTATTTGAAGCCCTCGTTGGAACGCATGGTCATACTCTACAATTGCACACGAGTTGGTGCAAGATCAGCGTTGTATTGGTACTGCTTGTAGAAAGTGGCAGCCAAGTCCTCCCAGGTATGAATGTCGGTTCCTTCTAACTGATAGAACCACTCCAGTTGAGTTCCAACCAAACTTTCTTGGAAGAAATGGACCCATAGCTTCCGGTCAGCAGTGTGAGGCTGAATCTTACGGACATAAGATCTTAGATGCATCTTAGGACAAGAGACCCCATCATACTTGGCAAAAGTAGGGATTTTGAACTTTGGTGGGATGACCACTCCGGAAACCAAACCTAACTCTTCAAAGTCCAAGCCAGGTATCTGCTGAATCTCCATAGCATTGAGGTGATCACCCAGCTATTTGTATTTATCATCAGCGGGAGAATATTGTTCCTCAGAGAAATCAGCTTCATCTTCATCAGTCCCCGGGTTGTTATGTTCTTCATGATTATTCTCCTTATTTGATGGAGTTGAGAGATCTAGAGCTCTCTTGATTGGTCCCCTAAGTCTTCTTCCCAAATTCAGGACGCCCACTAACTTCTTTGTCTTTTTCTTCTTGTCTTTGAGAAGAAGAGTCTTTAGTTCCTCTCGCCCTTTAGCCAAAGTCAAGAACATTTGTTGGAATTGAGCATTTTGTGCTTGAAGATCCTTCACGGTTTGTTCCATGTCCATCTTACTGAAATAAACAATAGGAAGATAAGGAGACATGTATGGGAGAAACCTGTCCTGATATGATGCATGGTATGTAGATGCATGTTTTCAAGGATCTCGTGGGGTAAACACAAGAAGATGTTAGAAATTGAATTTATATCACAGATTTGATTGGATAACTTTGTATCGGTGGATGTCCTTCCACGAGAGTCAATCTCACCATTTCGATTGGGTCATAGCCCTTGACTCAAGTTATCGTGCTTTGGTCTTTGACGGTGTTTGATTAGAGAGTGAATCCTTTTGCCCCTTGATAGGCGTCTGGTTCAATAAGACCCTGCATCATAGGTCCTTGATATCCTTGAAATGGTTATTGAAAATGCTATGGTATGATGTCATGATGTACAAGTATGCCAAGCAAGCAAGTTGTTATGTACAAATAGTCATATACACACAAAGCAGACAAGTCCTTAGGTTTAGGCTTGCATGGAGTTTGTGGGTAAGTACTCTCTTGAAGTTTAGTTGGCTCAACCTGTCCTAGAAAGTAACCGGGTTCGATGGGATCTCAATATCACCAACCTTTCTGTTGTACCCCAAAATTTTCCCTCTCATTTCATCAACATTTCTCATCACAAGATTCTTGGAACTCAAGATCAAGCTAGGGTTTACTCTGCTCAAGACACCTCCTTGCACTGTTGACCTAAAATTAGGGTTTGAGTTTGCACAGGGATGTTTTGACCCACAATACCCAAAGTGACTTTCATACTTCATGTTGGACTCACAAGTTTGTCCATCCCATGTTTCAAGCCTTGATTCAAATTTTTGCCCAGTCAATTGGACAGTTGACCTAGAAATCAGCTATATTAGGGAAAAGTCAATTGTGGCCAATTGACAGTCAAATCTCATGAATTTTGACCCACATAAACATTATGAACTCATATGAACCATTTGATCAAGTTTGGATTCCAATTCCACAAGAAATTTGATCAGATCACCAAAAGGGCAAAATGGTTATTTTTAGGGTTTTCACTGCACAAAGGCAATTTTTTACTGTTTGACCTAACCAATGGAAAATCAAGCTCAACCATGGACACAAGGACTCAATGACATTGTCTTGACCCATTTAACAAGTTCAAAAGATCTCAAATGCATAAGATTGACAGATGAATTTTTCAGTCAACTGATCAAAATTTGACTGTACACTGAAAAGTCAAACTTTGACTTTTTGGTCAAAATCAAGTGCCAAGAGTCATTTCCCATAAAAACATGTCAAATTATGAAACTTGTTCATCAAGAAACCCAAAATTGCAAATTAGGGTTTAAAATGGAAAATTTTCATAACTTAGAAATTTTCTAAGTTATGAAATTTTCTTATTTTTTCCTAACTTTGTCCCACATTTTCACCAAGATGAAAATGGATTAAAACAAAACTTACAACATGAAAGTTGTAGTCCATCACAAAGTCTACAACTTTGATTCACAAAGTTTTCTCATAAGAAGCTTGGATCTCAAGTTATGATTTTTGGAACAAGGGTACCTAAAACTTTTAACTTAGAGAAATTTTGCCCTAGTTTAAGCAGGATTTTGACCCATCTTCTTGGCCATTTTTCACATAGTTCCACTTGGAGTCTTGAACTCCTCAAACACCTTTGTGGTTATGGAGAATCGAATGCTTGAAGTTGGCAAAAACTCACTTTGTAACCATGGCCAATACATGTTCATACCAAGTTGCAAATCTGACCAAACTAGCTTAGTACATAATTACAGGTCTCTAAACCCTTAAACACTCAAAAATTGAATGCAAATACATTGGTTAGAGGCATTGTTCTGATCAAGGGAGAATTGTACATTGAATAATTCCATTTTGGGCATAAAGATCACACTTCCATTTTCATAAAGCATAACTTTTGCAAAGTTGTCTTTCTTGAGCTTTGAACTTCTTTCTTTGCAGCAAACAAGTTCCACAAACTTAGGCAAAGGTACAAGGAGTTGGTGCATGCTTGGAGATAGCCTGTACAGGCCTATCTCATTTCACTTCAAACTTTTCTTTCAAAACAAGCCATTATGCCAAAAGCTCAGATCTCACATATCTGATAAAACCAACTGAAGCAAAGTTTTCAAACAAGTTTCTAACATCCTTGCAAGCCAGAAGCACGAGCCTTAGACTTCTCAAACCTCCTCATACTCAAGAACCATATTTTCTTGCAAAACAGGGTCAGTTCTGCAAATCACAAGCCACAATCAAACCCCCTCGTGCGTTTTGTCTCAAATAACTTCAAACACATCCTAAACAATATACCTAAGTTGTCCAGACCATTTACAAGTTGCTGTAACTCCATTTACACACATCACCATTTTTGTTTGGAAGCTTTGCAGGTTGAGTTCTGTAGCACGATTCAGGCCACTTCAAAACAAACTAAGCATTGGGAAAGGTTCAAGGGACATCAAGCAAGCTCAAAAGAACCTCAGGCCTCATTGGAAGTTACTGCATTGTCCAGCTCGAACTCAACTGAAACAGGTATTTCATGAACTTCTATCTCTCTATTTAGGAACATTTAGACTTAGGTTTGTGAATGAAAGATGTTGTATTCATTGCCCTGAAACCATACACGTGCTTAGTTTTCATTTATATTAATCGTGCTAGGAGAATTTCATCCATGAACTTTCTGAAAAAACTAGGTTAGAAATTAGGGCCAGAGAAATTCTCTCTGGTCTTTGAGAGTTAGCTTAAGTTTTTTATATGGTTAGATTCGTTGTTTGATGCTCTACAAGTTTCATGTTTTGAGTTTTGTCAAAGGATCACGTTTCCAGGAGATAGCAGTTTGTACACAGAAGGTGCGTTTTTGTTTGAACAGAGGAAGAAGATGAAGTAGCTGGGCTGGGCCTGGCTACTTCCTGCTTTTGACACCCCCATTTTCAGTTTCACACCCCCCTGGCCCATGTCTTGTATATTTATTATTTTTGCATTTTAATTTCATTTCTGATTTTATTATTTTATTTTCAAACATAAAAAATGCCTAAAAAATATTTTCATAAATTTTTACATTTATTTGGTATTTATTTTAATTATTGCTAACATTAAAATGTTTAAACACTTTATATTATTTTGTTAAAACTTAAAAATAATGTAAAAAATACTTATATTTTCATTTATTATTTTTATTCACATATGAAAATATTTTCTTGAAATATATACATTTTTGTAAATAATTTATTTTATTTTTCACACACTTAATATATATATATATATATATATATATATATATATATATATATATATATATATATATGTTTTATTAAATAATTAGAATAAAAAAACCAAAAATATTACATTTTTATTTTTTATACTAAAAAAAAATACCTTTTTTGAATATATTTCATTTTTATACATATTAATATTTTTTGTACATAAAAAATACATTATATTTATTTTCTTAAGAAATTAGGGTTTTTGCCCTAAAAACAAATAAAATTAATCTTTTTTATTCTTTACATTTCTTTCACATTAAAAAATAATTTACATACATAAAAAACCTTTTTTACATGATGCATTTTATTTAATATTTATTTATTGTATTTATTTAAATATTGTACATTTAAATATTATGCCTTGCAAATTCAATTTGGTTGTAATAATTTAGGGTTTAATTTCTTGCAAAATAATCCCCTATTCAAATTTGTAATAGTGTTGTAATAGTGTAGAATTTAAATCCTCGCACCTTTAAGCTTTCAATTATGCCATGATTAGAGAATTAGGGTTTGTATGCAAAATCAAAACCAACAAATAGTTTGACCTAATCAAAGACAAAAATGCATGAAAAACAAACACAATGCACACTTGCACCCCTAGGGTTTCAATCCACTTGTTGCCTTCAAAAATGGGCCATGGTATGCATATCAAGTACTTTGGCAAAACAAAAACAAAACAAAAGATCATAGTCCCTCGATGACACTATCTGAGTTGCCTAAACAAAATGATCAAGTCCCTTAAGAAAATTGCCAAAAATACTTGACACAATTGTTATCATGGTCTATACGATGACCCGTGTCTGTCCCGTTTAACATCCTAACATAAAGTTGTTCACCAAATACAATGGTGAAACAAAACTGTTAAAAGGGTTAAAAACATAAGAAAGATCTTTGAGTAAAATAGGGTAGACAACTCTTAGTTACTTGATCAAAAGCTTGCAAAAACATCCTTGTTATCTTCAAAACACACTTCACTACACAATTTCAAAACCCTACTTTCAAACATTGAAAACTTTTCAAAATACAAAAACACCTTTGTATACATTCAAACAAG
This sequence comes from Vicia faba, assembly GCA_948472305.1. Lineage (NCBI taxonomy): Eukaryota > Viridiplantae > Streptophyta > Magnoliopsida > Fabales > Fabaceae > Vicia > Vicia faba. The sequence goes on along the minus strand of OX451737.1, from coordinate 1,001,458,556 downwards.
AATCATTATAAAGGTTTCCACAACGATGGCCTCTTTTCAAAACATCTTTCAAAATCACACACAAAGCACAATTTCAAACAATTGAAGAGCGCCATTTCAAACAATTGAAAAGCAAAGCAAGTGATCTAAACAAGTAACTAAGAGCCCATGGATAACCATGGATAGAAAGGGTGCTAATACCTTCCCTTTCTATAATTTACTCCCTGAACCCAAGAAAACATCTCAAAGGTATTTCCTATGCTTTTTGACCTTTCCTTAGGATAAAATAAAAAGTCGGTGGCGACTCTTGCTAAACCGAAACATTTGCAAACACAAATGCAAAATCCCAAGTCAGTTCTCCCACCGTATCACAGAACTGGAGACTCTGCTGGGGAAGACTTTAAAAGTGGAGTAACCTTAGGGCTTAGATCACCCTTTGCATGATTATATTGTTTGCTTTGATTGCTTTACATTTAGTTCTCTTGTTTGGGCTTGAAATCCTCTACCCGGATTTGGGAAACATTCATAGGTAAATAGCAATACGTTATGGAAACTGTGCAGGGTATACCGACATGGTTGAAGCAATAGCTATATTAGTGCGACATATTTGTGAGTACCGGTAGCCTTTGAGTCAATCAAAGAGAATATGGGGCCGCTGAGTGATGTCATAAAGCACTAATGAACTCTTAGAACCTTACTTGACCATCTTGGCCTTTTATTAGGGGTAGTGAGATGACCGGCTTTGGTGCAGTCCGAAGTTGGTAGATACTCGATACTACACTCATTGAGGTTTGTTTTCTTGGAATATTTTGGTCGCTAGTCAAGTGGCTAAACCAAAACAATGAACATAGAAAACAATCCAGTGATATTGAGCTCCTTAGAACCCGGTTACTATTTATAGGACAAGTTTGAGCCAACTAAACTCAAGAGGGTATTTACCTATGAAACCTCATGCAAGCCTGAAACTAGGGTTTTGTGTGACTTGCTTGTACATGTGTTTGTGCATACATCATGAACATCATAAAGCATCATATGCATCCACTAACCATTTCAAGGGTTTGGATCTTCATCTTTATTCTTGTTTTGTAGGTCATGGAATCTCTTCGCAGGAAAACAATTCAAGTCAACCTTGTGAGAATCCCTCCTCAACTCAAGGAGCTCACTTCCAGGATCCCAGAGAATTCTCTCTTCAGTGAGAGACATGGTATACTTCTCAACTTGGTCAACTCCAACATTGAAGAAGACATGGTGAAAGTTCTCTTCCAGTTCTTTGACCCCCTACACCACTATTTCACATTCCCTGATTACCAACTAGTACCCACTTTGGAGGAATTTTCTCAACTCCTGAGAATTCCTATTCTTCATCAACTACCCTACAACGGTAAGGAAAAAGAACCAAAGCCTGAAGATGTTGCTCAAGCATTACACTTGCAACCATCTGACATCAAGGGACATTGGGAAACCAGAAGTGGTGTCAAGGGTTTCTTGGAAAAGTTTCTGTTTGAGAAGGCACAAGACTGCTGGAATTCTCTTGATCTACAAGCCTTTGAAGAGATTGTGGCACTCCTTATCTATGGGTTGGTCCTGTTCCCAAACCCTGATCAACTTATAGATGTGAATGCTGTCAAGATTTTCATATCTCGGAATCTTGTACCTACATTGCTTGGGGACATGCTACACTCATTTTACACACGAACAATGAGGAAAAGAGGTGTTCTCATGTGCTGTACTCCTCTCCTATCAAGGTGGTTTATTTCTCACCTTCCACAATCAGTTCTGAAGAATGAGCAAGGTTTAAGGTGGTCACAACGATTGATGACCCTCACACATTCTGATGTACATTGGTGTTCTTGGTCTAGAGAAAATTTCATCATCATTGATTGTTGTGGGGAATTCCCTAATGTCGCACTACTTGGCATTAGGGGAGGCATCACCTACAACCCTTGTTTAGCTCTAAGACAGTTTGGATATGCTCGGAGGATGCGCAAGGACTTCGACAAAGGTTCATCAGAGCTTGGAGGATGCCCAACAAAATGGATAGTAAGACACTTGGACACAAGAATTCTATCCCCCTCGAGCCTTATCTCAAGTGGGTACGAACCCGCGCCCAGAATCTTATGATGCCATACCCTCACATTATCCCCTTGATCAAAGAGCATGTTATGGAAGGAGAGGTTTCATACACCCTCCTACATCCTGACGTGCCAACATCATGGGAAGAAATGCAAAAGAGTTGGATCCAACTCAAGGAAGAACGGAATACTTTTAAAGCCAGCTTCTATGCCAGTGAGAAGAAGGTTTTGGAGTTTACTCGTCGACTTCATGAGGAGGAAGCTATCAACACTTACATCTCACCAAAGAGGATGCGCAATGTCTTTTTACATTAAGAATTTTGTAATATTTTACCCATGGGGCACTTATGTACTAACAATTTCTTCTTAATATGACGTGTGTTCCTTTTTGTTTGCAACAAATTTGAATTTTTGAATCCTTGAATGCATTACATGAATAACATATCATTCATCATATGCACAAACAGGTCTTCACACCAGGTTTCCTTATCTTTCCGCTGTTTATTTCATAAAGATGGATTTGGAGCAGACGGTTAAGGATCTGTAAGCACAGAATTCTCAATTCTAGCAACTCCTCATGACCTTAGCAAAGGGTCAAGAGGACCTTAAAGCACTGTTGGAGAAAAATAAAGAGAAAAAGAAGAAAAGGCCCGGAGTAGCCACTTTTGGAAGAAGGTTTGAAAGCAATGCTAGAAAAGTTCTCGAGTTCCCCTCAACGTCTGATGAAGGGGTTGGTAAAGGAAAAGGAGCTGCGGGACCTTCTGAATCTGAAGTTGAAGAGGAGGAAGAGGAAGAAGACGAAGACTACTCCGAACAGCAATATCCCCCGGCGGATGATAAATATAAGAATCTTGAGGATAGATTGGCAGCCATGGAGTTGCAAAGGGTACCTGGTTTAGATTTTGAAGAACTAGGGTTGGTCGCTGGGATCGTCATTCCTCCCAAGTTCAAAGTACCAACATTTGCTAAGTATGACGGTCTGTCCTGCCCAAAGATGCATCTAAGATCCTATGTCAGAAAGATCCAACCCCACTCATCTGATAAAGACCTCTGGGTACACTTTTTCCAAGACAGTTTGTCAGGCACACAATTTGACTGGTTCTATCAACTTGAGAGGTCTGAGGTTCATAACTGGGAAGACTTAGCTGCTGCTTTTTACCGTCAATACCAATACAATACTGATTTGGCACCCACTCGTACTCAGCTACAAAGTATGGGGATGGCTTCCAATGAAAGATTTAAAGAGTATGCCCAGAAGTGGCGTGATCTGGCTGGAAGGGTGCAGCCACTGTTGTCGGATAGAGATCTAGTTGACATGTTTCTAGGGACCCTGTCTGACCCTTTCTTCAATCATTTAATCGGGAGTTCTTCCGCAAGATTCACTGAACTAATTTTGACCGGCGAAAGGGTCGAGGCCGGTATTAAAAGTGGTAAGATTCAGAAAGATACCTCTGTGTCCACTGCTGTTAAGAAAACCTTCCCAGCTAAGAAGGAAGCCTCTGTTGTTTATTCTCAGAAAAGTCAAGGAAGAACCGAGCGCCGGCCAACTGTATGGGTTGTGATGATTCAAAACTCTTCAAATGATCAACCTCGCGGCAATCAGCCAAGACCTAATCAACAACGGGTAGAAAGGCCACAATGGCAGTTCACCCGAATCAACATGACGCCAGCTCAAGTACTCCCTCATTTGTTAAAGCTGAATCTTGCCAGTTTGAAGGAAGCGCCAAAGAACCCTAATACCTCCTCTCCATACTACCACTCCAATGCCAAGTGTGCTTACCACTCTGACAGTGCAGGGCACGATACCAATAATTGTTGGGAGCTTAAGAACAAAATCCAAGACCTGATTGACGCCAAGGAGGTAGAATTCGATGCTCCCGAAAAGCCAAATGTGATTTCTGCCCCAATGCCCAAGCACAGTCATAATGTACATGCCGTTATGGAAGACCTTCATGTTACCGATGTTGCTGACCTTTTGACTCCCTTACCAGTGATTAAAGAGAATTTGATGAGAGCTGGGATATTCCCAGGCCGTGGAAAGGACTGTTACTTTTGTTTAAACATACGAGTTGATTGCCCAATGTTGAAGTCAGGCATCCAACGCCTGATGGATACCCAAGAGAGACTCTTCCAAAAGACCCCTATTGATACCTTCACTCCTGTTACTCCTGCTACTTTTTCTACTTCAACCAACGATATTGCAATAATAACCATTTCCGACAATCTTCCCAAGGCTTGCAAAAGGCCTGTCAAGATTACACCTGATCCTGAATTTGTACCATTAAAAATCACCATGTCGGGGCCTGTCCCGTATCAATCTAGCAAGACGATACCATGGAACTATGGAGGAGAAATCTTCTATCATGGTATCAAACAGATTGAAGCAGTCCAAGAGAATTCTGAAGAGGAAACCCCTGATATAGGGAACATTGCGGGTACAAGCAAGATAACCCGCAGCAGCCAGATTTTTTCTCCGGAGATTGCTCCCCCTCGAGCAGTTTTCGGACCCTTGAAAGCTTCTGTACCTGTTAGGCCGTATGTGAAAGACCCGATAAGTGAAGAATTGGATACTCTTGAAGAAAGACCATATGTTGATAATACCAATAAGGGTAAGGGAATACTAGAAGCGCCTGTCAGGACGAAGGCTCATACTGTGGTTATCCCCGAAACCACCCAGAAAGAAATGGAGGAAATCTTGAAAATAATCAAAAGGAGCGATTTCGATGTCGTGGAACAGCTAGGGCAGCCCTTTCTAAAATATCCATGTTGGCTCTTCTACTCTGCTCTGAGGCCCATGCTAAGGCCTTAATCAAATTTTTAAAGACGACACATGTGCCCCAAGAAACTTCGGCTAACCAGTTTCAGGAGTGTGTGGCCAGTCTTACTGTTGATAATGGTCTTGGCTTTTCCGATGTTGATTTGACTCCCAAGGGAAGGAAACACAACGACGTGCTACATATCTCAGTTGAATGCAGGGGAACCACCCTCGCCCATGTCTTAGTTGATACTGGTTCTTCCTTGAATGTGATGTCGAAGAAAGCGTTGGACCGTTTGGACTGTGAAGGATTGACCCTCAAACCCAGTAACATCGTTGTTAGGGCCTTTGATGGGTCCAAAAGAATGGTTCACGGGGAGGTTGACATTCCTATCAAAGTAGGCACAGAAGTTTTCAACTCCACCTTTTATGTGATGGACATCCGTCCTTCATATTCGTGTTTTTTAGGAAGACCGTGGATCCATTATGCTAGGGCAGTTACCTCCTCTTTGCACCAAATGCTGAAGTATCCTGTTAAGGGTAAGATTATAATGGTGCACGACGAGGAAGAGTACATGATAAGTCATCTCAACTCCTTCTGTTATGTGGAGTTGGATGGCGAGTTCATCGAAACGCCTTTTCAACATTTTGAGGAAGTTTCTCCCGAGGTCGCGGTTGCGAAGACAATGGTTGAGGTGCCTATCGTTCCCAAGCATGTATCTAGGATGGCATCTCTCAAGGACGCAGAGGCGGTAATTAAAGAAGGAAAGAGCACAGTGTGGGGGCAACTGCCCGATTTTCCCCATAAGATGGACAAATTTGGATTAGGGTTTACTGCTGTAGGACAAAAGGCTATGCGTCGCTCCAAGGCTGGAGGACCACCCGTCAAAATCTCTCACCATGGAATCAATGCTGTTGAAGATGAAGATGAAGAGAACAACTTCGAAGATTGGATCTTTCCAACTGTCGAAGGGGGTTTAAGCAACTGGGAAGCAAAGCATTTTATTCCCATCACCTTCATAAACCAGTAAATTTATCTTTGAACAATTTCTTATTTTGATCTGTAATAACTAAACAATTCGTACACTATTTTCACCTCATGCCTTGCCCGTGTATATAGGTCCATTTGTAAGGGCTTGATTTTCTTCATTATCATATGCCATGTTTTAATGAATCATTGGACGTCTTCATCTATAAACTATTGTGTTCATTTTCTTTCTTTTTGCATTTCATTTTGTTTAAGGATGGCTATCCCTTACACACACCCACACTCACAAATGCAGGTACCCATCCACTCCGGATTCCATGGGTGACTATCCTGCTTTAGCCTTCGATAACTCTGAAGATTTGGTCAATCATGTTGAGTACGAAGTTGACAAAGACTGTGAAGTGCCGGGAGAGTTAGCCAGACTTTTGCAACAAGAAGAGAGGGCTATTCTGCCTCATGAAGAGTTGCTAGAAACCATCAACTTGGGAACAGAGGAAGACAAAAAAGAGGTAAAAGTGGGTGCCAACCTGGAGCCAGGTGTCAAAGAGCGCTTAGTGCAGTTGTTGAACGAATATGTTGAAATCTTAGCCTGGTCCTATGAAGACATGCCAGGGTTAGACACAGATATCGTGGTTCATCGTCTCCCTACAAGAGAAGATTGTCCACCGATCAAGCAAAAGGTTCGCCGAATGAGGCCCGACATGTCTGAGAAGATCAAAGCTGAGGTAATGAAGCAATTCAACGCTGGCTTTATGGCTGTTACTTCCTATCCACAATGGGTTGCTAACATTGTGCCAGTGCCTAAGAAGGACGGCAAGGTCAGAATGTGTGTGGACTATCGGGATTTAAACAGGGCTAGCCCTAAGGATGATTTTCCACTGCCACACATCAACATCTTGGTTGACAACACAGCTCAACACAAGGTTTTTTCCTTCATGGATGGATTCTCGGGATACAACCAGATCAAAATGGCCCCCGAGGACATGGAGAAAACTACTTTTGTCACGCAATGGGGTACCTTCTGCTACAAAGTGATGTCATTCGGACTGAAGAATGCAGGGGCAACCTATCAGCGCGCCATGGTAGCTTTGTTTCATGATATGATACATCATGAGATCGAAGTTTACGTAGACGACATGATAGCTCGATCACAGACAGAAGAAGAACACCTTGATCATTTGCAAAAGTTGTTTTCCAGGTTGAAGGAGTATAAGCTCAGACTGAACCCAAGCAAGTGCACTTTTGGAGTTAGGTTTGGTAAACTTTTGGGATTCATTGTCAGCAACAAAGGCATTGAGGTTGATCCAGCTAAAGTAAAGGCTATACAAGAAATGCCTCCCCCCGCACTGAAAAGGAGGTTAGAGGATTCTTGGGACGCTTAAACTATATCGCGAGGTTCATCTCTCACCTGACATCTACCTGTGAGCCAATTTTCAAACTGTTGAAGAAAGATCAGGTAGTTGAATGGAACAATGACTGTCAAGTTTCTTTTGATAAGATCAAGGAGTATTTATTGGAACCTCCTATTCTGATGCCACCCGTCGAAGGAAGGCTGTTAATCATGTATCTGACCGTTTTGGATAACTCAATGGGGTGCGTAATGGGCCAACATGACGAGTATGGCCGAAAAGAGCATGCCATTTATTACCTTAGCAAAAAGTTTACCGACTGTGAGACTCGCTACTCATTGCTCGAGAAAACTTGCTGCGCTTTGGTATGGGCTGCTCGCCGGCTAAGGCAGTATATGTTGACTCATACCACTCTGCTGATTTCCAAGATGGATCTGATCAAGTATATCTTCGAAAAGCCTGCTTTATCTGGAAGAATCGCTAGATGGAAAATGATCCTGACTGAGTATGATATCCAGTATACTACCCAAAAAGCTATAAAGGGGAGTGTACTAGCTGACCATCTAGCTCATCAAGCCGTCGAAGATTACCAATCTATGAGATTCGATTTCCCTGACGAGGACATCATGACATTGGACAACATTGAAGGTAACGGACCGTATGACGGACCTGAACAAGGATCCCGATGGACCATGTACTTTGATGGTGCTTCAAATTCACTTGGCAACGGTATCAGTGCGGTACTCATTTCTCCGGAAGGTTGCCATACACCCTTCACTTCCCGACTTTGCTTCAGCTGTACCAACAACATGGCTGAATATGAAGCTTGCATCTTCGGTCTCAAGGCTACTATAGACTTGGGAATCAAATCTTTGATCATATTCGGGGACTCGGCTTTGGTTATCAGTCAAGTCAAAGGAGAATGGGACACCAAACATCCTAATCTTATCCCATACAAAGAACATGTCTTGACATTGTTGCCTCATTTCGAGCAGATTACCTTCGAGCATTTCCCGCGAGAAGAAAATCAGCTAGCTGATGCTCTGGCTACAATGTCTTCCATGTTTAAACTCAACTGGGATAACGAGGCTCCCCAAATTACCATCAAGCAAATGGACGAACCTACGCACTGTCACGAGATTAACACCGAAGAAGTAGTGGAACAACCCTGGTTTCATGAAATCAAAAGGTATCTCCAGACTCGAGAATACCCTGAAGGAGCTTCCGTCAATGACAAAAAGTTCTTAAGGAGATTTGCTGCCAAGTTCTTCCTAAGAAATGGCATCCTTTATAAGCGCATCCATGATTGTGTTCTACTTTGTTGTGTGGGCAAGGTTGAAGCAGAGTTAATCATGACTGATATACATAGTGGCACATTTGGCACCCACTTGAGCGGACATACGATGGCTAAGAAGATTCTAAGGGCAGGCTACTACTGGTCCACCATGGAAGCTGATTGTCATCAACATTCTCGTACTTGCCACAAATGCCAAGTCTATGCCGACAAGGTACATATTCCTCCTGTTCCTCTCAATGTTCTGACAGCTCCTTGGCCATTCGCAATGTGGGGCATTGACATGATTGGAGAGATCAAGCCTACGGCATCCAATGGACATCGCTTCATCTTGGTCGCTATTGATTATTTTACCAAGTGGGTCTAAGCAGCTTCCTACGCCTCAATTACAAAGAATGTGGTTGCCCGCTTCATCAAGCAGAACCTCATATGCCGGTATGGTATCCCTGACAAGATTATCAAGGACGACGGTACAAATTTGAACAACACTATGATCAGCGCTCTATGCGAACAGTTCAAGATTTATCATCACAATTCATCTCCCTATCGGCCGAAGATGAACAGCGTTGTTGAAGCCGCGAACAAAAATATCAAGAAGATCATTCAAAAGATGACAGTCACCTACAAGGACTGGCATGAGATGTTACCGTTTTCTCTGCATGGATATCGTACCACGACACGTACTTTAACAGGGGAAACCCCATTTTCTTTGGTATATGGCATGGAAGTTGTTATACCCATGGAAGTTCAGATTCCTTCTTTGAGGATTATGAAGGATGCCGGTTTGAGTGAAGACGATTGGATTCATACCCGGCTTTACCAACTTAATTTGATCGACGAGAAGCGACTTACTGCTGTTTTTCATGGTCAGACGTATCAAAAACGGATGATCAAGGCTTTCAACAAGAAAGTCAGGCGCCAGGTATATCAAGTCGGAGATCTTGTAATCAAGCGGATCATCTTGCCGCAAAGTGATCCCAGGGGCAAGTGGACTCCTACTTACGAAGGACCATTTGTGATCAAGAGCATCTTTTCTGGTGGAGCAATGATTCTGACCACCATGGACGGCGACGATTTGCCGCACCCTGCGAACGCATACATAGTCAAAAGATACTACGCATAAAACGACCTGACAAGTTGAAAACCCGAAAGGGCAACTTGGGCAAAAATGGTCATCCCGGTGAATCGAAAACCCGAAAGGGCGGTTCAGGCAAAAATTAGGGATAAAACAAAAAAAATCTGTACACCCGGAAAGTTGAAAACCTGAAAGGGCGACTTGGGCAAAAAAGGGTTTCCCGGTGGATCGAAAACCCGAAAGGGCGGTCCAGGCAAAAGTTAGGGAATTAAAGCGTATGACTATGTCTCGTCGGATCTCTTTAAAAACAATCTCTTCACCAACAAAGCTCCAAGCTACTGATCAATCCAATCATCGGCGGACGAAGCAGCGAATGGACAAAATACTCAAAGTTGTGAAGGCTATAGCAGAATGGGAACCCCATGGAATTATTACACGTAGCCATCTTTCTTTTGTATAAAATTTTTCAATTTTTATGACAACATTCTCTTACTAGGATGTCTGTCTCCTTTGTACAAAGATACTTACGAAAGTTAATACAAAAATACTTCAAAGTGCAGAAATTTGCTTGCCTTTCTTTCTTTTTTACACTTATGTTTTTATTTGAAAACGTCCAAAGTTTTGTTAAATAGGCATATGCATTTGAATATAATCACTGCTTACAAATAAAACGAAATTAAGAAAGGATAATTATTGATAGGTTGAAGGTATAGGAAGATATCTTTGTGCCATCCCAGAAGAAATCCTTTACAATACATTGATCAGGTCCTCAACAAAGCTAAAGTCTTAAAGTATGTGTCCCCAGCGGAGTTAAGCTTCAAAATCCCCAGCGGAGCCCGAAAGCCCTGAAATACCTATCCCCAGCGGAGCCAGAATATTCTAAACCTTCTTCCCCAGCGAAGTCAAATTTCCAACTGTTCAACTTCCCTCAATTTCCCCAGCAGGCTATCTTAAAAGTCTGAAAACCAAGAAAATAACAGTTAACTTCTTGGCTTATCCCCAACTAGGATGCTTTCCCAATAGTTTGGCGTACAACCCAAGCTCCTGATTTCACCGGCCGAGTAAACATTCTCCCCACAGAGTTATCTCCCAACAGATCGAAGATTCCCGGTCTCATTTCTCCAAGCAGAAGCCTCCCAGGTTTTAACTCCCCAGTAAAGATTTTCGGAGTTTTTCTTATTTCCCAGGAAAGTCATGAAGGATTCTCATTCCCTGCAGAAGTTGTCAAAAGGCCTTGTTAATCCCCACAAATCACCAAGGATTTTCAATCTCCAGCAGTGGTCCCAGGATTTCTCCTTCTCAAACAAACAGAGATCTTTAATCCCCAAGCAGTCAGCAAAGATTTCTCATCTTCAATAATCAAATATTTGTTTTGGAATCCCCAGCATCGGTCAAGGATTTACTTTCCCCGGCAGCAGTCAAAGATTTATTTATCCCCAGTTATCAAGGATTTATTTGCCTCAGCAAGACAGCTACTCAGCTTACATGCATATTCATTACATTCATATATCATAAACATTGATGAAACACATTTCATTGCATCATACATATCATGCAACATAACTTTATGTTTTAGCTAACATTTTACCCTTTTCAGGATAAGATTAAAAGGCTATCGTTAACAATTATTCAGATACAGTATGGATACACCCCAGACACGGCGGTCATTCTATTACTCATTCAGAACTTCAAGTCAAAATACAGTACGGATACACCCCAGACACGGCGGTCATTCTACTACTCATTCAGACTTCAGCAATCTGATACAGACTAGATACGCTCCAGACACGGCAGACATTCTATCTCTCATTCAGATTCAACTATCAACTACAAGTTCAGATACGCTCCAGACACGGATGCCATTCTGGCCCTTACACCAAAAGTTTGATTCTCCCCAGTACATTCGCCACGGAAGTCATTCTGTCACTTATTTAGATCCCAGTTACAGTCTCAGATACACTCCAGACACGGAAGTCATTCTGCTATTCATACAGATCTCAACTTCAGATACAATACAGATACACTCCAGACACGGCAGTCATTCTGATATTCATTCAAAGTTCAAATACAGTTACAGCTCAGATACGCTCCATACACGGACTCCATTCTTTTGCTCATACAGACTCAGTCTCCAGATACAGTTCAAATGCATTCCAGATACGGATACCATATTGATGCTCATTCTTCTGACCTACAACATTACAATTCAACAAACATTCTTGGATGGCATCTTTAAGCCCATCTCCAGCAAGATTCCACCATCTTCAAATGGCATCTTTAAGCCCATTTCCTCAGCTATATTTTAACGAGTGCAAATTTACGGGCACTCTAGTGTCCAATCCTCTTTTACCTTCGAGTCGTGAAAGGCAAACTTGCAAATCTAACTCTTCAGGTTCAAGAAGATTGAACAGGGGCAGCTGTTGTACCCCAAAATTTTCCCTCTCATTTCATCAACATTTCTCATCAAAAGACTCTTGGAACTCAAGATCAAGCTAGGGTTTACTCCCCTCAAGACACCTCCTTGCACTATTGACCTAAAATTAGGGTTTGAGTTTGCACAGGGATGTTTTGACCCACAATGCCCAAAGTGACTTTCATACTTCATGTTGGACTCACAAGTTTGTCCATACCAAGTTTCAAGCCTTGATTCAAATTTTTGCCCAGTCAATTGGACAGTTGACCTAGAAATCAGCTGTATTGGGGAAAAGTCAAATGTGGCCAATTGACAGTCAAATCTCATGAATTTTGACCCACATCAACATTATGAACTCATATGAACCATTTGATCAATTTTGGATCACAATTCCACAAGAAATTTGATCAGATCACCAAAAGGGCAAAATGGTTATTTTTAGGGTTTTGACTGCACAAAGGCAATTTTTGACTGTTTGACCTAACCAATGGCAAATCAAGCTCAACCATGGACACAAGGACTCAATGACATTGTCTTGACCCATTTAACAAGTTCAAAAGATCTCAAATGCATAAGATTGACAGATGAATATTTCAGTCAACTGATCAAAATTTGACTGTACACTGAAAAGTCAAACTTTGACTTTTTGGTCAAAATCAAGTGCCAAGAGTCATTTCCCATAAAAACATGTCAAATTATGAAACTTGTTCATCAAGAAACCCAAAATTGCAAATTAGGGTTTAAAATGGAAAATTTTCATAACTTAGAAATTTTCTAAGTTATGAAATTTTCTTATTTTTTCCTAACTTTGTCCCACATTTTCACCAAGATGAAAATGGATTAAAACAAAACTTACAACATGAAAGTTGTAGTCCATCATAAAGTCTACAACTTTGATTCACAAAGTTTTCTCATAAGAAGCTTGGATCTCAAGTTATGATTTTTGGAACAAGGGTACCTAAAACTTTTAACTTAGAGAAATTTTGCCCTAGTTTAGGCAGGATTTTGACCCATCTTCTTGGCCATTTTTCAAATAGTTCCACTTGGAGTCTTGAGTTTCATTTCAAAGACGTATTATATTACATGTTGCAAGCTTTCCAAATTGTCCAAGAACTCCTCAAACACCTTTGTGGTTAGGGAGAATCGAATGCTTGAAGTTGGCGAAAACTCACTTTGTAACCATGGCCAATACATTTTCATACCAAGTTGCAAATCTGACCAAACTAGCTTAGTACATAATTACAGGTCTCTAAACCCTTCAACACTCAAAAATTGAATGCAAATACATTGGTTATAGGCATTGTTATGATCAAGGGAGCATTGTACATTGAATAATTCCATTTTGGGCATAAAGATCACACTTCCATTTTCATAAAGCATAACTTTTGCAAAGTTGTCTTTATTGAGCTTTGAACTTCTTTCTTTGCAGCAAACAAGTTCCACAAACTTAGGCAAAGGTACAAGGAGTTGGTGCATGCTTGGAGATAGCTTGTATAGGCCTATCTCATTTCACTTCAAACTTTTCTTTCAAAATAAGCCATTATGCCAAAAGCTCCGATCTCACATATCTGATAAAACCAACTGAAGCAAAGTTTTCAAACAAGTTTCTAACATCCTTGCAAGCCAGAAGCACGACCCTTAGACCTCTCAAACCTCCTCATACTCAAAAACAACATTTTCTTGCAAAACAGGGTCAGTTCTGCAAATCACAAGCCACAATCAAATCCCCTCGTGCGTTTTGTCTCAAATCACTTCAAACACATCCTAAACAATATACCTAAGTTGTCCAGACCATTTATAAGTTATTGTAACTCCATTTACACACATCACCATTTTTGTTTGGAAGCTTTGCAGGTTGAGTTCTGTAGCACGATTCAGGCCACTTCAAAACAAACTAAGCATTGGGAAAGGTTCAAGGGACATCAAGCAAGCTCAAAAGAACCTCAGGCCTCATTGGAAGTTGCTGCATTGTCTAGCTCGAACTCAACTGAAACAGGTATTTCATGAACTTCTATCTCTCTATTTAGGAACATTTAGACTTAGGTTTGTGAATGAAAGATGTTGTATTCATTGCCCTGAAACCATACATGTGCTTAGTTTTCATTTATATTAATCGTGCTAGGAGAATTTCATCCATGAACTTTCTGAAAAAACTAGGTTAGAAATTAGGGCCAGAGAAATTCTCTCTGGTCTTTGAGAGTTAGCTTAAGTTTTTTATATGGTTAGATTCGTTGTTTGATGCTCTACAAGTTTCATGTTTTGAGTTTTGTCAAAGGATCACGTTTCCAGGAGATAGCAGTTTGTACACAGAAGGTGGGTTTTTGTTTGAACAGAGGAAGAAGATGAAGTAGCTGGGCTGGGCCTGGCTACTTCCTGCTTTTGACACCCCCATTTTCAGTTTCACACCCCCCTGGCCCATTTCTTGTATATTTATTATTTTTGCATTTTAATTTCATTTCTGATTTTATTATTTTATTTTCAAACATAAAAAATACCTAAAAAATATTTTCATAAATTTTTACATTTATTTGGTATTTATTTTAATTATTGTTAACATTAAAATGTTTAAATACTTTATATTATTTTGTTAAAACTTAAAAATAATGTAAAAAATACTTATATTTTCATTTATTATTTTTATTCACATATGCAAATATTTTCTTGAAATATATACATTTTTGTAAATAATTTATTTTATTTTTCACACACTTAATATATTTAATATATATATATATATATATATATATATATATATATATATATATATATATATATATATATATATATATATATATATATATATATATATATATATATATATATATATATATATATATATATACTATGTTTTATTAAATAATTAGAATAAAAAACCCAAAAATATTACATTTTTATTTTTTATACTAAAAAAAATACCTTTTTTGAATATATTTCATTTTTATACATATTAATATTTTTTGTACATAAAAAATACATTATATTTATTTTCTTAAGAAATTAGGGTTTTTGCCCTATTAACAAATAAAATTAATCTTTTTTATTCTTTACATTTCTTTCACATTAAAAAAATACTTTACATACATAAAAAACCTTTTTTACATGATGCATTTTATTTAATATTTATTTATTGTATTTATTTAAATATTGTACATTTAAATATTATGCCTTGCAAATTCAATTTGGTTGTAATAATTTAGGGTTTAATTTCTTGCAAAATAATACCCTATTCAAATTTGTACCCCCTCCCTATATCGTGTTGTAATAGTGTAGAATTTAAATTCTCGCACATTTAAGCTTTCAATTATGCCATGATTAGAGAATTAGGGTTTGTATGCAAAATCAAAACCAACAAATAGTTTGACCTAATCAAAGACAAAAATGCATGAAAAACAAACACAATGCACACTTGCACCCCTAGGGTTTCAATCCACTTGTTGCCTTCAAAAATGGGTCATGGTATGCATGTCAAGTACTTTGGCAAAACAAAAACAAAACAAAAGATCATAGCCCCTCGATGACGCTATCTGAGTTGCCTAAACAAAATGATCAAGTTCCTTAAGAAAATTGCCAAAAATACTTGACACAATTGCTATCATGATCTATACGATGACCCACGCCTGTCCCGTTTAACATCCTAACATAAAGTTGTTCACCAAATACAATGGTGAAACAAAACTGTTAAAAGCGTTAAAAACATAAGAAAGATCTTTGAGTAAAATTGGGTAGACAACTCTTAGTTACTTGATCAAAAGCTTGCAAAAACATCCTTGCTATCTTCAAAACACACTTCACCACACAATTTCAAAACCCTACTTTCAAATATTGAAAACTTTTCAAAAGACAAAAACACCTTTGTATACATTCAAACAAGAATCATTACAAAGGTTGCCACAACGATGGCCTCTTTTCAAAACATCTTTCAAAATCACACACAAAGCACCATTTCAAACAATTGAAGAGCACCATTTCAAACAATTGAAAAACAAAGCAAGTGATCTAAACAAGTAACTAAGAGCCCATGGATAACCATGGATAGAAAGGGTGCTAATACCTTCCCTTTTTATAATCTACTCCCCGAACCCAAGAAAACATCTCAAAGGTCTTTCCTGTGCTTTTTGACCTTTCCTTAGGATAAAATTAAAAGTCGGTGGCGACTCTTGCTAAACCGAAGCATTTGCAAACACAAACGCAAAATCCCAAGTCAGTTCTCCCACCGTATCACACTTTCTTTTAGGCGTTGTCTCAACTCAATCAATCTTTTCTTGTGGCTGAGATATCCTAAAAGTCCGATCTCAATGAGCGTAGCATCGAGTATCAACCAATCTTCGGTTGGAACCAAAGACGACTATCTCACTACTTCATAATGGACAAGTTGTTCAATTAAGGTTCTAAGGTCAGTTAGTGCTTCATGACGCTGCTCAGCGGCCCCGTATTCTCCTCGATTCAACATAAGGGATATCGGTACCAACAAATACATCACACTAACGTAGCCATTGCTTCAACCGTGTCGGTCTATGTCATACAGTTTCCATAATCTATTGCTACTTACCTCAAAGGTGCCCCAGATCCGGGTAGAGGATTAAAACAAGCCCAAACAAGGAACCATAATGTATAACAAGCAAGTTAAACAATGAAAACAAATAAAGATGATCTAGCCCTAAGGTAACCCCACTTTTGATTTTAGTTCCCCAGCAGAGTCGCCAGTTCTTTAACATGGTGGAAGAACTGACTAGGGTGTTTTGCATTTGATCGCAATTGTTGTGGATCGCAAGATTCACCACCGAATTTTATTTTATCCAATAAGGAAAGGTTGAAAAGAACAGGAAAGACCTTTCGAGATTATTTCTTGAGCTCAGGGGGTAGGTTATGAAAAGGGAAGGTATTAGCACCCTTTTAATCCGTAGTTATCTACAGGATATTAGTTTCTTACTAGATCACTTGCTTTTGTTTGAAAATGTCCTTGTGGTATGTGTTTTGAAAATGTCTTTGTAATGGTTCTCGTTTCTACAAAAACGCGTGCAAAGTGTTGTTTTGAAAATAGTTCAAAGAGGTGTTTGTGGAATGTGTTTTTTGAAAGTGATTTTGAAAAGGTGTCTTTGCAATGGTTCTCGTTTCTATAAGAACGCGTACAAAGTGTTATTTTGAAAATGTTTCAAAATGAAAATGTTGGTGTAGGAAAATGTTTTTCGTTGTGAGCAAGCGAGCAACTAAGAGCAACCTACCTACTCAAAATTTCTTAAATGTTCTTTTCCTCCTCCTTTAGATGTTGCTATCTTACCATTGATTTGGTAAGAAGCCCCACTGTTGGATGTGAAGGGACGGGCGTGGGAAGTTTGTATAGTCATAAAAGGCAACCTATGGAACATTTTAGCAATGTCGTTTAGGAACTAGATCGTTTACCAAAGGCAACATTGAGGGTCATCGAGGGACTACGATCTTTTATCAAGGGTCTTTGCTAAAACGCCCATATGCGAGGGACATGACTATTTCTCTGAGGCAACAAGTGAGATTACCCTAAGGGTGCATGTCTGAATAGTGTGTTTGATTTGCACGCATTTAGTCTTTGATTAGGGGTTGTCTACTTGTTGTTTTTGTCTTGCCATACATACCCTATTTTACTAGCAATCATACAAAAGTAATAAAATGCAGAAAGATAAAAATCCTACACTATTACAACCATATTTAATTTCATGAAAATATAAAGGCAAAAAATAAAATAAAATCAAGAAAAATGGATCTTTCGATTTAGGGCAGAAAACCCTTCGATTCTACACTTTCTGGCCCTCTTCGATTTGGCCTGAAAGGGGTGAAGGTGTGTCTTTTGACTAAGGCCTGGGGGTCATCATGTTGTGCCTTTCGATGGGGGCCTGGAGGCCAGCATGTTGTTCCTTTCGACTGGGCCTGGAACCAGAGCAAGATGTAATCTGCCTTTCTGCCTCCTTCGACTGGGGGTTGAAAGCGGTGAGGGATTGCCTTTCATCTGGGCCTGGTGTTGTACCCCAATTTTTGCCCCTAAGATTCCCCTATCATATCATGTCAACTTGATCATAACAAAATCACATTAGGGTTGGTTCTTCCTCTTTTTCTATCTCCTATCTTTAAGTTTGCTCTTGAGGAATCTCCAAGCACCTTAGTTGTGTATTTTGTATATGCGTTGATAATTAACCTCTAACCAAAATGCAAAAAATATTTGTCTTTGCCTTTACATATTTGTGTTTTGTAGGTACCAAGTAAAAGCATCTGAAAAATAAGGTTTTCCGGTATTATTTCCCTAAAATCTCTATTTCCAAAGAAAAAAAATAATAATAATAATTTTTTGTTTTTTGTTTTCCTGTACAATCGATTGCTCCCATAGTGCAATCGATTGCATAGAGTGTATTGTGCACAATCTTTGAAAAAGGTATATTTTTAGCCTTCAAAAATCAAAAAAATTTAGTATGTGTCGACCCATGCAAGACAATCAATTATGTAATGTGCTGACAAAAGCAGCTTGCATCGACCCATAGAGGCTTGTGTCGACTCATCCTGTTTTGTATAACTAGCATGTGTCGACACATACATGTTATGTGTCGACTCATGAAAATTGATTGATTTTGTATTGTGTTGAAATAGCAGCTTGTATCGACCCATAGAAGCTTGCTTCGACTCATGCAAATTGATTGATTCTGTATTGGGTTGAAATAGCAGCTTCTATCGACCCATAGAAGCTTGCGTCGACTCATGCAAATTGATTGATTTTGTGTTGAGTTGAAAAGGCGGCTTGTATCGATCCATAGAAGCTTGCGTAGACTCATGTTGTGTTATACAACTAGAATGTGTCGACGCATACGACTCTTGTGTCGACTCATAGCAGCAAAACACACGTGATTTTTGGAAAAAGCCAGCAATTTCAAAATTGTCATCTTTTTGGCTCCAATTTTTCTGCATAATTTGAAAATTATATCATTAATTCAATTTTTGGCTCCAAGAATCAATTGCCAAATTACCACTAATCCTAATCCTAAACTCTATAAATAGAGACCTCATTTTATTCAAATGGGAAGCTTTTGATAGCCAAACTCATTTTGCTAAAAAATCTCTCAATTCTCTCCATCTACCAAATTCACTCAAAGCTCCATTTAAAAAAAAGGATAGTAAGCTTTGCATTGAAGCTTACTAATCTTTGAGATAAAACTTCATCCAAACACTTTTTCTTCATCAATTCTCTATATCCAAGGTTTTGTAATTGATTCTTGTGGTTGAATTGAAGCAAATTTTGGAAGTTGTTTGATAATTCTCTAATTCTACCTTTGGTAAGTTGGATCATCATCTTTCACAATGTGATATCTTGTGGATTTCTGGTTTTGATTCATTGAGCACTATTTTATGATTCCATTAGTGCTATTTTTCTCATAATTTGATGGAATTTTCATGCTCAATTGGATCCATGATCATAAGGTGTTTGATGAAAAGTTGGAACAAGAATTTGATCCTTGAAATGTTGTTTTCTACTGATTTTAACAGGTTGCAATCAATTGTTGTAACATTGCAATCGATTGTCATAGAAAATTGATTTGAAAAAAACTGCACTGATGCAATTGGTTGCTGTCTAAGCACAATCGATTATAACAGTGCCAAAAATACTTTTTCTGCCTGATTTTGGGGTTGTTTTGACTCAAATATTTTTTCTGCTCACTCTCTTTGATGGATAATTTGGATTACAATTTTAAATGTCCAATTTCTCTTTAAATTCAATGGACTTTATGGTGTAGATGAAGTTGGATAAATATCCATCAATTCAAATCTATCAAAGAGTGAATTATTTAATTCTTTCTTGGTGCTTTGGATTGATGATATGTTTAGTGCTTTAATCCATCTAGATGAGTGATTGAATTTAAAGATGAAATAAGTTTAAGGTAGTGATCCAAATTAGCTTATCATTCCCCTCTCTCTTTATCTTATCCCTTTCTTTTTTAATTGTGCTACATGTTAAGGGGTGATGATCTCTATATCATTTATCCAAACATGAAGTACATAGATTGCTATTGACCGGCCTCAAAATAGATGCGACTTCTACATAAGTCCACTTACGATTGCTTAACATAGCGCTAAATTTTGTCCCGATTCGAATAAATTATCATTCATGGCCCAAACCTATGTTTGCAAGCCCATGTATGTTAATTTGATCCCTTTGATCCAATAACCTTGAGACTCATTGTGTGGGGGCTTTGGTTCTACCAATCCTCTAATGGATCTTCGTCAATTTTGGCCAACGCGGATCACTTAAAAATCGATGATCATTAAATGTTGCCTTGAGAATTTATTAAATGGATGATATACTTTACATAAATCAAATGCAACTTGTTATGTGGAGGCTTTGGTTCTACCAATCCTCTAATGAGTTCCAAATGCAAGTCTCAAGATGGTCATCCAACTAACCATTAATTTCTAACAATTGACTTTATTTTATGCTCTTTACCTTATGCTTTTATGCTTTATGTACTATTTACTTTAGCATTTACATTTCATGCTATTTTCATCTTTGCTCACTTGAGCATTTAATTTTATGTCATTTTTATTTTGCTCACTTGAGCTTTTCTTTTCTTTTTGAAGATACCTAATAATCAACATAAATCATAAGAATCTTTAATGATACTTGGACTATTTGGTTACTGTTGTACCCCAAAATTTCCCCTCCCATATTTCTCAATATATTTTAAGTGAGGTCCTCAAAATTGCTCAAGGAAGTCCAAAGGTTGACCAGACAAAACCTCTCCTAAGGCAGTCTACCTCAAATTAGGGTTTCATGTTGCATCAAGATACTTGATTCCAAAGGGTCTAAAATGTTCACCATTTCCCTAACATGTTCTCAAGATCATCCATATCAAGTTTCAAGCCTTGAAGAGGAATTTTGCTCAGTCAATTGCTCAAAGGCCTGAAAATCGATTGTGCTAGGGCAAAAGTCAATTGTGGCCCACATACAGTCAAACTTCAATATTTTTGGTCAACTTCCTCATTTTTAAGTATCATTCATCATTTGATCAAGGGTTGATCATGATTCCCCAAGGATCGTTCACAATTCATCAAGAACCAAAAGTTGCTAAATTAGGGTTTTGTAGGAAAAGTCAACTCAACTTTGACCAAGCATAACTTTCTCATACTTTATTAGAAATGACCCATCCAAATCTCATTTTGAAGAGGATGCAATTACCTACAATTCATCTTCATCTCCCAAGTTCAAATTATGCACTCACAAGAAGTTACAAATTTGGACATTATAGGTCATTTTGGAAAGTCAACAAAACACCTTTTTTGTCAAAGCTTCATACATGAACATGAAAGACTCAATTAAGATGAGACAAAAAAGGTTGCTTAGAGCACATCTCAATCTTTCTAAAAAGTCAAATAAAACCTTCATAGAGTCAAAATTGAAGAAGTTATGCATTGGTGAAGTTGACCCTTTTTACAAATGTGCCAAAAGTCAGAAGTGCCTCAAATTGCAATTTTTGTCAAATGGGTCCAACTTTTTGTGCTTGTATTGAGTTTGTAACATGGTCCACGACCCATGATCCTTCCCACTTGCCTTTATTTTATTTTTTCCATTTAGTTTTATTTTTATTTCAATTAAATCAAATTAAATCAAAATAAAATCATGGAAATATCAAAATCATTTAAACCTTGAGATTTTGTGCATATTTCAGGTCTCTTATACAGCTAGCAAGGGAATCAAATCGTGCAAGGCATGTTTGTACATAAAAAGATTGTTTTTTGGCTTGTTTTAGAAAGATTTGAATGAGAATCAAATCATGGTTCAATCTTCATAATTACAAAGATTTGGAGCAAGTTTGTAAACCTAATTCACTTAAGGACATATATAGGACAAATTCAGACCAAATGCAGAAGGGTTGGAGGCGTGTAGAGTGAAGAACAGACTTGGAAAAAACTCAAGAAAAGTAGGAATCTATTTTCATACTTCCATGCATTCTCAAGCCTCCCAAGCTATCCTATTCGCTTCCTGGGTGTACAAGGAGTCTATACCAATCAAAGGCAAGTGTTTTTCTGCCCAGAAACGCGAGGTAAGTGCTTCACGACATCCCTCCCTTTTTGAAATCGAATCTCATGAATTTGGCATTGTTAGCATGATTGGTTTATATATTTTGAATCCTTGAAGCATTTGCAAGCTATTGGTAATGATTAATTGCATTTTTGCTAACCCTACAGAGATATACCATTGTTAGGTTTTCTTGTTTCGTTTTGGGATTTTCTTATACAGGTAAAATTGGCCCAAAATAAAGGTACCATGATGTTCACAAGGCCAAGGCGAATTGGTCTGTATCATTAGTTTTCATTTATGGTGCGTGTATGAGATTTTGGAAAATTATAGGGGTTATAGCTACAGGTTGTGTCCGTAGGTAAAAGTCTTGGACTTTTACCAACGAAGTGAGGAAGAAGAAGGGTGGCATGACACCCCCTGATTCATCCATTTGAAATTTGCGCGTTGTACAATTATTAATTTGCGTTTTTTAATATGATGTTTATTTGTTATTTGATATACAAACAAGCACGTTGGCTCAGTTGGTAAGGAGGTGTGTGAAAAGGCCATAGGACCTGGGTTCGAATCCCAGGTCCCCGTATTATTTCATAACATTTTTTCTTGTATAATCATGCGCGTGTACAGGTAAAGGGGTTCACCATGTGCCCTCAAGGCTCAATCACCAGATCTCCAGAAGGCCAGATCTCACGCCCATTCATTGGAGGTCCATGATGCTCCCTAGTCAACTTGCAACATTAGATCATGAAGGTCAACGTGGACCTTTGCTTTTGGGCCCAGAAGCTGCTATGGCACCCCCCTGTTTGCTGATCACAAGGCCCATTTTCTTTCTCTTCTTTTATATTTTTCTTTTAGTTGTTTTATTTAATTTATTTTCTCACAAAATTAAATCCTTTTTTACAAAAAAAAATCCATAAAATCAATTTTCATCAAATTAGATTTAGGATTTATTTTTTTATCAAAAATTAATTTAATTAGTTTAATTTAATTTTTAAGGTAACTTTAATTCTTTTGTAAATAAATTAAAACAAATTAGAAAATTAGGTTTTATTTGATTTAATTTTTATTTTCTTTTCTTAAAATAACCAAAATATAAAA
This sequence comes from Vicia faba, assembly GCA_948472305.1. Lineage (NCBI taxonomy): Eukaryota > Viridiplantae > Streptophyta > Magnoliopsida > Fabales > Fabaceae > Vicia > Vicia faba. The sequence continues at coordinate 1,001,435,503 of OX451737.1, read as the reverse complement.
ATAGGTCAAAATTAATTATTTTCCTTAATTTAATTTAATTAGTAATTAGGTTTGTATTTATTCATTAAAACCTTATTTTCTTAAAATAATCAAAAACAAATCAAAAAAATTGATTTTTCTTTCAATTAGGTTTAGACAGGGTTAAAACCCTAATTTTCTCTCGTTCTCATTTCATCGCGCATGCTTATTTATTTTTGCAATATTAATGTAACTGCTCATGGGTTGTAATAGCTTAATTAGGACTTTTCGTTTATTTTTCGTTTCTACGGGTTTTTGGCTATGTAATTAATCCCCCTCCCCGAAGCCTTGTAATAGTGTAGTTTTATTTTTCGCATTTTAATTTTCAAAAATATTAATTGTTAGATGTATGATAATAGGATTGCATGACAAGAGTGTATCTTAATTTTAAAATGGCTAGCAAACCCTAAATGTGCAAAGATAATAACTGAAATTGAATCATTCGTACATGCGCACTCCTAGGGTACACTCTCACTTTGGTTGCCTTCGGTAAACGGTCATTAAGCATAGGGTGTTTTAGTGGTTGCCCTCTTGTCTAAACAAAGATCAAAAGTCCCGTTCGGAAATGTTGCCTCGGAAAGGTTGCCTTGGAAATGTTGCCTCGAATATGATCTTAAGACACTAGGGTTATTACTAAGACGTCCTAACATTGCTTTAGTGATCGTACGTCCCTTTCGAATTGACCCTTACAACTCCAACGACGATGCTACCTACTCACTAATAGTGGGATAGCACTATCTAAAGGAAACAAGAACAAAAGCATTCTTTCTTCGAGTAGGTAGATGCTAGTAGGTACTTGCTCAAAATCAAACTTTCCCACACTTACACTTTTTTCAAACAAAATTTTTAAAACGACTTCGTAACACTCTTGAAGACAGAAGCAAGGGTTAAATCGAAGTAAAACAAAAACTTTTCAAAACACACAAACACATAACCAATTTTTAAAATGATGAGCAAGTACCTAAGAGCCCATGGAAAACCATGGATAGAAAGGGTGCTAATACCTTCCCTTTCTATAATCTACCTCCGTACTCAAAATCTCGAAAAAGGAATTTTTCTGTGCTTTTTTCCTTTCTGGTTGGATAAAATAAAAGTCGGTGGTGACTCTTGCTTACCGCGAAATTTTGCAAACACAAACGCAAAATGCAAACCAGCATTTTCCTAAAAACAGTCCGGTTCTGCCACCGTATCACAGAACTGGCGACTCTGCTAGGGAAAATAAGTGGGGTATACCTTAGGATTAGTTCATCATAATTCCTTCTCTTGTTTGTTTTGGTTGCTTTACTTTTAAAGGTTTTGTATTGGGAGTTACTATAGATCCTAACCCGGATCTGGGGAACACCTTTTAGGTAAGTAGAAATAAACTATGAGGGAACTGTACGGCGTAGACCGATACGGTTGAAGTAGTAGCTACGTTGATGTGGCACATTGGTTGATACCGATATCCCTTATGGAGAAACGAGGAGAATACGGGGCTGCTATATGGGTCGTTAAGCATCAACTGACCTTAGAACCTATAATTGACCAACTTGGCCATAGGAAGTAGTGAGATAGCCGGTCTTGGTGTAAAGCTGGGAACTGGTTGATATTCGATGCTACACTCATTGAGACCATACTCTCGAGATAGTTCCGGCTGCAAGAAAAGATTGTGTGAGATGAAACCATGACCGATGGAGGATGGTTAGTGATATTGAGAACCTCTAGAACCCAGTTACTATTATTAGGACAGGTTGAAACCAACTGAACTTCAAGAGGGTAATACCTAGACCCCATGCAAGCCTGAAACTTAAGGGCTATTGTGTGAATTTTTTGCCTTTACCATGTTTTCTATCTGCTATACTTGTTGTGTGTTTTATCATGACATCATGCATCATAACATAGCATGCATACCTCATTATACTAACCATTTCAAAGACCGAGGGGATTTATCTTTGTTTTGTTTTGCAGAATATGGCTGCCATGCGCAGAAACACCATTCGAGTTAACTTTGTGAAAATACCTGCTCAGCTTAAAGATTTAGCCTCGAGAGTTTCTGATACTTCTTCATTCATTAGGAGACATGGTCAGCTTCTTATCTTGGTTACCTCAAAGTTTGATGAGCAGATGATGAGTGTGCTTTTCCAGTTCTTCGATCCGGTGCATCATTACTTCACTTTCCCAGATTATTAGCTAGTTCCCACTATGGAAGAGTTTTCTCACTTATTGGGCATATCCATCCTTGAGAAGATGCCCTTCAAAGGTTTAGAAGAGGATCCTAGACCAGAGGACATTGCTTCAGCCTTGCATCTAAAAAGGGTTGATGTAGTATCCAACTGGGAGACACGAAGCGGGGTTGAAGGTTTCTTAGCCAAGTTTCTGATAGATCAAGCTCAACTGTTCTGGGATAGTTTGGACTTTTAATCTTTTGAAGACATCTTGGCTCTCCTTATCTATGGTTTGGTTCTTTTCTCGAATCCAGATTCCTTCATAGAAGTGAATGTGGTAGTAATATCAAGACCCACAGTTGCCCCACAGTGCAACAATCAACAAAGAATGGAGAGACCGCAAGGACAGTACGCGCGGCTTAATATGACCTTGTCTCAAATTCTACCACAATTATTGAAGACCAACCCAGTAACTCTGAGGGAAGCCCCGAAGAATCCCAGCACCACATCTCCGTTGTATAACCCAAACGCCCGCTGCGCCTATCACTCTAATAGCCCAGGGCATGATACAAACAACTGTTGGGCCTTGAGGAATAAGGTGCAAGATTTGATTGAAGCTAAAGAAATCGAGTTCGACGCTCCGGAAAATCCCAACGTCATAACTGCTCCTATGCCCAAACATGATCAGGGAGTGAATGTAATTGAGGATGTTGAAGAAGATTCAGATATCGACAGCTGGATTTACCTGACTACCAACGGTGGATTGAACAACTGGACGGCGAAGGACTTCGTGCCCGTTTCTTTTATTATACAGTAATAGACTTTTGTTTTGAGATTTGTAACTGACAGTTTAAAACTTTACGGCCCGGTGCCTTTCCCGAGGCACCTTGGCTTTGTTTGTGAGGGCTTCTTATTCGTCATTTTCATATATCATCAATAAAGCATTGGACGTTTTCTTGCATTACAAATTTTACGCTCCCTGTTTTTCTTTTCTATCTTGCACTTTATCAAAACAACTATTGTCTTACACACACTCACGTATCATAATGCAGATCCATATCCACTATGGATCCTATTGATAAAAACTCTGCTACTGCCAGTTATGACTTCGAGAATCCGATCAACCAAGTCGAGGACGAAGGTGAGGATGATTGTGAAGTACCTGGGGAACTTGCTAGACTGTTACTACAGGAAGAGAGGGTCATACAGCCTCATGAAGAGCCAGTGGAATCAGTGAATTTGGGTACAGAAGAAGACATGAAAGAGGTCAAGATGGGTGCGAATTTGGAGCCTAGTGTCAAATAACGGTTAATACAGATGCTACGTGACTATGTTGAGATCTTCGCCTGGTCCTATGAAGATATGCCTGGTTTGGACACTGATATCGTGGTACACCGCCTGCCAACCAAATAAGACTGTTCTCCGGTAAAACAAAAGGTTCGCCGTATGCGCCCTGAGATGTCTGAGAAAATTAAAGTTGAGGTCATGAAACAGTTTGACGCTGGATTTCTAGATGTCACTTCTTACCCACAGTGGGTCGCCAATGTTGTTCCAGTTCCCAAGAAGGATGGTAAGGTGTGGATGTGTGTGGACTATAGAGATATGAATAGGGCAAGCCCCAAGGATGATTTCCCACTCCCGCACATCGATGTTCTGGTCAACAATACCGCGCAGCATAAGGTTTTCTCCTTTATGGATGGTTTTTATGGTTACAATCAGATTAAGATGGCTCCCGGGGACATGGAGAAGACAACTTTCATTACACAGTGGGGCACCTTTTGCTACAAGGTCATGCCGTTCGGATTGAAGAATGTTGGGGCAAAGTATCAGCGCGCCATGGTTTCTTTGTTCCACGACATGATTCACCATGAGATTGAGGTTTACTTAGATGACATGATCGCAAGGTCCCAGACTGAAGAAGAGCACCTTGACCATCTCCAGAAGCTATTTGACAGGTTGAAGATGTACAAGCTAAGGTTAAACCCAAACAAGTGCACCTTCGCGGTAAGGTCCGGTAAACTGTTGGGTTTCGTTGTTAGTGATAAAGGTATTCAGGTGGATCCTTCAAAGGTGAAGGCTATACAGGAGATGCCAGCTCCCAAACAGAAAAAGAAGTCAGATGCTTTTTGGGACGAATGAATTACATTGCCCGATTCATTTCACATCTGACTGCTACTTGTGAGCCAATCTTCAAGTTGCTGAAGAAAGATCAAGTGGTAAAATGGAATGATGAATGTCAGGCTGCTTTCGAAAGGATCAAGGAATATCTCCAAGAGCCACCTATTATGATGCCTCCAGTTGAAGGAAGACCTTTGATCTTATACTTGACAGTACTCGATAATTCAATAGGGTGTGTGCTGGGGCAGCATGACGAGTCTGGCCGAAAAGAGCATGTTATTTACTACCTTAGCAAAAAGTTTACCGACTGTGAGACCCGATACTCACTGCTTGAGAAAACTTGTTGCGCTTTGGCATGGGCTGCTCGCTGGCTGAGACAGTATATGTTGACTCACACTACCCTATTGATATCAAAGATGGATCTAATCAAGTATATCTTCGAAAATCCTGCCTTGTCCGGAAGAATAGCAAGATGGCAGATGATCTTAACTGAGTATGACATCCAATACACAAACCAAAAAGCAATCAAGGGGAGTGTGTTAGCAGATCATTTGGCACATCAGGCCGTGGATGATTACCAGTCTATGAATTTCGAGTTTCCGGATGAGAACATCATGTTGGTGACCGACTGTGAAAAACCTGGACCGGATGAAGGACCTGAGGAAGGATCCCGATGGTCTATGTATTTTGATGGAGCCTCAAATGCGTTGGGAAATGGCATTGGCGTCGTGATCATATATCCTAAGGGTTTTCATACTCTGTTCACCGCCCGATTATGTTTTAATTGCACCAACAGTATGGCAGAGTATGAAGCGTGCATCCTGGGCCTGCGAACAGCTATTGACTTGAGGATTAAGTTCTTGAGTGTATTCGGAGATTCCGCTCTAGTGATCAGTCAGATCAAAGGCGAGTAGGATATGAAACACCCAAATCTTATTCCTTACAAAGAGTATGTATTGACATTGCTCCCACAGTTTGAGGAGATAACCTTTGAACACTTCCCCAGAGAAGAGAACCAGTTGGAGGACGCGCTAGCTACCATGTCTTCTATGTTCAAGGTCAGGTGGGACAATGAGGCTCCCCAGATTACCATTGAGAGGTTGGACGAACCCGCACATTGCTGTGACATTGAGACTGAAGAGGTAGCAGATAAACCCTAGTTTCACGAGGTAAAGAGGTATCTTGAGGCTCAAGAGTACCCCGAGGGTGCATCTGTTAATGATAAGAAGTTTTTGAGAAGGTTCGCTGCGAAGTTCTTCATTAGCAATGGGATTCTTTATAAGCGTAACCATGATTCGACCTTACTGCGATGTGTGGACAAAAGCGAGGCAGAAAGGATTATGGCAGAGTTACATGAGGGTACCTTTGGAACTCATTCCAATGGACATACCATGGCAAAGAAAATCCTACGGGCAGGATATTATTGGTCCACTATGGAAGCCGATTATTATCAACATTCTCGGACTTGTCATAAGTGTTAGGTCTATGCTGATAAGGTGCATGTACCTCCAGTTCCTTTGAATGTTTTGACAGCACCTTGGCCTTTCTCAATGTGGGGCATCGATATGATCGGCGAGATCATACCTATTGTGTCCAACGGGCATCATTTCATTCTGGTAGCAATTGATTACTTTATGAAGTGGGTTGAGGCAGCTTACTTTGCTACAGTAACCAATAACTTCGTGGCACGGTTCATCCGGCACAATCTGATATGTCGATATGGTGTACCAAAAAGGATCATTATGGACAATGGTACAAATCTCAACAATACGATGATCACCGAGCTCTGCAAACAATTTAAGATACAGCATCATAACTCTTCTCCTTACCGGCCGAAGATGAATGGGGATGTTGAAGCAGCAAATAAGAACATCAAGAAGATTGTGCAGAAGATGATGGTGACATACAAAGACTGGCACGAGATGTTACCATTCGCTCTTCATCGGTATCGCACCTTAGCAAGGACGTCAACAGGGGAAACACCCTACTCTTTGGTGTATGGTATGGAAGCAGTCTTACCCATTGAGGTCCAGATACCTTCTCTCTGAATTATGAAGGATACAGGTTTAAGCGAGGATGACTGGATCCAGACCCGGCTTGATCAGCTGAATTTAATCGATGGAAAGAGACTTACTGCTATTTGTCATGGTCAGACGTATTAAAAGCGAATGATCAAGGCATTTAACAAGAAAGTTAGACGACAAGAGTATCAAGTCGGGGATTTGGTGATCAAACACATCATATTACCACAAGGTGATCCCAGGGGAAAATGGATCCCTACGTATGAAGGGCCATTTGTGGTTAAGAACATTTTCTCGAGAGGAGCTATGATTCTAACCACCATGGATGGTGACGACCTTCCTCACCCCGTCAATGCAGACATAGTGAAAAAATGCTACGCATAATCAAAGACCCGCTAGGTCGACTGGCCTAGGCAAAAATAAGGGCTTCCCGATGAACCAAAAGAGTTCGGGAAAAAATAAGGGATGAAAATGTAAAAAATATGTACACTCGGCAAGTCGAAAACCTGAAAAGGCGGCTTGAGCAAAAAAGGGTATCCCGATGGACTGAAAACCTGAAAGGGCGGTCCAGGCAAAAATTGGGGATTAAAGCGTAACACTGTGTCTCATTGGATCATCTTGCAACCAGACTTCGGTATCGGCTATCAAGCTCGGACGGCACCAATCAATCTGATCTACCTTCAACTAAGTAGCAAAGTGATGAGACGCTCAAAGATATAAAGGCAATAGCAGAGTTGGAACCCAGTGCGATTGTTCACATAGCTGTTTTTCTTTGTTTTTCACAAATTGTATAATTTCTATCTTTCGGCGGCGTTCTCTTACTAGGACGTCAGCCTCTTGTACAAAACGCCTATTATAGGCTAACTTCAAAAATCAATACAATTCATTTTACAAAGAAATTTCAACTTGTGTTTTCTTTTTCTGTTTTGTTTTGCAAGAACATCCAATGGTTCATTTTTTATATATGCATTTGACAATAATTGCTGCTCATAAATATTTACATGCGAAACAAAATACAATTACTCGTAATTCTAAGAACAGGGGCAAACAAGAAATTTCCAAACCTTACAGTTGCTCTATTCACCAGGTACGGGGATAGACCTAGCTGGAGAATATGACTAAAAGTGCATACACTCCCCGTAGAGTAAAAGGTATCTAAATACATTGGTATTAATTCTCCCCAAGCAGAGCTCATCTATCACCAATAATGGAAGACTATCCCCAGTGGAGTTTATTTCTTCCACAAGCAGAGACTCAATCCCAAACAAAGGTTCATCATTACCAGCAGCGGTAATTCATCCCCAACCGAGGATATTTCTCCAAATCATCAGATCTTCTAGCAGAGTCTCTCTTCCCCAGAGTCATTCCCTCGCCAATTTATTCTCCAGCAGAGTTATTCTTCCACCAATGTATTCTCAAATCATCTTCGACCGTCATCCCCAGCGAGAATGAAGAATTCAACTCCTTGCACTCTCCAGCAGCAGTCCCGGATTTATTTTCTCCAGTTAGAGAATATCATAAAAACATTGCACATTCATACATCATGACATGTGCATAAGCATCATACAACACAGTCTCATTTATTTTGAGAACATCATTATTTGATACATGTCATGCATCATGACATTACATACGACTAACTCTTTACCTTTCAGGGAAAGATACAATCAAATTCTCACAAGTTTTCTCTAGTTCAGTCAAATCAACGCTAAAGATTTCTATTCCAATTCAAGTTATGAAGCCCGAATCCGACCGGATAATATCTTGATTTCTCCATCATACTGTGAAGCCTGGATAACAGTATCAAACACCACGAAGCCTGGAATTGACCAGATAGTGGTTTATCTTTAAGCTATGAAGCCCGGATTCGACCGGATAATAGTTTAATCCCCAGCAAGTATTGTGAAGCCTGGATTACAACCAGATAGCAATACAAGTTACTGTGAAGCCTGGATTACGACTAGATAACAGTGCAAGACACCATGAAGCCTGGATTCGACCAGATAGTGGTATATCATAAACACAAGCCATGAAGCCCAGAGATCGACCGGATAACAGCTTAACAAGTTATTGTGAAGCCTGGATTATGACCAGATAGCAATACAAGTTACTGTGAAGCCTGGATTACAAACAGATAGCAGCCAAGAATACTACGAAGCCTGGAGTCGACCAGATAGTGGTATATCTTTAATGCAAGTTATGAAGCCTGGATTCGACCGGATAGTATCTTGATTTCTCCAAACACCATAAAGCCTGGATTCAACTAGATAATGGTATGAGACATCGTGAAGCCTGGATTACGACCAGATAGCGGTAAAAGACACTGAAGCCTGGATTACGACCAGATAACAGTGAGGGACACTATGAAGCTTGGATTACAAATAAATAGCAGTCTACCCGGCCAATTACTATGAAGCCCGGATTCGACCGGATATTAGTTGGCCCAAAATTCAAATGGAAGCCCGGATGCGACAGGATAACCACTTGATTTCTTCTAAAGCCTGGATTACGACCAGATAAGAAGTAAGGTATTATGAAGCCTGGAATCGACCAGATAGCAGTACAGAACACCATGAAGCCTGGATTCGACCGGATAATGGTATAAAACATCGTGAAGCCTGGATTACGACCAGATAGCGGTAAAAAACACTGAAGCCTGGGATTACGACCAGATAACAGTATAAGGCACTATGAAGCTTGGATTTCGACCAAATAGCAGTTTACCTGGACAATTACTAAGAAGCCCGAAGTCGACCAGATATTAGTGTACCCTAAATTCAAGTTGAAGCCCGAATGCTACCGGATAACAAATTACTTCCTTCTGAAGCCTGGATTATGACTAGATAAGAATTGAGAAACTGCGAAGCCTGGATTACGACCGGATAGCAAGTTTAATCTCATCTCCCCAGTAAGTCACTGTAAAGCTTGGAGCACAACCGGATAGCAGTCGATCTTATCACTATGAAGCCTGGATCACGCCCAGATAGTAGTTCATTTTCACCTCTTCGACTAAGAGACGATTCCCCAGTAGAATAACGGACGACCGAAGCTCCTAAAATTCCATTTCTCACAAGCAGAGATCAGCATTCCCCGGTGAAGTCTTCCTCAACAACAGGTATGCAAGCTCTCGCTAAGGAATCTCTTATGCGATCGACACTCCTTCGAATGGCATATTTATGCCCATCTTCCGTCATCAATCTCCAAATGGCATCTATAAGCCCATTCCCGGCATCAAAAGACAAGTACCACTTCATGCGAGTGCAAATTTCTGGGCACTCTAGTGTTCAATCACCTTCCACCTTCGGATCACGAAAGGCAGGAAAGCCAATCTACATCCTCAGGTTTAAGAAGATTGAACAGGGGAAGTTGTTGTACCCCAAAATTTGCCCTCTCATATTTCTCAATACATTTTAAGTGAGGTCCTCAAAATTGCTCAAGGAAGTCCAAAGGTTGACCAGACAAAATCTCTCCTAAGGCAGTCTACCTCAAATTAGGGTTTCATGTTGCATCAAGATACTTGATTCCAAAGGGTCTCAAATGCTCACCATTTCCCTAACATGTTCTCAAGATCACCCGTGTCAAGTTTCAAGCCTTGCAGAAGAGTTTTGCTCAGTCAATTGCTCAAAGGCCTGAAAATCGACTGTGCTAGGGCAAAAGTCAACTGTGGCCCACATACAGTCAAACTTCAAGATTTTTGGTCAACTTCCTCATTTAGAAGTATCATTCATCATTTGATCAAGGTTTGATAATGATTCCCCAAGGATCGTTCACAATTCATCAAGAACCAAAAGTTGCTAAATTAGGGTTTTCTAGGAAAAGTCAACTCAACTTTGACCAAGCATAACTTTCTCATACTTTATTATAAATGACCCATCCAAAGCTCATTTTCAAGAGTACTAAATTCCCTACAATTCATATTCATCGCCCAAGTTCAAAATATGCACTCACAAGAAGTTATAAATTTGGACATTATAGGTCATTTTGGAAAGTCAACAAAAACACTTTTTTTGTCAAAGCTTCATACATTAACATGGAAGACTAAATTGAGATGAGACCAAAAAGGTTGCTTAGAGGACATCTTAAGCTTTCTAAAAAGTCCAAGAACACCTTCATAGAGTCAAAACTGAAGAAGTTATGCATTGGTGAAGTTGACCCTTTTTGCAAAATTGTCAAAAGTCAGAAGTGCCTCAAATTGCAATTTTTGTCAAATGGGCCCAACTTTTTGTGCTTGTATTGAGTTTGTAACATGGTCCACGACCCATGATCCTTCCCACTTGCCTTTATTTTATTTTTTCCATTTATTTTTATTTTTATTTCATTTAAATCAAATTAAATCAAAATAAAATCATGGAAATATCAAAATCATTTAAACCTTGAGATTTTATGCATATTTCAGGTCTCTTATACAACTAGCAAGTGAATCAAATCGTGCAAGGCATGTTTGTACACAAAAACATTGTTTTTTGGCTTGTTTTAGAAAGATTTGAATGAGAATCAAATCATGGTTCAATCTTCATAATTACAAAGATTTGGAGCAAGTTTGTAAACCTAATTCACTTAAGGACATATATAGGACAAATTCAGACCAAATGCAGAAGGGTTGGAGGCGTGTAAAGTTAAGAACAAACTTGGAAAAAACTCAAGAAAAGTAGGAATCTATTTTCATACTTCCAGGTATTCTCAAGCCTCCCAAGCTATCTCATTCGCTTCCTGGGTGTACAAGGAGTCTATACCAATCAAAGGCAAGTGTTTTTGTGCCCAGAAACGCAAGGTAAGTGCTTCACGACATCCCTCCCTTTTTGAAATCGAATCTCATGAATTTAGTATTGTTAGCATGATTAGTTTATATATTTTGAATCCTTAAAGCATTTGCAAGCTATTGGTAATGATTAATTGCATTTTTGCTAACCCTACAGAGATATGCCATTGTTAGCTTTTCTTGTTTCGTTTTTGGATTTTTTTTGTACAGGTAAAATTGGCCCAAAATAAAGGTACCATGATGTTCAAAAGGCCAAGGCGAATTGGACTGTAGCATTAGTTTTCATTTATGGTGCGTGTATGAGATTTTGGAAAATTGCAGGGGTTAAAGCTACAGGTTGTGTCCGTAGGTAAAAGTCTTGGACTTTTACCAACGGAGTGAGGAAGAAGAAGGGTGGTGTGGCATCCCCTGATTCATCCATTTGAAATTCGCGCGTTGTACAATTGTTAATTTGCGTTTTTTAATATGATGTTTATTTGTTATTTGATATACAAACAAGCGCGTTGGCTCAGTTGGTAAGGAGGTGTGTGAAAAGGCCATAGGACATGGGTTCAAATCCCAGGTCCCCATATTATTTCATAAAATTTTGTCTTGTATAATCATGCGCGTGTACAGTTAAAGGGGTTCACCATGTGCCCTCAAGGCTCAATCACCAGATCTCCAGAAGGCCAGATCTCACGCCCATTCATTGGAGGTCCATGATGCTCCCTAGTCAACTTGCAACATTGGATCATGAAGGTCAACGTGGACCTTTGCTTTTGGTCCCAGAAGCTGCTATGCGCACCCCCCTGTTTGCTGATCACAAGGCCCATTTTCTTTCTCTTCTTTTATATTTTTCTTTTATTTGTTTTATTTAATTTATTTTCTCAAAAAATTAGTTCCTTTTTAACAAAAAAATCCATAAAATCAATTTTCATCAAATTAGATTTAGGTTTTATTTTTTTATCAAAAAATAATTTAATTAGTTTAATTTAATTTTTAAGGTAATTTTAATTCTTTTGTAAATAAATTAAAACAAATTAGAAAGTTAGGTTTTATTTGATTTAATTTTTATTTTCTTATCTTAAAATAACCAAAATATAAAAATAGGTCAAAATTAATTATTTTCCTTAATTTAATTTAATTAGTAATTAGGTTTGTATTTATTCATTAAAACCTTATTTTCTTAAAATAATCAAAAAAAATGATTTTTCTTTCAATTAGGTTTAGACAGGGTCAAAACCCTAATTTTCTCTCGTTCTCGTTTCATCGCGCGCGCTTATTTATTTTTGCAATATTAATGTAACTGCTCATGGGATGTAATAGCTTAATTAGGAATTTTCGTTTATTTTTCGTTTCTACGGGTTTTTGGCTATGTAATTAATCCCCTTCCCCGAAGCCTTGTAATAGCGTAGTTTTATTTTCCGCATTTTAATTTTCGCAAATATTAACTATTAGATGTGTGATAATAGGATTGCATGACAAGAATGTATGTTAATTTTAAAATGGATTGCAAACCCTAAATGTGCAAAGATAATAACTGAAATTGAATCACTCGCACATGCGCACTCCTAGGGTATACTCTCACTTCGGTTGCCTTCGGTAAACGGTCATTAAGCATAAGGTGTTTTAGTGGTCGCCCTCTTATCTAAACAAAGATCAAAAGTCTCGTTCGAAAATGTTGCCTCGAAAAGGTTGCCTCGGAAATGTTTCCTCGAATATGATCTTAAGACACTAGGGTTATTACTAAGACGTCCTAACATTGCTTTAGTGATCGTACGTCCCTTTCGAATTGACCCTTACAACTCCAACGACGGTGCTACCTACTCACTAATAGTGGGATAACACTGTTTAAAGGAAACAAGAACAAAAACATTCTTTCTTCGAGTAGGTAGATGCTAGTAGGTACTTGCTCAAAATCAAACTTTTTCACACTTACACTTTGTTCAAACAAAGTTTTCAAAACGACTTCGTAACACTCTTGAAGACAGAAGCAAGGGTTAAATCGAAGTAAAACAAAAACTTTTCAAAACACACAAACACGGAAGCAATTTTTAAAATGATGAGAAAGTACCTAAAAGCCCATGGAAAACCATGGATAGAAAAGGTGCTAATACCTTCCCTTTCTATAATCTACCCCCCGTACTCAAAATCTCGAAAAAGGAATTTTTCTGTGTTTGTTTCCTTTCCGGTTGGATAAAATAAAAGTCGGTGGCGAATCTTGCTTACTGCGACATTTTGCAAACTCAAACGCAAACCATCATTTTCCAAAAAACAGTCTGGTTCTGCCACTGTATCATAGTTACTATCCTTGGCATGGTGGAGTGTTGGACTTCTTGGACTTAGGATTAGAAACCTTGGCCTATGTTGGAGACCTTGGACCTTAATTGATATTTTATCTGGAGTTCTTGAGGTTTACCTCAAGACATTGGGTTGTTTGTTTGTTTTGTGTGCAGGTTATTGTGATTACACTCTTGGTTTGTAATATGGAATTCACCCGCATACAGCCGTTACTCTGCCCAATTTTTGCAAAGACTTAATATGCTTGAAGTTTGGCTCTCTCAAGAGGTCTAGTATCTTTGCTTGCTTGGTTTCAATCCAAAGAATTGGAATTCTATCTTGACTCATAATGTCAAGTATTGGCTTCTTTATTGGTTAGATGGTTCTTCTCCTTAGCTTTTACCTTATGCTTTAGGATAGTCTATTCTTCTCCTCCCATCTTCTTTAATTTCAAAAATATTCTCCCTCTTTTTGAAAGCTCTTCTTGCTTCTAAACTTGAACCACTTTCATAATAAACTTGGACTCATGTCCATGCATTTTCAAAACATTTTCATGAATAAATTTCAATCAACTTAATAATATCTTGGCATTTTTTTGTGAGAAGACTAAAAGTCAATCAATCTCATTTCAAACCATTTTGCCACTTTGGCTTTTATCTTTAAACTTTTCTCAAAAGATTAGACTCTTGTCTATCCTTGTAGTGATGCAAAAAACTATACTTCTACAATATGTAGTGAAGTGAGATATTTTCCACTTGGGTGTTGAGTGAGGCATTGTTGATTTTAAAATCCAAGCCATATCCTCCACTTTGAGATGATGCAAATTCTCCTTTCTCATGAGTGTGGGTAGTAAGTATGTTTTCCACACGGACAATGACGATGATGTCTTATCTCTTAAAATCAACCAACACACTTGTGTTTCAAATTTTTAAAAGAGGAACTACGTGTACCCTGATCCCCTATTGCACGAAAGGTGGTACGTAGGCACTAAAGGTTCGCAACTGCGGCGGGTGCAAAAATCTTAAAAAATATATTTCTTTTCTCACCTCCACCATCCATTTTATATACAACATATTTTATAGTCAAAATATATAGATTTTTCAAAGAGGTTCCTGCGAAGTACCATATATGTTTAGGGTGCTAATACCTTCCCTTTGCATAACCAACCCCCTTACCTTGAATCTTCCCCCCTATTTTTGGGTTATTCTCTCTTTTCCCATTCCTTTGGAAACAATAAAGAGCGGTGGCGATTTTTATTTTGATTTGTACAAGTCTAGTCAATTCAATGGCTCAGTCTTAAACATTTCTACCGCTACACCTGGAAGTCAGTATGGTACGCCTTTTGTCTAGGCCTGGAAGTTAGAATGGTTCACATTACGTCTTGGTCTATAGGTCAGTATGTTCGAAGCAAGTGTGTGTGTGTGTGTGTGTGTGTGTATGTGCGTGTGTGTGTGTGATGAACATGTTTGTGTTGAAGCATGTGTGTGCATCGAAGTAGGTGTATCGAAGCATGCATATTTTTATTCCAATATTTTTAGGGTATGTATAAATTATTTCGTTAAAGGAAAACACAATAAATTAACAACGAAGTCCATGGTTATTACATGTTGGCCTCGAAGATGAATCAAATAAGATGCTTGCAATGGAAGAGTTAAAGTCAGAAAGACTTACCTCAAAGCTGGTTTGTGGGTTTCGAACTTGAACAGCTTCCTGGACGGTTCTGGAATTTGAAGAGTCGTCACAGAGGGTTTGCTTTTGGATTGAAGAGTTGTCACAGAAGATTGTCCTTGAGTTTGAATAAAACTTCTACGTGTGGGGTGTTCTGGATAGTTGATTTATGAGAGTTGGAAAGATGAGATAATGGATTTTGATTTTTTTTGTTTATAGGTGAAAGTAGAGTTGATTTTTGAGTGAGCAAAAATTACAAAGGTTTCGGTTTTGTTTCCCAGCTCCCTTTTCTCTCCTCTCAGCGTCTTCAGCCCCCTTTGATGTTGTGAAGAAAAGTTTATTTATAGAGGAGCTTTGATGTGGTTTTGGTGGGAAATCAAATAACATTTGAACTGTTTGGTTATACTATCCCCTTGTTTTCTTTGACGCATCTATTATGTACCCTTTTTTTGTGTAAGTATGGGACTGAGACAATGCAGGCTCAGCAATATTTGGAGTATTGTGGCAGGTTGGTGCAGGACTGTTGCATAGCAGCACAGTTGGCTTGGGTTTGGCAGTATATAGGACTTTGGTCAACAAACACCTTGAATACTCCATCCTTTCGTTTTGATCACGTCGACCAGACTCATCATCATACAGCAATGTTCATTTCCAATAATGTGTGCTCTTCGAATGGACCCATTTATAGGTCCTTCGAATCCACCAACTATGATCCATAGTATTGAAGAGTTTTAGAGGTGTAATCTAAGTGCGTTGCTTCGAAGGGTTTAATTTCCCAATTGGTAAATCGAAAGAGGCTGACCATCTTATAAATCGAAGGAGGCTGGCCAGCTTATAAATCGAAGGAGGCTGCCCAGCTTGTAAATCAAAGGAGGCTGCCCAGCTTGTGGATCGAAGGGGGTTATTTTCAAGGGAACCATATGGCCAGTTTGTGGATCGAATGTGGTCACTTCGAAGGAAACCATATGGCCAGTTTGAAACTTGTTAAACCGAAGCCAACTTGTTTCTTTTTTTTTACCTAATCGAAAGGCACATTAACATCTTCAAAATTTTGCATTTTCTTTATTTCTTTAAATAGGTTTTTGTAATCACACATGCGAGAGAAATCTTTAGAAAATGAGTGGGAAAATTTTGGGGTACAATTGTGAGTCTTTTGACCCAGGCAGTATGCTCCTTTGATTCACCCTATTTTAGCTTCTTTCGATTGGGCCTGTAAGGTAGTATGAATATGTATCCTTCGATCATGCCCTTTTTCTCTTCTTACTTCGATTGGACCTGCAAAACAAAAATGAATGTATCCTTCGACCACACCCCTTTTTCTTCTTACTTCGACTGGGCCTGCAAAGCAAAATGAATATATGTCCTTCGACCACACCTCCTTCGTTTTAGATAACAACATAGGACGGAGCCTAAAAGGCTTCAACCCACACAACCTTCTTCCTGTTTTCTTTCGTTTGGGGACTAAATAGCAGCATGAGGTGAGGCCATGCTAATATTTCTTCATGGCCAGATTAATTCTTAAAATTATGTTTGATAAATAAAGAAAATAAACCAAAAGATTTAGCAAAGAAAGCAAATGAAGAAGGTGAAAGTGAAGACAAACAAAAAAGGTAATGATAATGCTTGAAACGAAAAGAAATGAGTATTCACGTGTTATGCTTAAAATGAAAGGTTAAGGTCAAGAAAACTTACCTTGCTTGAAGCTGGAATGTGGGTCTTGGACTGGAGTTGTTTCCCTGGGCATTCTTGAATTCGAAGGGGAAGAAACAAATGTGGTGTTTCTTTGGCTAGATTAAAAAAACCAAGAAAAGTTGATTTGTGTTTGTTTATTTATGGATTTTAAAGAAACAAGTGTGGTGTTTCTTTAAGTTCTGGGTTTGGGAGGGTGTTAAATGTTTGAGAGTTTTGAGAGTTTTTGAAGATTCTTTCCACACAGCCCTAAGCGTTTTTCTTCTTTCTTTTTCTTTTTCAGCCCCCTTTGATGTGCAAATGAACTCTCTATTTATAGAGAAATTTTTTTGAATGAGCAGCTTTGTGAAGGAATAAAATATAGTTACTTTGAAAGGCCAACATCCACTTGTGTCAAATTTTTATAATCCCAAGATAAAAGTACAAAAATTAATGGTTGATATGGGTGGCTCCTAGTTTATAGGGTGGCTCCTAGTTCAGAAGAGGCAAGCGCAAGGCTCAAGAACTTTATAAAAAGGTAGTGATGTCATCAAGAGCAAGTTGGCTTGGAGAAAAATTAAATATGGAGTGAGGCACAAGTTGGAGGCCTATGTAGCCTGACCTATGGACAACTTGACTCTTTGAATCAAATCCTTCATCTTTCCATAGCTTTCGACCATACTTAACAAAGCAACATTTGTTTCCACCAGTTGTGTGTCCTTCGAATGGACCAACTATGTGTTCTTCGAATGGACCTCTTCAGCTGAATATGCCACTAAGTCTTCTTGCTTTTGATCACTTAGGTCTAACCCTTCGACCAGACTCAAAAGTAAACAAAAACCAATTGTTTCCCAACCATGGCAAGTCCTTCGAATAGGCCACCAAGTTGTGTGTCATAATGCAGCGCTATGTGTGTTGAAAGGTCTGCAGTTGGATTCGAAGGTGATACAAAGGTGATTCAAAACAAATCTGAAGGTTGATTCGAAGGTGATATGAAGGTGTATTTGGAGCAATTTAAAAGGGAATTATTGCTTTGTGGGTGCTAGCGTGAGAGAAACCCCTGCCTTGTGCGTGCAAGTTTGTAGGAGGATTCGAAGGTTACATAAAAATGGATTTGAAACAAGCCTGAAGATTGATTCGAAGCCATCATGTAGGTGTATTCAAAGGATCCATACAGGTGACAGTGCCTTGTGCATGCTAACATGAGGAAAACCCCTGCCTTGTGAATCAAAGCAAACACGTAAGGAGCCAACGGTGCAGTCGAAACCAGCATGCAGGAGGTCCCTGCTTTGTGTCAATGGAAAACCTTCAGAAGGCCATTGCCCTCTGAATCGAAGAAAGATTTCAGAAGGTCATAAAGCCCAGTCGAAGCTTGCATGCAGAAGGAAATTGCTTGAATGAAACTTGTGGACTAAAGGATGCATGAAGGGTTTCAGAGTTGGATTCGACAAATGTTATTTTGAAAGGAAACCATACTCCAATCGAAGCATTGTGGGAAGGTAATCCTTGCCCAATCGAAGCTTGTCTGCGGGAGGTCATTGCTCCCTGAATTGAATCTTGCATGCATGAGATCATTGCTCCCTGAATTGAAGCTTGCATGAAGGAGGTCATTGCTCCCTAAATTGAAGCTTGCATGCAGGAGGCCACATGTTTTGTCGAAGCTTATGGAAATCTTAATCGAAGGAAATCCAAATGTTCAATTGAAGCGTGTGAATCAAGGCTCGCTCGAAGAAGCCAAAGTGTTCATTCGAAGGATGAATGAGTCGAAGCAAGCTTGCTTTTCTTCAATTTTGTCACAAAAAAATCATTTTTTATCTGTTTTGCCCTTTTTGTCTGTTTTGGGCTTGTGTAAACTTTGAGCTTTTGAAAATCCTTGTGAGAAAATGCCTTGAGAAATGAGAGGGCAAATTTTGGGGTACAATAGTTATGTACATGCTTGAAACGAAAGGAAATGAATATTCACATGTTATGCTAGAAACGAAAGGTTCAAGGTTAAGAGAAACTTACCTTGCTTCTGAAGTTGGTGCTTCTGGACCTTGAGTGATTAGACTAGATGCTCCTGGATTCGAAGGAAAGAAACAAGTGTGGTGTTTCTTTGACTGGATTCGAAGGTCAAGAAGAGTGGGGTTGTGTTTTTTATTTCTAGATTTGAAGGAGAAGAACAGGTGTAGTGTTCCTTCTGTTGGATTCGAAATAAAAAACAAACGTGGGGTTATTCCTGAATTCGAAAGGGAAAAGAAACAGGTGTTGTGTTTCTAGCATTGGATTCGAAGAGGACAAAAACAAAGGTATGGTATTTTGAATCTGGGTTTGATAATGTGTTAAGTGTTTGATGATTTTCACACAATCAAAGTTTTTCCCAACTACCAAAAGCCTCTGGATGTGTTGTCTATCCCCTTATACGTGTTATGGAGCCTCTTATTTATAGATGAAGTTGGCTGAGGTTTAGGAGGGAAAATAAAACAATTTGAACAAATTGGGTATACTGTTTTTGTAGCTTTCGAGGGGCAGTCTTGTATGCCACTTTGGTGCAAGAATAGGGGCAATATTGCAGGACTATTGTGCAGTAGTTTTGGAGCGTTATGACCAATGTATCAGGCCTGAACTTAGTAGCAAGCATCTTTGAATATTTCATATCCTTCGATTCCAACCTTCGACCAGATTCCTCTTCAGACAACAATATTTGTTTCCAATCAAAGTGTCTTTCGAATCGGCCATTTTTGTATGTTCCTTCGAATGTACCAGTTGTGAGTGTCATAGCGCAGAAAATGTGTGTGTCGAAACAAACTGTTTCCAAGGGAGATATTGCCCAGTCGAAGCTAGCGTGAAAGTAGCCAATGCTTTGTGAGCGCCATTGCCTTGTGAATGCTAGCCATGGGGAAGCTTTTTCCTTATGCATACTGGCCTGAAGGAAGTCCTGGCTTTTGTGAATCGAAGGAATCATGCAAGGGGCAAATGGCTTCTAAATCGAAGGACACTTTCAGAAGGTCATTTCTTTCTGAATCGAAGGAAGCCAGTATGAAGCCACTACCTTCTGAATTGAAGGACACCAACAGGAGGCCCTTCCCTTTTTGAATTGAAAGGGGTTGTTTCAAATGCCCAGTCGAAGCTAGTTGATGATAGGCATTGCCTGCTCTGTGGATCGAAGCTAGTTGCTTCGAAGGAACCCTTTTTTCCTTGTAGATCGAGGCATGCAAAAGGAAGGAGTTGCCTTATGGATCGAAGGAGGAACAAAGGATGATATTGTCTTATGGATCGAAGGAGGCATGAATGGTTCCATAGTCCAATAAAAGTAGTCTTGAAAGAGACTAAAGTCCAAACGAAGCAAGGGAAATCGAAGAAGGCTTGAAGGAGACCAAATTCCAATCGAAGCCTTGTAAATCGAAGTAAACTTGTTTTTCTTCAAAAAATCATTTTACCTGCTTTGCCCTTTTTTAACAGTTTCCTCTTTAACTTGATGCTGGAAAATCCAATTGTACTTGTGCAAGCTTGAATTTTTGAGAATCCTTGTGAGAAATCCCTTGAGAAAAGAGAGGGAAAATTTTGGGGTACAACAGCTGCCCCTGTTCAATCTTTTTAAACCTGAAGAGTTAGATTGGCGAGTCTGGTATTCATGATTTGAAGGTGAAAGATGATTGAACACTAGAGTGCCCAAAAATTTGCACTCGATGATGTGGTGGTTGATTGTATAGGGAAATGGGCTTAAAGATGCCATTTGGAGAGTTGTCGGAGATGGGCTTACAGATGCCATCCAAAGTGATTGTTGACAAAAATTAGACTGAGTCTAAGCTTGACCTCAATTGGAAAAGAATCAGAATAAATCTCTGTTTGATTTAAACTGAATCAGAGGAAGTCTCTACCGAAACGGAATCAGGATAAACCATTGATCGGTTTAAACTGAACAAGTAGAGGTCTTGAATATTATTTAACTAGAAAAGAATCAGAATAAATCTTTGGAGCGATTTATCTGAACCAGAGAAAGTGTCTACTGGAACAGAATCAGGATAAACTATTGATCGATTTAAACTGAACCAGCAAAGGTCTTGAATATTCTTAAACTGGAAAAGAATCAGAATAAATATTTGGAGTGATTTATCTGAACCAGATAAAGTTTCTACCGGAACGGAATCAGGATAAACCATTGATCAATTTAAACTGAACCAGCAGAGGTCTTGAATATTCTTTAACTGGAAAACAATCAGAATAAATCTATGGAGCGATTTATCTGAACCAGAGAAAGTGTCTACCAGAACAGAATCAGGATAAACCATTGATCGATTTAAACTGAACCAGCAGAGGTCTTGAATATTCTTTAACTGGAAAAGAATCAGAACAAATCTTTGGAGCAATTTATCTGAACCAGAGAAAGTGTCTAGTGGAACGGAATCAGGATAAACTATTGATCGATTTATACTAAACCAGCAAAGGTCTTGAATATTCTCTAATTGGAAAAGAATCAGAATAAATATTTGGAGCGATTTATCTGAACTAGAGAAAGTGTCTACCCGAACGGAATCAGGATAAACCATTTATCGATTTAAACTGAACCAGCAGAGGTCTTGAATATTCTTTAACTGGAAACGAATCAGAATAAATCTTTGGAGAGATTTATCTGAATCAGAGAAACTGTCTACCGGAAAGGAATCAAGATAAACCATTGATCGATTTAAACTGAACCAGCATGGGTCTTGAATATTCTTTAAATGGAAAAGAATCAGAATAAATCTTTGGAGCGATTTATCCAAACCAAAGAAAGTGTCTACCGGAACGGAATCAGGATAAACCATTGATCGATTTAAACTGAACCAGCAGAGGACTTGAATACACTTTAACTGGAAAAGAATCAGAATAAATCTTTGGAGCGATTTATCTGAACCAGAGAAAGTGTCTACTAGAACGAAATCAGGATAAACCATTGATCGATTTAAACTGGACCAGCAGAGGCCTTGAATACTCTTTAACTGGAAAAGAATCAGAATAAATCTTTGGAGCGATTTATCTGAACCAGAGAAAGTGTCTAGCGAAACGGAATCAGGATAAACCATTGATTGATTTAAATTGAACCAGAAAAGGTCTTGGATAATCTTTAACTGGAAAAGAATCAGGATAAATCTTTGGAGCGATTTATCTAAACTAGAGAAAGTGTCTACCGGAACAGAATTGGGATAAACCATTGATCGATTTTAACTGATCCAGCTGAGGACTTGAATATTCTTTAACTTGAAAAGAATCAGAATAAATATTTGGAGCGATTTATCTGAACCAGAGAAAATGTCTACCAGAACAGAATTAGGATAAACCATTGATCGATTTAAACTGAACCAGCAGAGGTCTTGAATAATCTTTAACTGGAAAAGAATCAGAATAAATCTTTGCAACGATTTATCCAAACCAAAGAAAGTGTTTACCAGAACGGAATCAGGATAAACAATTGATCAATTTAAACTGAACCAGCTGAGATCTTGGATAATCTTTAACTGGAAAAGAATCAAAATAAATTTTTGGAGCGGTTTATCTGAACCAGAGAAAGTGTCTACCGGAATGGAATCAGGATAAACCATTGATCAATTTAAACTGAACCAGAAGAGGTCTTGAATATTCTTTAACTGGAAAAGAATCAGACTAAATCTTTGGAGCGATTTATCTGAACCAGAGAAAGTGTCTACTGGAACGGAATCAGGATAAACTATTGATCAATTTAAACTGAACCAGCAAAGGTCTTAAATATTCTTTAACTGGAAAAGAATCAGAATAAATATTTGGAGCAATTTATCTTAACAAGAGAAAGTGTCTACCAGAACGGAATCAGGATAAACCAATGATCGATTTAAAATGAACCACCAGGGGTCTTGAATATTCTTTAACTGGAAAAGATCAGAATAAATCTTCGGAGAGATTTATCTGAACTAGAGAAAGTGTGTACCCGAAAGGAATCAGGATAAAACATTGATCGATTTAAACTGAACAATCAGGGGTCTTGAATATTCTTTAACTGGAAAAGAATCAGAATAAGTCTCTGGAGCAATTTTTCTGAACCAGAGAAAGTGTCTGGCAAAACGGTATCAGGATAAACTATTGATCGATTTAAACTGAACCAACATAGGTCTTGAATATTATTTAACTGGAAAAGAATCAGAATAAATATTTGGAGCGATTTATCTGAACCAGAGAAAGTGTTTACCGGAACAGAATCAAGATAAACCATTGATTGATTTAAACTGAACCAGCAGAGGCCTTGAATACTCTTTAACTGGAAAAGAATCAGAATAAATTTGTATACTGTTTTTGTTGCTTTTGAGGGGCAGTCTTGTATGCCATTTTGGGGCAAGAATAGGGGCAGTATTGCAGGACTGCTGTGTAGCAGTTTTGGAGCGTTATGGCCAGTGTATTAGGCCTGAACTTGGAAGCAAGCATCTTTGAATATTTCATATCCTTCGATTCCAACCTTAGACCATATTCCTCTTCAGACAGCAATATTAATCAAAGTGTCTTTCAAATGGGCCCTTTTTCTATGTTCCTTCGAATGTGCCAATTATGAGTGACATAGCGCAGAAAATGTGTGTGTCGAAACAAACTGTTTCCGAGGGAGATACTGCCTAGTCGAAGCTAGTGTGAAAGTATACAATGCTATGTGGGCGCCATTGCCTTGTGAATGCTAGCCATGGGGAAGCTTTCTCCTTGTGCATACTGGACTGAAGGAAGTCCTGGCTTTTGTGGATCGAAGGAATCATGCAAGGGGAAAATGGCTTCTGAATCGAAGGAAGCCGGTATAAAGCCACTACCTTTTGAATCGAAGGACAGCAACAGGAGGCCCTTCCCTTTTTGAATCAAAAGGGGTTGTTTCAAATTCCCAGTCAAAGCTAGTTGAAGATAGGCGTTTCCTTCCCTGTGGATCGAAGCTAGTTGCTTCGAAGGAGCCCTTTTCCTTGTGGATCGAGGCATGCAGAAGGAAAGATTTGCCTTATGAATTGAAGGAGGAACAAAGGATGCTATTGTCTTATGGATTGAAGGAGGCATGAAGGGTGCCATATTCCAATCGAAGCAGTCTTGAAAGAGACTAAAGTCCAAATGAAGCAAGGGAAATCAAAGAAAACTTGAAGGAGACCAAAGTCCAATCGAAGCCCTTGTGAATTGAAGTAAATTTGTTTTTCTTCAAAAAATCATTTTACCTGCTTTGCCCTTTTTTAACAGTTTCCTCTTTAACTTGATGTTGGAAAATCTAATTGTACTTGTGCAAGCTTGAATTTTTTAGAATCCTTGTCAGAAATCCCTTGAGAAAAGAGAGGGAAAATTTTGGGGTACAACAACATAGATCTATCATGAAATGTGCAGCATGGAAATCACATGAAGTTGGTCGGTATATGTCGATTTTCAACTGGTCTTACTTTATGTAATACGGTGGGAGAGCTGACTTGGTTGTTTTGCATTTTATCGCAATTATTGCGGATAGCAAGAGTCGCCACCGACTTTTCTTTTATCCAATAAAGGAAAGGGTGAAAAGAAAAGGAAAGACCTTTTAAGAATTTTCTTGAGTTCGGGGGTAGGTTAGAAAAGGTAAGGTGTTAGCACCCTTTTCATCCGTAGCTATCTACAGGCTCTTAATTGCTAGCTCACTTTGAAATGCTTTATGTTTGTGTAAGTTTGAAAATATTTTGAAAATGCCTTCGTATGTCAAACTTTGCAATGATTATCGTATCGTTGAGAATATATACAGAGTGTTGGTTTTGAAAATATTTGTTTGAAAAGGAATGTTTGAAAGATGTTTTGAAGGTTCCAATGTAAGGCAATTTCGTAATGATTATCTTATCGTTCAGAATGTATACAAAATGTTTATTTTGAAAAGTGTTTTGAAAGTGTGAGGTGTAAATGGTTTTGTTTGTGAGTAACCAATTACGAGCAATCTACCTACTCAGAAAGTCTTTGCTCTTTTCCTCCTCCTTTAGATAGTGCTTGTCTACCATTGATTAGTAGAGATCCATATCATTGGATGTGAGGGACAGGCGTGGATCATCGTACAGTCATAGAAGGAAACTTGTAAGATGTTTTAGCAATTGTTATAAGGGACTAAGATCATTTACCGAAGGCAACATTAAAGGGTCATCGAGGGACTATGATCTTTTAATCGAGGGTCTTTTGCTAAAACATCTCACATTCGAGGGACATGACTATTTATATTCGAGGCAACAAGTGTGGGTTATCTTAGAGGTGCATGTGTGCAATGTGTTTTATTTTAAATATTTTCTCTTTGAATTAGGGTTTTACTAAGTTTGATTTTAAGTCTTGTCATGCAAACCCTAATTACTAGCAATAATAAGGAAAGAGATAAATTATGGAAACTAAATGTCCTACGCTATTACAACGCTTTAGAAGTGGGGGTACAATTTTGTGAATAGGGGAAGAAATCAATAAAGCCCTAATTACTATTACAAACCATTAAATATGAATTACAACAATAATTATGCACAAAATAAATGAGAAGAAAAGAAATTATTTTCTTAGGGGTTTTTGAATAGAAAAAAAAGGTCTAATGTTAACCTAATTAAACTAGTTAATTTTAATTACAAGAGAAGTTAATTAATTATTTAATTAAAACCTAATATCTAATTTAATTGAATTTAATAAGAAAATAAACCTAAGTATAAATAATTTGTTTAGAAAATAATTTGAATGTTAATACTAATATCAATTTGTAAAATAAAATAAAATATTTACATTAAAAAAAATTTCAATTTAATTATTTAAGAAAATATATTTTTATATTTTTGGTTTAAAAATAAATAGATAAATAAAAATAATGAAAATATAAAAATAAATAAAAATAAATGGGCTATGTGTTAAAAAGTAGAAAGGGAGGTAAAAAACAATTTTTGGCTGGCCCAATATAAGCCTTTTTTTTAAATCAGAAAAAAAAATGTTTGAATAAAAAATGTGTTGGGTCTGCGCAGTATGTAAGTAAAATGGGTGTATGAGAAAGTAAAAACAAAAAGGAAAAAGGCCCAATTTCTGAGAAGCCCATCGTTGTTTATGGTTTAGTGTTGCTGGATTTTGAGGGTGCACCATGTGCTTGATCATGTGGAGCGCTGTATTTGATTTCATGATAATCATGTGGTGTGGATGCGAGGTACATGATAGGCGCTCCCAACCTGCTTGCATTGAATCTGAAATGACAAATTATGAAATAAACAAAAGGGTGTCGCTGGGGCTCGAACCCAGGACCCTATGGACAAGTGACCTAGCGTGCGTTTCTTTGCCACTGGGGTGGCTGTTACATCCGGTAGTAATACAACTTGCACTAAATTTAAAATAAACTCAGTCCTGATTATAACTTCATCTTCTTCCTCGCGCCAACCTCTTCATCACCATTTTTAAATTTTGTAACTTCCTCATTTCTCAACCAAATCAGAAAATGTAAACAGGAAACTTGCTCCATTTTTCAATACGAATTCAACCATATAAATTTCATGAGCTATAAATCAAAGATGAATGTGAATTTTACTGGTACCAAATAAAAACCTAATTTTTTCAGAAAGTTCATCTTCAAAATTCGCATCACTCAGGCATCATAAATGAAAACTATGGCCACTGTTAGCTTCAGGGCTATGATGTCTACATTTTTTATTCACAAAGTAACCATTGATGATGCTTGTAGAGAGAGTTCAAAGTTGAGAAAACATACCTCAAAAAC
Organism: Vicia faba; assembly: GCA_948472305.1. Classification (NCBI taxonomy): domain Eukaryota; kingdom Viridiplantae; phylum Streptophyta; class Magnoliopsida; order Fabales; family Fabaceae; genus Vicia; species Vicia faba. The sequence goes on along the minus strand of OX451737.1, from coordinate 1,001,409,163 downwards.
TGGAAATTGTATATGGAGTTTGAGCACTTCTGGAGGTGTTGTGATGATCTGGATAGCTTCAATGCAGTCCTAGGAAGCTAATGCAAAACTTACTTTATGCTGAAAATGCCTGAATCGTGCTAGAGAAGTCAAGTTACAGAGCTGAGTTTTTGAGTTTGGAAGATGATGAAGATGGAGTTACAGTTGTGAAACATGGATGGGGGTGAGTTTTATATGATGTATAGAAGCTTTGTGATTGATTTGGAGAGGAAACGCACGAGTGGATTGTGAGATGGAATTTCAAGGTCAGAAATGACAAGCTATGGAGGTTTTTGTTCAATTCTGAGTTTTAGGGAGTTTGAGTGAGTTTGAGGGCTTGTAAATTCATGTGTTAGCTTGCAAAATATTGTCTCTATTTATAGGGAAAGGTTGGAGAAGCTCAAGTTGATCAGAATTCAAAATCACATGTTAAGCTTAACATGTGATTTTCTTGAAAAATCAAGATTCAATGTCTTGTACCTTTGATCATAGAGTGGTTAAACACTTTAATCACATTTCTTATGACCTTGTAGATGGAGTGTGATCAGAGGGAACAAGTGAGAGGCTCAAGAATTGACTTTGTGCATAAAGCTTTCTTTTCAAGAATGGCAATGTTAACTTTCTCCCCAAAATGGAAAATTGACTTGGACAATGCTTAAACCACTTGGATCATAGCTCAAAATATTGTGTAATCCATTAATTATGGATAGATACACAAGTTAGAAGGTCTTCAAAGCAAGATTATGCAGCATAACATTGAGATTGGGTTATGTGTTCATCAAGAAAATGACTTGTAATTCAAGAATGGATGCCCAAATTCTTCTCTTCGATTCTCTTAGCTCAAGAATAATCTCTTCAAGTTCTTAGACATTTTGGAAAGCTCGAAACATTGTCTACAACCTTCATATTAACCACTTTGGCTAAATCATCTTGGAACTAGGTGAAAATTAGTTAAGAAGTTAGGTCAAAAATCTGCCTAAACTTGCTAAAATTTTCACTAAGTGTTTTATGAAAAATGTCATGACTTTATGAGCTTATATCTTCAAATCTAAGAATTTTTTGGACATCAACCCTAAGGGACAAAGTTGTAGAATTCATCAAGATCTACAACTTTCATGTGAAAGTTTTCCTTGAATCATCTTGCATCATGCTGAAAAATTATCATGAAGTATTGAAGTTATCAAGGTTAAAAACACTAAGAATTTTTCTAAGTCTTTGAAATCTTGACTTTTTTTGTTGACTTTTTGACTTTTTTGATTCTTGATGATCAAGTTTGATATTTTTGAATTTCTTGATGAATCTTGATCTTTGAAATTCAATGTTGACCAAAAAGTCAAAGTTTGACTTTTTGTGTATCAGTTGACTTTTCATCAGTTGATCAAATTTCAACTATCAATTCATTAATCTTGAGAAATGATTTGAGCCATGAGATTAGGTCAAGATGTTATGTTTGAGTCCTTGAAATCATTCTTCAAGCCATTAGGTCATGTACTAGATCAAAAGTCCATGATCAGTCATTTTCAGTCATAACCCTAATTTTGACAATTTTGCCCCTTTGATGATTTGAATGCTTTTCTTGAGGAATTATGATCAAAACTTGGTCAATTGATAAATATCAATTCAAAATGTTGATGTTGGCCAAAACTCATGAAGTTTGACTGTATACTTGACCACAGTTGACTTTTTACCCAATACAGCTGATTTTCAATCATCTGAGCAATTGACTGGGCAAATTTGTGATGCAAGGCTTGAAACTTGATATGAGAAATCTTGAAGACCTATAATGAACCATGAAAGTAATTTGAGGTATCAAAATTCCAATTGTCCTTGAGAAAATCAAAACCCTAATTTGGAGGCTTAATGCTTAGGAGGTGAGCTTATCTGATCAAACCCTTGAGAACCCTTGAGCATTTGAGATCTTTGGTGAGAAATGTCTTGAGAAAAGAGAGGGAAATTTTTTGGATACAACACTTTACTTTAGTGAGATCATTCAATAACTTTATTGTACAAAATGTAAACTGTTGAATGTTAAACTTTATTAATTTGGAAAATATCCAAAATCATAGTATGCATGCATAATACCAAAACACATAACATAAAATTCATAATCGACTAACTCACACTAAAGAAAAGACTCCTCTAAAGGTATAACATCCATGTGATAAGTTTGCTCATGAAAGAACTTGGGTGGAAGACCTTTTGCAAGAGGACCAGCTATCATGGAGTTTGTCCCCAAGTGTTCTATGGAAATTTGTCCACTTTGTTCCCTTTCCTTAACAACTAGGAACTTGATGTCAATATGTTTTAACTTGGTGAAGCTCCTATTATTGTTGGAGTACAGGACGACTAATTTTTTGTCATAGTATAACTTAAGTGGCCTTTCGATTCCTTCCATAGTTTGCAGCCCAGTGACAAGATTCCTCAACAAAATCCCATGGTTAGATGCCTCATAACATTCTATAAACTTTGTTGTCATGGTGTATGAATCCCTAAGAGTTTGCTTGGAATTGTGCCAAGAAACTACACTATCAACCAACATGTAGATATAGCCTGAAGTGGATCTTTTACTGTCTTGACATCCAACAAAATGTGAGTCAGAGTATCCAGTGATCTCTAACTGGTCTGGCCGTCTATATGTGAGAATATAGTCTTTTGTTCTCTTTAAATACCTTATAACCTTTTGACTGCTTTCTAATGATCCATTACTAGATTGTTCAAATATCTGCCTAGCATCCATTGAGGAATGTCGTCTTGACATCCATTTGATATATTTCTAGATCATAATATGCAACAAGAGCCATGATTTTCCTAAAAGAGTCTCGATAAAACCAGAGAGAAAGTCTCTTTAAAGTCAATCCCTTCCTTTTGAGTATAACCTTTAACCATAAGTGGAGCTTTATACATTTCCACATTACCGTTAGAATCCTGTTTAGTCTTAAAAATCCATTTGCAACTAATGAGTTTCACACCTTCTAGTAATGGGACAAGTTCCTAAACTTTATTTTATTGCATGAACATATACTCCTCCTTCATTTCTTCAATCCAGTTACCATTATTTTTCTCATGTTCTTGAAGAAAGACCATGTAATAATTCGGAATAGCATTTCCCTTTTCTCTAATGGATCTCCACAAATGTATTGGTTCTTATAACACTTGTTTTTGAGGATTTTGAGTTTGTTCTTCATGAATTAACAAATTATCTTGAGTAGGAGGAAAATCAACAATGTCTTGTAGAGGTTCAATACTTACTTGATCAAAAGCAACTGTATGAATCGGTTCTGGAATTGTTACCAATTCTTCCTCAAAAACAAAGTCTCTAACCTTATTTTTTTTTCCCAAATTCAATATCCTTAAAGAATGTGGTTGTTCCCATCTCAAAAGTGAATTTAATTTGGGATCATAAAATTTGTAGCCCCTACATCTTTCAGAATAACCAATAAAGTAATTGCTCACTGCTCGGGAGTCCAATTTATTTTTATTTAGCTTATAAGGCCTTGCCTCAGCTGGACATCCCCACACATGAAAATGTTTCAGACTAGGCTTTTGCCCAGTCCAAAGTTTATAAGGTGTTTTGGTAGTTGTTTTATTGGTACTCTATTTAGAATATAACTTGTAGTCTTTAGTGTATCTCCATAGAGTGACTATGGCAAGGTAGAATTATAAATCATACTTCTTACCATATGTGAAATTCTGGTATATCAGACTTCAGGTGTCCTATGACATGTTGGGACATCTGATCTAACTTAAAACACATAGGCAAGGTTTAAACATACAAATCAATACTGAAAAGCATAAACAACACATATAATTGTTAACCTAGTTTGGAGCAACTCTCATACTCTGGGGGCATACCAACCCAGGGATAAAGTCCATCATAATAGCATCAATTTGAAGCTAAACTAGTCCCAAGTTTACAACTTCTCACTTAATCACTACTCGTGCTAACTTTCTAACTAAGACTCACCTAGGTATGAGGCCCTCCTCAACTCCCTCATCAATCACAAACAATTATTGCATCAAAACAGGAAGACACACTTCCATGACGCAAAACCATAAGATACACTTCCATGATAATGTTAGAAGACTCACTTCTAAAACAATACCTAGCCAAGACTCTTGACTAAGAACAACAACTTGGAGTTACTTACAAACTTCCTCCAAGAACAATACTCACTCTTGCTTCACAGCTTCAAGGAGAAAAAAACCTTACAACTCAAGGAACACAGTCCAACTCACAACTCGAGTGGGTCATACATACCAACTCTCCTAAAGTATGGCTTACAGACTCAGCCCTAATAACTACATCTTTTTATTCACGGCTAGTACCTTTACGTAGGTTACAATGCTTATATTTATAACCTATCTCCCAACTAGATTTGGGCTTCAAATCACAGCATATCAGCTGTTACAAATCTGCAGAAGATTTTGCAACAAAATAGGTCTTCAATCAAATCTTTCCTAAAAAGTCTCTTTATTTAGAAAGTATATTTTCCTCTTGAATTATGACTCAATCTTCCAGACCTAAAACTCAGTGCCGCATAGGATTGCATAATATTCCAAGAATATTCTGCATCTGTTAAAACATAACAAAATCCAATTGTCCAGTCCAGCTCAGACGCGATGTCGTATGACCCTGCATAGAGTATCTTATCTGACATGTTGCTCCAGATGTTGAAACATTTCAACTTAACATGTTCTTCATAAAATAGGACTTGCTCAACATGTTCTTCATAGCAAGTAATCACATCCTATTTAACATATTGCTTCTATATTTGTTTTACTAAAATTAATGTCAATGCTAAAAATAGAGAACTAGCAATCTCCCTCTTTGGAAAATTTTGGCTAAAACAAATAACATAAATTACATCCCAAATTACAATAATAAACAAAAATTACAATCCTTCAGCAGTAGTCTTCAGTAACTACTGAGCACAACAACATAGCAACATGGAGGGATATCTCTTCACAAGCACAATGATGTTAGGACATCATGTTCGACATCTTCTTCATAACATCTCCATTACAACACAAAAACTCATCACCAAAGAACAACAACCTCGGGATAGGAGAATAGAAAGTCTTGAAGTTATTTTGTGCGTACGAGGAAGAAGATTGCCGAAACTCCCCCTAAACCCAGAAACATTCCTCAAACAACACGTATAATACCTTTAATTCGGGTAACTCAAAACACAAGTCAAAATTGTGTTCATAACTCAGATCACAAGTCACAAACATTAAAACCAACATACTCATAACAAATAGTCTATTCTACATCCTTGTGAGACTGGTTCAAAAAACAAACTTTAGACTCACAGCTGAATAAAACTTCTCTCCCCCTTTTTGGCCAAAAATTGACAAACAAAGCCCTCACATCTGGACAAAGGCCATAAGCATAGAGAAAAATTAACCCCCAAAAGATGAAGTAGGTGAAGAATTTACCTCTTTAAATAGACAAGCAGTTCTCTTAGGAAATAACGGTCTTGATCAATGAGAACATTATTTGAGGGAGATAACCAACAACAATGCACCGTCCAACCCAGATTATGACTGTCTTCATAATTCCAATACATATGCGTGCAAAGTCAAACATCTCATTTTATCCATCCTTCTGACATCATTGTCCATACTACTTCCTTGTTTGGCTCAAGGGAAAAAACGTGTCCTAAAAAGTGTCTTGACATCCAGTTAAACATTGTTTTCTTTCTCTTAAAAAAACTTGACCACACATCTTCCATTATCAGACCAAGATGCTTCACAGAAATATTTATGTTTTGAAGCATAAACACAATGTCTTCCACTGGTCTCTACATATACTCCTTTTGGCTAGCACAAATCAAAATATTAAAACCATCACATGTGATAACTCCCAGTCAACCAAAACCTCTAATAGATTCCTTCTAAAACATTGTAGAGAAGCATAAATTCTCCCAGACACAAATAAAATTGCCCTTCAGACTCCTCCTAAGAGGCATGTGTGCACATGATTCAAACAACTAGATTTACAAAGCTAGAACCAACCATGCACTGTTAATGAGCACAAACCGTAACAACATTCAGCAACCCAATGTCATAACATGTTGTCTGACATCATTACCTCACAAGAGGCATAACTTCTCCACAAGCTTGAACAACATACAAGTTTAAAAAATATGTATAATTGCAGCAATCCCATAGACAAGTACTAACTCCCCCTATCATGGATAATCAATGCTCCTTATGATCATAACCACTTCACCACCAGATAGAAACATATGAAGATTCTCACATGCCCATAATGAAGAACAATCAACCCTGAATCAGAATCTATATCTCCTTGATAGTACATCCAAATACCCTGATCAACAATGACACTTCTACTAAAATATCACACAAATACACACACGTTGTCACGACTCTTTGGATGATCAATATGTCATTCACTCTTGGTAAGTCTTCACTTACAAACTCCAAATATTCTCAGTGTGCGTAAAAGCTTTACTGAGATCCAGACTGACACAATTTCTTCTTGAAGTTACTTGCAATAGAAAACAAAACACCTTCAAAATATCCTAATCAGATCATCATATCTAACAATATTCTTCTTCCCTTACATTCACTAGCAATTGCTGATACTAGTGGATTCTTCAAACTGATAGTAGTCATGTATTACTAGAACATACTACTATAAACAAGATCAGAATTTTCTCTTCCTAATTCTCCCAGTTAGGAGTTCTTCTTCTGACATACTGCTGGGCACCATACTCCACATCCATAACCCAATCATCTTCCAAGAAAAATGACCAAGAATGATGTTACAACATCATTTAGAACATCAGCTTTACATCACTGAACCTAATCATTTGGTTCTTGATTCATCATCCAAAGAACTCGTTATACTAGAATGTCCTTTCACACAAGAAGATCTGAAAAGATCATACCTTTTGAAGCTCATTCAGGTTACCACAAACACCTAAATGTCATAGAGAGAAATAAACTCTCAAACATTTTCTGAAGCAAAGAGTTCAGAAAGCATATTGGCACCAACATCAGATAATTACCCAGCTCCTGACAGGGTTTTTACCATCATTCAAATGCACATCTTCACAATATCAGACTAATACCCAACTCCCAACAAGGTACTCGTCCCCAGAGGAAAATTTCCTCAAACAACAGATGATGATCCCCTTCCACAAATGTTAGAACTTTTGATCTAACATCCTTCTTCACACTCCTAGCACAAGAGGATTCTTCATCATGACAAACAGTCATGCCAGACATTGAAATCACTCCAGATTTGGTCAGAGACTGGACTCAACACTTCATCATGGTCAGACGTTCTAATTTAGGAATCTAATGGTTATCATCAATACTCACCCCATGATCTTTGAAAACAAAACAACTTCCTTCTCTGAAGTAGCAAAAACATGAGATGATGTTCCAACATATTTTTAGACATCAGTCTCAATCACCATCTACTATGGTTCTGGAGATAACACCGTAGTAATTTAAACATATCTCTTGAGGGAGAACACAAAAGAACACATACCGGTGCTAAATAACAGCTGATCAACTCCCAAGACCAGATCATGAATCCATGCAGTAATCTGCATATTAACACACCCCAAGAAGATTCTTCTTATAAGCACAAAAACTATACCTCCTTTCTAACTTTTAGATGTTAGATCCCATTTTTCTGCACCTAAAGAGGAGATTCCCTCTAATAGATATCTGGAGCATACTTTAACAAACGATGTATTGATTGATCATAATACCACACACGTAGATTTTTCAGAATAAGTCTGCTTCCCCTACATCTTCAAGACACAAGGATGCCCTTCAATATCCATACAAAATTATTAAATGCTCATCCTATGTGATTCAAATGTCACTTTAACAAAAAAACAGACACCAATCAACCAATTAGATTGATACACATTCAAAGCTCAAAATCCCTTGAATTTCTCTTCCTCTACAATAGAACAAGAGTTACATACTCTCATATACTTGATAATATCAAGTTAAAGTAAACAACCTCCATCTTGTTTAAGAGAAACACCAGTCAGACATGTTGAGAAAAATAAATTCTCAGCACTAAGATGTCAAGACATTATGTTTGACATATCTTCAAGGTCTTCCAACTCCAGAGCAACAGGGACTCCCCTTCAAATAGAATTTGTCACATGGCTACAAATAAGATTCCATGAATCTGGCTCCTTTGGTCAAAAGGATTTTCCAGATGCTAGAGAGAATGTCCTTGACATTTGAGCTTGAACTACACATATAAGCGATCTGGTTGGGATAGCTTTAAGAATCATCCACGGGAAAATAAAGCACAGTCTCCACACTCCAACTCACTTGGATCAGAAGTAAATTAATCCAATGAGTCACAACATCTTAATCATCTATTGACCAACTCAAATAACACCCTAGATGGCTCCTCTTCTAGACCAGGAGTAGGTTCCAAACATATGTGATAAATACACATTTGTTTAACATCCAAAGCTTCTGCTAAGCCAATCCTTTGTCCAACAGGATTTTGCTTAAATTGTTGATGAGATGTTCCAACATCTGGTAGAACATCTTTCTTATACCCAATCAACACATTGTTGAGATTGGTTCTGAAGTCCTTACTTCTCCCATAAAATTAGAATATACTTTGATCACCTTCAAGGTATTCAATAGGCTTCCATCTTCCATACCATCAACAGCAAACAACAAGGCTAGAACCACTTTCCTAATATAGCTGCAAACTAGGAAGATCCCTTTGGAAGCAACCACAAACATGAGCTCTTGTCACCTTCAAAACTCTTTTCATCAACCACATTTGAAAGTTCCTTTATGAGTGGACTTGAGATCAACCTCAAGTATCTTTGGCAACTTTAGCAAGTTGGTTGAAACTATCCTCCTAGTATCACCACACCATGGGATACACCTCCAGAGAAGAAGAGATGGCTATAGCCTCAATCACCAGAAACTCACAACACCACCAGGAGTTTTCCATCAGATACATATGCATAAGAACACAAACCAGAAAACTCCTCAACAACCTCCAGGCACAACATAAAATCCTTGCACACAACCACCATAATCCAGGTGCAAACAAAACAACCTAGGTTTGAAAATAAATCAAACCCAACACAATAGCTCACCACCAAAGCTACACGCCTGACAACATCAAACATGGCCAATACAAACCCTGTCGCGAATAGTCCATCATCCACTTCAAGGGACCATTCAAACAATAATATGAATTATCCAAGTTTAAACAGATTTTCAGTAACAACCTCCTACCTTGACCAAAGTACCAGTATCCCCCTCAGATCTCACCCAAAAGCAGACAGAATGCATGCTCTGATACTAATTGAAATTCTGGTATATCAGACTTCAGATGTCCTATGACATGTTGGGACATCTAATCTGACTTAAAACACATAGGAAAAGTATAAACATACAAAATAGTACTGAAAATCCTAAACAACACACAAAATTGTTAACCCAGTTCGGAGAAGCTCTCATACTCTAAGGGAATACCAAGCCAATGATAAAGTCCACTATAATACTATCAATTCGAAGATAAACTAGTCTCAAGTTTACAACTTCTCACTTAATCAATACCCGTGCTAACTTTCTACCCAAGACTCACCTAGGTATGAGACCCTCTTCAACTCCCTATTAATCACAGACAACGACTGGATCAAAAAAGGACGATACACTTCCATGACGCAAAACCAGAAGACACACTTCCATGATAATATTAGAAGACTCACTTCTAAAGCGATACCTAGCCAAGACTTTTGACTAAGAACAACAACTTGGAGTTGCTTACAAGCTTTCTCCAAGAACAATACTCACTCTTGCTTTACAACTTTGAGGAGAACAAAACCTTACAACTCAAGGAACACAGTCTAACTCACAACCCGGGTGGATCACTCATACCAACTCTCCTAGAGAGTGGCTTACAGACTCATCCCTAATAACTACATCTTTTTATTTATGGCTGGTACTTTTACCAGGTTACAATGCTTCTATTTATAACATATCTCCCAACTGGATTTGAGCTTCAAATTACAACATATCACCTGTTACAAATCTGCAGAAGATTCTGCAACAAAATAGGTCTTCAATCAAATCTTTTCTAAAAAGTATCCTTATTTATAAAGTATATTTTCCTCTTGAATTCTGATTGAATCTTCCAGACCTACAACTCAGCGCCATATAGGATTGCATAATATTCCCATAATATTTTGCATCTGTTAAAACATAACAGAAATCCAACTGTCCAACCCAGCTCAGGCGCGATGTCGTATGACGCTACATAGGATATCTTATCTGACATGTCGCTCCAGATGTTGAAACATTTCAACTCAACATGTTCTTCATAAAATAGGATTTCTTGCTCAACATGTTCTTCATAGCAAGTAATCACATCATATTTAACATATTGCTACTATATTTGTTTTACTAAAGTTAATGTCAATCCTAAAAATAAAGAACTAAAAATATGCTTAAGAGTCTGGTTCCATCTTTCAGCAACACTGTTCATGCTAGGTGATCCTGACACAGTGTATTGTGGGACGATTCCACATTCAAGAATTCTCCATATGAAGCTATTGTGTCAAGTAAATATAGATTATCACGACTCATAAGTGAATCAGTTCCAACAATATTTTAATTAAAAGACAATTTAAACATATTATTCCCAAATGAACACAGATAACCTGATTTGTCCAAATAAAAAACTGGAATTAAATTTTGTCTAATTGACGATACAACAAAAGTGTTTTTTAAAACCAAATAAAAATCCAGTACATAATAATAATCTAAAATTCCTTACAGCTTCCACCTCTACCGACTTGTCATCTACAATATAGATGTATCTTTCAATATTATTTGACTACCGGTAGTTCAAGAAATCCTTTCTTTGCATGCTAAGTGTGACATTTAGGACATTCTTCTTCACGTGTCCAAACGCTTTGTAAAAGAAACAATTATCATCATGTTTTTGCTTCTTTTGTGCTGGAACATTTGCAACTTCATTCTTGGGCTCATAAGTTATCTTTCTTTTTCCCTTGTCTTTAGAGGTGCTAACAAAATGAGCACTTTGAGTCTTATCTTATTTCATCCTTTTCTCTTCTTGCACACAAAATAAAATGAGCTCATTAAGAGACAATTTTTTATTTTGACGGTTATAAGATATTTTTAAACTGATCATATTGTGAAGAAAGAGACAGTAATACTAAATGAATGAGCAAGTCTTCAGACAACTCAAGTTTTAGTGCCTTAAGTTTTGAAACAATGTTTCACATGCTCATAATGTATTCCCTTATATTTCTTTTGCCTTGATACATCATGGAAATTAAGTTCTGAAGAAGAGTACTTGTTTCAGCCTTATCGCTTTTCTTAAAGAGTTTTTCAATCTCAGCAAGGAAATCTTTGACATTAGTTATATCTTCCGATATATTACCCCTATTGACCTCAAGAATGTCGTGCTTAATGAACATGAGACACATGTGATTGGAGCGATCCCACTTCTCATAATCTTTCCTCTGATAAGAGGTAGTAGATTCCGTAGGAGAAGCAAGTTGTTCCTTTTTTAATGTAAGGTCAAGATCCATGCAACCAAGAACAATCTCTATGTTCTCTTTCCAATCCTTAAAATTTGTTCCATTAAGAACCGGAACCAAATTCAGATTAGCAGATATTGAAGCAATTGTAGCTGGAAAACAAGAACAAAATTAAATATTTTAAATATACTCACATAAAAAACTGAATAATCAATTTGTTCAAATAAAGACATAACCTATCTCAAGATACCTAGTGCACTATCAATATTGAGTCTTTGAACACTAATATTAACTGTTAGTGGTACTTTTATTGTAACGATCAAATATTGATAATAAAAAACACGTCGAATAATAAATCCCTCTTTAGATTGATTTATTATTCACATATAAGACCTTATTATCACATGTTACCATCAGAGATGCGTATAAAAATCGTTCAACCACCAACTGTCATTTGGGTTAATTGATACTCGCATAAATAAACATGCAGAAAAACCAGAAAAACAAATTTAACATTTTTCATAAGCAATTTCCATAAAAGAGGTCACTTTGCCGACTTTTTCATTTCAACTACTCATTTAAAAATATTAAATTACCGAGTAAAAATATAATCCGTAGCCAAATTCGAATAAAATCGATCCAAAAAAACTAATAATATATTAAATTCTTATTAATTATAATAACAAACTATATTATTAATTATAATAATAAACTATTTAACTATTATAATTAATATATAAATGATAAAACCAACAATTAAATAATTCAAATCACCTAAGATGTTCATGACAATATTAACATTTTACGCACTATTACCGAAAATCGCTACTCCACAATATATAGCTAGTACGCAAAAACAATATATAACTGGTACCAAAAAATATACATGCAATTCAATCTAGTGTATTGCAAATCAAAGATATACCGTGAAAAAATAGGTAAAGGTTCCCAATGAATGCTATTATGCACCGAAATCAATAAATATCAATATTTTTGTTATAGTGATATAGTAATACTTTTATGACAAAATCTTTGAATTCTATCAATATATATATATATATATATATATATATATATATATATATATATATATATATATATATATATATATATATATTTGTTATGGATTAGACCTGCGTTTGATATATCATCAAGTAAGGTCCAACCCAATTCTGCAACAAAGAAGGTTTAATAATCTGTTGAGGATTAGACTTGTACTTGATCCTCAGTCGGGCAAGATCAACTCAATGTTGTTGCGAGCAAGGTCCAACAGGGTCTTGATAGTTGTGACTATTGGGGAACGTCTTCCACACGTGTCTGTCAAGGATGTCTCCCACATGTGTCGTCGAGGACGCCTCCTACACGTGTTCGTCGAGGACATCTCCTCCACGTGCCCGCCAAGGGTATGTGGTAAACGTTCCTCCGAATACCTCAGAGTTCATCCTCATCCTATAAATAACAAGTTTTCTACCTCCGAAGATCACAAGGCAGTTAAATCAGGATAGAGACCACAAACTAGTTTCCTCTATCCACGCAGGATCCTGGCAGTCTCTATTATGTGCCTGGACATCCAGCCTAAAATGGAGATCTTGGCCCAGTGCTGGGGGCTATAAATACCCTCTTTCACTAGAGGGTCAAGTACACTATTCTATTCATTCTAACTCCATACTTGCACTTTTGCTCTGAATCTTACTTTGACATCAGAGTGTCTTGCAAGTACCCTCCTCCCCCTCCCCCCCACACACACACACTTTTCCTTCATCACAGCAGAAACCCAAGTGTTATAGGCCACAAAGATCCTTCTGATCCCGATAAGATCAGTGGTGCCGTCTATAGAAAACTATACTTCCCCGTTTTTTTCTAAACCTAAAGACCAAAGCAAATTCATCAACATCTATTGATCCTCATGGCCAGCCAGCACAAAACCAACGGTAATGGCGATGAAACTGTTCATTCTACCTTCACCGACAGTGGCAACAACAACGAGACAATTGGGCACGAGCAAGGTGACCTCTTGGACGGACAAACAACTTCCTCCTCTTCCAGGGAGCACCCCCTCGACGTCCATCAGTAGGTCGACCAGCCCAGGGCGTATCAAGAAATCCACGTGTCGTCAAATGCTTATCCTACCATTGTCACCCTGTTCGCAGCCGTCAACTAAATCAACTACCTGATTTTTCAGTAAAACGAGCGCATTGGAATGCTGGAAAAAGGCTGACGATCACGTCGTGGACCTGAATCTCGCAGCCCGTCCCCACAATGAAAAATGCTCATTTCTGTTCTCCCCCATATACACACCAGTGAGATGAATCTCAAAGTCTCTCTCTTCGTCGGGTCGGGCGAGGCCCTCGACTGGAGAGACCGCAACCCGCAATCTTCAAAAAGCGCGATTACACTCTGCCACGCAAAGAACGTAGGTCCCCAGTTCCCAAGAGGAATAAGGCCGCAGGCAGCCAGAAAAGAAAAAGAGTCGACCGAGAAATTCACCTCACCATAAAGGTCGTCAGTTCTATTCCTTCCCGTCGTGCTCGCCAAACTGAAGTGACGAAGATGACCCCTGAGGTCCCTTCTCTCAGGAAATTATGGAGACCCCACTCCTCGTCGAGATGGATAAGCCGCCACCTTTAGCGACCTATGATGGCGAGACAAATCCCGACCATCACATCGAGAGCTTCAATGTGATGCTCAACTACTGCAACATCGGGGGGGCTATTAAGTGTAAATTATTCCCCACGACTCTGAGGAAAAGTTCCATGGCATGGTACAAAAGCCTTGCCCTGGAGTCGGTCCCCTCTTGAAGGGATCTGAAGACTCAATTCACCAGGAATTTCATTGCCTCTCGACGACACCCAAAGACTGAAGCGTCGCTCGATGCTATCATCTAAGGGAACGATGAACCCCTCCGAGCGTACATCGAGTGTTTCAATCGGGAGGCCATCCAAGTCCTCACCATTGATCGAATAAAGAGATACATGCTCGTGAAAGGACTGCGTCTAGGCAGCGATTTCATAAGGGAAGTCGACATCGAGACTCCTAAGTTGCTAGATAAACTCCTTCACAAGGTTTGAGCCTACATCACATTTGAGGAGAAAGAGGCCGCCAACAGCGTGTGCGACTCGAGAAACTGCGAAAGGACCAGGGCCTCAAAGTACGACGATGGCGTTCCTCCTCGAAGGGGTAGAGACAATAAAGGAGATTAGAGGCCCCGCGAATCCCATGAGCACAGAGGTCCAGCGGGCCACTTTAATGAATAAACTATGAATTCAAACAAGGTGGTGTTTGATTTCCCATGCCTACACCCTCTAAGGAAAACATCGACAAGACCAAATATTATCGTTTTCATAGGAGCCACGACCATGTCATTGAAGATTGTGTCCACCTCAAGGATGTATTTGAAACCCTCATCAAGGAATGTCGTCTGAGGCAGTACACCAAGAGAAGCGAGCCTCCCTGATAGGATGTTCGTGAGACAAATAGGGTCGAGGAAGTGACACCACCCTCAGATGACACTGTTAATCTGTAGGTCACTCTGTGCGTCTCCCAACCTGAGGATTTCTTCGTCTCTGAGGAGGACGGCCTGCCCATCTCCACTCATAACACCTGGGAAAAATTACCACCTCCATGGTCATATCCGGTGAGGGATTCGACAAGGTCACCATCGGGTCAGTGAAGAGAAAGTTTGAGGAGCTAATCGATGCAAGCTCAGCTCAAAACACAACCCTCAACAAGTTCCAAGGAAAATTTGACCCCATCACTTTTTATCTCGAAGAACTACCAGGTGGGGCACCAAACTCCACCATCCCTCTGCTCGTAAGGGTAAAGATGGAGAACTTTGACGTTCGTCGAATTCTGGTCGATGAAGGAAGCTTTGTCGACATCATATATGCACACCTGTTCACCATCCTCCATCTCGACCACACCCACTTGACGCCATACGTGGGCTCCGACCTTCAGGGTTTCAACGGCACGACCACCAAGCCCTGGGGTTACGTCGAGTTTTTCGTGACCTTTGGAAAGGAAGAAACTACCAGACAAATCAAAGTATGTTTCTCGGTCATTGAGTGCTCGTCGCTCTACAATTGCATCCTGGGAAAATCAACTCTTGCTGAGCTGACCATCATGCCCTCCACGGTCCACTTAAAGATGAAGGATCATACCAAGAGAGGTTACATCATCACTATGCAAGGAGATATTTAAGTCGTGAGAAGATGTTTCCAAGCAGCCACTAAGGGACAGAGCTCAATCGACACAACACCCAAGACTTCTTCCAGCAAACAAGCCCGACCAACAGACGACAAGCCAGCTCAAACCACCAAACAGACGCCACCTCACGTCAATTATGTCGACTTAGACACCCGCTTCACCAGAGATGAGCTGAAGGAAGGAGGTACTCGGCCCGATGACAATAGGGAACGTCTGTATCCCGTGCGCCCCATCTCAAATGGAGATTTTGAAGTCATCCTCCCCCAATAATGATCTGGACAAAGGTGTGAAGATTGGGACAGGGCTCCCCGACTTGACGAGGAAGAAACTCAAAGCATATCGCAGGGAGAACACGGATATGTTCATGTGGAGCACTATTGAGATGCTCGAACTCGGCCCCCGAGGTCGCCTGCCTCTAGGGAAGTAGTTCAACATAGGCGTAGGCAGTGTCCTGAGAAAGCGGAGGCTACTGAAAAAGTTGTAAAAGACCTCCCAGAGGAAAATTTTATTTCTGAGGCCCAGTATACAACCTGGTTGTCTAACATTGTATTGGTCAAAAAAACTAATGGAAAATGGAGAATGTGTGTTAACTATACCGATCTCAATAGGGCTTATCCTAAAGATGCATATCCACTGCCTAATATTGATTGACTGGTAGATAATTCTACAGGTTATAAACGTTTATCATTCATGGACGCATATTCTGGCTACAATAAGATCCCAATGGCGAGGAGCGACAAGTAGTGTACCATACTCATGACCCAGTCAGACAACTATTACTACAACGTAATGTCCTTCAGCCTAAAGAACGCTGACGCTACTTACCAACGAATAATGAACAAAGTTTTCTGAGGAGAGATCGGGGATATGCTTGAAGTCTACATGAACGATATGATCGTGAAGTCTCGAGAAGAAATCGACCACACTGCCCACCTTGAGAAGGTCTTCGACCAAGCGAGGAAGTGCGTGATGAGGTTCAATCCGGAGAAGTGCTCTTTCAGCATACGGGCAGACAAATTCCTCAGTTTCTACTTAACTGAGCGAGGAATCAAGGCCAACCCCTACAAGTGCAGGGCCTTCTCTAAGTTCCCAACATTGAACTCGGAAACATCCATCCAATCCCTGAACGAAATGCTCACCTTGCTGTCTCGCTTTGTGGCCAAATCCGCCTGACACACACTCTTATTATTTAAACTATTGTGCAAGGAAGAGATGTTTGAATGAATAGAAGAGTACGAGGAAGCTCTCCTCCACCTCAAACAAGCAATTTCGCAACCACCAATCCTTTCGCGGTTGGAAGACAGAGAGACTTTATACCTTTACTTGGTCATCTCAGCCGAGTCCGTCAGCACGATACTCATCTGGAGACCCCCGAAGAACAAAAGCCAATATACTATACAAGCAAGGCCCAGAAATAAGATACTAATAAATTTAGAAGGTCGCCTTGGCCCTTATTAATGCGGAAAGGAGATTGAGACACTACTTCTTGGCGCACATGGTTTTCGTGTGAACGGATCAGCCCGTGAAGCAATTGCTCGATCGTCCAGACATGGCCGAAAGAATGCTTGAATGGTTTCTAGAACTATCAAAGTTATATATTAGATATGAGAGTAGGAAGGCCCTCAAAGCCCAAGTCTTAGCTGACTTTGTGGCTGAGATGACCGTGCAAACCTCCCCGACGAGCGGAGCCCATAAGTGGACCATTTTTGTGGACAGAGCATTTAGCTTGACAAGTGGCGCGGGGATCATTCTCGAAAATGAGGATGGAATCATAATCGAGGTCTCCCTCTCCCTGTCTTTCTCGACGTCAAATAACCAAGCCAAATACGAAGCCTTCCTCACGGGATTACGACTGGCCAAGGACCTAGGTGTGTAGGAAGTTAAAATCTTCATGGATTCTCAAGTACGAGGAGATTATCAAGCCAAAAACGATAACCTTATCGAGTACTTAACTCTAGTGAGGGGAAAAAAGAAACAGTTCGCTCTTGTAAAAGTCATGCACGTCCCTCGCAAACACAATACCTGAGCGGACATCCTATCGAAGCTTACGAGCACAAGGAAAAAGGGTGGAAACAAATCGGTCATTCAAGAAATCACCCCTCGCCCGAGCATCAAAAAACCTTCAGTAACGCTCGACGTAAATTCCATCGGGGACCACAATTACTAGATGACCCCAGTGTACCAATACCTCACTACATGGTAACTACCTCCGGATGAGAAATAGGCCAACGCAACTAAGCGAAGGGCCTGCTCGTACATCTTGCTCGAAGACAAACTCTATCGAAGACGATTCTCCATCCCGCTTGTTGTACCCTAAAATTTTCCGTCCCATTTTTGAAGACAAATGATTCAAGACACCTCCTCATGCTCCTAGTGTTCTCAATTACTCAATAATACTCAAGGGTTTAAGCATACAAGGACCTCTCCTAAGCAATGGCCTACAATTAGGGTTTTGGTTTTCTAAAACAAATTGGACTACTAATGCCTCAAGTGAGTTTCATGGTTTCTCATATGCTTCAAGGTATCCTCATGACAAATTTCAAGCCTTGCATCACAAGTTTTCTCAGTTAATTACTCATATGATTGAAAATCAACTATATTGGATAAAAAGTCAACTGTGGTCAACATACAGGAAAACTTCAATGTTTTTGGTCAAAATAAATATTTTGAAGTCACATTCATCATTTGATCAAGGGTTGATCATGATTCATCAAGAAAACTCAAGATTCATCAAAAGACAAAAGTTACTAAATTAGGGTTTTCTTAAGGAGAAGTCAACTGAAATTTTACCAAGCATAACTTTCACATGCTTCATCAGAAATTCCTCAACTAAAACCTAACTTGAAGTAAATTCAATTCTCTACAACTTTGTCTCTATAAGCTCAAGGCCAAAAATGCTTCATTTGAGAGATATAGGCCAAAACATTATAGGTCATTTTAAAAGTCAACAAAAAGATATCTTTTGTTAAAGCAATTTACATCAAGTTAAAAACTTTAAATGAAAAAGTGAACAACATGGGAGTTGTAGGGTACATCTTGAGCTTTCCAAAAAGTCCAAGATCACCTTCATATGAAAACATTTGAGAAAGTTATGATGAGTGCAAGTTGAGAAATTTTGAAAAAATGCCTGAAACCACAATTGAGCAATTTTGGACTTTTAGGCTAATGGGCCTAACTTTTGAAGTTCAAACGTGTTTATGACATGTTTAGAGACCCCTAAATCCATTCATGCATTATTTTAATTTTTATTTCATTTATTTTGATTTTATTCATTTAAATTTGAAATTAAATTAAATAAATATTAAATAAATGTACAAGGCATCTGGCCTTTTGTTTTGGATCATTTTTAAGCATAAGATCACATATCCAACATAACAAAACCGTGACAGATGAAGAAAGAAAGAGATATTTATGTTTTGGAAAGTTTTGCAATTGTTTTGGAAACAAATAATGACTTTGATTGCACATGTTTCCTTCCAAGAATGTTAACTTAAAAAAACATCCAATATAAATAGAGGGCACACTCCATAAGACAAGGACACGGATTGGCTTCCATAGAAACAAGTTCTCAAACACAAAATTTTCAAAGAATAGGTGCAAATCGTATCCCAGTTTTCCAGCCATTCTCAACTGAAATGAAGCCTCGAATCATCATCCTGACATCCCCAAGAACCTCCTCACATCCATAACCACGCTCAACCGTGCCCAGAACGCCTCCCCTCAATCACACCGATGGTAAGGATTTTTCTAATTTCAAATTTCTTAATCCTTGTATTATTAATAAGTTTCATATATCTAGATGTGTTAAACAAGAAACATAGAATAGGTTGGAACTAAGTTGTGAAGAGAAGGGAGGGGATTCGAACCCCAGCGATGCCAAAACCCTTTTTGCTTTACTTTCTTCATTTTCCCTTTCTTTTTATTAATTATTTTATCATTAATTAACTTTTTTTAATCAAAACTTATACATAAAAAAATCAGAAAGAAGACATATAATAAAATCAACAAAAAATTAGTTTTAGGATGTAAATTAATTAATTGATTTTTAGACGATTAGATTTTAGGCTTTTTATTAATTAAAATCAATTAGAATTAGGATTTTAATTATTATTAATTAAAACTTAAATTATTTTCATAAAAACACCAAAAATATGAACTTAGATTTTTAAGGCATTTAAACTTTTTTTCAAATATTTTCTTATTCTTTTTGCTATTTATTTTCTTAGATAATTGTATAGATCACACGGTTTAATGTAATAGTATAGATTTACATCCCCACATTTTTCTAATTATGTAACTCTCTTAATGCCATGTAATGGCGTAGATTTATACTCTTGCTTTATCTTTTGCCTTTATATGTTTGTATATATATAATTGCTAGTAAATAGGCTTGTATGATAAGAATAAAATCAAACATAGATAACCTTAATTTTCAAGATAACATAACTGAAATCAATACACTTTTCACACTTTACCTCTAGGGTAACCTCTCTTTGTTGCCTTGCGATACTATTGGCCACGTCCCAAGAAAACGGAAATACTTTAGCAAATACCCTCGGTTAAATAATATCATCATGATCCCTTTCGAATAAAGATTATAATCCCTGGATGACCCTTCGAGTTTCCTACAAAATGATCTAGTCCCTTCGATGACCCTATGAAAAAAGTGATGATAGTCCCTTCTAATTGCTAAAAGTATCCTTACACGTTGCCTTCTATGACCATACGACGAACCTACGCCTGTCCCTTCACATCCAATAGATAGGGCTACCTACCAGCTAATGGTGTGAATAGTACTATCTCTAACGGAGAAGGAAAATAACAAGAACGGCCTTTAGTGGGTAAGACTCAATAAATTGCTTGCTCATAACAGTTTTAAACAAACAAATTCATTTTTACACCTCACGTTTCAAAACAAATATTTTCAAAAAAAACACTTTGTATACGTTCTTGAGGACTGATACAAGAATTATTACAAAGTCTGCCCCACAATTGGCATTTAAAATATTTTCAAATCACACACACGCACACACAAAACAAGTTTAAAGTGATTTAAGCAGTTAAGAGCCCGTAGATAATTACATATGAAAAGGGTGCCAACACCTTCCCTTTTCATAACTTACCCCCCAAACTCAAAATCTATCAAAGGTATTTTCTGTTCTTTTCACCTTTTCTCATTGGATAAAATAAAATTCGATGGCAACTCTTGCTAACCGCAACATTTGTGATAAAATGTTAAACAAGTTAGTTCTGCCACCGTAACAGAACTGGCGACTCCGCTAGGGACAATTTAAAAGAGAGGTTACCTTAAGAGTTTAGATTACTTTACTTGCTTAAATTGTGTGCTTTGTCTGCTTAACTTTAAGGGCTTGCTTGGGTTTATTATTTGAATGGTCCTACACCTGGATCTAGGGATGCTTTAAGTAAGTAGCGATAGATCATAAAGACTGTACGGCATAGACCGATATAGTTAATATGATGGCTACAGTTAGTGTGACACTTTGGTTCGTACTGATGTTCCTTGAGTCAGTTAAGGATAACATTAGGCTTCCATGTGGTGTCATTAACACTAACTTACTTTTAGAACCTTAATTGACCCATCTTGGACATTAGAAGGTAGTGAGATATCCGGCTTTGGTGTAGTCCAAAGTTGGTTGATACTCGAAGCTACACTCATTGAGATTTGACTCATAAGATGTTTTGGTGGCAAATCAGTTGCCGTATTAAAATAAAGCCTTCGAGAAAGATCCATGATATGATATTCTTAGAACCCGGTTACTATTTTAGGATAGGTTAAGCCAACTAAACTTCAATTGTAGGAAGGATACTTACTTATTCACTTCATGCAAGCCTTTAAACATAAGGCTACTTGTATGACTTGTTTGTATTCACTATCTAACAACTTGAATTCCTCGCAGGATTTGTTTGTATAAACTCATTTTCTCTCATCACCTTACGCTTTTTCTTAGTGCATGGCATACACATCATGTCATTTCATAATATAGAACTATTACTTACCATTTCAAGGATATTAGGGATTTATGGTGCAATATTTATCGGATTGTTATAAGACAAATTTCTAACAAGGGGCAAGAGGATTTATTTTTCTCTAGCCAGATTCCGTCAAGATCAAAGTGCATTTTCTTGAGTCAGAGGCTATAACCCACTTAATATGGTGAGCTTGATTCTTATAGAAGGACGTTCAAAGATCAAAACTCAAATTTCTTCAAACAAGGCTGCAACTAAATTCAATTTCTAATGTTTCAAACTAGATTCCATAAAGATCCTTAAAAACATTGCATACGCATCTACATACCATGTCATTGCATAACAGGTTACCAAGACAGGTTTCTCATCTCTTTGCTGTTTATTTCAGCAGAAATGACTCTCAAACAAATAGTGAAAGATCTCCAAGCTCAAAATGCTCAGTTCCAAGAGATGTTCCTAATCTTAGCCAAGGGGAAATAAGAGATGAAGGCACTCATTGTCAAAGAGAAGAAGAAGAAGAAGACAAAGAAACCAATTGGCATTATCAACATAGGGAGAAGATTCAGAGGTCCGGCTAAACAGGTCAAGGAGATCGAGATCCTAGAGGATAATGATAATAAACAGAATGAAAATGATGAAAGTGATAAGCATGAGTAAAATAGTAATCATGGTTATGTCAAATACTTTATTGAAGAGGGAGAAAATTATTTGGATGAACAATATCCCTCTGCTGATGAGAAGTATAAGTTGTTAGAAGAGTGTCTGAAAGCTTGGAGATCTAGAAGGTTCCTGGCTTGGACTTCGAAGAATTGGGTTTGGTCTCAGGAGTCGTCATTCCTTCCAAGTTCAAAAATTCTACCTTTGCTAAGTATGACGGTGTTTCTTGCCCGAAGCTGCATTTGAGGTCATATGTTTAGAAAATCCAACCACACATTGCTGACAAGAAATTGTGGGTTCATTTCTTCCAAGAGAGCCTATCTGGAACACAGTTGGAATGGTTCTATCAACTAGAAGGGACCAATGTTTATACCTGGGAAGATTTGGTTGACGCTTTCTACAAGCATTACCAGTATAATGCTGATCTCACACCAACTCATATGCAATTGTAGAGTATGTCCATGGGCTATAATAAAAGCTTCAAAGAGTACACCTATAAATGGAGAGATCTCGTCAGGTTCCAACCTCCTTTAGCTGACAGGGAATTGGTTGACATGTTCATGAGCACGCTGACAGGTCCTTTATATAATCACCTACTTGGAAATTCTTCAGTCGGTTTCACTGAACTGATATTGACAGGGGAACGTGTTTAGAATGGCATCAGAAGTGGTAAAATCCAGGTGCCTACCTCTTTCGATACTCAGAAGAAGTGATACAATGGGAAGAAATAGTCCAATGTTGTGTACGGCCAGAAGGGTCCTAATAAGAGAGACCACAACCAATCTGTGGGGGCAGTACTAATCTCTAATCCTGCACCAGTGCAACAACGACAACAGGGTAATCAACATAAGCAGTATACACCCAAAATACAATTTACCAAAATCAACATGTCATTGGCTTAAGCATTACAACACATGTTGAAGGCATAGTTGATTACATTGAAGGATTCTCATCGGAACCCCAATACTTCTGCTCCTAGATATTATCCCAATTCAAGGTGCGCATACCATTCTAATAGTCCTGGACATGATACAAATGGTTGTTGGGCGTTGAAGAATAAGATTCAAGATATGATTAATGCTAAGGAGATTGAGTTTGACCCTCCTGAGACTCCTAATGTGATAACTGCTCCCATGCCAAATCATGACTAAGATTGAGAGCATCCAGTTCATTTGAATTTTCAGTTGTAATTTCTTTTGTTTGTTTGAACACTTATCTTTATGTGAAACTTTGTTTTTTTCATTAATGCATTGCATATGTTTGTCTTGAACTAATCCATTCATTTTTCACTATATTTAAACTGTGCTTTTTACTTCCTTTTTGTGATATTCAACTCTCAGTAAAAGCTATAAGCCTTTAGAGGGAGGATGACGAAAATGATATCATAATCTCATATAGTGTGCTTTTGAATAGACCTTGTTGACGATGTACAGGCGTTACTTCAATTCCTAAATAGTAGATGTGATACGGTGGGAGAACTGACTTGAGGGTTTTGCGTTTGTATTCGCAAATGTTTCGGTTGAGCAAGAGTCGCCACCGACTTTTTATTTTATCCTAAGGAAAGGTTTAAAAAGCACAGCAAAAACCTTTGAGATTTTTCTTGGGTTCGGGGAGTAGATTATAGAAAGGGAAGGTATTAGCACCCTTTCTATCCATGGTTATCCATGGGCTCTTAGTTACTTGCTTAGATCACTTGCCTTGATTTTCAATTGTTTGAGATGGTGCTTTGTGTGTGGATTTTTGAAAATGTTTTGAAAAGAGGCCAATGTGGTGGCAACCTTTGTAATGATCCATGTTGGGATGTATACAGAGGTGTATGTCTTTTGAAAGTTTTCAATGTTTTTGAAAGTTATTTTGAAAGTGTGTTGTGATGTGTGATTTTTGAAATTAGGCAAGTGTTTTGTTTTTGCAAGTTTGATTCAAGTAACTAAGAGGTTATATACTCCTAAATTTCTCAAAGGATTTATTGCTATGTTTTAGCCCTTTTAACAAGTTTGTTCCACCATTGTATTTGGTGGACAATCTTGTGTTAGGATGTGAAAGGGACAGGCGCGGGTCATCGTTTAGACCATAATTGTAACGGCGTTAAATGTCTTTGGGCAATTTTCTTTAAGGGACTTGATCATTTGTTTTTGTTTGTTTTTGAAAAGTTTTATTGAGGGACTATGATCATTCAAATTGTCTGCTTTGCCCAAAGAAGTTCAACATACAATATGGTCCATTTATTTGAAGGCAACAAAGTGGAGTACCCTAGGGGTGTTAGTGTGCAAGTGTGTTTTATTGCATACAAGAGTTTTTCTTTGAATTAGGTTTTTCTATTTCATTGATTTTATCTTGCCATACACGTCCTAATTACTAGCAATAAGAAGCGGAAATGTAAAATCCTACGCTATTACAATAATTAGGGGAGGGGGATACACATTTGTACATGGGGGGTTCAACGAGAAAAATAGACAAAAAAGAAAATAGAGGAAAACAAGATATATATAGAGAGAGAGAGAGCCTGCGCGCTGTTGGGAGGCCATCAGAAGTTCTGACCCAGATCCGCTGCCAGATGATCAACCTGTTGGTGAAACTGGATGAGTCAGAACTTCTGACTCTAGAACCTGCAAAACAGAACCTTGTTAGTGGGGAAATCAGAAGTTCTGATTTCCCTGCGCTGCAAGACAAAAGTTTGTTAGTGGAGAGACCAGAAGTTCTGATTCTGCTGAAAAGGCAATAACTCTCAGAGGTTCTGATGTCATTGACAGCAAAACAGGCTTCAGATGTGCTAACGTCAAAGTCAGCATTTGGCTTTTCCCTGTACTAATCAGAACATCTGCAATTCTGTTATTACTCCACAAAACAGGAAACATATTTGGAACAGATCCAGCAAAATAGCAAAAATGTTCCAGAGTTCAGAATCACCAAGGTCACAGGCAAGTCCTATACTGGCTCAGAACGTTCTGAGGTATGAGAGTCCTCAGAACATAAACAGCAATAACATGAATATTTACATTATGTTACTTGAATATGCACAGCTGATGATGCTTAACAGTGTGGTGAGGGTCAGCAGGTGCTTACCTGACTGTTTGGAAAGTGGTGGGTGAAAGTTAGCTTTTGGTTCTGGGGGTGTTCTGGACAGATTTGGAAAAGAGGAAGTGAAGGTGTATACGTGTATAGGGTCAGAAGTTTGGAAAGAGCGTTTTTGATTTACATAAAAGAGCTGGATGTTTGATGAAGTTGAAGGTGAAAAACTTAAAGTTATGAAACAAAGCTGGAGATTTTGGCAGAGTTTCAGAATGCTACGTTGCTAGGAGTTTCGTTTCTCTCTTAGCAATTTTTCTGTTTCTTTTCTTGAACGCCTTTTGCAGTGGTGGAAGCTCTCTATTTATAGGCAAAGTTCTTGTGGATGCCTTGAACATTTAAGGCGCCAACAGAGTTTGAATTTGTTCTTTGACAGAAATTCCTGGGAAGTTGTGATACAGCTATCTTTCAGCCTAGGTTGCAGCAGCAAGCGTAGATTGGGGAGAAGTGACCTCTGAAGTGGGCGGTGGCGTGAAGACCCATGCCAGAATCTGTGCAAAAGCATTTTCCAAGCCACACGTGAATGCTCAGGAGTGGTTGGAAGCATTAATGGGCATTAAATGGTGACAAGACCTGTCAATACCAACATTCTGGTAATGGAAATCAGCGTTGAATCAACAGCGTAAACCATGCTCTGGCCTTGGCTACCTGTTGTCTTAGCAAGCTCTGGAGATTCTCCTGGTTTTCTGGTGCGTTCCTTGGATCTACTTCTGGACAATCTGGACTTAGAGATTCTGTATCAATGTGACACCTATCCTTCTGACCTTTCATCTTCTGATTTCAACCTGTTCTGAAGGAGTCTTCATACTTTCCTGTTTCTCTTGCATTCCTTTAGCAAATTCTGACTGAGCTTGTGTAACTGCTGAAGGGTCATGTTCTGTTTGAGGCTTACATTCTGAACCACGTTTACAACTTCTGATTGAACTGATGTAGCTGCTGAAGAGCCAACTTCTGACCACGCTGAGCCAAGCTTGCAACTTCTGACCGTCTTCATCTGGAATGGGTCCAGAAGTTCTGAAGCGCTGATTTTTTCTAAAAACACTTATTTTAAAGAAACATTCTAAGCACTTAGAATTTGATTTTCCTCAAGATGAAAGCGTTGTTTCTGGAGTTCGTGAGATCATCTTGCTCTTGTAAGCGGCTTGCTTGGGCAAAGGGATAACTCAGGACTTGGATTTGTTTCAGAGGGACCTTGAAAATCCAAGATGGTTTTCCTGAAGAAAGAGAGGGCAAATTTTGGGGTACAACAGTTGCCCCTGTTCAATCTTCTTGAACCTGAAGAGTTAGATTGGCAAGTTTGCCTTTCGCGACTCGAGGGTAAAAGGAGATTGGACACTAGAGTGCCCGGAAATTTGCACTCGCATGTTGAAGTATCAGCAATGTGATGTCAGGAATGGGCTTACAGATGCCATTTGGAGGGGTGGTAGATAGGGAGATGGGCTTATAGATGCCATCTGGAGATGTGACAGATCTTTGTCGGGAATGGGCTTACAGATGCCATTTGGAAGTGTTGATTGCATAAGAGATTCCTTAGCGAGAACTTGTATATTTGAGAAAGACGGATGTTTTCCTGGCTTGTTACAGGTGTTTGATCTTCAGTCTCCTTATGCAGGTATGCCCTGGCTGGATACAGGTATCGAATCTACAACTGGTTGCTCACAGATGTGCCCTGGCTGGATACAGGAGTCGAATCTGGAAATAGTCGTTAATAGATGTGCCCTGGCTGGATACAGGAATCGAATCTTCGAACTCTTCAGACGTGCCCTGGCTAGATACAGGAATCGAGTCTGGAAATGTTATAGTTGATAGATGTGCCCTGGCTGGATACAGGAATCGAATCTGGAACTCTTCAGACGTGCCCTGGCTAGATACAGGAATCGAGTCTGGAAATGTTGTAGTTGATAGATGTGCCCTGGCTGGATACAGGAATCGAATCTTCGAACTCTTCAGACGTGCCCTGGCTAGATACAGGAATCGAGTCTGGAAATGTTGTAGTTGATAGATGTGCCCTGGCTGGATACAGGAATCGAATCTTCGAACTCTTCAGACGTGCCCTGGCTAGATACAGGAATCGAGTCTGGAAATGTTATAGTTGATAGATGTGCCCTGGCTGGATACAGGAATCGAATCTTCGAACTCTTCAGACGTGCCCTGGCTAGATACAGAAATCGAGTCTGGAAATGTTATAGTTGATAGATGTGCCCTGGCTGGATACAGGAATCGAATCTTCGAACTCTTCAGACGTGCCCTGGCTAGATACAGGAATCGAGTCTGGAATTTGATAGTTGAAGGTAGCTTTCTTTGGGATTGTCTTTTTCCTGAAAAGGCAAAAACGTAAGTTGTATGCAATGTCATGATGTATGATATGCATGGTGTTATGATGCTCAGTCATGAGATAGTGTTGTATGCGCTTCATCATGTATGTAAGCAAGATGTATGAAAATGTGAAATGTTTATGAGTGTAACTTCATCTTAGGAAAATAAATCCTTGACGAACGGCCGGGAAGTTGCTCTGTGGAAGAGATACTTGGCCGAGTTTTGATGCGAGGCCTGTTGAGGACTCTAATGATGGATCCCGCTGGGGATAACGATGATAAACTCTGCTGGGGATGCCAAAGATAAAATCCGTTGGGGATTGAAAGATAAACTCCGCTGGGGATACCAGAGATAAAATCCGCTGGGGATTGAAAGATAAACTCCACTGGGGATTGAAAGAACTTTGTTGGGGGCGATCTTCCGTGGCGATTAGCTGAGGATAACCCAGTTATAAGCCCTCGTGAGGAATAACTCTGAATAAAGTTAGGGAGAGACGTCCGTATTCTGCAGGGAACAAGCTTCCAGAATCTACTGGGGATAAGCTTTAAGACTTGTCGGGGAATGTTGTGTCCTTTCAGGATCGACGAGGAACCAACTCTGCTTGGGGAAAGTACTACTGAACCTTGTTTTACTCTGCGGGGCGTTGAGATGATTTGGCCACATTCTTCAGTTGAACCTACCTTGGTGCCTTGTGTAGCGGTGAAAATAGGAGATCAAGCTATTAATTAACTTGACTCACAAAAGCAAGAGTCGCCACCGCGCTTTATTATTTCCAAGGGAAAAGGGAAAAGAGCGAAATAAAACCCTAAAATATGCAATGTAAAATAATACTTAAAAGTAATAAAAATACAATGCGTTTTTGAAAGAGATCGAGAGTTCGGGGGTTGGTTATACAATGGGAAGGTATTAGCACCCAATGTATCTGCGGTACTCCGCAGGAACCTTTTGAAATATCTGTTTTTTGGTTTAAAATTGTTTGTTTGATTAAAATGATTCGTTTGGCTAAAAGATGGGTATGGACGAGATTTTGAAGATACGACGACCTAGTGTCGAAGTTTTGACTTAAAAAGTATGAGTTTAAAAATGGAGTCTTTTGGGAAAATTATCTTAAGTTTAGCAAAATAGTAAACAAGCAAAAAAATGAATGAAGGGGTTCGCGCAATCGCATGAGATAGGTTCGGTGACATGAAATCAACAAATTTAATTCTTTCCCTTGGAGTTAATCATAAGCAGGTAGATCTAATATTCGAGTAAGAAATCATAAATAATTAAAATCCACGAGAAACGAACAAGGTAGATAACAAGATAAATTGTAAGAAACTAAATGAATGGACAAAGAAGAATCATGAATAAAAGAAAAGTGTAATTAAAAAATTATCTAAACTAATTTGAAATTCTAAGGTTACTAAGTAAACTAAACTTAAATTCTAAAATGTCTAACTAAATTGAATAAAATTTCAAAGTTAATAACTAAAACTAAATTAAAATTATAAAATTACTAACTTAAAATTCTAAAGTTAATAAATTAAATCTAAAATAAATTAGAATTCTAAAATTACTAAGTTAGATCTAAACTAGATTAAAAATTTTAAAATTAGTAAATTAAATCTAAACTAAATAAAAATTCCAAGGTTGCTAACCTAAAACAAAGAAAGTTCCAAAGTTACTAAACTAAATATAAATCAAATCAAATTCTAAAAGTTTACTAAGTCAAATCATGAAATAAAATCTAATTCTAAAGTTTACTAAGTCAAATCTAAATGGAATAAAATCTAATTCTAAAATTTACTAAGTCAAATCTAAATGAAATAAAATCCTAAAGTTACTAAAATAAAACTAAACAAAAAATTCTAAAGTTTACTAAGTCAAAACTAAAACAAATAAAATTCTAAAGTTACTAAATTATATCTAAATCGAATAAAAATTCTAGAGTTATTAAATTTAATCTAAACCAAAATGAAAATTTTAAAGTTACTAAATTAAATCTAAATCGAATAAAAATTCTAGAGTTATTAAATTAAATCTAAATCAAATGAAATTCTAAAACTATTAAAGCTCTAAAATTACTAAATTACATCTAAACTAATTTAAATATAAATTAAGTTAATTATAAAATTACTAAATTGTAAAATTAAAATTCTAAAGTTGTTAAATTAAATCTAAACTAGTTTAAGTATAAACTAAATTCATTATAAAATTACTAAGTTAATCTAAACTATTTAATAATAAAATTACTATCTTAAATCAAAACTAAAAATTGAAAAATTGAAAAATAAAAATTAGTTGTACATAATGAGGTTTACTGTTAGGTTAAAATATAGTGTACCTATTTTAAAACTAACTAAAATTAATCCTAAGCTAATGTAATAATGATAATAAAAAAATGTGAGCATGCCTACTCCATCATCAATACTCGGTCAACATTTCAACACCCCCCATCCCTTAAAAATTGCTTTGAAAAAGTAGGTCCAATGAGGAGCTGACACGTGGCGAAACATTATAACAAAAAATAAAAATCAAACAAAATGTAACACAAATATAGTTGAAACAAAGTCAGGAAAAAAAGTTTATCTCACTACCTACTTTTCTTCTCTTCGCAATACAACGCCAAAACCCAATATTTCAAGAACCAAACATGAAGGACGGTACCGACCTAAGTTTCGACGCGGAGACGGTTGCGGGTGGCGGGGGGCTGTCCGGTGCAGATCTATTTGCGGCGGAAGTTGGAGGAGTCGGTCGAAGGTGGCGGCGCGGATGGGTAAGGACTGAGGTGATGAAGGTGTTGCTGACTGCAGTTGAAGGGATCGGTCGGCGTGGGTTGCGTGGAGGTTGCTCGGAGAGTAGCGGCAAGTTGTGATTGATGTGTTTCTGCGTGCGGAGAAGTTGTGTCATTGATTAGAGGTGGACTCGCGAGAACGGAAGGTGGTGGTTGGCGAAGATTGATGGTTAGCAAGTTGTTGGGCTAGGCGTTTTGTGATGATGGAGAGGAACGGTAATGGCGGTAAGAGGTTGAGAGAGTTCTTTTGACAGAGAGTGAAGTTCCGTGACCGGAAGAGGGTTTCGGTGGTTGGAACTGTTGTTGTGCATTTGCATTTGGAACTGTTGTTGTGAGGGAAATCAGTGAGTTGTTGATGGTGTTCGGTGAGTGAAGCATAAAGTTTATAGGATGTCACTGAAACATTTTTTCAAAGGTGAGTTGAAAGAGTTTGAAATAATTTTTTTTGATAATGAATTTGTTTCTCTGTATTCTTGTGTGTGATGCCTACCTTTTTTCTACTGAAGTGAATTCTTGATTTATAGAAGAAGAATGATGAAATTTGGGAGAAAGGTTGGTGAAATTCGAACAGATTTAATGTCTAGACATAAACCCTTTTTTATGCAATTTTGATTTAACCATCTTTATGCAATTGTTGGACTGATGTGGTGCATATTTGGATAGTTTGACAGTAAGGTTTTGGAGCAGGTTGGGATCTGATTTTGCAGGGCAATAGTGCAGTTTTTTGGAGTGTTGTGTTTGTTTTATGGCTACAAGGATTGTGGACAAGGAAAGGTCATAATTTGACTGTTTTTTTGGCACTTATGCAGGGTTTGGAGCAGCATACAGTATGGATGATTTTGAAGCAAGGTTTGGACTGATATGCAGAGTAGGTCTTTTGGCTATTGTTTTGACATTTTGTGGGATCTATTTTGAAGCAATTATGTTTGGATGTGAAGCATGGCAAAGTGGAAAAAGCAGCAAGGAAAAGCTACAAGCTCAAAACCTGGTTTCATATAGCTTTAGGAGTTAGAAACTTTTATGTTTGACTTTTCTTTTTTTTTTATTTCTGAAGTTTCAAATGATGTAATTTGGGAATTTAAACTTGTGCAACTTGCAAATGGATGAGACAAAGGTTATTTGGAACTTTGAAATTATATTTTTGAGATGTCTTAAGAATTGAATGAGTTTGAATAATGGATGATGAATAGTTAGAAAATGATTTTGTATTTTAGGCACTTGAAACCTACACTTTGAAGAGTAGTGAATGATATTGTAATGGAATTACTTTGTAATTTTCTTTCTCTATTTTTGACAAAAAACAAACAAATAATAACATAATAGTAACAATAATATAAGAAGAAGAAAAAAAAGTATTAGTAACAATAAATAAAATAAAATAATAAAATGCAACAATGATAATAACAATAATGAGAACAAAAATAAAAATAATTAGTAACAATAAATAATAAAATGCAATAAAGATACTAATAATAATAATAATGAGAAAAAGGGAAAATAGTTAGTAATATCTAAAAGAAATAGAAATAGATTAAAATAAGAAAAAAATAATAATAATACAGATTTTTGAACTAAAACAAATTCATTGGAAATGTGATAGAAAAATGCAAATGATAAACTATTTTAATTCTTTTTTTTTTAAATAGAAATTAAAATGATGAATAAAAACAAGAAAGTATGCGAAATGATTGATTTTTCAAATTAACGACAAAATATGCACCAGTCGAAAAAAGTGAAGGGGCGAAAAAAGGGGTGCGACAGTTGTGCCTTGATGAATCAGTCTTCGAGAATCCATAATCAACCGTACTTTTGGCTTGGGAGACTCAAAACCTTAATTGAGGCGCGACACCTGATGCTCTTGATTCAGACCTGTCTCTGCACATGAAGCAAAAGAAGACATGAACATACACCTTTGTATGGATTAGAAATTAGTGATACATAGGCTAAAAATGTTCAAAACACTTGACAATCTTCACATAGTCGAAGCTCGAAGGTGAGACGTTAAAACCGACCGTATTTCGTGACCTTGACTTATCTTAAAAATGCACAAATAAAAATGGGATCTTAGGTCAAAAATTGGGGTACAACAGCTGCCCCTATTTAAGTTTCTTCTATCTGGAGATATGAAGATTGGGATCTTCATTTCGACGAGATTGAAGGGACTTAAATATAGAATACACAATTTTTGGCCTTAAGATACCGCAATTATGTTTATGATATGATATGAATGTGATATTTTGAATTTTATGGGGAATGACGCCGAATGAGACAGACTATGCTGGAGAAACCAAGCACATTATACAATAATCCCACAGAGGAAGAGGTTGTAACTCCACTGGGTAAACAAAGTCATAGACTTCCAAATAGAGACTCTTGAATGATTTACATCAGTATTGAGACTGGAAAAGAAATGATTTTCATCAGCACGAAGACTGGAAAAAGAAATGATTTTCATCAGCACGAAGACTGGAAAAAGAAATGATTTTCATCAGCACTGTGACTGGAAAAGGAAATGACATCAGCACTGTGGCTGGAAAGCAAAATGATTGACATCAGCACTGTGGCTGGAAAACAAAATGATTGACATCAGCACTGTGGCTGGAGATAAACATCTCTGATTTCTGAATTTTACCAAGAACGGTAACACATTTCTTCTTTAACCAAGATATCGCTTGAAAAGGATAAAATAACAAACATCCCCACGGGACTTTTCCGAAGGGATGCCATTTGTTGAGTAGACATTATTGTTGGGGGTACACAAGCTGCTCAAATAAAGAGGCCGCCACTTGCTATCTTTCAAAGGTGCCAATAACATACAAGCTGCTCATGAAGAGACCGCCACTTGTTGTCTTCAAAGAAAATTACAGCATACAAGCTGCTCATGAAGAGACCGCCACTTGTTGTCTTCAAATAAAATTACAGCATACAAGCTGCTCATGAAGAGTCCGCCACTTGTTGCCAAAAACCCACAAGCTGCTCATAAAGAAGCTGCCACTTGCCGTCTTCAAAGAATATCAAAGCACACAAGCTGCTCATGAAGAGTCTGCCACTTGTTGCTAATAACTCACAAGCTGCTCATGAAGAAGCTGCCACTTATTGTCTTCAAGGGAACAATAACACACAAGTTGCTCAAATAGATAAGCTGCCACTTGCTGTCTTCCAAAAATACTAACGTACAAGCTGCTCATGAAGAAGCTGCCACTTGCCGTTTTCAAAAAAAGTATTGATAACATACAAGTTGTCCATGAAGAAACTGCCGCTTGCTGTTTTTAAAAGTGTTGATAACATACAAGTTGTCCATGAAGAGACTGCCGCTTGTTATTTCTTTTCAAAATTACCAATAACATACAAGTTGCTCATGAAGAGACCGCCGCTTGTTGTTTTCAAAGGTGACAATAACAAACAAGTTGCTCATGAAGAGACTGTCGCTTGCTGTTTCTTTCAAGGTATCAATAACATACAAGTTGCTCATGAAGAGACCGCCGCTTGATGTTTTTCAAGAGAAAAATAACACACAAGTTGCTCATGAAGAGACCGCCGCTTGCTGTTTGTCAAGAGTACCCATAACACACAAGTTGCCTCATGAAGAGACTGCCGCTTGATGTTTTTCAAGAGAAAAAATAACACACAAGTTGCTCATGAAGAGACCGCCGCTTGCTGTTTGTCAAGAGAAAAATAACACACAAGTTGCTCATGAAGAGACCGCCGCTTGCTGTTTGTCAAGAGTACCCATAACACACAAGTTGCCTCATGAAGAGACTGCCGCTTGATGTTTTTCAAGAGAAAAAATAACACACAAGTTGCTCATGAAGAGACCGCCGCTTGCTGTTTGTCAAGAGTATCCATAACACACAAGTTTCCTCATGAAGAGACTGCCGCTTGCTGTTTCCCAAAAGATACCCATAAAATATCGTGAAGATATTGCTGGAGGTGAGAGCCAATAATTTCATTGGGGATGGACAAACTGCTCATGAAGAGACCGCCATTTGTCATAAAGAAATCAGAAATAACCAAACTGTTCAAATAAAAAGTCAGTCGCTTGTTGTCATGTCGATATTCCAGAAGAAGGTTGTGATAACACTACTGGGGAATAAAGTTCATCTTCAATGGGGAACCATGAATAAATCCTTCTTGAGGAGACCAAGTCTTTACGTTGCAAAATAAATGCACTCTCCATCTAGGTTTCACAGCCTAGAGAGATCCACAGGGTATCGTTCACAAGAGACAAAGCTCAATCCAGGAATAAACTGGAGAGAAAACAGTCAAACAAGACTCCACCCAATGAGGAAACAACTCAAATGGGGATTTATCCTATCCAGAGATGGAAAAGGAAAGCTAAAGCAAGATTCTTCCACGAGAGTTAACTCAGTGGGGAATTAGAAAGGAGGCACACTTTCTGCTTGAGTTGACACTCTATTTGGAAAGATCAAATACACTATTTGAATAGACACAACCAAGGTATACGAACTCAGTGGCATCAACAAATACAACTGTGCGTGCATGATGCAAGTGTGAATGAATAAATGAATGTCATGTATATGCTGACAAAACAGACAGGGGAGATAGACCGAAGATGATAAGACATCACAGCACAAACCCAACACTCGGCTAATCTCATCAGGATGGGAACATTACTGGAGATAAAACACAGGCCATCATTGGAGCAAGGTCCTTTTACAAGGCTTAAATATCTCTGGAGAGGAAGATATTTTCAGGTAGAAAACCCAAAGTCCAGTCTTCTATTGCAAACAATCCATTGAAAGGATAACAACACAAACAAAGTTTCAGCTGGAAAGAAGTCTTGCTTAGCTGGAGATACTGGAAACACCACCCTCTGATAATGTATTAAAAACATATCTTGACAAATCTGGATTGCCCCTGGGATTAATTTTGGATGCCCCAAGCTTATTGCTGATAAGCTGCGTGATACTCGACGATTCTTGCGAATAACTTCACTTCTAAAATGCCCCATGCTATCTGGTTGATGAGGAGAAATCGTCTCAAGAGGATTTTACAAAAGACCTGGCATTCACCATGCTCTGGTGTCTTCAAACTCTTAGAGGAATTCATCAAATCTCGACGTGATTGCCCCGGATTGACTGTAGTTGGCACAACAAAGTCTTCAAATATTTCCCCAAAAGAGTAAACAAGTTGGAGAAAAGCATTAACTGGGAGAAGCAACATGTTCGTGCTTACGGTCTTCAGGTGGCATGCCCTTGCATATGATTTTTCTTGACGTGATTCGCCAATTACTCAACATAGTTTCAAGCCTTAAAAGAATAAACTCATCACTGGTGCTTATATGTGAGTTTCCTTGATATCAAATAAATGTTTTGCAGTTAGAAAATTTTATTATGAGAATGAAAATTCTAATGCAACAGTTATGTAAGTCTTGAAGATTTTGAAAAGATATATCACAAATTTTGCGAGTTAGAGCATCATTTATTTTTGTATAGGAAAAACATATGATACCAATATAACTATTTAACAATCGTTCATGGGAGTCAGGAACACTATCTCATGGAAGTATGCTTTCAAAATAACCTTGCTTCAATCAGAACTTTTGAAGGTTGTAACGTGGTCTGGTTCATGGTTTTAGAAAAAAGGATTTAAGGCTCAAAATATTTGGTGCCCACCCCCTTCATGATGTTCTCCAACCCTATGTTCAGTTAATTCAACATGAGTGTTCATCTCTCAAAAGGATTTTGTGACGGTCAAGGAAACGACGAGGCTTTCGGAGTAGAAACCACCCTCATGTCTTCGTGTTTGTAGTCACCAATTGGTTCTTTGCTGAGGACTTTTCTTTGCAGTCCTTTTCTTTGCAATTTTATTTTCCCTAACTTTTTCCTGAACTAATTCTTTTGAATTGATAGTCCAGCGGGATGCCTTAATTTTGCCTAAGTCACACGTTTTCATGTTTTTTACTTAACAGGCTTTTTCTTTTCCTCGATTTTTTGACTTTTTGAACAAAATGTGTGACATTAGCTTGTATTTGCTTGTTGAGAAGATTGCGATTGCCTCATTTCTTGATGAATGAGGGATAACATTATGATTCCACATCTTCTGGCTTCATTATACATGAAAGATAGCCCTCGTAGTTTCTCTTCAAAAAAAACATCTTCCTTATGAATTTCGAACACTCAGTCAGATTAACTAAAAACTACCCTGCCCCAGGTTAAAATTCAAGGTTTTTTCGTATAGAAAAGAAACTTCTGCTTCAAAGGCTCAAAAGGGGTTAGCAAGGGATTATCTTCCTTATATCTCCAGTGTTTAGGGATTTGAAACAATGCCTGTACATCATCAGCAAGATTTTATCCAAAAGCATGCAACCAGAGATTTTGTGTTCTTTAGATCATCATCCTCCCTTCAATCTCTGCCTAGGCAAGAGAATGAGCAACAATTTGGTATCATAATGCAAAAAGAAATTTAGAATTTGAAAACAAATATGAGTGAAACGAATGAATTTCTTCAAGACAAACATCTTCATTGTATTAAGATAATCATTCAGATGCAAACAAGCTCTTACATGCAAACAATGTTTTGATAAACAAGAAAAATTACAAAAAGCAGAAATAAGTTAATGATCGGGGAAGGCTTTCCATCTGTGACCATCAATCGTGTTTACTCTTCGGCACATGCTTGATTTGAACTTCAAAATCAACGTTCTTGAATGACAAGGTACCACTTCTGACCAACTTCTGAACCTCAATCTTCAAAGAAAAGCAACCCTCCAAGTCATGCCCAGGAGCACCTTGATGAAAAGTACAAGCCAAATCAGCTTTGTAGTACCAATGTATCTCCTCAGGAACCTTCGGTGGAGGTCGGGTCTGAACCAAATTCCTCTGCATCAGGATAGGGAACAACTCTGTATAGGTAATTGGAATTGGATCAAACTGGGTTTTCTCTGATTAGGAACTTGCTGATTCTGTTGATGAATAGGAGAAACATGATGATTCTGACAATGATTATT
Source organism: Vicia faba (assembly GCA_948472305.1). Classification (NCBI taxonomy): domain Eukaryota; kingdom Viridiplantae; phylum Streptophyta; class Magnoliopsida; order Fabales; family Fabaceae; genus Vicia; species Vicia faba. Next base: position 1,001,371,626 of record OX451737.1, on the reverse strand, counting down.
TCTTCCTCTGGTTCTCTTCTTGGAAAAGTTATTATCAAACTTCCTCACACCATTAGCTGAGCTACCATCTTCATATGAACATCCCTTCCCAACATCTTCTTCTAGACACACTCCCACATTCACCTTGTCAGGAAAGTCATTAGGTGCATTAACCATCACCTTCTCATGAGAGAATGATTTTAGAGTTTCAGTGAAGACTTTTATCATCGCTTCCTCCATCTTAGAAGGATTGACTTAGGCGGTAGCCAAAATTTCAACCCAAAACAGTCGAGTGATCCATACCAGCTTTCAAAATAGTCATCTCTCTGCGGAGTTCAGAAACCTCTTGCTTGATATTCTCCATTGTTTTCTTAGCGCGAGTGTTGTACTGGTGAGACCAAAGGAAAAATAAGACTCGGAAAAAGACTTTTGACAGTGAAACAAAAAATGTAGAATGATGTATGATATGCAAAAGAGAGTTTTTATTTGATTTTCAAGGAACTCAAGATATTAAGTTGTAAACATCAAAGTATGAAGATAGAAGATGAATTTTAAATTGGCTCCAAACATTGATCAAGTTATCATCAAGATCAATCATCCATTTTGGTGGATTAGGGTTTTCGCCCTATCAACACCCAAGATCCATTGAGCTTGACGAAACTTGTGATGTTTACAAAGAAAGACCTCCAAATTCCTTCAAAGTCAAGTGAAAAGGGTTTTATGGATGCATGAATGCATGGCTATACAACAACCACAAGCAAGGTCACAAATAAGGTCGAAAGGTTCAACGTCACGAGCATGGAGTCAAGGTAAGGAACACCCCCAAGGTATGTACTAACGGTTTAATCACACCTGTAGAACAAGGTTCTAAGAGTTCCCGGAGTCTATATTCCTCCTTCGGATATTACCAACGTCTTGATTACTCAATAATCAGCAATATTCTCAAGAGAAACTCATCCGAGCGTAGCATCGCGTAACAATTACTTCTAGATTACTCCGTTATAATCTTCGCGCTACACCTAAAAGGCCAAGATGGGTTAGGGTTCTACGGTTCCCAGCTTCTCTGGCTCCCAGGTCGAAAATAATAATGTCTTCCCGATTACTCGGTAAACAAATATTACGTTCAAAAGGGCCTTCCACTGAGTGGGGGATCTCATGCCTCCTTCTTCGGGATTACTCCCTCAAAGTTAACATGACTATACCGCCCGTCCTATTCCTAAGTGTAACTTAGTCCGGGTATAGGACTTGTCCTTTGTAAATATTATCAACACCCAAATAATCATAATATATACATATAATCAAACAATCAAATAATGATAAAACAGATAAAACAAATTAGGCTTAACCCACTTAGGGATGGACCAGCAAGAGGTCAATCTTTCCCCAGCAGAGTCGCCAATTCTGTAGCGGTGAAAATAGGAGATCAAGCTATTAATTAACTTGACTCACAAAAGCAAGAGTCGCCACCGCGCTTTATTATTTCCAAGGGAAAAGGGAAAAGAGCGAAATAAAACCCTAAAATATGCAATGTAAAATAATACTTAAAAGTAATAAAAATACAATGCGTTTTTGAAAGAGATCGAGAGTTCGGGGGTTGGTTATACAATGGGAAGGTATTAGCACCCAATGTATCTGCGGTACTCCGCAGGAACCTTTTGAAATATCTGTTTTTTGGTTTAAAATTGTTTGTTTGATTAAAATGATTCGTTTGGCTAAAAGATGGGTATGGACGAGATTTTGAAGATACGACGACCTAGTGTCGAAGTTTTGACTTAAAAAGTATGAGTTTAAAAATGGAGTCTTTTGGGAAAATTATCTTAAGTTTAGCAAAATAGTAAACAAGCAAAAAAATGAATGAAGGGGTTCGCGCAATCGCATGAGATAGGTTCGGTGACATGAAATCAACAAATTTAATTCTTTCCCTTGGAGTTAATCATAAGCAGGTAGATCTAATATTCGAGTAAGAAATCATAAATAATTAAAATCCACGAGAAACGAACAAGGTAGATAACAAGATAAATTGTAAGAAACTAAATGAATGGACAAAGAAGAATCATGAATAAAAGAAAAGTGTAATTAAAAAATTATCTAAACTAATTTGAAATTCTAAGGTTACTAAGTAAACTAAACTTAAATTCTAAAATGTCTAACTAAATTGAATAAAATTTCAAAGTTAATAACTAAAACTAAATTAAAATTATAAAATTACTAACTTAAAATTCTAAAGTTAATAAATTAAATCTAAAATAAATTAGAATTCTAAAATTACTAAGTTAGATCTAAACTAGATTAAAAATTTTAAAATTAGTAAATTAAATCTAAACTAAATAAAAATTCCAAGGTTGCTAACCTAAAACAAAGAAAATTCCAAAGTTACTAAACTAAATATAAATCAAATAAAATTCTAAAAGTTTACTAAGTCAAATCATGAAATAAAATCTAATTCTAAAGTTTACTAAGTCAAATCTAAATGGAATAAAATCTAATTCTAAAATTTACTAAGTCAAATCTAAATGAAATAAAATCCTAAAGTTACTAAAATAAAACTAAACAAAAAATTCTAAAGTTTACTAAGTCAAAACTAAAACAAATAAAATTCTAAAGTTACTAAATTATATCTAAATCGAATAAAAATTCTAGAGTTATTAAATTTAATCTAAACCAAAATGAAAATTTTAAAGTTACTAAATTAAATCTAAATCGAATAAAAATTCTAGAGTTATTAAATTAAATCTAAATCAAATGAAATTCTAAAACTATTAAAGCTCTAAAATTACTAAATTACATCTAAACTAATTTAAATATAAATTAAGTTAATTATAAAATTACTAAATTGTAAAATTAAAATTCTAAAGTTGTTAAATTAAATCTAAACTAGTTTAAGTATAAACTAAATTCATTATAAAATTACTAAGTTAATCTAAACTATTTAATAATAAAATTACTATCTTAAATCAAAACTAAAAATTGAAAAATTGAAAAATAAAAATTAGTTGTACATAATGAGGTTTACTGTTAGGTTAAAATATAGTGTACCTATTTTAAAACTAACTAAAATTAATCCTAAGCTAATGTAATAATGATAATAAAAAAATGTGAGCATGCCTACTCCATCATCAATACTCGGTCAACATTTCAACACCCCCCATCCCTTAAAAATTGCTTTGAAAAAGTAGGTCCAATGAGGAGCTGACACGTGGCGAAACATTATAACAAAAAATAAAAATCAAACAAAATGTAACACAAATATAGTTGAAACAAAGTCAGGAAAAAAAGTTTATCTCACTACCTACTTTTCTTCTCTTCGCAATACAACGCCAAAACCCAATATTTCAAGAACCAAACATGAAGGACGGTACCGACCTAAGTTTCGACGCGGAGACGGTTGCGGGTGGCGGGGGGCTGTCCGGTGCAGATCTATTTGCGGCGGAAGTTGGAGGAGTCGGTCGAAGGTGGCGGCGCGGATGGGTAAGGACTGAGGTGATGAAGGTGTTGCTGACTGCAGTTGAAGGGATCGGTCGGCGTGGGTTGCGTGGAGGTTGCTCGGAGAGTAGCGGCAAGTTGTGATTGATGTGTTTCTGCGTGCGGAGAAGTTGTGTCATTGATTAGAGGTGGACTCGCGAGAACGGAAGGTGGTGGTTGGCGAAGATTGATGGTTAGCAAGTTGTTGGGCTAGGCGTTTTGTGATGATGGAGAGGAACGGTAATGGCGGTAAGAGGTTGAGAGAGTTCTTTTGACAGAGAGTGAAGTTCCGTGACCGGAAGAGGGTTTCGGTGGTTGGAACTGTTGTTGTGCATTTGCATTTGGAACTGTTGTTGTGAGGGAAATCAGTGAGTTGTTGATGGTGTTCGGTGAGTGAAGCATAAAGTTTATAGGATGTCACTGAAACATTTTTTCAAAGGTGAGTTGAAAGAGTTTGAAATAATTTTTTTTGATAATGAATTTGTTTCTCTGTATTCTTGTGTGTGATGCCTACCTTTTTTCTACTGAAGTGAATTCTTGATTTATAGAAGAAGAATGATGAAATTTGGGAGAAAGGTTGGTGAAATTCGAACAGATTTAATGTCTAGACATAAACCCTTTTTTATGCAATTTTGATTTAACCATCTTTATGCAATTGTTGGACTGATGTGGTGCATATTTGGATAGTTTGACAGTAAGGTTTTGGAGCAGGTTGGGATCTGATTTTGCAGGGCAATAGTGCAGTTTTTTGGAGTGTTGTGTTTGTTTTATGGCTACAAGGATTGTGGACAAGGAAAGGTCATAATTTGACTGTTTTTTTGGCACTTATGCAGGGTTTGGAGCAGCATACAGTATGGATGATTTTGAAGCAAGGTTTGGACTGATATGCAGAGTAGGTCTTTTGGCTATTGTTTTGACATTTTGTGGGATCTATTTTGAAGCAATTATGTTTGGATGTGAAGCATGGCAAAGTGGAAAAAGCAGCAAGGAAAAGCTACAAGCTCAAAACCTGGTTTCATATAGCTTTAGGAGTTAGAAACTTTTATGTTTGACTTTTCTTTTTTTTTTATTTCTGAAGTTTCAAATGATGTAATTTGGGAATTTAAACTTGTGCAACTTGCAAATGGATGAGACAAAGGTTATTTGGAACTTTGAAATTATATTTTTGAGATGTCTTAAGAATTGAATGAGTTTGAATAATGGATGATGAATAGTTAGAAAATGATTTTGTATTTTAGGCACTTGAAACCTACACTTTGAAGAGTAGTGAATGATATTGTAATGGAATTACTTTGTAATTTTCTTTCTCTATTTTTGACAAAAAACAAACAAATAATAACATAATAGTAACAATAATATAAGAAGAAGAAAAAAAAGTATTAGTAACAATAAATAAAATAAAATAATAAAATGCAACAATGATAATAACAATAATGAGAACAAAAATAAAAATAATTAGTAACAATAAATAATAAAATGCAATAAAGATACTAATAATAATAATAATGAGAAAAAGGGAAAATAGTTAGTAATATCTAAAAGAAATAGAAATAGATTAAAATAAGAAAAAAATAATAATAATACAGATTTTTGAACTAAAACAAATTCATTGGAAATGTGATAGAAAAATGCAAATGATAAACTATTTTAATTCTTTTTTTTTTAAATAGAAATTAAAATGATGAATAAAAACAAGAAAGTATGCGAAATGATTGATTTTTCAAATTAACGACAAAATATGCACCAGTCGAAAAAAGTGAAGGGGCGAAAAAAGGGGTGCGACAGTTGTGCCTTGATGAATCAGTCTTCGAGAATCCATAATCAACCGTACTTTTGGCTTGGGAGACTCAAAACCTTAATTGAGGCGCGACACCTGATGCTCTTGATTCAGACCTGTCTCTGCACATGAAGCAAAAGAAGACATGAACATACACCTTTGTATGGATTAGAAATTAGTGATACATAGGCTAAAAATGTTCAAAACACTTGACAATCTTCACATAGTCGAAGCTCGAAGGTGAGACGTTAAAACCGACCGTATTTCGTGACCTTGACTTATCTTAAAAATGCACAAATAAAAATGGGATCTTAGGTCAAAAATTGGGGTACAACAGCTGCCCCTATTTAAGTTTCTTCTATCTGGAGATATGAAGATTGGGATCTTCATTTCGACGAGATTGAAGGGACTTAAATATAGAATACACAATTTTTGGCCTTAAGATACCGCAATTATGTTTATGATATGATATGAATGTGATATTTTGAATTTTATGGGGAATGACGCCGAATGAGACAGACTATGCTGGAGAAACCAAGCACATTATACAATAATCCCACAGAGGAAGAGGTTGTAACTCCACTGGGTAAACAAAGTCATAGACTTCCAAATAGAGACTCTTGAATGATTTACATCAGTATTGAGACTGGAAAAGAAATGATTTTCATCAGCACGAAGACTGGAAAAAGAAATGATTTTCATCAGCACGAAGACTGGAAAAAGAAATGATTTTCATCAGCACTGTGACTGGAAAAGGAAATGACATCAGCACTGTGGCTGGAAAGCAAAATGATTGACATCAGCACTGTGGCTGGAAAACAAAATGATTGACATCAGCACTGTGGCTGGAGATAAACATCTCTGATTTCTGAATTTTACCAAGAACGGTAACACATTTCTTCTTTAACCAAGATATCGCTTGAAAAGGATAAAATAACAAACATCCCCACGGGACTTTTCCGAAGGGATGCCATTTGTTGAGTAGACATTATTGTTGGGGGTACACAAGCTGCTCAAATAAAGAGGCCGCCACTTGCTATCTTTCAAAGGTGCCAATAACATACAAGCTGCTCATGAAGAGACCGCCACTTGTTGTCTTCAAAGAAAATTACAGCATACAAGCTGCTCATGAAGAGACCGCCACTTGTTGTCTTCAAATAAAATTACAGCATACAAGCTGCTCATGAAGAGTCCGCCACTTGTTGCCAAAAACCCACAAGCTGCTCATAAAGAAGCTGCCACTTGCCGTCTTCAAAGAATATCAAAGCACACAAGCTGCTCATGAAGAGTCTGCCACTTGTTGCTAATAACTCACAAGCTGCTCATGAAGAAGCTGCCACTTGTTGTCTTCAAGGGAACAATAACACACAAGTTGCTCAAATAGATAAGCTGCCACTTGCTGTCTTCCAAAAATACTAACGTACAAGCTGCTCATGAAGAAGCTGCCACTTGCCGTTTTCAAAAAAAGTATTGATAACATACAAGTTGTCCATGAAGAAACTGCCGCTTGCTGTTTTTAAAAGTGTTGATAACATACAAGTTGTCCATGAAGAGACTGCCGCTTGTTATTTCTTTTCAAAATTACCAATAACACACAAGTTGCTCATGAAGAGACCGCCGCTTGTTGTTTTCAAAGGTGACAATAACAAACAAGTTGCTCATGAAGAGACTGTCGCTTGCTGTTTCTTTCAAGGTATCAATAACATACAAGTTGCTCATGAAGAGACCGCCGCTTGATGTTTTTCAAGAGAAAAATAACACACAAGTTGCTCATGAAGAGACCGCCGCTTGCTGTTTGTCAAGAGTACCCATAACACACAAGTTGCCTCATGAAGAGACTGCCGCTTGATGTTTTTCAAGAGAAAAAATAACACACAAGTTGCTCATGAAGAGACCGCCGCTTGCTGTTTGTCAAGAGAAAAATAACACACAAGTTGCTCATGAAGAGACCGCCGCTTGCTGTTTGTCAAGAGTACCCATAACACACAAGTTGCCTCATGAAGAGACTGCCGCTTGATGTTTTTCAAGAGAAAAAATAACACACAAGTTGCTCATGAAGAGACCGCCGCTTGCTGTTTGTCAAGAGTATCCATAACACACAAGTTTCCTCATGAAGAGACTGCCGCTTGCTGTTTCCCAAAAGATACCCATAAAATATTGTGAAGATATTGCTGGAGGTGAGAGCCAATAATTTCATTGGGGATGGACAAACTGCTCATGAAGAGACCGCCATTTGTCATAAAGAAATCAGAAATAACCAAACTGTTCAAATAAAAAGTCAGTCGCTTGTTGTCATGTCGATATTCCAGAAGAAGGTTGTGATAACACTACTGGGGAATAAAGTTCATCTTCAATGGGGAACCATGAATAAATCCTTCTTGAGGAGACCAAGTCTTTACGTTGCAAAATAAATGCACTCTCCATCTAGGTTTCACAGCCTAGAGAGATCCACAGGGTATCGTTCACAAGAGACAAAGCTCAATCCAGGAATAAACTGGAGAGAAAACAGTCAAACAAGACTCCACCCAATGAGGAAACAACTCAAATGGGGATTTATCCTATCCAGAGATGGAAAAGGAAAGCTAAAGCAAGATTCTTCCACGAGAGTTAACTCAGTGGGGAATTAGAAAGGAGGCGCACTTTCTGCTTGAGTTGACACTCTATTTGGAAAGATCAAATACACTATTTGAATAGACACAACCAAGGTATACGAACTCAGTGGCATCAACAAATACAACTGTGCATGCATGATGCAAGTGTGAATGAATAAATGAATGTCATGTATATGCTGACAAAACAGACAGGGGAGATAGACCGAAGATGATAAGACATCACAGCACAAACCCAACACTCGGCTAATCTCATCAGGATGGGAACATTACTGGAGATAAAACACAGGCCATCATTGGAGCAAGGTCCTTTTACAAGGCTTAAATATCTCTGGAGAGGAAGATATTTTCAGGTAGAAAACCCAAAGTCCAGTCTTCTATTGCAAACAATCCATTGAAAGGATAACAACACAAACAAAGTTTCAACTGGAAAGAAGTCTTGCTTAGCTGGAGATACTGGAAACACCACCCTCTGATAATGTATTAAAAACATATCTTGACAAATCTGGATTGCCCCTGGGATTAATTTTGGATGCCCCAAGCTTATTGCTGATAAGCTGCGTGATACTCGACGATTCTTGCGAATAACTTCACTTCTAAAATGCCCCATGCTATCTGGTTGATGAGGAGAAATCGTCTCAAGAGGATTTTACAAAAGACCTGGCATTCACCATGCTCTGGTGTCTTCAAACTCTTAGAGGAATTCATCAAATCTTGACGTGATTGCCCCGGATTGACTGTAGTTGGCACAACAAAGTCTTCAAATATTTCCCCAAAAGAGTAAACAAGTTGGAGAAAAGCATTAACTGGGAGAAGCAACATGTTCGTGCTTACGGTCTTCAGGTGGCATGCCCTTGCATATGATTTTTCTTGACGTGATTCGCCAATTACTCAACATAGTTTCAAGCCTTAAAAGAATAAACTCATCACTGGTGCTTATATGTGAGTTTCCTTGATATCAAATAAATGTTTTGCAGTTAGAAAATTTTATTATGAGAATGAAAATTCTAATGCAACAGTTATGTAAGTCTTGAAGATTTTGAAAAGATATATCACAAATTTTGCGAGTTAGAGCATCATTTATTTTTGTATAGGAAAAACATATGATACCAATATAACTATTTAACAATCGTTCATGGGAGTCAGGAACACTATCTCATGGAAGTATGCTTTCAAAATAACCTTGCTTCAATTAGGACTTTTGAAGGTTGTAACGTGGTCTGGTTCATGGTTTTAGAAAAAAGGATTTAAGGCTCAAAATATTTGGTGCCCACCCCCTTCATGATGTTCTCCAACCCTATGTTCAGTTAATTCAACATGAGTGTTCATCTCTCAAAAGGATTTTATGACGGTCAAGGAAACGACGAGGCTTTCGGAGTAGAAACCACCCTCATGTCTTCGTGTTTGTAGTCACCAATTGGTTCTTTGCTGAGGACTTTTCTTTGCAGTCCTTTTCTTTGCAATTTTATTTTCCCTAACTTTTTCCTGAACTAATTCTTTTGAATTGATAGTCCAGCGGGATGCCTTAATTTTGCCTAAGTCACACGTTTTCATGTTTTTTACTTAACAGGCTTTTTCTTTTCCTCGATTTTTTGACTTTTTGAACAAAATGTGTGACATTAGCTTGTATTTGCTTGTTGAGAAGATTGCGATTGCCTCATTTCTTGATGAATGAGGGATAACATTATGATTCCACATCTTCTGGCTTCATTATACATGAAAGATAGCCCTCGTAGTTTCTCTTCAAAAAAAACATCTTCCTTATGAATTTCGAACACTCAGTCAGATTAACTAAAAACTACCCTGCCCCAGGTTAAAATTCAAGGTTTTTTCGTATAGAAAAGAAACTTCTGCTTCAAAGGCTCAAAAGGGGTTAGCAAGGGATTATCTTCCTTATATCTCCAGTGTTTAGGGATTTGAAACAATGCCTGTACATCATCAGCAAGATTTTATCCAAAAGCATGCAACCAGAGATTTTGTGTTCTTTAGATCATCATCCTCCCTTCAATCTCTGCCTAGGCAAGAGAATGAGCAACAATTTGGTATCATAATGCAAAAAGAAATTTAGAATTTGAAAACAAATATGAGTGAAACGAATGAATTTCTTCAAGACAAACATCTTCATTGTATTAAGATAATCATTCAGATGCAAACAAGCTCTTACATGCAAACAATGTTTTGATAAACAAGAAAAATTACAAAAAGCAGAAATAAGTTAATGATCGGGGAAGGCTTTCCATCTGTGACCATCAATCGTGTTTACTCTTCGGCACATGCTTGATTTGAACTTCAAAATCAACGTTCTTGAATGACAAGGTACCACTTCTGACCAACTTCTGAACCTCAATCTTCAAAGAAAAGCAACCCTCCAAGTCATGCCCAGGAGCACCTTGATGAAAAGTACAAGCCAAATCAGCTTTGTAGTACCAATGTATCTCCTCAGGAACCTTCGGTGGAGGTCGGGTCTGAACCAAATTCCTCTGCATCAGGATAGGGAACAACTCTGTATAGGTAATTGGAATTGGATCAAACTGGGTTTTCTCTGATTAGGAACTTGCTGATTCTGTTGATGAATAGGAGAAACATGATGATTCTGACAATGATTATTTCTTCCTCTGGTTCTCTTCTTGGAAAAGTTATTATCAAACTTCCTCACACCATTAGCTGAGCTACCATCTTCATATGAACATCCCTTCCCAACATCTTCTTCTAGACACACTCCCACATTCACCTTGTCAGGAAAGTCATTAGGTGCATTAACCATCACCTTCTCATGAGAGAATGATTTTAGAGTTTCAGTGAAGACTTTTATCATCGCTTCCTCCATCTTAGAAGGATTGACTTAGGCGGTAGCCAAAATTTCAACCCAAAACAGTCGAGTGATCCATACCAGCTTTCAAAATAGTCATCTCTCTGCGGAGTTCAGAAACCTCTTGCTTGATATTCTCCATTGTTTTCTTAGCGCGAGTGTTGTACTGGTGAGACCAAAGGAAAAATAAGACTCGGAAAAAGACTTTTGACAGTGAAACAAAAAATGTAGAATGATGTATGATATGCAAAAGAGAGTTTTTATTTGATTTTCAAGGAACTCAAGATATTAAGTTGTAAACATCAAAGTATGAAGATAGAAGATGAATTTTAAATTGGCTCCAAACATTGATCAAGTTATCATCAAGATCAATCATCCATTTTGGTGGATTAGGGTTTTCGCCCTATCAACACCCAAGATCCATTGAGCTTGATGAAACTTGTGATGTTTACAAAGAAAGACCTCCAAATTCCTTCAAAGTCAAGTGAAAAGGGTTTTATGGATGCATGAATGCATGGCTATACAACAACCACAAGCAAGGTCACAAATAAGGTCGAAAGGTTCAACGTCACGAGCATGGAGTCAAGGTAAGGAACACCCCCAAGGTATGTACTAACGGTTTAATCACACCTGTAGAACAAGGTTCTAAGAGTTCCCGGAGTCTATATTCCTCCTTCGGATATTACCAACGTCTTGATTACTCAATAATCAGCAATATTCTCAAGAGAAACTCATCCGAGCGTAGCATCGCGTAACAATTACTTCTAGATTACTCCGTTATAATCTTCGCGCTACACCTAAAAGGCCAAGATGGGTTAGGGTTCTACGGTTCCCAGCTTCTCTGGCTCCCAGGTCGAAAATAATAATGTCTTCCCGATTACTCGGTAAACAAATATTACGTTCAAAAGGGCCTTCCACTGAGTGGGGGATCTCATGCCTCCTTCTTCGGGATTACTCCCTCAAAGTTAACATGACTATACCGCCCGTCCTATTCCTAAGTGTAACTTAGTCCGGGTATAGGACTTGTCCTTTGTAAATATTATCAACACCCAAATAATCATAATATATACATATAATCAAACAATCAAATAATGATAAAACAGATAAAACAAATTAGGCTTAACCCACTTAGGGATGGACCAGCAAGAGGTCAATCTTTCCCCAGCAGAGTCGCCAATTCTGTAGCGGTGAAAATAGGAGATCAAGCTATTAATTAACTTGACTCACAAAAGCAAGAGTCGCCACCGCGCTTTATTATTTCCAAGGGAAAAGGGAAAAGAGCGAAATAAAACCCTAAAATATGCAATGTAAAATAATACTTAAAAGTAATAAAAATACAATGCGTTTTTGAAAGAGATCGAGAGTTCGGGGGTTGGTTATACAATGGGAAGGTATTAGCACCCAATGTATCTGCGGTACTCCGCAGGAACCTTTTGAAATATCTGTTTTTTGGTTTAAAATTGTTTGTTTGATTAAAATGATTCGTTTGGCTAAAAGATGGGTATGGACGAGATTTTGAAGATACGACGACCTAGTGTCGAAGTTTTGACTTAAAAAGTATGAGTTTAAAAATGGAGTCTTTTGGGAAAATTATCTTAAGTTTAGCAAAATAGTAAACAAGCAAAAAAATGAATGAAGGGGTTCGCGCAATCGCATGAGATAGGTTCGGTGACATGAAATCAACAAATTTAATTCTTTCCCTTGGAGTTAATCATAAGCAGGTAGATCTAATATTCGAGTAAGAAATCATAAATAATTAAAATCCACGAGAAACGAACAAGGTAGATAACAAGATAAATTGTAAGAAACTAAATGAATGGACAAAGAAGAATCATGAATAAAAGAAAAGTGTAATTAAAAAATTATCTAAACTAATTTGAAATTCTAAGGTTACTAAGTAAACTAAACTTAAATTCTAAAATGTCTAACTAAATTGAATAAAATTTCAAAGTTAATAACTAAAACTAAATTAAAATTATAAAATTACTAACTTAAAATTCTAAAGTTAATAAATTAAATCTAAAATAAATTAGAATTCTAAAATTACTAAGTTAGATCTAAACTAGATTAAAAATTTTAAAATTAGTAAATTAAATCTAAACTAAATAAAAATTCCAAGGTTGCTAACCTAAAACAAAGAAAGTTCAAAGTTACTAAACTAAATATAAATCAAATAAAATTCTAAAAGTTTACTAAGTCAAATCATGAAATAAAATCTAATTCTAAAGTTTACTAAGTCAAATCTAAATGGAATAAAATCTAATTCTAAAATTTACTAAGTCAAATCTAAATGAAATAAAATCCTAAAGTTACTAAAATAAAACTAAACAAAAAATTCTAAAGTTTACTAAGTCAAAACTAAAACAAATAAAATTCTAAAGTTACTAAATTATATCTAAATCGAATAAAAATTCTAGAGTTATTAAATTTAATCTAAACCAAAATGAAAATTTTAAAGTTACTAAATTAAATCTAAATCGAATAAAAATTCTAGAGTTATTAAATTAAATCTAAATCAAATGAAATTCTAAAACTATTAAAGCTCTAAAATTACTAAATTACATCTAAACTAATTTAAATATAAATTAAGTTAATTATAAAATTACTAAATTGTAAAATTAAAATTCTAAAGTTGTTAAATTAAATCTAAACTAGTTTAAGTATAAACTAAATTCATTATAAAATTACTAAGTTAATCTAAACTATTTAATAATAAAATTACTATCTTAAATCAAAACTAAAAATTGAAAAATTGAAAAATAAAAATTAGTTGTACATAATGAGGTTTACTGTTAGGTTAAAATATAGTGTACCTATTTTAAAACTAACTAAAATTAATCCTAAGCTAATGTAATAATGATAATAAAAAAATGTGAGCATGCCTACTCCATCATCAATACTCGGTCAACATTTCAACACCCCCCATCCCTTAAAAATTGCTTTGAAAAAGTAGGTCCAATGAGGAGCTGACACGTGGCGAAACATTATAACAAAAAATAAAAATCAAACAAAATGTAACACAAATATAGTTGAAACAAAGTCAGGAAAAAAAGTTTATCTCACTACCTACTTTTCTTCTCTTCGCAATACAACGCCAAAACCCAATATTTCAAGAACCAAACATGAAGGACGGTACCGACCTAAGTTTCGACGCGGAGACGGTTGCGGGTGGCGGGGGGCTGTCCGGTGCAGATCTATTTGCGGCGGAAGTTGGAGGAGTCGGTCGAAGGTGGCGGCGCGGATGGGTAAGGACTGAGGTGATGAAGGTGTTGCTGACTGCAGTTGAAGGGATCGGTCGGCGTGGGTTGCGTGGAGGTTGCTCGGAGAGTAGCGGCAAGTTGTGATTGATGTGTTTCTGCGTGCGGAGAAGTTGTGTCATTGATTAGAGGTGGACTCGCGAGAACGGAAGGTGGTGGTTGGCGAAGATTGATGGTTAGCAAGTTGTTGGGCTAGGCGTTTTGTGATGATGGAGAGGAACGGTAATGGCGGTAAGAGGTTGAGAGAGTTCTTTTGACAGAGAGTGAAGTTCCGTGACCGGAAGAGGGTTTCGGTGGTTGGAACTGTTGTTGTGCATTTGCATTTGGAACTGTTGTTGTGAGGGAAATCAGTGAGTTGTTGATGGTGTTCGGTGAGTGAAGCATAAAGTTTATAGGATGTCACTGAAACATTTTTTCAAAGGTGAGTTGAAAGAGTTTGAAATAATTTTTTTTGATAATGAATTTGTTTCTCTGTATTCTTGTGTGTGATGCCTACCTTTTTTCTACTGAAGTGAATTCTTGATTTATAGAAGAAGAATGATGAAATTTGGGAGAAAGGTTGGTGAAATTCGAACAGATTTAATGTCTAGACATAAACCCTTTTTTATGCAATTTTGATTTAACCATCTTTATGCAATTGTTGGACTGATGTGGTGCATATTTGGATAGTTTGACAGTAAGGTTTTGGAGCAGGTTGGGATCTGATTTTGCAGGGCAATAGTGCAGTTTTTTGGAGTGTTGTGTTTGTTTTATGGCTACAAGGATTGTGGACAAGGAAAGGTCATAATTTGACTGTTTTTTGGCACTTATGCAGGGTTTGGAGCAGCATACAGTATGGATGATTTTGAAGCAAGGTTTGGACTGATATGCAGAGTAGGTCTTTTGGCTATTGTTTTGACATTTTGTGGGATCTATTTTGAAGCAATTATGTTTGGATGTGAAGCATGGCAAAGTGGAAAAAGCAGCAAGGAAAAGCTACAAGCTCAAAACCTGGTTTCATATAGCTTTAGGAGTTAGAAACTTTTATGTTTGACTTTTCTTTTTTTTTTATTTCTGAAGTTTCAAATGATGTAATTTGGGAATTTAAACTTGTGCAACTTGCAAATGGATGAGACAAAGGTTATTTGGAACTTTGAAATTATATTTTTGAGATGTCTTAAGAATTGAATGAGTTTGAATAATGGATGATGAATAGTTAGAAAATGATTTTGTATTTTAGGCACTTGAAACCTACACTTTGAAGAGTAGTGAATGATATTGTAATGGAATTACTTTGTAATTTTCTTTCTCTATTTTTGACAAAAAACAAACAAATAATAACATAATAGTAACAATAATATAAGAAGAAGAAAAAAAAGTATTAGTAACAATAAATAAAATAAAATAATAAAATGCAACAATGATAATAACAATAATGAGAACAAAAATAAAAATAATTAGTAACAATAAATAATAAAATGCAATAAAGATACTAATAATAATAATAATGAGAAAAATGGAAAATAGTTAGTAATATCTAAAAGAAATAGAAATAGATTAAAATAAGAAAAAATAATAATAATACAGATTTTTGAACTAAAACAAATTCATTGGAAATGTGATAGAAAAATGCAAATGATAAACTATTTTAATTCTTTTTTTTTTAAATAGAAATTAAAATGATGAATAAAAACAAGAAAGTATGCGAAATGATTGATTTTTCAAATTAACGACAAAATATGCACCAGTCGAAAAAAGTGAAGGGGCGAAAAAAGGGGTGCGACAGTTGTGCCTTGATGAATCAGTCTTCGAGAATCCATAATCAACCGTACTTTTGGCTTGGGAGACTCAAAACCTTAATTGAGGCGCGACACCTGATGCTCTTGATTCAGACCTGTCTCTGCACATGAAGCAAAAGAAGACATGAACATACACCTTTGTATGGATTAGAAATTAGTGATACATAGGCTAAAAATGTTCAAAACACTTGACAATCTTCACATAGTCGAAGCTCGAAGGTGAGACGTTAAAACCGACCGTATTTCGTGACCTTGACTTATCTTAAAAATGCACAAATAAAAATGGGATCTTAGGTCAAAAATTGGGGTACAACACCTTGGCGAACAAAACAACCAGACTGCATTAGACAACCTCACATTGCCCCTGTCTTTGATGTCACCTGTAATCAATCTCTTGTTTCATATGCAAATATTTATGAATTAGCAATTTAATGTCAAATGCATATATCAAAAATGAACATTGGACGTTCTTCGCAAGACAAAACAGAAAAAAGAAAAAACAGTGGCCATTTGTATGGACAAGTGAATTTGTATTGATTTTTGAGTTTGCCTGTAAATAGGCGTTTTTGTACAAGAGGCTGACATCCTAGTAAGAGGATATCGCCAAATAGTATAGAGTTTATAATTTGAAAAAGGAAACAAAACAGCTATGTGAACAATCCCACTGGGTTCCAACTCTGCTATCGCCTTTATGTCTTCGAATGTCTCATCGCTTTGCTGCCTGGTCGAAGATGAAGCTGATTGGTCAATGCCGAAATCTGGAGCCAGATAGTTGGTGCCGAATTCCGGATGCGAAATGATCCAATGAGATATAGTGTTACGCTTTTATCCCTAACTTTTGCCTGGACCGCCCTTTCGGGTTTTCAGTCCACCGGGATACCCATTTTTGCCCAAGCCGCCCTTTCAGGTTTTCGACTTGCCGGGTGTACAGATTTTTATTCATTTCATCCCTTATTTTTGCCCGAACCCTTTTGGTTCGCCGGGAAACCCCTTTTTTTTTTTTTTTTTTTTTTTTTGCCTAGGTGTGTCAACCTAGCGGGTCTTTTATTTATGCGTAGTATTTTTTCACTATGTCTGCATTGGCGGGGTGAGGAAGGTCGTCACCATCCATGGTGGTTAGGATCATGGCTCCTCCTGAGAACACACGTTTAACCACAAATGGCCCTTCGTAAGTAGGGGTCCATTTGCCCCGGGGATCACTTTGAGGAAGGATGATGCGTTTGATTACCAGGTCCCCAACTTGATATTCTTGTGGTCTGACTTTCTTGTTAAATGCCTTGATCATCCGTTTCTGATACGTTTGACCATGACAGATAGCAGTGAGCCTCTTTTCGTCAATCAGATTTAATTGATCAAGTCGAGTCTGGATCCAATCATCTTCATTCAAGTCTGCATCCTTCATTATCCGGAGAGAGGGTATCTGGACTTCAATTGGCAAGACTGCCTCCATGCCATAGACCAAGGAGAAGGGAGTTGCCCCGGTTGACGTCCTTGCTGAGGTGCGGTACCCATGAAGAGCGAACGGTAACATCTCGTGCCAATCTTTATAGGTCACTGTCATCTTCTGCACAATTTTCTTGATATTTTTATTGGCTGCCTCTACAGCCCCATTCATCTTCGGCCGGTAGGGAGAAGAATTGTGGTGCTGTATCTTGAATTGTTCACAGAGTTCAGTGATCATTTTGTTGTTGAGATTGGTACCATTGTCCGTAATGATTCTTTCCGGGACGCCGTACCGACAGATCAGATTATGCCGGATGAAACGTGCCACGACGCTCTTGGTTAATGTGGCGTAGGAAGCTGCCTCAACCCACTTCGTGAAGTAGTCGATTGCCACCAAGATGAAGTGATGCCCATTGGATGCTGTCGGTCGGATCTCACCGATCATATCGATGCCCCACATTTCAAAAGGCCAAGGCGCCGTCAGGACATTCAAAGGAACTGGAGGGATATGCACCTTGTCAGCATAGATCTGGCATTTATGACAAGTTCGGGAGTGTTGGTAACAATCGGCCTCCATTGTGGACCAGAAATATCCCGCCCGAAGGATTTTCTTAGCCATGGTGTGTCCACTGGAATGTGTTCCAAACGTGCCTTCATGTAATTCCATCATAATTTTCTCTGCTTCAGCCTTATCCACACAACGTAGCAGAGTCGAATCATGATTCCGTTTGTAGAGAATGCCGTTGCTGAGGAAGAATTTTGCAGCAAACCTCCTCATGAACTTCTTATCATTGACAGATGCACCTTCAGGGTATTCCTGAGCTTCCAAGTACCTCTTCACCTCATGATACCAGGGTTTTTCAATAACCTTCTCAGCCTCCAGCTCACAGCAGTATGCTGGTTCGTCCAATTTCCGGATAATGATTCGGGGAGCCTCATTGTCCCATTTAACTTTGAACATCGAAGACATCGTAGCTAGGGCGTCCGCTAGCTGATTCTCCTCTCTAGGGAAGTGTTCGAAAGTTATTTCTTCAAAGTGGGGAAGCAAGGTCAACACATACTCCTTGTAAGGAATAAGATTCGGGTGTTTCGTATCCCACTCGCCTTTGATCTGATTGATCACGAGAGCGGAATCTCCGAAAACACTTAGAAACTTGATCCTCAAATCGATTGCAGCTTGTAAACCCATGATACATGCCTCATATTCTGCCATGTTGTTGGTGCAGCTGAAACATAATCGGGCGGTGAGTGGAGTATGAGTTCCCTTGGGAGATATGATTACAGCGCCGACGCCATTACCCAAAGTATTGGAGGCTCCATCAAAATGCATAGACCATCGGGATCCTTCCTCAGGTCCTTCATCCGGTCCAGGTACTTCACAGTCAGTTACCACCATGATGTCTTCGTCCGGAAAATCAAAGTTCAATGATTGGTAATCGTCCACAGGTTGGTGTGCCAAATGATCGGCCAGTACACTTCCTTTAATTGCTTTCTGAGTTGTATACTGGATATCATATTCTGTTAAGATCATTTGCCATCTCGCTATTCTTCCAGACAGAGCGGGCTTTTCAAAAATGTACTTGATGGGATCCATTTTTGAAATCAATAAAGTAGTGTGAGTCAGCATATACTGTCTCAGCCGGCGAGCAGCCCATACAAGAGCGCAGCAAGTCTTCTCAAGCAGTGAGTAACGAGACTCACAGTCGGTAAACTTTTTGCTCAAGTAATAAATAGCGTGCTCTTTTCGGCCAGACTCGTCATGCTGCCCCAGCACACACCCCATTGAATTATCAAGCACTATCAAGTATAGTATCAGAGGTCTTCCTTCCACCGGTGGCATAAGAATGGGTGGCTCTTGGAGATATTCCTTTATCTTTTCAAAGGCGGCCTGACATTCATCATTCCAGCGTACTACTTGATCTTTCTTCAGCAATTTGAAGATTGGCTCACAAGTAGCAGTCAGATGTGAGATGAATCTGGCAATGTAATTCAGTCGTCCTAGGAAACCTCTGACTTCTTTCTCTGTTTTTGGAGTCGGCATCTCTTGTATGGCTTTTACCTTGGCAGGGTCCACCTGAATACCTTTATCACTTACAATGAAACCTAGCAATTTTCCGGATCTTACCCCAAAGGTGCATTTGTTGGGATTCAACCTCAGCTTGTATAACTTGAGTCGGTCAAACAACTTCCTCAGATGGTCAAGGTGCTCCTCCTCAGTTTGAGACCTCGCAATCATGTCATCAACGTATACCTCAATCTCATGATGGATCATATCATGGAATAAAGCAACCATGGCACGTTGATAGGTTGCCCCAGCATTTTTCAATCCGAATGGCATGACCTTATAACAGAAGGTCCCCCACTGAGTCACAAAGGTAGTCTTCTCCATATCCTCTGGAGCCATCTTGATCTGATTATACCCTGAAAAACCATCCATGAAGGAGAACACCTTGTGTTGAGCTGTATTGTCAACAAGGACATCAATGTGAGGTAGGGGGAAGTCATCCTTGGGGCTGGCCCTGTTCAGATCCCTGTAGTCGACACACATTCTGACTTTACCGTCCTTCTTCGGTACTGGTACCACATTGGCAACCCACTGAGGGTAAGAAGTCACTGCAAGGAACCCGGCATCAAACTGTTTCATAACCTCGGCCTTGATCTTTTCAGACATCTCTGGACGCATCCGTCGGACCTTTTGCTTTACCGGAGGGCAATCTTCCTTGGTTGGCAGATGGTGAACTACAATGTCGGCATCCAACCCAGGCATATCTTCATAGGACCAAGCAAAAATCTCCATGTAATCTTGTAGCATTTGGATCAATCGTTGCTTCACGCCGAGCTCTAGATGGGTACCAATCTTGACCTCTTTCCTATCCGTCTCAGTGCCCAGGTTAATTGTCTCTACCGGCTCTTCATGTGGTTGAATAGCTCTCTCTTCCTGAAGTAGCAGTCTTGCGAGTTCACCAGGCACTTCGCAATCATCTTCACCTTCGTCTTCGGCCAAGTTGATCGGATTTTCGAAGTCATAACTGGCGGTAGCAGAGCTGTTACCAGTAAGATCCAGAGTGGATTGAAACCTGTATAAGTGAGTGTGTGTAAATATAGCTGTTTTGCAATATATATAACACAGAAAGGAAAAAGAGCACAAGATTTGAAATGCAACAAACGTCCAATGTTTTGATTGATGATATATGAAAATGTCATACAAAAAGCCCTCACAAATGGGGCTACGATGCCCCGGGTAGGACACCGAGCCAACAAAGTTTTGACATATTGTTTGTTACAAATTGGAAATCAAAAGAAATTAATTACTGCGTGACAAATGTGATAGGGGTAAAATCCTTTGCCGTCCAGTTGCTTGGTCCGTTGCTGTTAGTCGGGTAGATCCAACTGTCAAACTCTGCTTCCTCCACATCCTCCTCGATAGCATTCACCCTTGAGCTGGAGATAAACACCGGAGCCTTTCTGATCTTCTCCTTGCGCACAGCCCTCTGAGTCTCTACAGTAAAGCCCAGCCCAAACTTGTCGTTCTTCTGAGTGAAGTCAGGAAGCAGACCCCAGTTTGCACAATTGCCTTTCTGAACCACAGCCCGGGCATCCCTTAGGGAAGCCATCTTCAAGGAAACATTCTCTTCAACTGTTGTCTCTGCAGCTGCTGAAATTGGGTGTACCTCCTTGAAATGCTGAAAGGGGGTTTCAATAAACTCCCCGTCCATCTCAATGTATCTGAAGGAATTCAAATGGCTCACCATATACTCCTCTTCTCCTTGCACAGTGACGATCTTCCCTCTGACAGGGTACTTCAGCTTCTGGTGTAAGGTGGAGGTCACTGCCCCAGCTTTATGGATCCAAGGTCGACCCAGTAGACAAGAGTACGATGGACGTATATCCATCACATAAAAGGTAGAGTCAAAGACTTGAGGGCCCACACGAATAGGGATGTTAACCTCTCCATGAACCATCCTTTTAGAACCGTCAAAGGCCCTGACGATGATATTGCTGGGCTTCAATTCCAGGCCTTCATAATCCAGACGGTCTAAAGCCTTTTTCGGTAGAACATTCAAAGAGGAACCAGTATCCACCAATACATGCGCCAGAGTAGTGCCCCTGCATTCGATAGAGACATGCAGGGCATCATTGTGGTCTCTTCCCTTCGCAGTCAGGTCAGCATCTGAAAAACCCAAGCCATTGTCTGCTGTCAGATTTGCTATGTAGTCAGTGAACTGGACTGCAGACGTCTCCTGCGGCACATGGGCCGTCTTGAGAAATGAGATCAAGGCCTTAGCATGGGCCTCGGAGTATAGCAATAAGGAGAGCAGGGAGATCTTGGAGGGCGTATGCCCCAGCTGTTCGACAACATTGAAATCACTTTTCTTTATTATTTTCAGAATCTCCTCCATTTCTTGTCGGGAGGCCTCAGCATTTATGGGTATTGGTGCCTCCATCCGGGCAGGCTCTTCTTCAATCCCTTTGCCCCGAGCATTTGATGACTCAGCAGCAGGGGACACAACTTGATCAGCAACAGGAACAGGTAAATTTGTAGGTGTTATAAGGAGGGGTTTTCGAATAGCGGGTGGTGCAATGTCAGGCGAGAAGAGCCTGCCACTGCGGGTGACCTTGGCTGGACCAGTGATATCGCAGATACTGGCGTCAGTGTCGAATTCTTGTTTGATTCCATTTACATACACGTCTGCCCCATAATGCCAGGGGACAGCTTTATCAGATATGTAGGAGAGAGGCCCCGGGACAGTAATAATCACAGGTGCAACAGTCATGATTTGAACAGGCTTCTTGGGGGGAGCCTTGATTGGATTTTTGAAGATGGTAACCACAGAAATTTCTTTTATCGGAACCGATTGAACAGCAGACTTTTTGAATAGAATTTCCTTGCTATCCATTAGGCCTTGGACGCCTAACCTCAGTAAGGGACAACCAGATAGGGAAACAGCACAGGACAAGCAACCTTCACCGCAACCCGGAAATAAACCGGCCCGCAGTAGGTTCTTCTTAACGGTCCTCAGAGGGGTGACAACTTCATTTACCGAAACAGCGTACATTTCTTCCTCAACAGCATTTACTCTATGCTGGGGCATAGGAGCAGTTACAACATTTGGTCTCTCCGGCGCTTCAAACTGAATTTCCTTTGCATCGATCAGATCTTGCACTTTGTTTCTCAAGGCCCAGCAGTCATCAGTAGTGTGCCCGGAACTATCAGAATGATAAGCACACCGGGCATTTGGGTTATACTTAGGAGACGCAGTGTTGACAACCTTAGGAGCTTCTTTGAGGGTCACCAGGTTGGTGGATAACAGTTGGGGTAAAATTTGAGATAAGGTCATACTCAGTCGAGTATACTGCCTCTTGGGCCTTTCGCTTCTTTGTTGATTGTACTGCTGAGGAGCAGCAACAGGTTTTGAGATGACCAAAGCATTGACGGCTTGGCGACTTTCGGGTTTGACTTGTCTTCTAGGACCATAGACGACACTTGCTTCTTTTTTAAACGGCCTCTTCTCAGCACTTGTGGAGGCAGTCTTTTGTATTTTGCCTGACCTGATGCCAGCTTCAATTCTTTCTCCCGTCAATATCAAATCTGTAAACCCAGCGGAGGAGTTACCAACCAAATGATTGAAAAACGGACCAGACAATGTCCCAAGGAACATATCAACCAGCTCACGATCAGTCAATGGAGGCTGCACCCGGCCAGCCAAATCTCTCCATTTTTGAGCGTACTCTTTGAACCCTTCACCCGTTCCTAGAGACATACCCTGAAGTTGGGTACGCGTAGGAGCGAGATCAGAATTGTATTGGTATTGCTTGTAGAATGCGGTTGCCAAATCTTCCCAGTGTCGGATGCTAGCTCCATCCAATTGGTAAAACCATTCAAGTTGTGACCCCGAGAGGCTATCTTGGAAGAAGTGAATCCAGAGGTTCTTATCCGCCGTATAAGGTTGGATCTTTCTTACGTACGACCTTAGATGTAGCTTTGGACAGGAAACCCCATCATACTTGGCGAAGGCAGGTGCCTTAAACTTGTGTGGAATTACTACTCCAGAAGATAACCCCAAATCTCCGAAATCCAGTCCCGGCACATTCTGGATTTCCATGGCGCTCAAGCGGTCCTCCAATTGCTTGTACCTGTCAGCAGCAGGTGGGTATTGTTCGTCGTTATAGTCCGTCTCGTTGTCAGAGACTGCGGGATTAGGAGCAGAAGAAGTGGTTGGATCAGCTTCATTATGGAGTGTGTTCCCAAATCTGCGTCCGGTGTTGAACAATGCAGTCCTCTTTTTCTTCTTCTTCTTCATGAGTAGAGTCTTCAACTCTTGCTGACCTTGGGCTAGGCTTAGGACCATCTCTTGGAACTGTGCACTTTGAGCCTGAAGGGCCTTGATTGCTTGCTCACTGGAGGAGTCTGGATTCATGATGACTGTGCACACAAACAGCGAAGGAGAATAAGCAACCTGTGAAATAGGGTACCTGCTATGCATATGGTGCAATGGAATGCGTATGTATGCAATGCATTCAAGGATTTAGAATATTCAAAATTTGTTGTAGACAAAAAGGAACGCACATCATATTAATAAGGAGAAATTCGTTAATACATAAATGCCCCATGGGCCAAATATTACAAAATGACTCCTTAAGGTAAAAAAAAACATTGCGCATCCTCTTTGGCGCGATGTAGGTGTTGAGATTCCTTTCCTCGTGCAGTAGGCGGGTGAGTTCCAGGACCTTCTTTTCACTAGCATGTAGACTGTTCTTCTCAGCAGAAGAAGTGGTTGGATCAGCTTCATTATGGAGTGTGTTCCCAAATCTGCGTCCGGTGTTGAACAATGCAGTCCTCTTTTTCTTCTTCTTCTTCATGAGTAGAGTCTTCAACTCTTGCTGACCTTGGGCTAGGCTTAGGACCATCTCTTGGAACTGTGCACTTTGAGCCTGAAGGGCCTTGATTGCTTGCTCACTGGAGGAGTCTGGATTCATGATGACTGTGCACACAAACAGCGAAGGAGAATAAGCAACCTGTGAAATAGGGTACCTGCTATGCATATGGTGCAATGGAATGCGTATGTATGCAATGCATTCAAGGATTTAGAATATTCAAAATTTGTTGTAGACAAAAAGGAACGCACATCATATTAATAAGGAGAAATTCGTTAATACATAAATGCCCCATGGGCCAAATATTACAAAATGACTCCTTAAGGTAAAAAAAAACATTGCGCATCCTCTTTGGCGCGATGTAGGTGTTGAGATTCCTTTCCTCGTGCAGTAGGCGGGTGAGTTCCAGGACCTTCTTTTCACTAGCATGTAGACTGGTCTCAAGAGAATTCCGTTCTTCCTTAAGCTGAACCCAGCTCTTCTGCATTTCTTCCCAGGAGGTGGGCATGTCGGGATGTTGAATGGTGTAGGATGCCTCTCCTTCCAAGACTGGTTCTTTGATCACAGGGAGCATATGAGGATAGGGCATCACTAACTTCTGGGAGCGGGTTCGTATCCACTTGAGATAAGGTTCCAACGGGATGGAGTTCCTGTGCCCCAGTGTCTTGCTGTCTATCCTACTTGGCATCCTCCAAGCTCTGATAAATCTCTGACGAAGTCCTTGAGTATCATTGTCGAAGTCAAAAACTATGTTAGGAATTAACATGTCATGAGGGCCATCCCTCCGAGCATAACCAAACTGTCTCCAAGCCAGGCATGGGTTGTAAGTAATACCTCCTTTGATTCCCAATAAAGGAACATTAGGGTACTCCCCACAACGATCAATGATAGTGATGTCTTCCCTAGACCTAGGGCACCAATGTATATCTGCATGCGTGAGAGTCATTAACCGTTGTGACCATCTCAAACCCCGCTCGTTCTTTAAAACTGTTTGTGGAAGGTGCGAAATAAACCACCTTCCCAGGAGAGGAGTGCAACACATAAGGACACCCCTTCTTCTCATGGTTCGAGTGTAACATGAGTGAAGGATGTCCCCCAGCAACGTAGGTATAGGATTCTTGGTCATGAAGATCTGGACAGCACTGATATCAATAAGCTGATCTGGATTAGGGAATAACACCAAACCATAGACAAGGAGGGCTATAACTTCTTCAAAAGCTCATAGGTCAAGGGAGTTCCAACATTCTTGGGCCTTCTCAAATAGAAACCTAGCTAAGAAACCCTTGATACCACTTCTAACTTCCCAATGTCCCTTGAGGTCAGATGACTGTAGGTGCAAGGCTTTAGCAATCTCTTCAAGCTTGGGCTCCTCTTCCGTACCGTTGTAGGGTAGTTGATCAAGGATAGGGACCTTCAGGAGTCGGGAGAACTCTTCCAATGTAGGCACCAATTGGTAATCCGGAAAAGTGAAACAGTGATGCAGAGGGTCAAAAAACTGGAATAGGACTTTTATCAAATCCTCCTCAATGTTGGTGTTAACCAAGCTGATGAGTCTTCCATGTCTCTCACTGAATGAAGAACCCTCGGGAATCCTGGACATAAGTTCCTTAAGCTGAGGAGGGATCTTTACAAGGCTAATCTGAATTGTCTTTCTGCGAGCAGTTTCCATGTCCTGTAAAACAAGAACAAAGATGAAGATTCGAAACCCTTGAAATGGTTAGTCAATGCTCATGATGTTGTATGATGTCATGATGTTATGATTAAATACACCACAAATATTCACAAAGGCAAACATGGTAAGGCATACAAGTCACACAAGACAAACCCTTAGAGTTTAGGCCTGCATGAGGTCTGGGTATTACCCTCTTGAAGTTTGGTGGGCTCAACCTGTCCTATTAGAAGTAACCGGGTTCTAAGGGTCCCAATATCACTGGATTACTTTCATTGTTCATCGTTTCGATTTAGCCACTGAACTGGCGACCGAAATATCCCAGGAAAGCAACCCTCAATTGAGTGTAGTATCGAGTATCAACCAACCTCGGACTGCACCAAAGTCAGTTATCTCACTACCCTAAAAAGGCCAAGATGGTTCAATTAAGGTTCCTAAGGTCAGTTGATGCTTCACGACACCACGCGGCGGCCCCGTACTCTCCTTGACTGAACTCAAGGGTTACCGGTACACACCAAAGTGCCACATCAACGTAGCAGACTGCTTCAACCATGTCGGTATACCCCGCACAGTTCCCTCACAGCCTTGTTGCTACTTTCTAAGAAGGTATCCCCAGATCCGGGTTAGGATCTATAAGACTCCGATACAAAGCCCACAAATGTAAAAGCAAACAAAACAATCAATTGAAAACAAAGGTGATCTAAGCCCTAAGGTTACTCCACTTTTAAAATAATCCCCAGCAGAGTCGCCAGTTCTGTGATACGGTGGGAGAACTGACTTGAGGGTTTTGCGTTTGTATTCGCAAATGTTTCGGTTGAGCAAGAGTCGCCACCGACTTTTTATTTTATCCTAAGGAAAGGTTTAAAAAGCACAGCAAAAACCTTTGAGATTTTTCTTGGGTTCGGGGAGTAGATTATAGAAAGGGAAGGTATTAGCACCCTTTCTATCCATGGTTATCCATGGGCTCTTAGTTACTTGCTTAGATCACTTGCCTTGATTTTCAATTGTTTGAGATGGTGCTTTGTGTGTGGATTTTTGAAAATGTTTTGAAAAGAGGCCAATGTGGTGGCAACCTTTGTAATGATCCATGTTGGGATGTATACAGAGGTGTATGTCTTTTGAAAGTTTTCAATGTTTTTGAAAGTTATTTTGAAAGTGTGTTGTGATGTGTGATTTTTGAAATTAGGCAAGTGTTTTGTTTTTGCAAGTTTGATTCAAGTAACTAAGAGGTTATATACTCCTAAATTTCTCAAAGGATTTATTGCTATGTTTTAGCCCTTTTAACAAGTTTGTTCCACCATTGTATTTGGTGGACAATCTTGTGTTAGGATGTGAAAGGGACAGGCGCGGGTCATCGTTTAGACCACAATTGTAACGGCGTTAAATGTCTTTGGGCAATTTTCTTTAAGGGACTTGATCATTTGTTTTTGTTTGTTTTTGAAAAGTTTTATCGAGGGACTATGATCATTCAAATTGTCTGCTTTGCCCAAAGAAGTTCAACATACAATATGGTCCATTTATTTGAAGGCAACAAAGTGGAGTACCCTAGGGGTGTTAGTGTGCAAGTGTGTTTTATTGCATACAAGAGTTTTTCTTTGAATTAGGTTTTTCTATTTCATTGATTTTATCTTGCCATACACGTCCTAATTACTAGCAATAAGAAGCGGAAATGTAAAATCCTACGCTATTACAATAATTAGGGGAGGGGGATACACATTTGTACATGGGGGGTTCAACGAGAAAAATAGACAAAAAAGAAAATAGCGGAAAACAAGATATATATATATATATATAGAGAGAGAGAGAGCCTGTGCGCTGTTGGGAGGCCATCAGAAGTTCTGACCCAGATCCGCTGCCAGATGATCAACCTGTTGGTGAAACTGGATGAGTCAGAACTTCTGACTCTAGAACCTGCAAAACAGAACCTTGTTAGTGGGGAAATCAGAAGTTCTGATTTCCCTGTGCTGCAAGACAAAATTTTGTTAGTGGAGAGACCAGAAGTTCTGATTCTGCTGAAAAGGCAATAACTCTCAGAGGTTCTGATGTCATTGACAGCAAAACAGGCTTCAGATGTGCTAACGTCAAAGTCAGCATTTGGCTTTTCCCTGTACTAATCAGAACATCTGCAATTCTGTTATTACTCCACAAAACAGGAAACATATTTGGAACAGATCCAGCAAAATAGCAAAAATGTTCCAGAGTTCAGAATCACCAAGGTCACAGGCAAGTCCTATACTGGCTCAGAACATTCTGAGGTATGAGAGTCCTCAGAACATAAACAGCAATAACATGAATATTTACATTATGTTACTTGAATATGCACAGCTGATGATGCTTAACAGTGTGGTGAGGGTCAGCAGGTGCTTACCTGACTGTTTGGAAAGTGGTGGGTGAAAGTTAGCTTTTGGTTCTGGGGGTGTTCTGGACAGATTTGGAAAAGAGGAAGTGAAGGTGTATACGTGTATAGGGTCAGAAGTTTGGAAAGAGCGTTTTTGATTTACAGAAAAGAGCTGGATGTTTGATGAAGTTGAAGGTGAAAAACTTAAAGTTATGAAACAAAGCTGGAGATTTTGGCAGAGTTTCAGAATGCTACGTTGCTAGGAGTTTCGTTTCTCTCTTAGCAATTTTTCTGTTTCTTTTCTTGAACGCCTTTTGCAGTGGTGGAAGCTCTCTATTTATAGGCAAAGTTCTTGTGGATGCCTTGAACATTTAAGGCGCCAATAGAGTTTGAATTTGTTCTTTGACAGAAATTCCTGGGAAGTTGTGATACAGCTATCTTTCAGCCTAGGTTGCAGCAGCAGGCGTAGATTGGGGAGAAGTGACCTCTGAAGTGGGCGGTGGCGTGAAGACCCATGCTAGAATCTGTGCAAAAGCATTTTCCAAGCCACACGTGAATGCTCAGGAGTGGTTGGAAGCATTAATGGGCATTAAATGGTGACAAGACCTGTCAATACCAACATTCTGGTAATGGAAATCAGCGTTGAATCAACAGCGTAAACCATGCTCTGGCCTTGGCTACCTGTTGTCTTAGCAAGCTCTGGAGATTCTCCTGGTTTTCTGGTGCGTTCCTTGGATCTACTTCTGGACAATCTGGACTTAGAGATTCTGTATCAATGTGACACCTATCCTTCTGACCTTTCATCTTCTGATTTCAACCTGTTCTGAAGGAGTCTTCATACTTTCCTGTTTCTCTTGCATTCCTTTAGCAAATTCTGACTGAGCTTGTGTAACTGCTGAAGGGGCATGTTCTGTTTGAGGCTTACATTCTGAACCACGTTTACAACTTCTGATTGAACTGATGTAGCTGCTGAAGAGCCAACTTCTGACCACGCTGAGCCAAGCTTGCAACTTCTGACCGTCTTCATCTGGAATGGGTCCAGAAGTTCTGAAGCGCTGATTTTTTCTAAAAACACTTATTTTAAAGAAACATTCTAAGCACTTAGAATTTGATTTTCCTCAAGATGAAAGCGTTGTTTCTGGAGTTCGTGAGATCATCTTGCTCTTGTAAGCGGCTTGCTTGGGCAAAGGGATAACTCAGGACTTGGATTTGTTTCAGAGGGACCTTGAAAATCCAAGATGGTTTTCCTGAAGAAAGAGAGGGCAAATTTTGGGGTACAACAGTAGAGATATAAGGAAGTTAATCCCTAGTCAACCCCTTTGAGCCTAAGAAGTAGGAGTTTTCTTTTTCACGTAAATTGAAACCTTTAATCATAACCTGGGGCAGGGTATTTTCTCAGTTAATTCAAGTGTGCATTCAATCGCAAGCTTTTCCTTCATACACAGCAGGTGGTATCAAAGACATCCTTCCAAATTAAAAGTCGGTGATGGTTCCTCGTAATCATTAAGTCGAGAAGTCATTATCTTTCAAAAGAAAAGCCCACTAAGTCGAACCTATGAAGGAGACTTAGGGGAAAAAACTAGGGCATCTCGCTGACTGTAATCTCAAACAAAATAGTTTAGGAAAAAGTTAGGGATAATAAAGTCAAAAAGAGGTCTCTACAAATCATCAACAAAAAAAAGATGTTACAAGAAAAAAATTATTTCCTTCTCAAATAAACTTTAGGTTTCTGAACCATCACCAAGTATCAGTGCTATAATTCCAAACTCTATTGGAACCTAAATGCATAATTAACTAAGTATAGGACTGAAGGACATCATGGAGAACGGGTTGGGTACAAATAAACTTTAAGCCTCTATCCTTTGTTTCTTAAATCGTGAACCGGGCCATGTTTCAACCCTTCAAAATCCTAACAAAAGCATGGGTTAGTTCATAAACATATTGTTACAAAAATGTATCCTGACTCTTGTAAGGCTTACTATCAATCCTGAGTTGATATCACATTCTTACAAATTTTGTTTTACTAAAAATGAATTTTTTAAACTTCAAGACAGACATAAGCCTTGCATTTCAATAGCATTGTTTGCATATGACTAAGTGTTTGACAGTAGAGAAATTCACATGATGAATATTCAATGAATGAAAATCCTCCCGATGGATAAAATTATTTTAGAGAATGGGTCAAAGAGAAAGAAACTTCCAGTAACAGACCTTTCATGGACACAATTGGTTATAAATCAAGGGGTATGATATGTTATTGTCCAACTCATATGTGGCAGTCAAGTCAAGATTCAAAGAACACTCAAAAGTGTTGAATAGCCAGGGGCAGATCTCCATCTGAATCACTTGGGGCATGTTACATTGATCATGAATTTCAGAAAAATCCACTATGAAAATTGAATCTTCGGTATCACCAAATTGCTTGTCTATGTCAGCAGTATCAGGTGGTGTCATTCTGCCGTGACAGTTCTTAGAAAAATACTGAGGAAGGTCAAGACTAATAGAAACATGGTAATCAATGGTTGATCAATAACTTCAAACATCGGGTACACCAGACTATCTCATGGGAAAATAGACTCCCGCATACGAAGGGCCACATATGATTAAGAAAATATTTGCTGGCAGTGCTACAACACTTACTACCATGGACAATGAAAATTCCTTGCGTCATGTGAACGCAAACATAGTCAAAAATACTACGCATAAAAAAGAGACTCGCTAGGTTGATTGGCCTAGGAAAAATAAGGGCATCCCGATGAACCAAAAGGGTTCGGGAAAAAATTAGGGACATATAAATAAAATTATAGACCCGGCAAGTTGAAAACCTGAGAAGGCGGCTTGGGCAAAAAGGGGTATCCCGGTGGACTGAAAATCTGAAAAGATAATCCAGGCAAAAGTTAGGGATTATAGCATACTAATATGTCCCATTATCTCATCACTTTTTTATCAGTAGAAGATTTATCACTCTAGGAGTTGAGATAATGTTCAAAGTTATCCACAAATCCTCACAGAGAAATCTCCATGGAACTATCTCTACAGAGCTACTTCCACAAGCTCATCCCCGACAAAGATATACTCCCCAGCAAGTCTAATATGCCCTCAGGCAAGAATTTGGGCATCTTCCAGCAATTCACCTCCATATCCCTAATGGATAGCTTGACCTGATCATCATCCCCAATAGGTCCCCTAACGGATAAGGAAGTTTGATTATTTCCCCAATATACAGCGGAGACTTCCTCAACGCAACCTATAAAATTCCAATCCCCATCAGAGTTTATTTCCTCGACACAGTTTACATGAATTTAATTCCCCAGTGGATTTTATTACTCCAACACCGTAAATCCCTAACAAAATTCTCTTCTTCAACAGGTTTAATAAAAGTTGTTATTCCCAGAAGAGTTGCTATGGTATCTGAAACCTGGACAGATAGCACACCGGAGGGATATCCATCTCTTTTATCCCCAGTTGGGGTACGTAAGAATCAAATCCTTCAACAAAAAGAAAAGCGAATGACCGACTCTCCTTGAATTCATCTATCCTCAAGCAGAAGTCGAAAATCCCCAGTGGAGCATCCTCAAACAGAAAGCGAGAATCCCCATCAAAATTATTCTCAGTAGAAATTGAAGAATCACTATCTTCATCCCCATCAACAATTTGGGATTTACTTTCCCCAGCTAGACATTATTACAAGGAGATACCGATACGCTTCAATGACATGTTGCATCCATACATCATTTCACAATACATCATAGCATATACATACCGAAACGCATATAACATTCTCATTTATTTTGAGAGCATCATTACACAATGCATTACATGCATTATGATATTACATAAAGCTAATTTTGTCTTTTCAGGTAAAGTTCGTAAATAGACGAATATCATCAGCAATTTTCAAACAGGTCAGGGATTAATTCCCGAAACAGGTCGGGGCAACTATTTATATGACCAGGCGATATGAATTCCCGAAACAGGACAATTTTACCAACAAAAAACAGGTCAGATTAATTCCTGAAATAGGACGGGGCAACTATCTATATGACCAGGCGGTATAAATTCCTGAAATAGGACAAATTTACCAACAAAAAATAGGTCACAGATTAATTCCCGAAACAGGACGGGGCAACTATCTATATGACCAGGCGGTATGAATTCCTGAAATAGGACAGGTTTACTAATGAAAAATATATTATAGATCAATTTCTGAAATAGGACGGGGTGACTATCTACATGACCAAATGATTTCCTTCGAACACTAAATTCTGACGAGTATTTCCTTCAGAGGTTTACTATGAAAAGCATCTCCTTCAGAGCCTTCATTCTGAAAAGCATTTCCCTTCAAAATTTTACTATGAAAAGCATTCCCCCCCAAAGACTGAATTCTGGCAAGCATTCTCCTTCAGAGGTTTATTTTGAAAAGCATCTCCTTCAGGGCTTCACTCTGAAAAGCATTCCCCCCAGATATTGAATTCTAGAAAGCATTCTCCTTCAGAGCTTTATTCTGAAAACCATCTCCTTCAGGGCTTCGTTCTAAAAAGCATTTCCCCCAGAGACTGAATTCTAGCAAACATTTTCCTTCTGAAAATCATTCTTCAGATACATCCAGGTGTAGACTCATTCTGATACTCTTATCAATAGTTACTTTGGATGGAATTTGTAAGCCCATCTTTGGAAACACTCTATCACCTCTCTGAATGGAATATTTAAGCCCATTCAAGAAATATAATTAACCAACAGCGTTAATTCATGCATCGGCGAGTGCAAATTTCTGGGCACTTAAGTGTTCAATCCTCTTCCACCTTCAGATCACGAATGACAGACATGCCAATCTAACTCTTCAGGTTTAAGAAGATTGAACAGGGGAAGTTGTTGTACCCCAAAATTTTCCCTCCCATTTTTGAAGAGAATTGATTCAAGACACCTCTTCATGCTCTTAGGTTTCTCAATTGCTCAAGAATACTCAAGGGTTTGAGCATACAAGGACCTCTCCTAAGCAATGGCCTACAATTAGGGTTTTGGTTTGCTCAAGGAAAATTAGACTCCTAATGCCTCTAGTGAGTTTTATGGTTTATCATTTGCTTCAAGGTACCCTCGTGACAAGTTTCAAGCCTTGCATCACAAATTTGCTCAATCAATTGCTCAGATGATTGAAAATCAACTGTATTGGATAAAAAGTCAAATCTGGTCAACATATAGTCAAACTTAAATACTTTTGGTCAACATAAATATTTTTAAGTCACATTCATCATTTGATCAAGGGTTGATCATGATTCATCAAGAAAACTCAAGATTCATCAAAAGACAAAAGTTGCCAAATTAGGGTTTTCTTAAGGAGAAGTCAACTAAACTTTGACCAAGCATAACTTTCACATGCTTCATCATAAATTCTTCAACCAAAGCCTATCTTTAAGGAAATTCAATTCTATACAACTTTGTATCTCTAAGCTCAAGGCCAAAAATGTTTCATTTGAGAGATATAGGCCAAAACATTACAGGTCATTTTAAAAGTCAACAAAAAGACATCTCTTGTAAAAGCAATTTATATCAAGTTAAAGACTTCAAATGAAAACGTAACCTACATGAGAGTTGTAGTGGACATCTTGAGCTTTCCAAAAAGTCCAAGATCACTTTCATATCACAAAATTTGAGACAATTATGATTGATGCAAGTTGAGTAATTTTGAGAAAATGCATGAAACCACAATTGAGAAATTTTAGACTTTTAGGCTAATGGGCCTAACTTTTGAAGTTCAAACGTGTTTATGACATGTTTAGAGACCCCTAAGTCCATTAATGCATTATTTTAATTTTTTATTTCATTTATTTTGATTTTATTCATTTAAATTCAAAATTAAATTAAATAAATATTAAATAAATGTATAAGACATGTGGGCTTTTGTTTTGGATCATTTTGAAGCCCAAGATCACATATCCAACATAACAAAACCGTGAGGGATGAAGAAGGAAAGAGATCTTCATGTTTTGGAAAGTTTTGCAATTGTTTTAAAAACAAATAATGACTTTGATTGCACATGTTTCCTTACAAGAATGTTAACTTAAAAAATCATCCATTATAAATAGAGGACACACTCCATAAGACAAGGACGCAGATTGGCTGCCATAGAAACAAGTTCTAAAACACAAAAATTTCAAAGGATAGGTGAAAATCATATCTAGTTTTCCAGCCATTCTCAACTGAAACGAAGCCTCGAATCATCATCCTGATATCCCCAGGAACCTCCTCAAGTCCATAACCATGCTCAACCGTACCCAGAACACCTCCCCTTAATCAGACTGGTGGTAAGGATTTTCTAATTTCAAATTTCTTAATCCTTGTGTTATTAATAAGTTTCATATGTCCAGATGTGTTAAATAAGAAATATAGAACTGGTTAGAACCAAGCGTGTGAAAAGAGAAGGGAGGCGATTCGAACCCCAGCGATCCCAAAACCCTTTTTGCTTTACTTTCTTCATTTTCCCTTTCTTTTTATTAGTTATTTTATTATTTATTAAGTTTTTTAATCAAAACCTATACATAAAAAAATCAGAAAGAAGCCATATAATAAAATCAACAACAAATTAGTTTTAGCGTATAAATTAATTAATTGATTTTTTAGACGATTAGATTTTAGGCTTTTTATTAATTAAAATCAATTAGAATTAGGATTTTAATTATTATTAATTAAAACTTAAATTATTTTCATAAAAACACTAAAAATATGAACTTAGATTTTTAGGGCATTTAAACTTTTTTTCCAACATTTTCTTATTCTTTTTGCTATTTATTTTCTTAGACAATTGTATAGGTCGCACATTTTAATGTAATAGTTTAGATTTACATCCCCACATTTTTCTAATTATGTAACTCTTCCAAAGTCCTGGAATAGCGTAAATTTACATTCTCGCTTTATCTTTTGTCATTATATGGTTGTATATATATAACTTCTAGTAAATAGGCTTCTATGATAAGAATAAAATCAAACATAGATAACCTTAATTTTCAAGATAACATAACTGAAATTAATACACTTTGCATACTTCACCTTTAGGGTAACCTCTCTTTGTTGCCTTGCGATACTAATGGTCATGTCCCACGAAAACGAGAATACTTTAGCAAAGACCCTATGTTAAACAATATCATCATGGTCCCTTTCTAATAAAGATCATAATCCTCGATGCTCCTTCAAGTTGCCTACAAAATGATCTAGTCCCTTCGTTGACCCTATGATAAAAATAATGATAGTCCCTTCAAATTGCTAAAAGTATCCTTAAATGTTGCCTTCTATGACCATACGACGACTCTACGCATGTCCCTTCATATCCAATAAATAGGGCTACCTACCAACTAATGGTGTGGATAGTACTATCTCCAACGAAGAAAGAAAATAATAAGAACAGCCTTTAGTGGGTAAGACTCAACAAATTGCTTGCTCATGACAGTTTTAAACAAACAAATTCATTTTTACACCTCATGTTTCAAAATAAATATTTTCAAAAAAACACTCTGTATACATTCTTGAGGATTGATACAAGAATTATTACAAAGTTTACCTCACAATTGGCATTCAAAATATTTTCAAATCACACACACAAATAAAGTTTAAAGTGAGCTAGGCAATTAAGAGCCCATAGATAACTACGGGTGAAAAGGGTGCTAACACCTTCCCTTTTCATAACTTACCCCCCAAACTCAAAAATATATCAAAGGTATTTCCTATTCTTTTCACCTTTCCTCATTGGATAAAAGAAAAGTCGGTGGCGACTCTTGCTAATCGCAACATTTGCGATAAAATGCTAAACAGGTTAATTCTCCCATTGTATTACACCGCTCTTGAAGTGTGTTAACGATGCCAGTGTCCCTCATATCCTGTTGGAAATTCACGAAGGAATCAACGCCCAACACCTAGAAGGAAGATCCCTAGCACGAAAGGCTCTACGAGCAGGATACTACTGGCCCACCATACAGTACGATGCAAAAGAGCATGTCAAAAAATGCGACAAGTGCCAACGCCATGCAGACATGCACTTGGCACCTCCCAACGAGTTAAAATCTCTATCCTCCCTGTGGCCCTTCGCCTGGTGGGGATTGTACACCCTCGACCCTTTCGCCATAGGATCCTACTAGAATAAATACCTGATTTTCACCCTCGATTATTTCATGAAGTGGATAGAGACCGAAGCCCTCACCAAAATCACAGTGCAAAACATATTGCGTTTCTACAAAAGAAATATGCTCGCCCGGTTCGGTATACCTCAGATGCTCGTCACTGACAACAGGACGCAGTTCACTGATATGAATTTATAATAATTTGTTACCGAACTCGTTACTAAACAAAACTTCACATCTTCCGAGCACCCACAAACTAACGGGAAAGCTGATGCTGCGAACAGAGCGATCCTGCAAGGACTAAAACGATGATTGGGTGAGGCCAAGTATAGGTGGGTCGAGGAGCTACATAGTGTACTCTGGTCCTACCGAACGACACCATACTCGACCACGGGGGAAACTCCCTTCCGACTAGCCAATGGAACCGAGGCAGTAATCCCAATGGAAATCAGAGAGCCGTCGAGGCAAACTGAAGCTCCCCTCGACGAGAAGATGAATGACGAAGCCTTAAGAGAAGAGCTCGACCTGGTTAAAGAGATTCAAACAAGGGAATCCCTCCACAAGGCCATATTAAAACAAAATATAACTCTACATCACGACACCAAAGTCATAAAACTCAAGTTCCAAGTCAGTAGCTTAATCCTGCAAAGAAATCAGAAAAATTTGTGCGAAGGAAAACTCGTCGCGAACTGGGAAGACCCTTACCATACCCGAGAAAAAATGGAAGGCGGGGCGTATTACCTTGAAAATTTGACAAGGGAATAACTTGCTCGACCATGAACGCATAGAAGGTAAAGCAGTACTACAGTTAAAATCCCGACAATACTGCGTCTGGACCTAACAGCTAGCCTTCCCAGTTCGACAGGCAACCTGGCACGCCCAGCCACAAAAGCGTGTTAAGGTACGAACACGACATCCTAGTCTAAAATAAAAGGCACACTCCCGCTCATAGGACGAGAAGAGTCTTATCCCAACGGGGACACCTCGACCGAGCTCCACCTTTGCAGTACCAATGAGGTAGAACACTCAGCTTGTGATGGGAAAGTTCATGCTACAGGATCAAGACCCCGACCGTGGTCTTGGTCTAGTTATTAAATGGAACCAACTCCATTTCCTTGACATGTTCCTTACAACGTCAAGCACTCTAAATTATACTATCGAGCAAGAACCCCGCACATTAATTAAACACCACAAATATACATAACGATGAGAAAACCAAGCATTCAACAAACAAATATACGAGCATATATTTAATTCATTTAAAAGTATCGACCACGAAAGCCGACATTATCAAAGTATTACACCTAACGGACCGGGCAGAGCCCACTATACAAATATTACAAGTAATGGGGTACACAAGCCCAACCAAACAAGAAAAAAAATAAAAAAAATGTCATTCTTCATGACGACCATCATCTTCGGTGTCAGGGGAATCAGGAGGAGGAACTAGCTTGCCATCGACCACTTGGGACAGAAGCTCGACCCCTTCACTGTTGAGCCCAGGGTTCAACAATGTAAGTAGACTCACCACGGTGTC
Source organism: Vicia faba (assembly GCA_948472305.1). Classification (NCBI taxonomy): domain Eukaryota; kingdom Viridiplantae; phylum Streptophyta; class Magnoliopsida; order Fabales; family Fabaceae; genus Vicia; species Vicia faba. The sequence goes on along the minus strand of OX451737.1, from coordinate 1,001,333,984 downwards.
AAAACCCATCGTCGTTGCTTCCACGCAATCCAACTCGAGAAGTTGGACCCGAGCAACAAAGTCAGCACGAGTCTTCAAGGCTTTCACCTCATCCTCGGTAGGCGCCACTACAACTTTTAAGCTAGCTATCTTGTCCTTAAGATGCCTCTTCTCAAGAAGCCAGGATTCCTTCACCTTGGACAACTTAGCCACCTCCTTCTTCTTCTTCAGCTCGGTCCCCTGAACCTGAAATTTCTCTTTGTAACCATCAATGGGGGTTTTCAACTTGCTCTCTTTGTCCTCGAGGGACTTTTTCTCAATATGCAGTTTATCTAGGACAGCAGTAGAGCCAGTCTCCTCGCCTGAGAGGACAATGACCAACTTTAAACCTTCATTATACCAGCAGCACCTTCGGCCAGCTGCTTCCTCTTGCCCACTGAATCAAGACCTCAGATGATTGCAGACTCCTTGTCAGGCACGATCAGGTGATACCTGTCGAAGAAGCCCTTCTGAGCGAAGCAGGGGGCGATGTGAAATCTCGGGTGTCATAGTCGCTCCATGTCAGATCTAGAAAGGCAACCGAAGCCCTAAATATTTTAAGACAAAATCATACACAGGGTTGCAATTTCTCGGGTAAAACAAGCATATCCTCCCGCTCCCATTCGGATTGACAACTTTCTAGTATTTCTCGAAGTCAAAATCATCCACCCCATCCTCGACATGTGTAAACGCGTTGGCTAAAGACTCAGTATACCGCAAAGCTATGCCTCGAGGTTCCGGGGCAATCCAGTGCAGTAGGAGATCAGTGATTGTGTCGACTCGATACCCGGGATGTTATCAGCCATTTCACCTGAAAAGCAGAGGAAAACCATGAATTGGATGGTCAAATCAAATTCATCCTTCCACCGCGAGTCAAGTGAAAAGGCGTATCACGAGGTGAGGACGAGGTCCCCGACGCAGAACCCTAACTCAAAGGCTAATGGGAAATTAAGACGATCCCCTCGACGAAGGGCACACCCAAATCAACTAGATAGGAAAGAACACGGACTCCACATGGGAAACTCAAGAAGCTCGCACGGAAACTCATGAATCTCGTGGGGAAATTCATGAATCTTGCAGGGAAACTCATGAATATCACAGGGAAACGCATGAACATCACGGGGAAGGTCATGAATCTATGAATTCCATGGGGAAGAACCTTCCCTGAACATGAAGATCACCAAGGATCTATGAATTCCACGGGGAATAACCTTCCCAGAACATGAAGATCATCAAGAATCTATGAATTTCACGGGGAAGAACCTCTTGGAATACGAATTTCATCTAAATCATGTGTATTACGAGGACTAAAAAACATGGTTAATTGCAGGAAGAAAGAAAGTGCTTACTTGATTAAGGGTTGAATGAAGGTTGTGATGGCAAACACGGCGACTGCTACGCCTGAGAGCAAATCGAAAGAAGAGATGCAAGAGGGAAGAGCAAAGGTGAAATGTTGAAAGTGAAACCTTAACTACTATTTATAAGCCTTGCGTGGGAGATGAAACGTCACTTAGGGTGGCATATCAACACCTCGACACCCAGTCGCCCATGCGGCTAGGTGATAATGACTCATACGCCTAGGCCATCATTACATATTAAATGTTGTGACACGTGGCCCAATAAGCAAATACCGACCAAACTTTTCAACTCCCTGGATGAAGATCAAGGAAAACATTGTCCTTCGCAAGCATAACCCTGTAGTGCGACTACGAGAATCACGAGAATTCTCTTCGCAGGCACGCCTAAATTCCCTAACCATGATTCTTATGCAGCATCCCCTTTCTCCATGCGAGATTCCTTGAGTGGTACTGATCTACGAGGAAGATTGTTAATCTAGGTAATCGCATCCCCTTTTCTTGTATATGTCGGAATAAAAGACAAGGCACACGTGCCTATCTATCTTGCTCGAGATAATGATAATCATCGACACCCGAGCTGACCAAAAAGTCATAACTCCTCTACTTAGGAGCAACGACTTGGGGAGCTTCTATTTTGGATTGGGCATGCACTTAGTATGCCATCAAACAAGGCCCAACCCAACTCTGGAGCAAGGAAGGCCCAATAACATGTTGAGGATTGGACTAGCACTTAGTCCTCCATCGGGAAGGGTCGGCCCAATGTTACTGCGAGCAAGGCCCAACAGGGCCCTGATAGTTGTGATCATTGGGAAACGTCTCCTACGTGTGCTGGTCGAGGATGCCTCCTTCACATGCTTGTCGAGGACATATCCTTCACATGCCCGCCAAGGGTACGTGGCCAATGTTCCTCTGAATACCTCAAAGTTCATCCTGCTCCTGTAAATAATGGGTCTTCTACCTCCGAAGATCACAGGGGCAGTTGAACCAGGATAGAGACCACAAACTGGTCTCCTCTACCCATGTAGGATCCCGACAGTCTCTATTATGGGCATGGGCATCCGGTCCAAAATGGGGATCTTGGCCCAGCACTGGGGTTTATAAATACCCTCTTTCACTAGAGGGTTAGGTACATTATTCTATTCATTCTAACTTCATACTTGCACTTTCGCTTTAAACCTTACTTGGAACCGAATTGTCTTGCAGATACCCCCTCCCCCCACTTTTCCTTTATCACAGCAAAATCCCAAGTGTTGCATGCCACGAAGATCCTTATGATCCCGGTAAGATCAGAATCTAATGATTTCTACCACAAATAGGAAAAGAAACCTATATGATCCATGCTAACATATGGAGAAATTTTTTTGGATCGTGTTGAAAAGGAACAACTGATTTCATCATTAAAATAAGAGATTGATTACCGACATAAAAAAACATATACCTTAGAAAAATTGGAAGACAAAAAAAAACCCAGTTTTAAAACCCTAATACAAAAAAATACAAAAAACACATGATCAACAACCTGAAAAATATTGATTTATACAATTGGAAGATCAAAGGATCCTAAATAACCTTAAAATGAAATTGAATCAGATATGGGTGGCTCTGATACCACTTGTTAGATTTGTTCATAAATCTTACAATTTATATCAATATAGAAATCAAGAACAGAACTCTAAATAAAACCCTTAAACCCATACCCGAATACAATTATAAGAATGAAAGCAGAAACATACCTGAATTTTCCATTGAGAATCACCGAAGGTTTGCAGTATTTGATCTTCCAATTTGTAGAGTTCTTTATGGCTCCTTGATTCTCCTCTGATGGGATAAAGAGAGAATTCCTGAAGCCGTTTTTCGTTGTCTACAAATGCAAACCATAATCCTTATAAATAACCTTAGGGTTATTTCTTAGTTTTCAATATTATAATTTGACCCCTCATCAAATTAGAGATTGACTTGTGGTATCTACATAATCACCTTTCATGATATTTATGCTTTTAGCCACAGACTTATTATTAATTAGACCACTACAATTTTGATTAATTACATAATGACTCTAACACATGTAACATTACCATTGTGACCCAAATATTCTAACACAGACATCTTATATTACTTCACAAAATGTGTTGCAATTAATACAAACACATGGAAACGTACAAACATCTAAGAAGATAAATTCAAAAAGTATTTTCATAAATTTAATTTTTCATCTTCAGTCACTCTTCATTTTTCTTTTATTCGCTCATAATTTGCATCACCTCATCATTCTCGTCTTTTGACTATCTAATAACATTAATAGTAACATAATTTGCATGATTGCTTGTCTCACCATATCATCATTATATGCCTCTAAATTGCAGAAGAAAATATCATTACATTCATTCAATCAACAAGTTACATTAAGACTGAAATTTTGGTATTAGATATCTGATGTCGAATGAGATGTCACGACATAAATATCTATTTGCAAGTAAGGTACAGTAAAATCAAAAGCAGTAAAAACATAAGAGATTGTTCAACCAGTTCAGTGTACAACAACACCTACTCTGGGGGCTACCAAGCTTGGGCCAAGTTCACTAAATAGTATCAATTCATAGACCCTCAGTAAACAGCTAGTTTATGATATAATCACTTAATCACTACCCAAGCTAAACTTCTACCTAAGACTCACCTAGGTATGAGGCCATCCTCAAATCCCTTCAATCACTTACATAATTAAGCACGGGCACCCCTAAGAGTAGAGAGAACTCTTCCAATGTTGGTATCAGCTGATAGTCTGGAAAAGTGACACAATGATGTACAGGATCAAAGAATTGGAATAGTACACACATCATCTCTTCTTGGAAGTTGGATGTAGACAAACTTAGGGGTCGACCATGCTTCTTGGTAAAAGAAGAATCACCGGGCACTCTTGAGGCTAGCTCTTGAAGTTGAGGATGTGCTTTTACAAAGCTGATTCGGATGGTGTTTCTTCAGAGATAATTCATATCCTACAAAATAAAAACAAAGATAAATTTCTAAATCCTTAAAATGGTTAGTGAGCATGCATATGATGTTGATGATGTTTATGATGTTTATGTACAAGCAAACATATACATACAACAAACAGATCCCTATGTTTTAGGCTTGCATGAGTTTGTAGGTGAGTACCCTCTTGAAGTTTTAGTTGGTTCAACCTGTCCTAGAAATAATGATCGGGTTCTAGAGGATCTCAATATCACTGACCTTTCTTTTAGGCGTTGTCTCAACTCAATCAATCTTTTCTTGCGGCCGAGATATCCCAAAAGTCTAGCCTCAATGAGTGTAGTATCGAGTGTCAACCAATTTTCAGCTTTACACCGAAACCGGCTACAACACTACGTCCTAATGGCCAAGTTTGTTCAATTAGGGTTCTAAGGTTAATTAGTGCTTCGCGACGCCACTCAGCGGCCCTGTATTCTCCTCGATTCACCACGAGAGATACCGGTACCCACAAATGTGTCACACTAACATAGCCATTGTCTCAACCATATCGGTCTATGTTGTACAGTCTCCACAATCTATTGCTATTTACCTAAAAAGGTGCCCCAAATCCGGGTGGAGGATCAAAGCAAGCCCAATGCAAAGAACCGAATATAAAGTACACAAATCAAATAATGAAAGCGAGTAAAAGTGATCTATCCCTAAGGTAACACCACTTTTTTATAATCCCCAGCAGAGTCGCCAGTTCTGTGATACGGTGGGAGAACTGACTTGATGTTTTGCATTTTGATCGCACTTGTGCGGTTAGCAAGAGTTGCCACCGACTTTTCTTTTATCCAAAAGGAAAGGTAAAAAAGCACAGGAAAGACCTTTCGAGATTTTCTCGGGTTCGGGGGGTAGATTATGAAAAGAAAAGGTATTAGCACCTTTTTCATCTATGGTTTTCCATGGGCTCTTAGTTACTCGTTTAGATCACTTGCTTTCATTTGATAGTGTGCTTGTGGTGTGGACTTTGAAAGTATTTTGAAAAATCTCTTTGTAATGGTTCTCGTCTCTATAAGAACGTATACAAAGTTTTGTTTCAAAAAGTGGTTTAAAGATGTGTTTGTGAATCGTGTTTCGAAAAGTATTTTAAAAAGATGTTTTGCAATGGTTCTCGTCTCTATAAGAACGTATACAAAATGTTTTGTCTCTTTGAAAATGTTTTGAAATGAAAGTGTAGGTGTGAAAAGTTTTTATCGTGAGCAAGCGAGTAACTAAGAGCGAATCTATCTACTCGAAAGGTTTTAAATTGTTCTTTTCTTCCTCCTTTTTAATGGTGCTATCTTACCATTGATTTGGTAAGAAGCCCCACCGTTGGATGTAAAGGGACAGGCGCGGATCAATTTCACAATCATCGAAAGCAACTTAGGAGACGCTTTAGCAATTTTCGTAAGGGACGAGATCATTTTAATCGAAGGCAACATCGAGGGTCATCGAGGGACTACGATCTTTTTTATCAAAGGGTCATTTCTAAAGCGTCTCATATTCGAGGGACATGATTGTATTTTCGAGGTAACGAGCGAGGTTACCCTAGAGGGGCGCGTGTGAAAAAGTGTGTTGATTTCGAGTTAATTTTTTCTTTGATTAGGTCGTCTAGCGATTGTTTTTGAATCTTACCATACACGCCTAATTACTATACAGTATATGGAAAACAGTAAATTGCAGGAATTGAAATTTTACGCTATTACAAAATATTCGGGAATGGGGGTACAATTTTTACAAATGGGGATGAATCAAATGAGATAGAAATGTCCAAATATCAAACAATACAACCAAATCGAATTTTGTGCGATTTAATTAAAGCTATGATAATCCATGAGATAAAATCAACAAAATATGAAATGTTAAGTATTTACTTGAAAAGAGAAAAGTAAAACCTATTCTAAAAATAAAAATAATTGATTAAATTAAAATCTTTATTTTTTTGTATTTTATTAATTATGTAAAATCTAAAGAAAACAAATAAACTAAATCATTGTTTTTGATGTTTTATTAAGAAAATTAAATCTAAAATAAAAATTCATTAAGAGAAGAAAATGATAAAAATTATTTACAAAAAAAAAAACTAATTCAAATTAATATAAAAAAAATACTTTATGTTTTATTAATAATTTGCATAACAAAAAAATGTAAAGAGAAAACAAATTAAAAACGCAATGGGCTTAAGATGATTTAGATGTGAGGCCCAAACCAAAATGTTGTTCTGCTGTAATACTAAAAACAAGCATAGGGGGTGGATCCAGTAAAACGAATGGGCTTAAGGGGCAGATTCAAACAAAACAAGCCCAAGTCTCTAACTCAGCTTAGTTGTTTGATTAAGGGAGGAAAATGAAATTAGGGTTCTTAGAACCCTCTCACTCACACGGAGCCGCTCTCATCCCCTTCGCCCATCTCTGTATCATCCTTGTTCATCTCTGAATTTCTCACTAACCATCCCTGTTTCGCGAGCAAAATCGCTCTTTACCTCTTTGTCTCACTATGATTCGCATCCTTGAAACCCTAAATGTTGAATTCGATCCTAAAACTAAGAGACTTGAAACTGAATCGTCCTTGACCTCCTCCCTCACTCTCTATTGCCGGAACGCCACCAATCTCGTCCTCCTAATCAAGCTCTAGTGCTTTTCTTTGAAAAAGGGTAAGGTTTTTGTTATCCTTAAAGCTTAACGATTTATTGATTTTCATCTTGTTATGTTTTCTGCTAATTAACTTTCTCTTTTAAATGCATGAAAATAAATGATTGCGGAAGATTTGGAAAGAGAGGGAAACCATACCTGTTGAAGATCTTTCTGTGAAATGGAAAGGGGACGGCGAGATTGAGGACAACGTTCCTTGGTAGCCGGAGTTGCGCGAGGGGAGGAGATGAGGATGAAGGCGTTGGTGTTTCTGGCGCTTTGGTAACTTCTTCTATTCTGTCTTTGAATGATGGGGATTAACAGTTTTCTGGATTTTGGGATTTTTGTGATTGTTTTGTTGGATGGTTAACTGGCCTGGGGTTTTGCTACTGTATTTTCTGTTTTTTTTTATGATGTTACGGGTTCTTGTTGTTTTGAGATCTTGGAGGCTTATTGTAGGTTTTCATTGTGATGAGGGTTCTGTTTGAAATTTATTAACAGTTTTGGTTATTGGAAGCTGATGGTTGTCTTGGCTTTTTTTGGTTTTGTTTTTGATGATTTTTTCTTGGACAATTGACAGGTTTTGGTTATTTTGTGGCTTACTGATGTTTTTGGATTTGATCTTTCTTCTGGTTTTTTCTGAGTTTGAGGTTTGGATACTGGTTTTTTGCCTTTGATGGTAGTTCTAGGCTTGTTACAGGTTTGGTTTGATGATGGTTGTTGCTTTATCAATTTCAAACTTGTGGTTTTGGTTTTTTGATGGCTTTAGGCTTGTTACAGGTTTGATGAGTTTTGAGATGGTTTGACAGGTTTTTGTATTTTGAGGATGGTTGCTAGTTTATTAGTTTCAGACTTGTGGTTTTGGATATTTCTCTGGTTTCTGTGAGGGTTACTGTGTTTTAGATTTGGATGCTTGGAGTTTTTTTTTTTTAGGTTTTGACATTTTGAGACTTTTGGTTTTGGAGGTTTGAGGTTTTGACAGTTTGAGACTTTTGGTTTTTGAGGTTTTAGGTTTTGACAGTTTGAGACTTGTGTATATTTTGAGTTTGGTGATTTTTTTGTATTTGATGATGGTTCAGATTTTTGACCCTCCACTGTTCTATTGCCTCCTTATCATATTCACCCTGCTTCTGTTATCTCTATTCAAAATGGTAGGAAACCAACAAATTTGAATATTTTAACATATTGTCCTTATGGCTTTTTCGTGGCAGTTTTGTTTTCTGGCACATTCTATGCAACTCGTGACAGGCAGGGCAGCAAAGCTGTGCATTCCAATAACCTAGGTGACTTCTTTCCTCTCTTCTATCTCAATAATAATAAGAAAGCAAATTGCTTTTTGCCCTTTTTTTCTAATTCTGAAAGGTTTGCATGGAAAATGGAAAATGATGACTTTATGAGCAAGCTTTGCTATTTGACTTAGCTATTTGCTTTATTTGCCATGCTGCTGCATTGCTTTAGCTTTTGGTTATGCTGTTTTCTTACTTGCTATATTGCTGCCTCGTTTTTGTTAATGTTGTTTGTTGTTTTGACAAAACTGTTTGCTTGGGTCCGTGAGGCTGCTGTTTGGACAGTTTGCTTGCATTCAGTTTGTAGCATTTCTTCTTGTTTGGACAGCTTTGTAACATTTTGTTTGCTTCAGTTTGCGCATTTTGTTTGGAGAGCTTTGTAACGTTTCTTGTTTGGACAGCTTATAGCATTTCTTCTCCTTATTTTTGTGAACCAAGAAGGATAACCTTCTTGTGATTTGCAAATAGAAAAAAGATTATGATGAAATAAAATGGCCTTCTGATTCCATTTTGCAAACCTTAATGATGAATGCCTCTTTGGAAAATTGTGTTCATGCCCAAATAATTTGTACTAACCATGTTTCTCCTTTCTTTTGTTTTCATGTGAGCATAATTGGATATGACAAAGCAAGGAAGGCAAGAGACTCTGTGGCAAGCATGGGAGTCTTTGGAGATAAGCAAAGGAACTTCAGTCAAACTTAGGCATAGATTAATTCTCCTAGGCCAATCAAACATTTGGATTTTCTTTGTAATTTAGAAAAACATTCTTGTATTGTATCAATTCATTTTCAAATACGATAAGTTGTAAAACGTAAAGTATTTAAAAGAATAAATTGTTTTGTAACAATGTATGAAATTGGAGAAGATCTTATGAAATGTTCTGGTGTCAATTGAATAACTTGAAAATCCTTTATCAACAACAACTTGTAATTTCGCATCCTAATTGATTTTTGAAATGCCCAATCAAGATATTTGAAGTAAAATGTTCCAGTCTGGTAACTTACATTCCAAGTAATCCCAATAACTCTGTAACTGCATTTCAAACGAACACGCACTGTATATTCCATTTCCTAACCAAACAAAAAATTTAAGGACGCAAATCATCTGGTCAACCTGGATCAAAATCATGATCGTCCTAAATGACAGTCTTAAACTCCATCTCTTGTCCCAAACAAACCATGCTCTGAGAACAAACACTGTCTTTTCAGTAAACTTGAAGAAGCATGAAGACCTGTGAAAACCAATTGAATTTCTGAGAACTCATTTTCTTTTGAGGATTGCAAGAAAAACCCTAATTGCTGGTTTACTGCCACAGAAGAGAATCTGTCTGGTCCATTCCTGAGCCAACTTGAATATCCAAGAAACCCTAGGGTTGTGTCTTCTATGAAAAATAGGAGGGCAAATTTTGGGGTACAACAGCTGCCCCTGTTCAATCTTCTTGAACCTGAAGAGTTAGATTGGCGAGTTTTTCCATTCGTGACTCGAAGGTAAAATATGATTGGACACTAGAGTGCCCATAAATTTTCACTCGACAAAGGTGTATTTGAGGGAATGGGCTTAAATATGCCATTCAGAGAGGTGTTAGAATCTTGTTGAAGATGGGCTTGTAGATGCCATCCAAGAATGTTTGTTGTAAATCAAAAGAATAAGCATCAGAAGGGTGCCCGTATTTGGAACGTATCTGAATTGTATCTGTACTTGAATCTGAATAAGTAACAGAATGGCTACCGTGTCTGGAGCGTATCTGAATTGTATATGTACTTGAATCTATATAAGTAACAGAATGGCTTCTGTGTCTGGAGCGTATCTGGACTGTATCTTGAAATTGAAATCTGAATGAGTAACAGAATGGCTTCTGTGTCTGGAGCGTATCTGGACTGTATCTTGAAATTGAAATCTGAATGATTAACAGAATGACTTTCGTGTCTGGAGTGTATCTGTACTGTATCTTGAAATTGAAATCTGACTGAGTGATAGAATGACTTCCGTGTCTGGAGTGTATCTGGACTGTATCTTGAAATTGAAATCTGAATGAGTAACAGAATGACTTCCGTGTCTGGAGTGTATCCGTACTGTATCTGTATCTGGAATTTGAACAAGTATAAGGATGGCATCCTTGTCTAGAGCGTATCTGAACTGTATATGTACTTGAATCTGAATAAGTATCAGAATGGCATCCTTGTTTGGAGCGTATCTGTATTGTATCTAGAATCTTTGAACATTTGTTAATGGTAGTTGTTAATCTTATCCTGTAAAGGGTAAAATGTTAGTTGAAGCACAAAGTTATGTTGCATGAAATGTATGATGCAATATATGTACTTTATCAATGTTTATGATATATGGATGTAATGTATGCGCATGTAAGCTGATTTGTTGTATTGCTGAGGAAAATAAATCCTGCTGAGGATTTCGTTGTGAGAGTAATGCCATATACTTCTTGAGGAATCTGCTTGGGGAATTTATAGAATTTTAATGACTTCTACTGGGGATTATTGACGGGAGTCTTTGTTCTGTCGAGAAGCAATAAAAACTCTGTGGGGAAAAGCTTATTCCTGTTTGGAAAAAGTTCAGGAGTTTCTGTCGTCTGCCACTCTACCGAGGAGTTACCCTAGGTTAGGGAGAAACAGAAGTTAACTATTATCTGGTTGATTTTCAGGCTTCAATACAAATTGCTGGGGAATTTGGAGAAATTGGATAATTTCCAATGTGGGTTGATAGTTTGGAGTTTCGGCTCCGCCGGGGATTGGTAGTTGGTAGTCTGAGCTCCGCTGGGGATCTGTAGTTCAAAGTTTTGGCTCCGCTGGGGATCTTAATGACGTGCTATAGGGATTGCTCATGAAATAGCCTAAAGACGTTTTCCAAATCTTTCCATCTGTCAGTAATTGTTCTTTTTCATCCTGTTTATTTATAAACAGTAATTATATTCAAATGCATATATTCATTAATGAATCATTGGACGTTTTTGAAAATAAAAACACAAGTGTAAAGAAAAAGGCAAATAGTTTTCTGTACTTTGAAAGAGATATCTTTGTATTTACTTTGAATAAGTATTTTGTACAAAGGAGACAGACATCCTAGTAAGAGGATGGTGTCATAAATAAGAAAAAATTTACAAAGAAAGATAGCTATGTGTAATAATCCCATGGGGTTCCTATTCTGCTATAGCCTCCGTATCTCCGAATATCTTGTCCATTTGTTGCTTCGTCTGAAGATGATTGAATTGATCAGAAGCTCCGAGTTTGTCCGTGAAGAGATTTTCCTTAAAGTGATCCGAGGAGACTTAGTCATACGCTTTAATTCCCTAAATTTTACCTGGACCACCCTTTCGGGTTTTCAGTCCACCGGGAAACCCTTTTTTGCCCAAGTCGCCCTTCCAGGTTTTCAACTTGCCGGGTGTACAGATTTTTCTATTTTATCCCTAATTTTTGCCCGAACCTTTTGGTTCTCCGGGATGCCCTTGTTTTGCCTAGGTGTGTTAACCTAGCGGGTCTCTCATGCGTAGTATTTTTTGACTATGTCTGCGTTCGCAGGGTGTGGCAGGTCGTCACCGTCCATGGTGGTTAAGATCATTGCCCCACCAGAAAAGATGTTCTTGATTACAAATGGTCCTTCATAAGTAGGAGTCCATTTGCCCCTGGGATCACTTTGTGGCAAGATGATGCGCTTGATCACAAGATCTCCAACTTGATACACTTGGCGTCTGACTTTCTTGTTGAAAGCCTTGATCATCCGCTTTTGATACGTCTGACCATGACAAACAGCAGTAAGTCTCTTCTCGTCAATTAAGTTCAACTGATCAAGTCGGGTTTGGATCCAATCGTCTTCACTCAAACCTGCATCCTTCATGATTCTTAAAGAGGGGATCTGGACCTCAATAGGTAAAACAGCCTCCATGCCATAAACTAAAGAATAGGGTGTTGCCCCAGTTGAAGTACGAGCCGTGGTATGGTACCCGTGGAGAGCAAACGGTAGCATCTCATGCCAGTCCTTCTAGGTGACTGTCATTTTTTGTATGATCTTTTTGATGTTTTTATTAGCAGCTTCGACTGCACCATTCATCTTTGGTCGATAGGGGGATCAATTGTGATGTTGAACCTTGAACTGCTCGCACAAGGAGGTGATCATAGTATTGTTAAGGTTTGTACCATTATCAGTGATGATCCTTTCCAGGATACCATACCGGCAAATGAGATTCTGCTTGATGAAGCGGGCAACAACATTCTTAGTAACATATGCAAAAGAAGCTGCTTCGACCCACTTTGTGAAATAATCAATGGCCACCAGAATGAAGCGGTGTCTATTGGATGTTGTAGGCTTGATCTCCCCAATCATATTGATTCCCCACATAGCGAAGGGCCAAGGAGTTGTTAAGACATTTAGATAAATGGGAGGCACGTGCACCTTGTCTGCATAGATTTGACACTTATGACAGGTCTGGGAGTATTGATAGCAGTATGCTTCCATGGTAGACTAATAGTAGCCTGTCTGTAGAATTTTCTTTGCCATCATATGCCCTCTAGAGTGAGTGCTAAAGGTACCTTCGTGCAATTCAGCCATAATCCTTTCAGCCTCAGCCTTGTCCACACAACGGAGCAGAATAGAATCATGATTGCGTTTGTACATGATGTCATTACTTAGGAAGAACTTAGCCGAGAATCTCCTTAAGAACTTTTTGTCATTGACTGAAGCTCCTTCTGGATATTCTTGAGCCTCGAGATACCTTTTGACTTCATGAAACCAAGGCTTGTCCACTACTTCTTCGGTATTAATCTCGTGACAGTGCGCTGGTTCATCCATCCGTTCAATGGTGATCTGGGGAGCCTCGTTATCCCAATACAGTTTAAACATGGATGAAATTGTAGCTAGAGCATCTGCTAACTGATTCTCTTCTCGCGGGGAATGCTCGAAGGTAATCTGCTCGAAATGTGGTAACAATGTCAAGACATGTTCTTTATAAGGGATGAGGTTTGGATGCTTAGCATCCCATTCTCCTTTGATCTGACTGATGACCAAAGCTGAATCCCTAAACACAACTAAAGATTTGATTCCCAAGTTTATGGCAGCCTTTAGTCCAAAGATGCACGCTTCATACTCTGCCATGTTGTTCGTACAGTTGAAGCAAAGTCTGGCGGTGAAAGGAGTATGGCATCCTTCCGGAGATATAAGTACAGCACCGATACCGTTACCAAGCGCGTTGGATGCCCCATCAAAGTACAGGGTCCATCGGGATCCTTGTATAGGTCCGTCATATGGTCTGAAATCTCCAACATTGTCCCTGGTCATGATGTCTTCGTCAGGGAAGTCAAACTTCATGGATTGATAATCTTCTACATCTTGATGGGCCAGATGATTATCTAGCACACTACCCTTTATAGCTTTTTGGGTCGTGTACTGTATGTCATATTCCGTTAGGATCATCTGCCATCTAGTTATCCTTCCAGATAAAGCAGACTTTTCGAAGATGTATTTGATCGGATCCATCTTAGATATCAACAAAGTGGTATGAGTCAACATGTACTGCCTTAGCCGGCGAGCAGCCCATACCAAAGCGCAACAAGTTTTCTCGAGCAGTGAATATCTGGTTTCACAATCGGTAAACTTTTTTCCAAGGTAATAAATGGCGTGCTCTTTTCGACCAGACTCGTCATGCTGCCCCAGTATGCACCCTATTGAATTCTCTAAGACGATCAAATACATGATTAGCGATCTTCCCTCGACGGGTGGCATCAAGACAGGAGGCTCTAGCAAATACTCCTTGATTTTATCGAAAGTAGACTGACAATCGTCGTTCCATCTAACTACCTGATCTTTCTTCAACAGCTTGAAGATTGGTTCACAAGTAGATGTTAGGTGAGAAATGAACCTAGCAATGTAGTTTAGGCGTCCCAAAAAACCTCTGACCTCCTTCTCAGTGCGAGGAGCATGCATTTCTTGTATAGCTTTGACTTTGACAGGATCAACCTCGATACCTTTGTTGCTGACAATGAAACCTAAGAGCTTACTGGACCGGACTCCAAATGTGCAATTGTTTGGATTCAATCTTAGCTTGTACACCTTCAATCTGACAAACAGCTTTTGCAAGTGATCAAGGTGTTCTTCTTTAGTTTGTGATCGGGCTATCATGTCATATACGTAGACCTCTATCTCATGATGTATCATATCATGAAACAAAGCTACCATGGCGTATTGATAGGTTTCCCCGGCATTCTTCAGTCCGAATGGCATCACTTTGTAGCAGAACATACCCCACTGTGTGACAAAAGTAGTTTTCTCCATGTCCTCAGGTGCCATTTTGATCTGGTTATAGCCTGAGAATCCGTCCATGAAAGAAAATACTTTGTGTTGAGCTGTGTTGTCAACCAGGATGTCAATGTGTGGAAGTTGAAAATCATCTTTAGGGCTGGCCCTGTTTAAATCTCTATAATCCACACACATTCTCACTTTGTCGTTCTTTTTAGGCACGGGAACAATTTTGGCCACCCATTGAGGATAGGAAGTAACAGCCAGGAATCCAGCATTGAACTGCTTCATAAATTCTGCTTTGATCTTCTCTGACATGTCAGGTCTCATGCGGCGGACCTTTTGTTTCACTGGTGGACAGTCTTCTCTTGTGGGCAGACGATGTACCACAATGTCTGTATCGAGTCCCGGCATGTCTTCGTATGACCAGGCAAAGATCTCAACATAATCATGCAACAGCTGAATTAGGCGCTCCTTGACACTCGGCTCTAGATTGGCACCCACTCTGATTTCCTTTCTGTCTTCCTCAGTACCCAAGTTGATTGTATCCAACAGCTCTTCATGAGGCAGAATAGCCATTTCCTCTTGTTGTAGAAGTCTAGCCAATTCCTCTGGCACCTCACAATCTTCCTCATCTTCGTATTCGACTTGGTAGATCAGATCTTCAGAGTCACTGAAGGCTATAGCAGTATCGTTACCCATGGGATCCGGAATGGAAGGGTACCTGCATTTGTGAGTGTGGGTGTGTGTAAGGGTATAGCCATCTTAAAACAATAAAATGTAAAAGAAAGAAAATGAGCACAAATGGTTTATATATGAAAAAGCATCCATGATTCATTGAATGACATATGAAAATGAAATAAAAACCCTTACAAATGGATCGATGTGCCTCGGGTAAGACACAAGGTTGAAAATGTACAAATTGTTTGTGAATTATTACAGTCCAACCGAAATGTAAGAGGTAAATTATTGCGATATGAAAGTTATCGGGATGAAGTCTTTGGCTTCCCAGTTGCACAGTCCTCCGCTGACAGTAGGAAATATCCAGTCTTCCAAGCTGCCCTCTTCTTCACTGTCCTCTAGTGCATTAACCCCTTGGTGACTGATCTTCACAGGTGGCCCTCAGGCACGGGTGCGGTGCACGGCCTTCTGAGCAGTTGAGGTGAACCCCAAGCCGAACTTGTCTGATTTGTAGGGAATGTCTGGTAGTTGTCCCCAGATGGTGGATCCGCCTTCTTCCACTGTTGCCTTTGCATCCTTGAGAGAGGACATCCGAGGTGGAGGTCTTGTGATCACAGGAGTTGAGGATACCGCCTTGGTCGCCGCTATTTCTGGGGAGACTTCTTCAAAATGTTAGAAAGGGGTTTCAATGAATTCGCCATCCAATTCCACATATCGGAATGAATTCAGATGACTAATCATGTACTCCTCTTCCCCATGGACAGTTATGATCTTCCCTTGGATAGGGTACTTCAACATCTGATGCAAGGTGGAGGTGATAGCACCGGTATTGTGGATCCAGGGGCGTCCCAACAGACAGAAATAAGAAGGACGAATGTCCATCACGTAGAATGTCGAGTTGAAAACCTGAGTTCCCACCTTGATTGGGATGTCCACCTCCCCGTGGACCATCCGCTTAGAGCCGTCAAATGCTCTCACAATTATGTTGTTGGGTTTTAAAGTCATCCCATCACAATCCAATTTATCAAGGGCTTTCTTCGGAAAGACATTTAAAGACGATCTAGTATCAACCAAGACATGGGCTAGGGTCGTCCCCCTACACTCCACCGAGACATGTAGTGTGTCGTTGTGTTTTCTCCCTTTGGAGGTTAAGTCAACATTGGAGAAACCCAGGCCATTGTCAACTGTCAAACTGGCCACACACTCTTGGAATTGATCCACGGACGTCTCTTGCGGTACATGAGCCATCTTCAGAAATTTTACCAAAGCTTTAGCATGCGCCTTAGAGCACAGCAGCAATGCTAACATAGAGATTTTGGAGGGGGTTTGCCCAGTTGTTCTACCACATCATAATCACTCTTTTTAATGATCCTCGGGATTTCTTCCATCTCCTTCTTGGATGTCTCAGGAATAACTAGTGATTGAGCCTTCGTTAGGACAGGCTCCTCTTGAACGTTCTTTCCTTTATTCTCAGCAGTAGAAGTAGGGATAGGAATTGTACTGTCTTTGTCGGTGGGTACTCTTGTAGGTACAATTATTGGTGTAGAGGTAATCTTCGGAATGGCCACGGGTCCAAAGACTGCTGTTGGAGGAGCAATCTCTGGAGAGAAGATTCTCCTACTACGGGTAACCTTGCTTGTTCCGGTAATGTTACTGATGTCGGAATTGTCCTCTTCAGAGCTTTCTTCTTCAGCAGTCGATTCAATCTGTTTAATACCATGGTAGTAGATTTCTCCACCATAGTTCCATGGTACTGTCTTATCTGATTTGTATGGGGTTGGCCCAGGCATTGTTATCTTCAATGAGTAGTCACTGGAGCAGATGTAATCCTAACGGGTTTTTTAGGAACCCTGGAAGGATTGGCGTATATGGTTATTATTGAAACTTCTGGAACTGGAATGGGTGAAACAAGAGCTTTCTCAAACAAAATTTCCTGATTATCAATCAGTTTTTGGATACCTTTCTTCAATAGAGGGCAGTCAAATGATGAGGATAGGCAAATACGGCAATCTTTGTCACAACCTGGGAACACCCCAGCCTTTAACAAATTCAACTTGATGGTCGAGAGCGGAGTTAGCAATTCATCCACGGTGTCAACAAATAAGTCTTCCTCAACAGCACTGGCATTGTGTCCATGCCTAGGCATCGGAGCGGAGATAACATTCGGTTTCTCAGGCGCTTCAAATTCAACTTCCTTCGCGTCTATCAGATCTTGAATTTTATTCTTCAGAGCCCAACAGTTGTTGGTGTCGTGCCCTAGACTTTCAGAATGGTACGCGCATATGGCGTTGGGATGGTAGTGTGGAGACGTAGTATTAGGATTCTTTGGGGCTTCTTTTAGCATGTCCAGATTCAACTTCAGAAGATGTGGTAGGACTTGAGTTGGAGTCATGTTAATCTTGGTGAATTGTCGAACTGGCCTTTCCACCCTTTGCTGAGTATTTCTTGGCTGGTTATTTCTTGGCTGATCGTTTCCTGGCTGGTCTGATGCAGGCTTTTGAATCATAACGGCCCCCACCGTTGGTCGGCGCTCAGTCCTTCCTTGATTTCTCTGTGAATAGACAGTAGACACTTCCTTCTTCCCAACAAAAGGTTTCTTTACCAAACTTGAGGATGCATCTCTTTGAATTTTGCCTCTTTTTATACCGGCTTCGACCCGCTCACCAGTCATGATTAATTCGGTAAACCCAGATGAAGAATTCCCAATAAGGTGATTGAAAAATGGTCCTAACAAGGTTCCAAGGAACATATCCACTAATTCTTTGTCGGATAGAGGGGGCTGGACTCTGCCTGTGAGATCCCTCCATTTTTGAGCATAAGTTTTGAAACCCTCATGTGTTCCCATAGACATACTATGTAACTGTGTCCTAGTCGGAGCCAAATCAGCATTGTACAGATACTGTTTGTAGAAAACGGCAACCAACTCTTCCCAATTACGGACATTGGACCCCTCTAATTGGTAGAACCAATCCAACTAAGTCCCCGATAAGCTTTCCTGGAAGAAATGCACCCACAGATTTTTGTCAG
The DNA here is from genome assembly GCA_948472305.1 of Vicia faba. Taxonomy (NCBI): domain Eukaryota; kingdom Viridiplantae; phylum Streptophyta; class Magnoliopsida; order Fabales; family Fabaceae; genus Vicia; species Vicia faba. Next base: position 1,001,315,756 of record OX451737.1, on the reverse strand, counting down.
CCGTGTGGGGCTGAATCTTTCTCACATATGACCTCAGATGTAGCTTTGTGCAAGAGATACCATCATACTTAGCGAAGGTTGGGACCTTGAATTTATGTGGGATGACAACCCCTAAGATGAGTCCTAATTCTTCAAAGTCCAAACCGGCTACTCTCTGAATTTCAATGGCGTTCAAACGATCCTCTAGTTGTTTGTATTTATCATCAACAGGGGGATATTGTTCCTCAGAGTAATCAGGCTCTTCCTCTCTTTCGGATGCTGGGTCATTGTTCACTTCTTGGGTTTGATTATCTCCCTCGTCTGATGATGTTGCAAAGTCTAAGGTTCGTCTGGTCTGTCCTTTAAACCTTCTTCCCATAATCATAACCCCGGTTGGTTTCTTCGTCTTTTTCTTCTTCTCTTTGGTTAGCAGAGTCTTCAACTCCTCTTGCCCTTTTGTCAGAGCCATGAGCATTTGTTGAAACTGGGCATTCTACGCCTGAAGATCTTTCACAGTCTGTTTAACATCCATCTCACTGAAATAAACAGTAGGAGGATAAGGCGGCCTGTTATGAGAAACCTGTATGATGTTATGATGAATGAAGATGCAATATGCAAATGATTTCAAGGAAATTTAGAAGATTTAAATTTGTCAAAACCAAAAAGAACACACGTCATATTAAATAAAGCCGAGTTCGAATACGTCATGCCTCCTCGGGCTTACAAAGAAAGAAACAAAATACAGCCAAAACTCCTAAGACAAAAAGACCGAACGCATCCTTTTTGGAGAAATGTAGGTATTCAGATTCTTCTCTTCATGAAGCAGTTTGGTGAGCTCCAGAACCTTCTTCTCACTGGCGTAGTACTGGGTTTCAAAGGTGTCTCGTTCTTCCTTCAACTAAATCCAGGCTTTCTGCAGGTCTTCGAGAGAGGTAGGCATGTCAGGATGAAGAACGGTGTACGGGACGTCTCCTTCAATAACAGGCTCAATGATGACAGGAAGGATGGAAGGGTAAGGCATCAAGAGACTCTGGGCACGAGCCCGTACCCAGTTAAGGTAAGGCTCGAGAGGGATAGAGTTTTTATGGCCCAAAGTTCTACTGTCCACTTTGTTTACCATTCCCCAAGCACGTGCAAACCTCTGGCGATAACCTTGGTCTTCTTTGTCGTAGTCGAACACCAGACCCCGGATGAGCATCTCATGAGGGACGTCTCTTCGGGCATACCCAAATTGCCGAAGAGCTAAACACGGGTTGTAGGTGATACCTCCCCTAATACCTAGCAGAGGTACATTAGGGAAATCCCCACATCGGTCAATGATAGAGATATCTTCCAAAGATCTTGAGCACCAACGGATATCAGAGTGAGTGAGAGACATCATCCTTTGAGACCAAGTCAATCTTTGCTCGTTCTTCAATGCTGACTGAGGCAGGTGTGAAGTGAACCACTTAGCGAGTAGGGGGATACAACACAGAAGGGTACCTCTTTTCTTCATGGTACGAGTATGAAGGCAATGCAAGATGTCTCCTAGCAAGGTGGGTATAGGATTGCGAGAGAGAAAGACTTTGATGGCATTAACGTCTATGAATTGGTCTGAATTAGGAAACAGAACCAAACCATAAATGAGGAGACCCAGCACGTCTTCGAAAGCTTGGAAATCCATGTCATCCCAGAATGAACGAGCTTTTTCTAATAGAAACTTAGCTAAAAAACCTTTAACCCCACTTCTTGTCTCCCAATTAGCTATGACGTTGGCCCTCTTCACATGTAAAGCTTCGGCGATGACTTCAGGTTTTGGAATCCCTTCTAGACCGGTGAACGGTATCTGATTAAGCACGGGCACCCCTAAGAGTAGAGAGAACTCTTCCAATGTTGGTACCAACTGATAGTCTGAAAAAGTGAAACAATGATGTACGGGATCAAAGAATTGGAATAGTACACACATCATCTCTTCTTGGAAGTTGGATGTAGCCAAACTGAGGAGTCGACCATACTTCATGGTAAAAGGAGAATTCCCAGGAACTCTTGAGGCTAGCTCTTGAAGTTGAGGATGTGCTTTTACAAAGCTGATTCGGATGGTGTTTCTTCGGAGAGAATTCATATACTACAAAACAAAAACAAAGATAAATTTCTAAATCCTTGAAATGGTTAGTGAGCATGCATATGATGTTGATGATTTTTATGATGTTTATGTACAAGCAAACATATACACACAACAAACAGATCCCTATGTTTTAGGCTTGCATGTGTTTGTAGGTAAGTACCCTCTTGAAGTTTTAGTTGGCTATACCTGTCCTAGAAATAATGATCGGGTTCTAGAGGATATCAATATCACCGACCTTTCTTTTAGGCATTTTCTCAGCTTAATCAATCTTTTCTTGCGGCCGAGATATCTCAAAAGTCTAGCCTCAATGAGTGTAGTATCGAGTGTCAACCAATTTTCAGCTTTACACCGAAACCGGCTACCTCACTACGTCCTAATGGCCAAGTGTGTTCAATTAGGGTTCTAAGGTTAATTAGTGCTTCGCGACGCCACTCAGCGGCCCCGTATTCTCCTCGATTCACCACGAGGGATACTGGTACCCACAAATGCGTCACACTAACATAGCCATTGTCTCAACCATATCGGTCTACACCGTACAGTCTCCACAATCTATTGCTATTTACCTAAAAAGGTGCCCCAAATCCGGGTGGAGGATCAAAGTAAGCCCAATGCAAAGAACCGAATATAAAGCACACAAATCAAATAATGAAAGCGAGTAAAAGTGATATATCCCTAAGGTAACCCCACCTTTTTATAATCCCCAGCAGAGTCGCCAGTTCTGTGATACGGTGGGAGAACTGACTTGATGTTTGGCATTTCGATAGCACTTGTGCGGTTAGCAAGAGTCGCCACCGACTTCTCTTTTATCCAAAAGGAAAGGTTAAAAAGCACAGGAAAGACCTTTCGATATTTTCTCGGGTTCGGGGGGTAGATTATGAAAAGGGAAGGTATTAGCACCCTTTTCATCCATGGTTTTCCATGGGCTCTTAGTTACTCGTTTAGATCACTTGCTTTCATTTGATAGTGTGCTTGTGGTGTGGGCTTTGAAAGTATTTTGAAAAATCTCTTTGTAATGGTTCTCGTCTCTATAAGAACGTATACAAAGTTTTGTTTCAAAAAGTGGTTCAAAGATGTGTTTGTGAATCGTGTTTCGGAAAGTGTTTTAAAAAGATGTTTTGCAATGGTTCTCGTCTCTATAAGAACGTATACAAAATGTTTTGTCTCTTTGAAAATGTTTTGAAATGAAAGTGTAGGTGTGAAAAGTTTTTATCGTGAGCAAGCGAGTAACTAAGAGCAAATCTATCTACTCGAAAGGTTTTAAATTATTCTTTTCTTCCTCCTTTTTAATGGTACTATCTTGCCATTGATTTGGTAAGAAGCCCCATCATTGGATGTGAAGGGACAGGCGCGAGTCAATTTCACAATCATCGAAAGCAACTTAGGAGACGCTTTAGCAATTTTCATAAGGGACGAGGTCGTTTTAATCGAAGGTAACATTGAGGGTCATCGAGGGACTATGATCTTTTTTATCGAAGGGTCATTGCTAAAGCGTCTCATATTTGAGGGACATGATTGTATTTCCGAGGCAACGAGCGAGGTTACCCTAGAGGTGCGCGTGTGAAAAAGTGTGTTGGTTTCGAGTTAATTTATTCTTTGATTAGGTCGTCTAGCGATTGTTTTTGAATCTTGCCATACACGTCTAATTACTATACAGTATATGGAAAACAGTAAATTGCGGGAATTGAAATTCTACGCTATTACAAAATATTCGGGAATGGGGGTACATTTTTTTCAAATGGGGATGAATCAAATGAGATAGAAATGTCTGAATATCAAACAATACAACCAAATCGAATTTTGTGCGATTTAATTAAAGCTATGATAATCCATGAGATAAAATCAACAAAATATGAAATGTTAAGTATTTACTTAAAAAGAGAAAAGTAAAACCTATTCTAAAAATAAAAATAATTAATTAAATTAAAATCTTTATTTTTTTGTATTTTATTAATTATGTAAAATCGAAAGAAAACAAATAAACTAAATTATTATTTTTGATGTTTTATTAAGAAAATTAAATCTAAAATAAAAATTCATTAAGAGAAGAAAATGATAAAAATTATTTACAAAAAAAAAACTAATTCAAATTAATATAAAAAAATATTTTACGTTTTATTAATAATTTGCATAACAAAAAATGTAAAGAGAAAACAAATTAAAAACGCAATGGGCTTAAGATGATTTAGATGTGAGGCCCAAACCAAAATGTTGTCCTGCTGTAATACTAAAAACAAGCATAGGGGGTGGATCCAGTAAAACGAATGGGCTTAAGGGGCAGATTCAAACAAAACAAGCCCAAGTCTCTAACTCAGCTTAGTTGTTTGATTAAGGGAGGAAAATGAAATTAGGGTTCTTAGAACCCTCTCACTCACACGGAGCCGCTCTCATCCTCTTCGCCCATCTCTGTATCATCCTTGTTCATCTCTGAATTTCTCACTAATCATCCCTGTTTCGCGATCAAAATCGCTCTTTACCTCTTTGTCTCACTATGATTCGCATCCTTGAAACCCTAAATGTTGAATTCGGTCCTAAAACTAAGAGACTCGAAACTGAATCGTCCTTGACCTCCTCCCTCACTCTCTGTTGCCGGAATGCCACCAATCTCGTCCTCCTAATCAAGCTCTAGTGATTTTCTTTGAAAAAGGGTAAGGTTTTTGTTATCCTTAAAGCTTAATGATTTATTGATTTTCATCTTGTTATGTTTTCTGCTAATTAACATGCTCTTTTAAATGCATGAGAATACATGATTGTGGAAGATTTGGAAAGAGAGGGAAACCATACCCGTTGAAGATCTTTCTGTGAAATGGAAAGGGGACGGCTAGATTGAAGACGGCGTTCCTTGGTGGCCGGAGTTGCGCGAGGGGAGGAGATGAGGATGAAGGTGTTGGTGTTTCTGACGCTTTGGTAACTTCTTCTATTCTGTCTTTGAATGATGGTGATTAACAGTTTTCTGGATTTTGGGATTTTTGTGATTGTTTTGTTGAATGGTTAACTGGCCTGGGATTTTGCTACTGTATTTTCTGTTTTTTTATGATGTTACAGGTTCTTGTTGTTTTGAGATCTTGGAGGCTTATTGCAGGTTTTCGTTGTGATGAGGGTTCTGTTTGAAATTTATTAACAGTTTTGGTTATTGGAAGATGATGGTTGTCTTGGCTTTTTTTGGTTTTGTGTTTGATGATTTTTTCTTAGACAGTTGACAGGTTTTGGTTATTTTGTGGCTTACTGATGTTTTTGGATTTGATCTTTCTTCTGGTTTTTTCTGAGTTTGAGGTTTGGATACTGGTTTTTTGCCTTTGATGGTAGTTCTAGGCTTGTTACAGGTTTGGTTTGATAATGGTTGTTGCTTTATCAGTTTCAAACTTATGGTTTTGGTTTTTTGATGGCTTTAGGCTTGTTACAGGTTTGATGAGTTTTGAGATGGTTTGACAGGTTTTTGTATTTTGAGGACGGATGCTGGTTTATTAGTTTCAGACTTGTGGTTTTGGATGTTTCTCTGGTTTCTGTGAGGGTTACTGTGTTTTAGATTTGGATGCTTGGAGTTTTTTTTTTTAGGTTTTGACAGTTTGAGACTTTTGGTTTTGGAGGTTTGAGGTTTTGACAGTTTGAGACTTTTGGTTTTTGAGGTTTGAGGTTTTGACAGTTTGAGACTTTTGGTTTTTGAGGTTTTAGGTTTTGACAGTTTGAGACTTGTGTATATTTTGAGTTTGGTGATTTTTTTGTATTTGATGATGGTTCAGATTTTTGACCCTCCACTGTTCTATTGCCTCCTTCTTATTATATTCACCCTGCTTTTGTTATCTCTATTCAAAATGGTGGGAAACCAACAAATTTGAATATTTTAACATATTGTCCTTATGGCTTTTTTGTGGCAGTTTTGTTTTTTAGCACATTCTATGCAACTTGTGACAAGCATGGCAGCAAAGTTGTGCATTCCAATAACCTATGTGACTTCTTTCCTCTCTTCTCTCTCAATGATAATAAGAAAGAAAATTGCTTTTTGCACTTTTTTTTTCTAATTCTGAAAGGTTTGCATGGAAAATGGAAAATGATGACTTTATGAGCAAGCTTTGCTATTTGACTTAGCTATTTGCTTTATTTGCCATGCTGCTGCACTGCTTTAGCTTTTAGTTGATGTTGTTTGCTTACTTGCTATATTGTTGCCTCATTTTTGTTGATGCTGTTTGTTGTTTTGACAAAACTGTTTGCTTGGGTCCGTGAGGCTGCTGTTTGGACAGTTTGCTTGCATTCAGTTTGTAGCATTTCTTCTTGTTTGGACAGCTTTGTAACATTCTGTTTGCTTCAATTTGTGCATTTTGTTTGGACAGCTTTGTAACATTTCTTGTTTGGACAGCTTATAGCATTTCTTTTCCTTCTTTTTGTGAACCAAGAAGGATAACCTTCTTGTGATTTGTAAATAGAAAACAGATTGTGATGAAATAAAATGGCCTTCTGATTCTATTTTGCAAACCTTAATGATGAATGCTTCTTTGGAAAATTTTGTTCATGCCCAAATAATTTGTACTAACCATGTTTCTCCTTTCTTTTGTTTTCATGTGAGCATAATTGGATATGATTGTTGGCTCCTAAATTCGACACCCACGTTCTAGTATCATATAGATCAGTAATTATGAGTTAGAGGAGTTTCCTACACAAGAAGGCTTTGATCAGCTGATCACATCGAAGGCTTATCAAAGAATGACAAGATACTTAGAGAAATTTCGCTAAGTTGGAATCATGTTGTTTTCAACGTAGAAGGAGCAACCTTTCGACCAAGGTCCCTGATGCCCAAGATCGAACGGTTTGAATTTGGAACTGTTGGATGGAAAATGGTTCCCAGCAGTTACGAAGCGCAACGTGGCGTGGAAGTAGGCGTCGAGGGTTGTGAACGTGCCATGTGGTGTCACCTCGAAGCGATGTAACTGCCCAGCAGTTACTTAGGATTTTTAGTATAAATACTAAGTGTTCACATAGTTGTTGGTGTGTTCATCATTGTATACATGTCACTCATTTAGATTCAAGTACCCAGCGTGAGAGAAAGAATCATTGAGAATGTATGTGTGAAACACCATTTACCTTAATCGAAATCTTTTACATTCAAGCAATTTATCGCTTTCACTTATTTATCTCAGTCGAAGTCATTTATTTAACAAGCCTTTAATGCTTTTATTTACTTTATCAAGCTTTTCTCCATGCAATTTACTTAAAGTGTCTCTACCTTACTTGCGTTAATCACCATTCGGATTAGTCGAAACTCTCTATTTTAAAGCATTTAAACTCTCTAAAATCAGCCATGTCTTAGGATCAATCTGATCGATCCTGCAAGTCACCAAATAAGTTACCTTTTGGAAGATCAGCGGTTGTTTACCATTTTTCACGGGAAACAAATTGGCACACCTGGTGGGATCTTGTGTTGATTTTACGAGTTTAATCGTTTTTTATAAAATATACTCCTTTTTCGAGAGTATTGCATGTTATTGAGAAGTGGTAGAATATACACCAACGAAACCAATACTAGGAGAAGAAGTAGACAAATGGCGAATCCGCCAAACAATGGAGAAAACCCACAAACAAACGTGGGAGCGACGGTTATCCCAACCGTAAGCGAAGTGGTAACCGCTGGTTCAACGCCAGCAGTAACGGTTACACAAACAGGGCCAATACCTTCATTTACAGGCCCCAGAATGCCTTTGGGAACTCCCCCACCAAGGGGAAACCAAGGAACCAGACCATATGTTCCCCCAGGTTTTTCGACAGTCTGGTTAAATTGAGAACGACCCTACGGCATGCCAACTTCTGAATTGACTAGCCTGACGAACATTACGTCCACCTTTTCAGAACCTTTAGTGAGCGCCTCTTCGCCACTCCAAAGCTCTGGAGTTGGTATGGAGAACATGGGTAGGAACCAACTCTTAGGAAGAAAGTCCCACGTAATGCCTGGCCTTACGAATGCCTCGACAGCAGTCTTGAGGCAACAAATGGACGAAAGCAACAATGACATGGTTCAAATGTTGGCGCAAACTTTAAGTACAGTGCTAAATCCTCTAATACAGAATACCACCCAGTCGAATCAGCAAATGACAGCGCAAATGTCGCGTCTGGATGACTTTTTTGGGGTACCCCAACCCATTCGACAGCCCCAAAGGGCACAGATAAGGGGAAACCAAGGCATACTTCTAGAGGAAGAAACCACTATTAACCAAGTCCAGCAGCCTGTCAAAGAGAACCTTAGGGTACAAATGGAACAACCCGGGGTCGAAGAGCCGAGAGTCGTAGCCCCGGAAATAAGGATGGTTAATAGAAACCAAAACGCTGAAGAAGTAGTTCAGCAAATCCAATACCAGAATGTTGGTTTGGAGAATAACTTGACAGCCATGATTGAAAGAATCATGATGCAAAACGGGATGAATACGGGCTTTCGTAGGCCCAACTTTACATCCCCGCTATCGGAATATGTGTTACAAACGGACTTGCCTCCTATATGTAAAGTCCCTAAGTTCACTAAGTTTTCAGGGGACACGACAGAATCCACTGTCGAACATGTGGCAAGATATTTAATCGAAGCAGGAGAAATCTCAAACAATGAGAACCTAAGGATTAAGTATTTCCCAAGTTCCCTAACAAAGAATGCGTTTACTTGGTTCATAACTCTCACCCCCAATTCGATCCACCATTGGACCCAGTTGGAGAGATTGTTCCATGAGCAATTCTACATGGGACAAACCAAGATAAGCTTGAAAGAGTTGGCTAGTGTAAAGAGGAGATTCACTGAGCCTATAGACGAATACCTAAATAGGTTTAGATTGCTCAAGGCAAGATGCTTTACGCAAGTGCCAGAGCACGAGTTAATCGAAATAGCCGCTGGAGGTCTAGATTACTCCATTAGGAAGAAATTAGACACTCAGTACCTGAGGGACATGGCCCAATTGGTCGATAGGGTTCGACAGGTAGAACGCCTTAAAGCTGAAAAAGCTAGGGCGACGAAAACTCATAAAAGAGAAAAGATAGCATATGTCGAAATGGACGATGAAGATCCAGAAACATTCGACGAACTTATAGCCGTCGAGGAGAGTGGGGTCGATTTAGCTGAGTTAAAACGAGGGCCACCATACTCTTGCAAATTACTAGTCCCCTCAAATGGAAAAAAAAAACCACTGAGTCTGAAAAGGCCAATGATAGGTTCCCTAAAAAGACTTACAATTTCGATATTACGAAATGTGATGAAATTTTTGATTTACTTGTAAAAGATGGCCAAATGATAATACCCCCAGGGGTAAAAGTGCCTCCTCTTGATCAAAGAAAGAAAAGAGGCTGTTGTAAATATCATAACTTTCTGGTCCATAAAACATCTCAATGTTTTCTTTTCAGGGATCTCGTGCAAAATGCTATCAAAGAAGGGAGGAAGAAGTTCGCTGACAAGGCCCCCGTGAATGTGGATTCGAGCCCTTTGCAGGCGGAAGCCCACTATGCTGAACCCTCATGGGTAAATGTGATCGAAGCTTCCAGGAGTCAGGTGAAAAGGCAAGGGATAACTATGGTCGAAGTCACCAAATATCATATCAATATGCCAATATTTGGCAGTTTTCTGGGAACCTTTCCAGAAAAACAATCGAAGCAGTCCAAAAGGCCGCTGAGGGCCCAAAACTGGAAACAGGTGGAGTCTCAAAATGTGGAACTAAACCCACTTCCTACTTGGCTGCGGTGCAAGGCCAAACAAAATACCTAGAGGCCAAATGAAGCAAATGACTCTTGCTACTAAAGATAACATGAATGTCAACATGGTCGAAATCTATGAATCAAAAGTTTCAGAGGAAGCCATCAGGAAAGAGCAAGCAAACAGAACAGTGTTCCCCCAAGAGAACGAAAATCTGGCAGAATTCTTGCAACGATGCCAGAAGAAAAAATCAGAAGTAATGTTGTGTCCTCGATGCAGCTCTATTTTTGACAAGAAAGCTGCTGAACACATCGAAGGTGTGAGAGCAGCAAACAAAAAATGGAGCAGAAATGCCCAAACAAGTGCAGGCTCTGATGTTCGACACGATCCTAGAAGAACCTATCAAAAGGGTTCAAGTCAGGAAAAGAGGCCACTAACTTTCAGGCCTCCAACCAATGTGCCAGTCGATACATGGCTCAAAACATCGAGTCGAAAGAGACCCAACAAAGAAAGGTGGCATTCCTTTGAAGTGCCAAGAGGTTCATCTTTGACACTCAAGAAAGAACCTCATGTAGGTGCCACTAAAGTTGCTCAAGTATCGAGTAACTACAAGGGAAAGAACCCAATGTCTCGATCCTAGTGGAGAAGGTACCAAAGGCGGCACAAGGCTGAGAGAGGGGCTGCCAACGAACCAAAACCAAAGTCGAGCTCAAATGTCCCCCAGCGAAAGCAAAGAAAGCCTTTGGAGTGGGAACCAGTGGTCAATAGATTGGTATGGCCTGATCAAGACGAAGCTGGTGACGAAGATAGCTCCGAGTCCAACGACACATTAGACATCATGATAAATATAGTTTCGGTCTTGCCAAGAGAATTCGACCGCCAAATGGAAGTCGAAGCAAACGACTGGGAAGTCGAACAAGAGATGGCTAAGCATAGGCCAGTATGCTACTTTGTCATGGGTAATGGCTGCACTGAAGAGCAAAATGGTTTCTTCGAACCACCAATTGAGGCGATGAAAAGTCACCTCAAGCCTTTATTCATAAGGGCAAAGCTCGAAGAGGCCACTGTAAACAAAATCTTGGTGGACTGTGGGGCGACTATCAACATAATTCCCCACTTCGTGCTAAGAAAAGTAGGCAAGAATGATGAAGACATTAAGCCTCATAATATGGTCCTATCGAACTACGAAGGCGGAATAGGGACCACCATGGGTGTGATTCAACTAGACCTCAGAGTGGGATCCATCCTTCGACCAACCATGTTCATGGTCATATCGGCTAAACCAAATTACAACCTACTGTTAGGCCGAGAATGGATACATGGTGTCGGAGCAGTACCATCGTCGATGCACCAAAGGGTGATATTATGGCGTCCCGATGGGATTGTCGAGAATATAGAAGCAGATCAGAGCTATTACTTAGGCGAAGTTAATCACCTAGGGAGAGCTGACTTCGACAAAAATTTGGATCACATTGGGCCATGTCCAGCACCTGACTTCGACATGGCGCCAGCGCCAAATGCTTTTTGTTCCTTGTACCTGCATCCTGATCATGGGTTTCAATGGGATAAAGAAGACTTGTCTCATGTTGATTTTAGTGGGCTAACTGACATCCATCCAACTGGTTAGGGAAGCGAATTCAGTGATAATGACTGAGTCGCAAGCGTTACAGCGAATTTCGGCTTACGTAGCCGAAACAAGAATGATAGCGGCTCTCGAAGCCGAAGTAAAATATATGGCCACCAAGGCCAATGACCAAGTACTACCTTCTGCAGGTCCTGGAAAATATTTCGACCCAGAGCCACCAGATATAGGTCCTGGAAAAGATTTCGACCCAGAGCCTCCCGATATCTCGACAGAAGGAATGCAGGAACAGAGGCTCGACGCCATCTACGACGATGAGCCTTTGGGTTTCGAAAAGGACCCCCTGGAGAACAACATAAAAATGTTAGCACAGGATCCTTTAGAAGAAATCGACTTGGGCGAAGGGTTAGATAAAAGACCCACTTACATCAGTGCCAAAATAGACCCAGAGCTCAGGGTCGAAGTGATCCAATTACTGAAGGAGTTCAAGGACTGCTTTGCATGGGATTACGAAGAGATGCCTGGTCTCGACAGAAGATTGGTAGAACTTCAGTTGCCAATCAAACTTGGGAAAAAGCCTGTCAAACAAACTCCAAGACGCTTCGCTCCAGAAATACTATCGAAGATCAAAACGGAAGTCGAAAGACTGCTGAAGTGCAAATTCATACGAACTACGAGGTACGTCGAATGGATTGCAAACATTGTGCCAATTATTAAGAAAAATGGTACATTGAGGGTGTGTATAGATTTCAGAGATCTGAATGCTGCAACACCCAAAGATGAATATCCTATGCCTGTAGCGGAAATGCTTGTCGACTCTACCGCTGTCCACGAGTACCTGAGCATGCTCGACGGTTACTCAGGATACAATCAAATTTTCATTACTGAAGAAGATGTGTCAAAAACAGCTTTTCAATGCCCTGGGGCCTTAGGCACTTACGAATGGGTAGTAATGCCTTTTGGCCTAAAAAACGCTGGGGCAACATATCAGCGAGCAATGAAATCTATCTTCCATGATTTTATTAACACTTTCATGCAAGTATATATTGACGATATTGTTGTAAAATCTGTTTCCAGGAAGAACCATATAGACCACCTTCGACAATCATTCAAAAGAATGAGAAAGCATGGTCTGAAGATGAACCCTTTGAAGTGTGCGTTCTGTGTGAAAGCTGGAGATTTCTTGGACTTCGTCGTCCACAAGAAAGGAATCGAAATCAACCAGAACAAGACGAAGGTAATCTTGGAAGCGAAAGCGCCAACGAACAAGAAGGAACTGCAATCTCTGCTAGGCAAGATAAACTTCTTAAGGAGATTTATATCTAACCTAAGTGGAAAAGCGCAAGCCTTCTCACCCTTACTTCGATTGAATAAGGAAGGGTTCGAGTGGGGGCAAGAGCAACAAGAAGCCTTCGACAAGATCAAAGGGTACCTCACCAAGCCACTTATTTTGGTGCCTCCTTGTAGAAATAGGAGTATGAGATTGTACATAGCTGCATCCAACAAAACTTTGGGAAGCATGTTAGCCCAAGAGGATGAAAATGGAGTCGAAAGACCCATTTACTACCTTAGCAGAGTTTTGAACGATGCAGAAACTAGATATAGCGAAGTTGAAAAATTATGTCTATGTCTTTATTTCTCTTGTACAAAGCTCAAACAATATATAAAACCAGTTGATGTGTATGTTTCGTCCCATTCTGATGTTTTCAAATACATGTTGTCAAAACCCATCTTGCACAGTCGAATTGGCAAGTGGGCGCTAGCATTAACTGAATATTCGTTAACCTTTATGCCTCTCAAGGCAGTAAAAGGACAAGTGGTAGCAGACTTTATAGTCGACCACTCAATTCAGGTACAAAATATAAATTACTTGGAGATAGAACCCTGGAAATTTTACTTCGATGGTTCCAGCCATAAAGATGGAACGTGAGTAGGGGTCTTAATTATTTCTCCAGAAAAAATTCCAACAACATTCAAGTACAAGATAGAAGGTACTTGTTCGAACAATGAGGCTGAATATGAAGCTCTAATTACTGGCCTTGAAATATTGTTGGAATTGGGGGCAACTCGAGTCGAAATAATGGGAGACTCAGAGTTAGTCATTAAGAAAATCACAAAAGAGTACAAATGTATAAGAGAAAATCTCATTATGTACTTTGTGATAGCAAATCGTTTATTGAAAAAATTCGAAGTGGTTAATATTCGACACATACCTAAATTGGAAAACCAAATAGCCAATGATTTGGCACAAATTGCATCTGGGTATAGGATTTCTAAAACGAGATTACAAAGAGCAATCGAAGTCCGAGAAAAAATGACAGCAACCGGCTTGTCTCCAACTGATTTGGAATCGACAAGAATAGGATATGCCAATCAAAGGGATTTTGAAATTTCGTTCATAGACAATTTATCGGAGCAAGATTGGAGGAAACCCATTGTAGATTATCTACAAAATCCAGCAGCTTTGACAGAACGAAAAATAAAATATAGGGCGTTAAGTTACGTACTCATGGGGAATGAGTTGTTTAAAAAGACTCCTGAAGGGGTATTATTAAAATGCTTCAGCAAAACCGAAGCATACATAGCCCTTTCGACTATGCATGTTGGAGCATGTGGGGCTCACCAAGTAGGTCATAAGATGAAATGGTTGTTGTTTCGACAAGGACTATATTGGCCCACTATCTTGAAAGATTATGTCGAGTTCGCGAAGGGTTTCCAGGAATGCCAAGTCCATACTGGTATCCAACATGTACCAGCAAGCGAGCTTCACTCAATAGTGAAACCTTGGCCTTTTAGAGGATGGGCGTTGGATCTTATTAGAGAGATTCGACCAGCATCATCAAAGAGCCAGAAGTATATACTGGTAGGCATTGATTATTTCACTAAATGGATCGAAGCTATCCCTTTAGTCAACGCAGACCAAGAAAATGTCATTGAATTTATTCAAAAGAACATTATCTACAGATTTGGAATCCCTGATACTATAACAACTGATCAAGGGTCAGTGTTCACTGGTCGAAAGATGCAGGAATTCGCACAAGAAACAGGCTTCAGACTCCTAACATCAACGCCTTATTACGCGCGGGCAAATGGTCAAGTCGAAGCGGCGAATAAAATAGTGATTGGCCTGATAAAAAAGCATGTAGGAAAGAAGCCAAAAAATTGGCATAAAACGTTAGACCAGATCTTGTGGGCTTGTCGAACGTCCCTAAAGGAAGCCACAGGTACAACACCATATCGGCTAACTTACGGTCATGACGCAGTACTGCCAGCAGAAATTTGTCTTCAATCAGCAAGGGTTCAAAGACATCAAGATATTCCCCCTGAGGTTTATTGGGATATGATGTTAGACGAATTGGTAGATTTAGACGAAGAAAGACTACGAGCTCTCGACCTACTGAGAATTCAGAAGAAAAGAGTGGAAGACTCTTACAATAAGAAAGTAAAACCGAAGGCATTCTCGCCTGAAGAACTAGTTTGGAAGGAAATTCTTCCCATGGATCGAAAAGATCTAAGCATGGGAAAACGGTCACCCAAATGGGAAGGACCCTTCAAAATTATTCAAACTTTTTCTGGTGGAGCATATGAGGTCGAAGAGTTAAGCGAAGATAAAAGACTCTTGAGAGTAAACGGAAAATATTTGAAAAAATATAAACCTATGCTCCAAGAGATCAAAATAAATAACAATTACTGCTTAAGTTAACAATAAAGCCAAAATGGAAAATAACATTGATAAGCCAAAATGGCTACAAAAATTACAGAATATTCGAGTACATGGTCAATGAAGTACAGAGCAAATTAAAAAGTGACGGAAGCTTTGAGACGAAGATATTTTGCTCGCTGTAACTCCAGTCGTTTGTTGCACAAGGCATTCGCCTGAGAGATTTTGGCAATCTGGTCATCTAGAGCCTGGGCCCTTTCAGCGAACTCTAGGCCTCGAGCAACTTCATCTTGGCTTTCCGCGTCTGAAACGGTCGAAAGAAGTTCTTCCTTGCGCTTAGTATTAGCGTTTAACCGGGCTTCCAACTCCTCGATCTGCGCTCGTATAGAGGCATTATCCTGATCGATGGCTTCGATTTCCTGTTGCTTGGACGTTCTCTGTTTCGACAACTCTTTAATTCGAGAAGTCGATTCAGCTACCTCAGTCCAAGCAGCAAAACTCTTGCCATGCAGCATTTCGAGTTGGTTGTTGAACCCCCTTCGACGATTGTAATCCGCAGAGGCTTGGTCAATAATGGAGTATAACTCCAAGATGAAGCTGGAAATCTCTGTAGAAACAGCAAGCAAAACGACTGCACCCAAGACATCCCCCAAACAAGATTGGGAAGTAGGATCCCCCTCCAAAGCCTTCATTAGGTCCCTCTTGAAGAATTGAGCCTTAACTTTCTTCAAGACCTCATCGAGAGGAGAAGTCGAAGTAGACTTCCCTGATGCAGTAGAAGCATCATGACTAGGGTCAGGTGAATTTTCCCTGCTCTCGACGATGACATTCAGATAGCCAATTGGATCATTTTGCTTCAAGAGAGCCAAGTCCTCTTTAGACCTGGGCTTTGTCGAGGTAACCTTTTCTGTTTCGACAATGTTGGCTTGGGGCTGAACATTTTCAGCAGCATCAACGTCAACATGACCCTCTTCATCATGTTGCTCTTCTGTCTCGTTGACCACTTGAACCTCCTCCTAGTGGTGCTCCTCAGGGGCACCCCCTGTCTCAGTAGGTAACTCATCATCCACCAGTTCCTCTTCGCGTTGTCTGCTATGGTCAGCAGAATCTTACGGCTCCGAAGTTTGATTCACTTCGTTAGCAGAACCGACGAAAGAAGAAGGATTGTAGGTGGGTTCCCCTGCGCTGTTTACGAAAGTACCGTAACCTTCGATAGGATGCCCAACTGGAGCTGAAGTGCCATCCGTTTCCTGAAAGTAAAAAAAAAACTCTGATTAGAGAGATGCACAATCGAAGGTGATCATCGACACTTAAGTTAAAAGTG
This sequence comes from Vicia faba, assembly GCA_948472305.1. Lineage (NCBI taxonomy): Eukaryota > Viridiplantae > Streptophyta > Magnoliopsida > Fabales > Fabaceae > Vicia > Vicia faba. The sequence goes on along the minus strand of OX451737.1, from coordinate 1,001,299,455 downwards.
GTCGGAGACATTACCTGTAAAGGAACCTCAGCCCCAGGGCTAGAGTTGTCACTCTCAACAGGATTACTGAGCAAGACATTTAGCTCCTCCTCTGTGGGTTCTTCGATAATCACAGGGGGCGGCCTGGGTTTATTCCCTGTGACTTTAGTTCTTATCACAGGTCGAGGTTCAGGAGCAGGAGCAGCCTTTTTCAGCTTTCTCCGTTTGAGAGGAACAGGAGGAGATTCCTCCTCTTCGCCACTCGAAGTTTCGACCGTTAATATGGGTCGCTTCTTAGGCGCAGGTTTCTGAAAATCCCAAACGGAGTCGATTTAAAACACAGCATCGAAAACCAGAATGTTTAAAACCAAAGAGGGAAACAAGGAAAAATTGTTACCTGTACTGGAGGTTTTGCAGAGGGACCTCCACCCTGATTGCTGTCTGTGGCCTTCTTAGCCACGGGTTTCCGAACAACTGAAAGAGAAAAGTTCACAAGTTATAATTGACAGATATAAGTCAAAATGAAAAGACAAATATAATTTGAAGAGGGAACGTACATTTATTTATTTTATCTAGGACCATGACAAAGGACTTCTTGAGTTCGTCTGCAAAGTCCTTCTCGTCGAAGAACTCTTCGATGTAATATCTCTTCCACCAGTCTTCAAAGGCTGGTGAATAGAGGAAGTTGAGTTGGTAGTCGAACAATGATAGTACGGTCCAACCAACGTATCTACTAATATGCCTAGTAGCGGCGTCTTCAGAGTAGTCATTAGAAAAGAAAAACAATGATTTCTCCCGAGGATAAATCGGAGAAGGAAGCGATTGGATAATGCCAAATTGTCGAGAGACAAGATTCGGCTGGTAGGCAATCAGGCTCAGCTGATTTTTCGAACTCTTGAAACGCAATGGCATTATCCTTGGGGTGAGAAACGCTTCCCACATTGTTGTATGCTTTTCGAAGTGAGGATCTTCTAGTGATTTAGGATGGGGCCTGGTAAACCATCCTGGACCACACTTTCGACCGGCGAAAGGGGCCATGGTCGAAGTGAATTCCTTCCTCCCCGCAAACGTCTGAACGAAGTTTGCGAAGGTCTTTTGTAGTTCCAGCCCATCCTCAGTAGGAGTCAATAAGGCAAGCCTGGTGCCTTCAACGCGCCTTCTGGCTATCTCAGGAGCCTTTTCATTTATTTGAGTCTTATGGGGTAGAAAAGACTCGAAAGTGGCATTCAGCCAGAGTTGAAGTAGCCAGAAGGGACCAGCAAGCAGCAGGCTGGCTCTATTTTCGATTACTTTTAATTGAGCCGCTCCATTGCTTATCGACTCGTACAAGTTCGCCAATATTAATTCGGCCAAACAGATGTTTTGGCCGTGATGAAGCTGAGTAGCGAGGGTGACCATCTTCTTCCTCACCTGCAGGGATTTCGTGCAGAACACGAAGCGCGACAGCCAAAGGGCTAGAAACGTGATATGCTCCACATCAGTCACCGTAGCCGTCGATTTGTCGTGGTAATGATTGGTGTAAGTGGTGTAGGTGGGTTTGGTAGCAGAAAACCCAATCTGGTCTTCAGACATTTCCTCTGGGTCGAAGTAGTCCCCAGTTGGCCGAAGACCATCAATTGCGGCCACATCGAAGAGAGTGGGCGTAACCATTCCACAAGGCAAGTGGAAGGTATAGTGAGTGTAGTCCCAAAATAGCAATGAAGCTACCAGCATGTCGAGACAGTAGTTAAGACCAGTTTTGGACAACATGACCAGGTCATAAATGTCCATGCCTTTCCAAATCGAAGCCTGGCACTCCTCCATCTTGTTGAGCCAAGCGGTATATTCTGGTGTAAGGCTAGGGCTAGATCGAAAAGCCCTAACCCCCCTGTTAAAAAACCGAAGATCTATTTTCTCTTTCGCAGGATCTTCAGTATCATCTTTCGCCTTCTTTGAGCACCCAATGGGTTTGAGTGCCTCATGCGCGGGGAAGAAACCCTCAATTCTTGTGGGGTCAGTAATGCATGTTGAAAGAGGTCCTGACATGGCAAAAACCTGGTTGGAATACCCAACGGGAATCAGCAGTTGAGAGCCATAGGTTTTGCGCTCAGCATCACCCATGGGTTCAGGAACCCTTCGCATTCCCATAGAATTAACTACCGGAGCAGTTGAGAAGGTTTCTGGTTGAGCAGTTTTGGAGAGAATGCTAGCTCTTGGGGCATTGGGAGCACGAGTACGTGAAGCCATTTTTTGGTTTAAATGAGGGTGAATGAAGAATAAAGATTACTGTGTTTGGAGAGGAAGAAGCAAAGGGCTGTTTGCAGAAGATTTCGCTCGATCGAAGGTTTGGATGCAAGAAAGCATAAAGAGTCCAAATGAAGCACTTAGTGCTATTTATAGTGATTGGAAAATCACAGGGATCGAGGTCATTTAATGCCACAGACGGGAGTGGGGCGCGTGGCACGCATTGGTGCTGTAACCGTTCTGGAAAACGGAAACGTTGCAGCATGCTTCCTCGATTTCAGAGAATGGTCATAATGACAGCGTATGAAAGGCCATCGTGCGTACGAAGTGCCTTACTGAAGTGACATCTTAGGAAAAGTTGAAATGATGATTTTTTGAGATTGTCAGATGGTTGGTAGGAGACGAAAAGCGCACAAACTAATTTGTGGCTGAGAGTGAAGGACAGGTGTCGAATGGAATATCAAAGAATGCCTTTTTCTTCTAAGCGTCGAAATAAGACATTCTTGGGGGGCAATTTGTTGGCTCCTAAATTCGACACCCATGTTCTATTATCATATAGATCAGTAATTATGAGTTAGAGGAGTTTCCTACACAAGAAGGCTTCGATCAGCTGATCACATCGAAGGCTTATAAAAGAATGACAAGATACTTAGAGAAATTTCTCTAAGTTGGAATCATGTTGTTTTCAACGTCGAAGGAGCAACCTTTCGACCAAGGTCCCTGATGCCCAAGATCGAACGGTTTGAATTTCGAACTGTTGGAGGGAAAATGGTTCCCAGCAGTTACCAAGCGTAACGTGGCGTGGAAGTAGGCGTCGAGGGTTGTGAATGTGCCATGTGGTGTCACCTCGAAGCGATGTAACTGCCCAGTAGTTACTTAGGATTTTTAGTATAAATACTAAGTGTTCACATAGTTATTGGTGTGTTCATCATTGTATACATGTCACTCATTTAGATTCAAGTACCCAGCGTGAGAGAAAGAATCATTGAGAATGTATGTGTGAAACACCATTTACCTTAATCGAAATCTTTTACATTTAAGCAATTTATCGCTTTCACTTATGTATCTCAGTCGAAGTCATTTATTTAACAAGCCTTTAATGCTTTATTTACTTTATCAAGCTTTTCTCCATGCAATTTACTTAAAGTGTCTCTACCTTACTTGCGTTAATCACCATTCGGATTAGTCGAAACTCTCTATTTTAAAGCATTTAAACTCTCTAAAATCAGCCATGTCTTAGGATCAATCTGATCGATCCTGCGAGTCACCAAATAAGTTACCTTTTGGAAGATCAATGGTTGTTTACCATTTTTCACGGGAAACAATGACAAAGCAAGGAAGGCAAGAGACTCTGTGTCAAGCATGGGATTTTTTGGAGATAAGCAAAGGAACTTCAGTCAAACTTAGGCATAGATTAATTCTCCTAGGCCAATCAAACATTTGGATTTTCTTTTTAATCTAGAAAAACATTCTTGTATTGTATCCAATAATTGTATCAATTCATTTTCAAATACGATAAGTTGTAAAACGTAAAGTATTTAAAAGAATAAATTGTTTTGTAACAATGTATGAAATTGGAGAAGATCTTATGAAATGTTCTGGTGTCAATTGAATAACTTGAAAATCCTTTATCAATAACAACTTGTAATTTCGCATCCTAATTGATTTTTGAAATGCCCAATCAAGATATTTGAAGTAAAATGTTCTAGTCTGGTAACTTACATTCCAAGTAATCCCAATAACTTTGTAACTGCATTTCAAACGAACACGTGCTGTATATTCCATTTCCTAACCAAACAAAAGTTTTAAGGACGCAAATCATTTGGTCAACCTGGATCAAAATCATGATCGTCCTAAATGACAGTCTTAAACTCCATCTCTTGTCCCAAACAAACCATGCTCTGAGAACAAACACTGTCTTTTCAGTAAACTTGAATAAGCATGAAGACCTGTGAAAACCAATTGAATTTCTGAGAACTCATTTTCTTCTGAGGATTGCAAGAAAAACCCTAATTGTTGGTTTACTACCACATAAGAGAATCTGTCTGGTCGATTCCTGAGCCAACTTGAATATCCGAGAAACCCTAGGGTTGTGTCTTCTATGAAAAATGGGAGGGAAAATTTTGGGGTACAACACATATTATCAGAGCAAAAGCACAATTATCAGAGCATTATCAGGGCAGTAGCAAGCAAAGCAATCAAAATATACATTCAGTTAGCAGTTAGCTATTAGCACATGAAGCTTAGTTGTTAGCACAGGAAGATTTCAAAACATCTTCTGGGACATGAGGCTCCCCATCAAGTATTGAGTTCCCCCTCAATCAATGGTCAGTGGTTATTCAATCACTCACTCACTTTCTCTCCCCCTTTTTAGTCATAATATGCCAAATAAAGGATGCAAATAGGAGAATATCAGTATTAGGGTACAGACCATATAATTCAAATGTCAAGCACATGCAAGTGCCAAAAAAGAAATAAGGAGTTTAGATAATCATCAAGTAGTCTAACTGTCACCAGGACCAGTTGACTTGGTTGAACCAGAACTTCTTTACTCACTGGAGTCTTCACCTTCAGAGCTTACAGTATCATCAAGGTTATTGTCCTTTTGCAGTTCCTTGATCATCTTTTCAAAGATTAGCTTCCTAGATGAGCTCACTCTGATTACATCATTTAATTCCTTGCAGGCTTCCCTTTGTTCATTGATCATATCATCCTTGGTGGAGGTCTTTTCAGCAGGTGCAGATGTTAAAACAATGTATGGGACATGTTTTCCTGAAAAGAGCTTAAAATGGAGGGTCAAGGCAGACTCCCTTTTGCATACAACATCATTTCCACTTAGGATTCCAGGATGCTGATTTAGGATAATTCCACAGAGGAGGGAAGGAAAAGCAATTACCATCTTAATGGCACAAGTTCCAGCATTTTTGATGGTCTGATCAAAGATATAAGTCCCATAATCAAAGATTTTTTAGTTTCCTACACCATAAATGAACTTTCCTAAACCAATGGAGATGGTTGAAGTGTGATTAGTGGGAACCCAATTTGTAGCTCCAATCCTATGTAAAATTGCATATTTCACACTCAGTTTGCTGACAGCAAGTTTGTTTTTCATTGGACACTCACTTACTTGATTAGCAGTAATGGCTTTACACACTTGATTGTCTGTTACTTCCTGCTCACAACATACATCTTCAAAACTATCTAGGAATTTGTTTATAATGGCAGGAGAAAATTCTACACACTTTCCTCTAACAAAAAACTTTATATACTCCTTACTCTTATGGTCAGCACAGTCAATAGGAATATTAACAATAAACTCCTTAACAAGAGTTTCATAGCAATTGGCAAACCTGGTAACTGTTTTCATTAGTCCAGCATATGAGATCAGCTCCATGATTTCCTTACATTCCAATGCACCAGATCCTAGTTCTCTCTCCAGGGAAATCCTTCTTTGATACAAATACTTCCACTTTTCAGCATTCCCAACGGAGTGAAAGGAGATGTTGTCAAGTGGGGCATCAAGAACCCTAACAGAAAGTTTCTTACTTGTAGATTTTTTTATAGGAGAGATGTCCTAGACATCTTTCTCGACATCATACTCAGAGTTTGTATCTTCAACTGGAACAACTTTCTTCTTACTCTTGAACCTTTTTACAGCATCCTCATCATCATCAGTAGATGTAACAGGTCTAGCTTTTCTCTTGCTAGAAGGAGGGACCACTTTACTTCCTGCTTTTGGGGGTCCATACATGCTTTTCTTCTTGATTGTCTTGGGAGGGGGTGTGATACTTGCATCTTTCACTTTCCTGGACTTTAGCCTTCTAGCAATACCAGGTACACCATTAGAGATGAGCTCATTGTCAGACAGCTCTTCCACATTGACTATATTGTCATCCTTTTGACCTTCTCCATCCTTGAAGGCAGCAACATCTTCTTTAGAAGGACATTTTTCATTTTGTTTAACATTTTCCTCAACATCTTAATCAACATTCTCTTTTTCCACTTCTTTTAGGGCAGAGGTAGCAAGCTTCTCAAGTTTGCTATCAGCAACATCATTCTTGGATGATTCAGCATCATCATTTTTAGGATTACTTCCTTTGTCAGCAGGAGGAGGCATGTGAGCAAGGGGAGTAGAAATCCCAGGCACATCAAAGCCTTCATTTAATACTCTACCCACAAGCCTTCTGATACTTCTATCAACATTGACAATTTCTTCTTCAGTTCTATTGTCAGTAGCATTAGAGGATTTACCTTTGTCATCTTTAGATTTCTTAGTTGGTGATGATCTAGGTTTCTTGACCTTTTTCTCAAGCGGAGAGATCGTTGATAGAGGAGTAACATCTAGAACTTTTTCAAGAGAAATATTTTCATTTGCAGATTTTGAGGAAGATAATGTGTGATGTTGAGACATGTTTGAGAATTTTTGAGCAAGGTGATGAAGAATGGCAAGGGTCCTTTTTCTGTGGAGGAGAATGAAGATTTTGTGAAAGTAGAGAGAAGAAATTTTGTAGCGTGTGGGAAACAAATTGAGGCGGACTTGTAATGATTGTTTTCTAACTTTTATTTCTTGGAAACACAAATAATACAATATCACTTTAATGATATTCCCACACACTTTTAATTGCTACAAACCCTCATATAAACATATCCCTAATTTTCCTCTTAAATTGTCAAATTGATTAGCGTCCAAAGCTTTTGTGAAGATGTCGTCAGCCAGTTGCAACTCAGTGGCTACATGTTCTAAAGCAACAATCTTTTCTTCAACAAGCTCTCTTATGAAGTGATGACGGATGTCAATATGCTTGGTCCTGCTATGTTGAATGGGATACTTTGAAATGTTTATGGCGCTTAAATTGTCACATAATAATGTCATGACATCTTGTTTGACATTGTATTCTGATAACATTTGTTTCATCTAAACCAATTGAGAACAAATGCTTCCTACAGCAATGTACTCAGCCTCAGCAATGGACAGAGATACACAATTTTGCTTCTTGCTGAACCAAGATATGAGGTTATTTCCCATAAATAAGCATCCTTCTGATGTACTCTTTCTATCATCAGCACTCCCTGCCCAATCAGCATCACAAAATCCAGTTAAGGCAGAATTTGATCCATAAGAGTACATCATACCATAGTCACTTGTCCCATTAACATATTTGAGAATCCTCTTTACATGGTTGGCATGGCTAACTTTGGGATCAGTCTGATATCTTGCACACACTCCTATAGAAAAGGCAATGTATGGTCTGCTAGCTGTGAGATATAGAAGACTGCATATCATGCTTCTGTGGAGAATTTGATCTACACTTACTCCTTTTTCATCTTTAGTCAACTTCAGATGTGTGGGAGCAGGGGTTATTTTGTGACTTGCATTCTCCATCCCAAACTTCTTCACTATATTCTTGGCATACTTGCTCTGAGATAAAAATATTGAAGGTCCTTTATTGAGCTGACTAGGCTGGGGAGCTTTTTGAGGAGGATTAAAATCAATACTTGTGTCATTTGATTCAGTTAGACTATCAGGCAAAGATGTTTCAACATCTTCTGAGACATCTTCTTCAACATTCCATCCTATATCACCAATAGTAACAGTTATTGACTATATCATAACTTTGGTTCTGGAGTTAAACACTCTGTATGCTCTACTATTTGTAGAGTAACCCGGGAATATTCTTTCATCACTCTTGGGATCCATCTTCCTTCTTTGTTCGCGATCAGCTAAGATGTAACATTTACTTCCAAGAACATGAAAGTATTTTACAGTTGGTTTTCTTCCCCTCCATATTTCATACAAAGTAGCTGAAGTGTCTTTCCTTAGAGTGACTCTGTTATGAATATAGCATGCAGTATTCATAGCTTCAGCCCATAAATGGTAGGGTATCTTCTTAGCATGAATCATGGCTATGGCAGATTCTTGGAGAGTCCTATTCTTGCGTTCTACAATCCCATTCTGTTAAGGAGTAATGGGAGAAGAGAATTCATGGATGATTCCTTCAGAGGAACAAAACTCCGCAAATTTGTTGTTCTCAAATTCCTTTCCATGATCACTCCTGATTCTTATGACATGACTCTCCTTTTCCTTTGAAGTTTTTGACAAAGATCTTTGAACACTTCAAAATTTTATGATTTTTCTCTAATAAAGCTTATCCATGTGTATCTAGAAAAGTCATCTACAACAACATAGGCATACTTCTTGCCACCAAGATTTTCAACCTGCATAGGTCCCATCAAGTCCATGTGAAGAAGTTCCAAAACTTTTGATGTAGTAATATGTTGAATCTTCTGATGTGACATCTTAGTCTTCTTTCCAATTTGACAGTCACCACATACCCTTCCTTCTTCTATCTTGAGCTTAGGAATCCCTCTCACTGCTTCTTCATATATAATTCTTTTCATGCCTTTCAGATGCAAGTGGTCCAATTATTGATTCCATAGTTTAACTTCATTCTCTTTGGCTAAAACACATGTTGAGGAGAGGTTTAAATCTTGAGGAACCCATATATAACAGTTGTCTTTAGATCTGATTCCTTTCATGACAACTTCATTCTTTTCATTGCACACAAGACATTATTCCTTGGAGAAGTTAACTTTGAATCCTTGATCATATAGTTGGCTTATACTTATCAGGTAAGTTGTTAACCCTTTTACAAGTAACACATTATCAAGCTTAGGAACTCCTGAACAGTCAAGCTTGCCAACACCTTTGATTTCTCCTTTTGCTCCATCACCAAAAGTCACATAACTGGTGGAATAAGATTTGACATCCACCAACAGATTCTTGACACCTATCATGTGTCTAGAACAGCCACTGTCCAAGTACCAATCATCTTTGGTTGATACTCTGAGAGAGGTGTGAGCAATGAGTCTTCTAACATTGGACTTGGGAACCCAATATTTCTTCTTTTTGCTATTTTGAGGTATCTTATTAGTTTTTGGAAGAGGAGTATTTTTTGGATACCCATACAACTTGAAACAGAGGGCCTTATATGTCCAAGCCTTCCACAGTGATTACATTTCCAGGGCTGAGGATTTTCTCTGGTGTGATTAAGCTTTTTCTTCCCATGAGGTTTTCCAAGATTTCCTTTCTTATCATGATGTTTGCCCACATGTTGAGACATCTGATTTGACATCTTTGGTTTAGACTTGGTATGTGTGGAAACAGATGCAGGCTATTTGCCATGATGTTCTTTCTTCACATGATGTCTGCCAAGATGTCCTTTCTTACCATGATGTTGAAACATTTGATTCGACATCTTTGGTTTAGGCTTGGCATGAGTGGAAACAGATGAAGGCTCTTCTGAGTAAGGTTCCTTTTTCTCATTGAAACCTAAACCACTCTTATCTCCTGTCACTCTTCCTGCTTGGAGAACTTCGTCTAATGTGTCAGACCCATTATTCAGCATCTTGAGAGATTTGACCATTCTATCAAGATTTGAATTTAGAGAGGACACTTCACTTTCCAGATCAGAAATAGTTTTAAGATGCTCTTCCCTTTCCTTCTTCAGCTGAGTTATAAGGGCTTTCTGTTTCTCCCCTTCAAGACATATTTCTGCACTTCTGAGACATAATTATTTGTATGAAGCAGCTAACTCATCAAAGGTTAGTTCCCCATCACTAGACTCTTCATAAGATACATATTTTCCTATCAATGCTTTCACATATTTGGAAGATTCTTCAAGATCACTCTCTGAGTCCTCTTCATACCAAGTAACAGATAGATTCTTCTTCTGTTTATTTAGATATGTAGGACATTCAGCTCTAATGTGATCAAAGTCTTCACATTCATGACATTGTATTCCCTTTCCTTGAGAAGATTTTTCTTCAGTCCTTTTTCTTCCCACCTTATTTGACTTATAGATGTCAGATGGGATGTTCTTGACATTTGACCTTTGGTTCCTGTCCATTATTTTTATCACTTTATTAAATTTTCTTCCAAGCATAGCTAGGGTAGTTGATATTCCTCCATCTGTATCTAGATCACAGTCCTCTTCTTCATCTTCAATATTAGATACAAAGGCTATGCTTTTGTTTTTCTTCTCAGATCTTTCATGTATGCTTAATTAAAATGTTATAAGGGATCCAATAAGTTCATCCACTTTCATTTTGTCATTGTCTTGGGCTTCTTCTACAGTAGTTACTTTCATATCAAATCTCTTGGGAAGAGACCTGAGCATATTTCTGACCAATTTGTCTTCAGGTATTTTCTCTCATAAAGCAATGGAGGCATTAGCAATTTCAAGGATGTTCATATGGAAGTCATTTATACTTTCATCATCTTTCATCCTCAAATTCTCAAATTTTGTGGTGAGCAGCTGAAGTCTTGACATCTTAACTTTGGATGTGCCTTCATGAGTAGATTAAATAATTCCCCATGCATCCTTAGCAACTTCACATGTATTCACCAATCTGAAAATATTCTTGTCAATTCCATTGAATATAGCATTCAAGGCTTTAGAATTTCCAAGAGCAATTTCATCTTCTTCCTTAGACCAATCTTCTTCAGGTTTTAATTCATAAGTAGGTTCTCCATTCCCTCCCAATTTGACAGGGTATCTCCATCCTCTTAAAACAGCTTTCCAGGCCCTGCAATCTAAGGACTTTAAAAAGGCAACCATACGTGGTTTCCAGTAGTCATTATTGCTTCCATCCAGAATGGATGGTCTGTTCACAAATCCTCCTTCCTTGTCCATAGTACCAGAAAGTATCTTCCCTGGATCTCACCCAGATAAAGAGCATGATGCCTGCTCTGATACCAATTGAAATTCTGGTATCAGATATGTGATGTCGAATGAGATGTCACGACATAAATATTTGTTTGCAAGTAAGGTGCAGTAAAGTCAAAAGCAATAAAAACACAAGAGATTGTTCACCCAGTTCAGTGTACAACAACAACTACTCTGGGGGCTACTATGCCAGAGACAAGTTCACTAAATAATATCAATTCATAGACCCTCAGTAAACAACCAGTTTACGATCTAATCACTTAATCGCTACCCAAGTTAAACTTCTACCTAAGACTCACCTAGGTATGAGGCCATCCTCAAATCCCTGCAATCACTTACATAATTAATATGTTTGAAACACTGCATTCATTCAATGCTTAAAAGCTTATGAATGATACACAATTAACAACCCAAATAACAACTAAAGTATTTAAACTAATACTTAGAGTGTATTACAAATAAAAAGCATAAACTTCTAATCATAAAGAAAGTATTCTTCTTCCAAAGTTGTTTGTCTTTGAATTAGGAAGCAAGTCCTTATATATGCAAAGCTTTGGGCTTGGGCTTAAAAACAAATATTCAAATCTTTTGAAATTTTCCATAAAAGCAGGTCAGGATAAAATTATGCAATTTGAAAAATATTCCTCCATATTTTTCGCAGCCTGTAGGTCACAAATCCTGAAATATGCCACGCATGGAAACAGGAAACAAAAGACTTAACTGATTTTGGGATGAGATCAGTTCAGTAGGCAGATGTCAAGATATCTTCTTTGACATCATTCTAAATAGTTTTGCTCCAAATATTAATACATTTAGCAAAACATTAACAAGTCATTGTTTTACCAAAATTGCTGCCAACAAACACTTACAAAGACACATCAATCAAACTCATCAAAGACACTTCACATTACTTCATAACATTTGTTTGCATCTAATGCAAACGAAAAATAAAAGTACAAACACTTGAGATAAATCCATAAAATATCTTCATAAATTTAATCTTTATCTTCAATCATTCTTCATCTTTTTTTGAGTCTCTCATATCTGCATTTTTCCCACAGCAGTCGCTCATAATCTACTTTTTTCCCCGCAGTATCTATACTTGAATGGTTTGATAATGAGTCAAACATAATCTTCATTTTTTCTTTCTGCAACACCTATATTTTGAATGGTTTGATAAATGAACAATTGTAAAAAGTGTATTAATGGGACTCATCTCATGATTTTTTTAAGACATCAGTATGATGAGGTGCTCACTGCTCAGCAATCATGCAAAAAATTGATATATATATATATATATATATATATATATATATATATATATATATATATATATATATATATATATATATATATATATATATATATATATATATATATATATATTATGAAGAGATGATGGAATATTTTATCAAAATAATCAGTTTTTTTTAATTCTCAAACAATCAAGTTTTCACACTAATTCCATATCCAATGTTTCAAACAAAAAATTTGATAGTGCAGAGCATATGTCAATCCAATTGGCATCTGCATTTTAAAAAAAAAAACAGAGCTAGCGCCAATTAAATTGGCGAGTGTACTTACTTCTTATACAGAAACGTCAATTCAATTGGCACCTCCATTTACTTGCCATGTAGTGTCACCAATTTAATTTACGCCTTCATATGCAATATCACCAATTCAATTAACGCCTCCATATACATATGTAGCCGCCAATTATATTGGCATTAGCTTTCAATTAGATTCATATAAAGAAATTAGTGGAAAACTTGGTTATTTGAGAAATTATTTTAGAAAACTTAATTATTTTGATAAAAAAAGGGAGATGATCATCTCATAAATTGTACACTTTTTACTTTTTAATTAATCTAACATTGTAACTAATTTTTTAAATTTTACACTTTTTACTTATTAATTAATCTAACATTGTAACTAGATTTTTTTTTGTAATAATCAGGTATACAAAAATACATAAATAACCATGTTTCGGAGAAAATTATGTAAATAATCATATTTCGGAAAATGTTAACATGCAGGAGTCAAGTGAGATGGCGCATTCATTTGAAGTTTGGCCTTAGACATCATTCCACATGGCGTATACTTCCCTCAAGACATGTGAGATGACGCATGTTCTATATATGTGGGAGAAGAAGCCTTCTAAGATGGCTACTACATGCAATTATGTTTTCTATAAATAAAACACCTATTCTCCAAAATTCTTCAGACTTTCTCACATTCTCTTCTCATTTTCTCTCTGTTTTTTTTCGTCATGACATCTCCCATGATTTTCACGAAAGATGCATAGTGTTTGAATGAAGGTTGTGTTAATTCATACCACGCGTTCATAATGATTTTCCGAAAAGCCCTGTCTTTGATCTCCCGCATGAAATTTTGTACGATATGTCTAACGTAATAGACATGTGTAGAAGGGGGGTTATGCCAATCATTAGCAATATTATTGTATGCACTCTTAATAGAAGCATGTTTGTGGAGATCAAGCAGAGACCAGGTTGCGGAGCCACGCGTGTTCGGAGATTCTTGAGAAAGAAACTCCAAGCATCATCAGTCTCTCCCTCGACTAGAGTAAAGGCAATTGGGAAAATGTAATTGTTGCCATCTTGTACAATTGCAATCAGTAGTGTTCCTTTGTGTTTACCGTACAACCATGTTCCATCTATTTGAATAATAGGTTTGCAGGATGCAAACCCTGTGATGTAAGGTTGAAAAGTCCAGAATAATCGACGAAATATTCCATTTACGTTGACACAAGTACCGTCTGGGGCATACGCCGACAATGTTTCTTCAAGTTCGGAATGCATCAAGAAATACCAGGAGATCCAACTTGTTTGTCACGTTGACATCTCAAAAGGGTCGACGTTCAATGTGATCTTAATAATTGGGAAGATTTCGCTCCGGAATGGAGTAAGAAGTGAAAGAGGCGTCACCGACATGTCTTACAATTCCTTGTTTTTCTCACCTAGAATAATATGCGACACATTTATCAATATATTGATTGGTACAGATCGGTTACTAACTCTGAAATATTTGTGTCTGACTCGAGGTATTTGATCGACCCACACACATAATGGGCATAATCCTTAAATCTCCAACAACACTACCAATAATCATACACCACCCAACAACAATCATAACAACAAACCCAACACCCATTAACCTTCCACCAAACACCACGATGATACAGATCCACAAACACCCAACTCCAATCACAACCTCAATACCATTACATCCATATGCCCCACACTCAACCCCAATCCCAATCTTAATACCAATACATCCACATGCCCCACACACAACTCTGATACTCTGAACAAAGACCATATATTCAACATCCTGATGTGGCCTTGTCATCATCTCCCCTTAGCCTAGACATTGGCCTACCTGAAGAGTATTCCCCAACTGACCCAACATACCATCAACCATCACATCACCATAGCACCCAACAATCATATGGGTACCAAACTCCACATAACCCATTTCCTTTTTACCCTTCATATTCATATGACCAGTGTTATCGATAATCCATGGAACCCAACCCCCCACCAAGACGGTCAAACTGTGAGAACATGGGTAACTGACTGTTCGAAAGCGAGACTTTCGGAGATGGTGGTCTGACGGATTTCATGGATGCTGATTGCATTGACTACGCGGGGCCATCGACCCAACCACAACAAGATGAGGGTGGAGTGGGAACACGAGTTAGGCGAGGACGCAGTTGCGGAACCACTAGTCGTTATCGACTCCTGGAGGAACAATAAATAATATGTAACTTTTACTCACATTTTGTAACCGTCTCATGATTATTGAAAATCGAAATTTCATTACGCAAAATCGTTTTGTTATTGTCTTTTTTTTAAAATATAAAAATAAAAAAATTGGCTCCCAAATAACACTTAAGCGCCATTTGAGATAGCTTAAGACAAATGTCTTGCACCTAGGCGTCATCTCACTTAGCGCCTCCATATAAACTTTAGGTGGTTGCGCCAATGACTTGGCTCATGCATGTTAATTTTTTCTAAAACATCGTTATTTGCAATTTTTTTTTTCAATACCTAGTTATTCAAAAAAAAATTCTTATAACTAATTTCTTATATTATTGCATGGAGAAAACTCCTATAATATAAAAATGAAGGGAACATTTAGTTTATATAAAGATATATGTTGTTTATTAAATTAATTATGCAAAGTAGTAAACAATATAATTTGCATATTTTTCATCAATTTATCATTTTAATTATGTTTGTTGTTTCATTCAACACATCATTTTACTTATGTTTGTTAATTCATTCAACACATGGTCACAAAACAAAATTTTATTTCATTTAAAGCTACATAGATTCACACTGCATGATGAAATTATTGTCCAGCAGCTCTTGATGAAAGAAAGAAGCCCATGGTTTCATGGCATGCATGCTTCTTGAGATTCTAAAACTACCACCACTCACTCAGTAACCCATGACTACATTTGATACACCTTAACATATTCAAATATGCAGAGCAGGTTATATGGTAACTACAAGTTTATTATTACAAGTCTTGAGAAACAGCTTCCCCGGTGACAGCTAGGAGAATCTTCACTTAATTTCAAGCTTTTTAATCCAATAATCAAGTTGCTCAGCAACACAAGCAGACCCGGTGGAACCATATGAAACAAATTTCTTGATCGAGTTTTCTACCCCAAGAAATTCATAAACATCATTGTCAAAGACAGGATTTATACTTCTCAGTTCATCAAGGCTCAAGTCCAGCAGTTGGCAATTCTTCGAAGTACACAAAGCAACAGATTTTCCAGCTATTTCATGAGATGTTCTGAACGGCACACCCTGAATGTCAAGAAAAGTGAACACAATTCATAAGTCGTAACTAATTCCAGAAAAGTAATGATACAACATGCTAACAACAATGAGTAATAAGTCCAGAAAATATTATATTATCATGAACAAATACAACTGCAAAAATATGCCAGCATATCTATGTTTGCTCTGACCTCTCAATGCCGTCAAAACTAAAACATGCACATTTCTTACTAAAAGGAAAGGAGAGGATCCAAATTGTTCCATGTTCATTGGCCTTACACCTTCCATATAGAGGAAAAGAGACACAAACAAGGACATATGGAAAATGCTCTAAATATGAAGGTACAAACCCCGGATTGCAAGGGCATCCTATTTTTGGTTGGGGAGAGGGGATTTAATTTTAAAGAATGAGAGGGAGAAGGCATTTGATTTTGTTTTCTTGAAAGAATGAGAGAAATATTTATGAAGGCAGCCAGTAATGGGTGACATTGACAGGGAAATGAGATCGGTTCAAATTTGAACTTGGAAAGCGGCATGCAGATGATGTTATCATGCTTTCACTTCATAAACTTTATTACAAACAGAATGCGTATTGAGAGAAGGCTAAATTAATACAGACTTACCTTGTTAACAAGATAGTCAGCAAGTGTTGTTGCATCAAGAAAACCGGCAGGTAAAGACTTTTGTATTCTTTCCCGATTGAAAGTAATGTTCAATGCAAATTCTGCTGAGACTTCAAGCATTCCCAAAATAGTTCTAACACTGTCAAACACTGGTTCTTTGTCTTCCTACATACAATAGAAAGCAACTTTCTTTAATGAATCTCAAATAAATAGTGCTTAAAACAAAACAAATAACAGCAATAACAGAACATAAAACATGAACAGCAAAAAAAATATGCTTTGATTATCTAACTACCTGCAAATCGCGATTGTAAGCATGTGGAAGTCCTTTGCACACTGTTAGAAGAGTGACCAAACCCCCTATGACTCTGCCAGACTTACCACGAACAAGTTCCATTGGGTCCGGATTCTTTTTCTGAGGCATTATGCTGCTTCCCGTTGAAACAGAGTCACTTGGAGTGATAAATCCAAATTCCTCTGAAGCCCACAATACCCATTCTTCACCAAGTCGAGAAAGATGCACTGCTGTGATGGCATTAGCAGAAAGTAACTCCAGTAGATGATCTCGGCCAGAAACTGCATCAATACTATTCAATATAACAATATAATCAATTATTTAGGTAAAAAGGATGCATTTGAACATTCGCATAGTTAGCATTAATCATATGTCAAGTACAACTAAATGGATCAATTTCAAGCAAGTAAAAAGTAAGATACCTATTCCTCATCGGAGCTGTAAATCCCAATGCATCTGATGTCATGAACCGATCAATGGGGAGCCCTGTACCGGCCAGTGCACAAGCTCCTAAAGAACTGAAATTCATCCTAGCTCTACAATCAATCATACGACCAGCATCACGTTCAATCTGCAACAGCAAAAAGGATCAATAAAACCAAATGAGCTAAATAACTATTCCCCAAATCCAAACTGCTAACTCCAGAAGTGCATAAGTGAACCAGAAAGTATGAACTTCTTTTACAACAAGTCAACAACAATGATGTTAGGACTTGACTCCTCTAACATACACAATTAACTTTACAAGGTAAATAAGCAATCTAAACTGTTAATTTCAACAACTGATTTTGCATGCACATGAATAACAAATCAAGGATGTACCGGAACATCAACAAATGTTTTTCTCATCAACACTTAAGATTACTAATTTTACATAGCAAAACACTTTATAGAAGGTAAATCCATA
Organism: Vicia faba; assembly: GCA_948472305.1. Lineage (NCBI taxonomy): Eukaryota > Viridiplantae > Streptophyta > Magnoliopsida > Fabales > Fabaceae > Vicia > Vicia faba. Next base: position 1,001,281,888 of record OX451737.1, on the reverse strand, counting down.
AACCACTAGCAACAAAACAAAGTTTCCATTAACAACAATTTAAACCTTGCAAAGCAACAACTCCAAATCAAAGCATCTATTAAATTTCAGAGCAAACCTCTTCAACATAAGCAAGCAGAAGATGCTGAAGTAAAACCGGCTGCGCACGCTGCAGATGAGTATAGCCAGGAACAATAACATCCTGATTATTCAAAGCCAGCCTAAGAAGCGAAACCTGAAGCTGTCTCATACTTGCAACAATCTTATCAATAGCATCGCGACACCAAAGTCTCATATCAGTAACTGTTTGATCATTTCTACTACGTGCAGTATGTAGCTTCTTAGCAGGCTCACCAATCAAATCAGTAAGTGCAGCTTCAATATTCATATGAACATCTTCTCTATCAGCTCTCCAATGAAACTCACCATTCTCAATTCTCTTTTCAATCTCTCTCAAACCTTCAATTATAGAATCCCTATCACTCTCACTGATCAAACCCTAAAAAACACATTTTCCTTATAACTATTAATAACTGATTATAAAAAATAAAAAAAATAAAAACATGCATTGAATGAAATGATTGAAATTCGTAATTAGTAGTACTTGTTTAGCGAGCATGGTTGCATGCGCTATGCTTCCGAGAATGTCATGTTTGTACAACTGTTTATCGTAAGAGACGGATTCGGTGAACCGTTCAACGATGTCGGTAACGGGTTTTTGGAATCTTCCACCCCAGAGTTTAGCTTCTTTAGAGTTTGCTTGGTCGGTGTTGGTTAGGGCTTCCATTCGGGTTTTGATGAAATTGCGAAGAGGGAATGCGGTGGATCGAGGTGGTAAGGGAGTGAAGGAGTGGGATCGAAGTGGAGATGGAAGAGTGAAGGTTGAAGAAGAAAGCGCAGCAGAGAACACCATGGCCAATTTCAGGGTTTTGTGTAAGTGCGTTTTGAATGTGTGCCCACTTTCTTTTGCTTTCAACTAAGCTTATTTTTAAGTCGTTTTTGATTAATGAAAATACTTTTTTAAACAATCAGTTATTATAAATAAACTAGTCTTTACACGGGTTCATTTGACTAATTAATAGTAGAGTATCAATGAAATTTACTACCATGGTAAGATGATTAGCTTCTTCTTAATCTACCTTTTAAACAAAACAAACTTTACACTAAGAAATGTTTTTTTTTTTTTTGTAATTGGTTAAATATAATTTTACTAACAAATTATATTATTCATTTTATTTAAGTGGCATTCAATTTTTATTTTTTTATCTGGATAAAATAATTATATCATTTCTATTTCCTTCTTAACACACTTCTATCACTCTCATTCTCATACTTTTATTTCTCTCTCCTTCATCTGATTCACATTCTCTCTCCCTTTCTCTCTTCTCTCACCCGCTTTCTATCTTCATCTATGTTAAAACCTTTCTTCATCTCCATAAATTTTAAATTGGTTGTCATCCCATTTTTCTCTCATCTCTATTTCTCCTTCCTCTGCTACTCTGAAAAGGTATATTTTTCCCTCTTTTATTGTTCTTTCTTTTATGTCTTCTTCTTCTTGTATTCATAACTATTTGGTTCATAACAGATTTGTTATTGTGTTCTTTGATTTTTGTAGTATTCCAGCGAAATAAGTGGCGGAGGAGGGATGGTTAGACGAAGCAGTGGAATTTGTATCATTCACATTGTATTTTTGTCAAATCTGCAACAATCTTTTCCCCCCTTTATGACTGCCAAAATGATTTTCTATGACTGCAGTAAATTTTTCTAGGTATACTTCAAGTATGTCAAAATGTATATTGTGATATGTTGCCTTTAGCATTATACTCATGTATATTGTGTTATTGTGTTATTCTTGTGTCTTATGTTATGTTGACCATTGATTTTGCAGAGAAATCTGATTTTGGACGTCTCAATGCTCATAGAATATAGATGGTCAGGGGAAAATTGATTCCTGGTAATGTCTTAGTTGTAGTTTGATTCTTAATGAAGTTAAAATATAGATGAAACCGTGTGAAAACACATACATGATATCGTATGTGTAATACGGTGGAAGAACTGACTTTAGGGTTTTACGTTTTATCGTAAATGTTGCGCATAACAAGAGTCGTCACCGACTTTTCTTTTATCCAATAAAAGAAAGGGTGAAAAGAACAGGAAAGACCTTTGAGAATTTTCTGAGTAAGGGGGATAGGTTATGAAAAGGGAAGGTGTTAGCACCATTTTCATCTGTAGTTATCTACGGGCTCTTAACCGCTAGCTCACTTTGAAAAATGCTTTGTGTTTGTGTATGTTTTGAAAATATTTTGAAAATGCCTAAGTGCGGAAATTTTGTAATGATTATCATATCGTTGAGAATGTATACAAAATGTTTGTTTTGAAAATATTTTGAAAGGAGGTGTTTGTTTTGTGAAAAGATGTTTTTGAAGATGCCAATGTAAGGCAATTTTGCTTTATAATAACCCTTGTATCAGTCTTCAAGAGTGTTTATAAAGTGTTTTAAAAGTAGTTTCTTTGAAAGTGTGAGGTGTGAAATTTTTTTTAGTTTGTGAACAAGCGATTACGAGCGATCTACCTACTCAAAAGTCTTTGTTCTTTTCCTCCTCCTTTAGATAGTGATATCCTACTATTAGTTAATAGGAAGCCCTATCATTGGATGTGAGGGACAGACGTGGGTCATCATACAGTCATAGAAGGTAACTTGTAAGACGCTTTAGCAATTGTCATAAGGTACTAAGATCGTTTACCGAAGACAGCATCGAAGGGTCATCGAGGGACTACACTCTTTTAGCTTAGGGTCTTTGCTAAAGCATCTCACGTTCGAGGGACATGATTTTTTTAAATCAGAGGCAATAAGTGAGGTTACCCTAGAGGTGCGTGTGTGAATTGTGATTTTGATTTCAAGTATTTGTCTTGAGATTAGATTCTCTAATGTTTGATTTTAAATCTTGCCATACAAACCCTAATTACTAACAGTAATAAGGAAAGCAGTAAATTACGGAAATTAAATGTCATACGCTATTACAATGCTTTGGGAGGGGGGTACAAGTTTATGAATGGGGGAGAAAAGCAATAAATTCTAATTATTTATTACAAACTTTTGACAGTTACATAATTGTATTAATGCGAAAAATAAACAAATGCGCGAAGATAGAAAGGGAAAAGATGCAAAAACCCTAAAAAATTTAAGTATTTTAAGAAAATATTTTGTTGTTTTTTTGTTTAGAAAATATTTGAAATGTGAAATAAAAAGTTAGACCTAATTCTAATTTAATTTGCAATTTAATTATTTTAAAATAAAATAAAGTGTGATTAAATTAATTAATCTTTATTATAAAAAATTAAATTAACTAATTAAAATCTAAAGAATTCTAAGTATTTAGAAAATATTTTTGGTGTCTTATTTAGAAAAGATATTTGAAATATAAAACTTAATTCTAATTAAATAAAATCAAAGTGATTAAATTAAATTAATTTTTATTTGTCAAAAATTAAATTGATTAATTAAAAACCTAAATCTAAATTTTTTTTATCATTTTTATGATTTTCTGATTTAAATTAAAAAATGATTAAGAAGAAAACAAATAATTTAAAACAAAAAGAAATTTAAATGGGCTTGGCACTGTAAAAGAAAAATGGGGGGTGAGAAACCAAAAATTCCAGGCCCAACAACAAGAAAGTCCAAGCGCTGTGATGGATCTAGTGAGGGAGATCCATGAAGGATCATGGTGAGGGCGCTTATCTGGAGCGTGGGATCTGATTGTATGAACATCTAATGATGATGGCATGAGGCTCATGATAGGTGCGCTAGACTTGCTCACACTAGATCTGTAGAGAAAATGTTAGAAAAATAAAAGAGTACCATTGGGGCTCGAACCCAGGTCCCTAAGGCCAAAGTGACATGAAACGTGCGCTGCTTGCCACTAGGGTGGCTGTTACATCAGGTGATAAAACATGTTGCAATAAATATAAAGTAAACTCATTTTCAAAATTGGACTTCATCTTCTTCCTCGCGCGCGTTTACAGCAACAACAACCATATTTTTAAATTTTGTAAAAGCTTTATTTCTCAACCAAATTGAAAGATGTAAACATCAAACTTGCTTGATTTTTTACCACGAATTCAACCATGTAACTTTTGAAAGCTATAAGTTAAAGGCTGAAAACGAATTTTGCTTGGTGCCAAACTGAACCCTAATATTTCAAAAACTTCAATTCCAAAATTCTTATCACACAGTTAACATAAATGAAAACTAAGGACATGGTTAGTTTCAAGGCAATCATATCTACATTTTATCTTTTGAAATTGAAAGCAAATGATGCGTGTGTAAGGATTTTAAAGTTGGAGAAACTTACCTCTGAAGTGAGAATCGAGTTTGAAGTTAGAGCACTTCTGGAGGTGTTAGGATGATCTGGATAGCTTCACTGAACCCCAAGGAAGCTTTTGTAATGCCTACCTTGGATTGAGAGTGCCTAAATTCTTCTGGACAAGTCAAGTTGCAGAGGTGTAAAGTGAGGTTTGGACAATGATGGTGGAGATGCTACAGTCGTGCCAAGAGTGTTTGGACAACTTCTATTTGATGGATAAAAGGTATTTGAATGATAAAAGATGAAAATGCACGAGTGGATTTAAAGGTGGGTGTTAGAAGCTTCAAATGTGCAACAATGGAGTTTTTAAGTGATTCTGAGTTGGAGAGTGTTTAAGGGCTTGTTAAATCGTGTGTTAGCTTGCAAATGACCTCTCTATTTATAGAGAAAAGGTTTGACATCTTGAAGTAACCTGAATCTTGAGATAACAAGTTATGGTTTTGAAGCTTGGTTTTGAAGTAACTTGCAAAGTCATGGTTCCAAGGTAATGTAAGGTGGTTGATACGCTTAAAGATGTTGCTTATGAGCATTCATGTTGAGTGTGATCAGAATAAACAAGTTAGAGGCTCAAGGAGTGGACTTTGTGATTAAAGTTACTTTACAAGAATGGAAGTGTGACCTTTTTCCTTAAATGGCCAAATGGATTGGATAATGTTTGAATCACTTGGATAATGGCTCAAAAGCTTTTGTAATCTTCTGATTATGGATTGATTTGGAGGTTAGAAGCCTGTAAAGTAAGATTATGCAGCATGACTTGAAGATTTGGTTATGAAGTTGTCACAAAAATGACCTATAATGCAACCTTAGATACCCAACTTCATCTCTTCGAAACTTCTAGCTTAAGCATGATAAAATTGTGTTTTTGGAAATTTTGGAAAGCTTGAAACATTTTCTACAACTTTCATGTTGTGAGTTTTGGCTAAATAAAATGGGAACTTGGTGAAAATTGGCCAAGAAGTTGAGATGAAAAACTGAACAAAACTTGTTGAAATTTTTTGTAAGTGTTGGATAAAAAATATCACAACTTCATGGGCTCATATCTCTTATTCCAATAACTTTTTGGAAATCAACCCTCATTGAAAAAAGTTGTAGAATTCATCAATCCTTACAACTTTCACGTTGAAAGTTTTCTTTGAATCAACTTGGATCTTAGTGAAAAATGGCTGTGTAGTTAGGACTTTTGTTAAGAACAAAAACACTTAGAATTTTTCTAAGTGTTAGAAAATTTTCCAAATTTGACTTTTGTTGAATTTTTTATTCTTGATTATCAAGTTTTATAGTTTTGAATATCTTGATGATTCTTGAGTTTTGAATTCCAATGTTGACCAAAAAGTCAAAGTTTGACTTTTGAGTGATTATTGACTTTTAATTCAATTGGTTTAATTCTTCAATTATTAATCACTTGTACCTTTGGAAATGTCTTGAGCCATGTAATTAAGTTAATATGTTTTATTTGAGTTCTTGATATCATGCTTCAAGCCATTAGATCATGCACTAGGCCAAAAGTCAATGATCAGTCATCCTCAATCAAAACCCTAATTTGGCAATTTTTGACCTTTGATGACTTAAGGGATTTCCTTGAGGAATCATGGTCAACCCTTGATCAAATGATGAATATCACCTCAAAATATTGATGTTGACAAAAAATCTTGAAGTTTGATTGCATGTTGACCATAGTTGACTTTTTACCCAATGTAGTTGATTTTCAGTCATCTGAGCAATTGACTGAGCAAATTTGTGATGCAAGGCTTGAAACTTGACATAAGAATTATTGAGGACCTATGATGAACCATTAAAGTCATTTTATACCCTTGGAAACCAATTTTATTTGAGAATAACCAAACCCTAGTTGAAGATCTTTGCTTAGGAGGAGGTTTGACAAGTCAACTCTTGAGTAGCCTCGAATATTTGAGATCTTAGATCAATGTATTGAAGAAAATGGGAGGGAAAATTTTGGGGTACAACACTATGTCTTGACGTTTGTATTATTTTATAGTAATCAAATGTATGTTTTTCTATGTTACATCTATTGTTAGGAAAAACAAAACATAGAGAAAAAAGAGGAACAAAATAATAACATAAGAGATTAACGTGGAAACTCCAAAACCAGAGAAAAAACCACGATGTCAATAGACAATCAGAGAATAATACTATGTGAAAATTGTTACAACACGTAATATACCCTCAACTAACCCAGACCCTCAGTATACACACACTCTTCAAAGAAAATATTTAACTACATCTTACAACACTCTAATACAAGAGCATAAGAGAAAAGAAAAAATCAAATACAAACTTAAAGTGTTTTTGAATGGTGCCTCTTGTAAAAAAAACTTGAATCATATATATATGCTTGGATTATCTCTTCTATCCTAAACTAAGCGATGTGAGACTTAGAAGAACTTTAATCCTATATATAGCTTTGGACTCCCTCTTCCTTCACAAAATTAACCAATGTGGGACTTCTTCAACATGTATATTTTCAACCAACCTCAATAATCTCCACCTTGAATGAAAATAATACATATGCTTTCATTGTCTTCACCGATAATCATAATCCACCATAAATAGTATAGTCACTTGAAGCTACACCACTCTAAGAATTTTCACATTGTCTTCACCGATAATCATAGTTTTAAAAACTATCCTACTCCGTCTAAAGAAAAGTATACTTCATTTGAAGCTAAATCATTTCAAGAATTTTCACATGTCGAAACCAGGTTGAAACTTTATGGTGCAACTTTCATGTTGGTAGGAAGCTCTTCAACCATAGACATAATCTTACACCTTGTGTAAACTTGATTGTATCAACACATCTTTGACATGAACTTTCCACAAGTCAAAAATAATTTTCCATCAATTTTTATGAATCAATCTTCACTGCACTTGAAAATTTTGGCATTGCAACCAAAATCTTTCCTGCAGCAAACCAAAACTTTCCTAACGAACACAGAGTATACAATTTCTTTTCTGATATAGAAGATCAGACAGACAAAACTGCAACCACAAAGTATACTAAATTTATACCCCACCAAACCAAGGCTCTGATACCACTTGTTAGGAAAATACAAAACATAGAGAAAAAAGAGGAACAAAATAACAACACAAGAGAGTAACGTGGAAACTCCAAAACCGAAGAAAAAACCACGACCATTGTCAATAGACAACCAGAGAATAACAATATGTGGAAATTGTTACAACATAAAATATACCCTCAGCTAACTCAGGCCCCCAATACACCCACACCCTCCAAAGAAAATATTTAACTACATCTCACAACACTCTAATACAAGAGCATAAGAGAAAAGAAAAAAAAATCAAATACACATTTAAAGTGTTTTTGACTGGTGCATCTTGCAAAGAAAAAATTGAATCATATATAGCCTTGGATTCTCTCTTCTACCACCAAATTAAGTGATATGGGACTTAGAAGAACTTTAATCCTATATATAGCCTTGGACTCCCCCTTCCTTCACAATAATAACCAATATGAGACTTCTTCAACATGTATATTTTTAACCAACCTCAACACCTAATTCCCATGCTTAGAACAAAATAGCATCAACTTATTTACCTCTTGTCACTTTTCAGATCACCATGTCTAGACCACCTACTATGAAAAAGGTATGTAATTATTCATGATTTAAATGCATCATATGAACTGGGATTGTTAGGATTTGAATTGTTAGGCCTGAAGCTAGTATAAGAAGTTTCTTATTTGCGATGCAATTTGAAAACATGACGAGTTATGTCTTTGGTTGTCTTTTCTAATTGGTTGCAGTTATCTTGCAATTTCTGTTTGATTCCTAAGAGAGTAATTAAAAGGATGCAATGATTTCAATCTCACAAAGTTTGTTTTCCTGTCATTCTATTCCATTTTATTATTCTAGACACTACAACAACTTTAATGCAGAAAATATCAGTGTTGTATTACTCATTATCTCATATGTAGTTGAGTATGTTTGTTTCTGTAACAAATATATAGTTGATGGTTTTTAATTGATCTAGAATATTAAAATTTGTTCTATAATTCATTTTATCTTCTAGCAATGAACAAACTTTTGCATTCTCCATCTGTCATACCCTAATTTTTATCCCTAAGATCTCATCTCATTTGCATTTTTGCATTGCATCAAGATCACAAACTTGGTTGTCTCCTAACCCTCTCATCTTTGGGTTTGTATTTGTGGAGATCATCAAGCACCTTTTTGTGTATATTTTACCTTATGTACTTATATGTTTTATGTATCACTAACCATAATAAAAATAAAAATATATGCCTTGTTCTTTTTGTTTCTTTTGCAAGTTAGGGCTTTGAATCAAGAAGATCAAGTGAGTCTCCCCAATTAGTGATTTGAGTTGCTCAAGTCAAGAATATGGTTAACCATTAATTCTCAAAGGTTTATTCATCAAAGCATGACCCATAATCTTAAGTCACACTCTCCTAAAGCATCATTCAACATCATTTGATCAAGGATGGCTCAAATTTGGTTGCTTGTTTCTCAAGATATCTCAAAAGGTTCACGTGTTTATTTCCATGCCTTAATCATCAAGTTTCCTCAAGCTTTAGACAAGTTTAATCAAAAATAAATCATGAATACATCATTGGAAGTTCACATGATCATCAATGTGCCTTAGAATGCAAGAAAAAGTCCATAGGTTCAAGATTGTACAAAGTGGTTTGACCTAAAAAGTCAACCTTTCAAGTCCAACTTCAAAATATCATAACTCACTCATTTTCAATATTTTTAAGTGATTATTTGGGAAAATGACTCCTCTTGACATCCTCTACGACTTCTCTTTACAAGTCAAAGGCCAATTATTCTCAAAAGATCATCAAAAGTTTGGAGACATTATAAGTCATTTTGGACTTAAAAATTTTTTACCTCTAATTACAGGTCATGGTGCCAACTTTACAAGGACATAAATTTCAGCTCACTTTTCCAAATGGAACATTTCTTTTTGCATTATACTCCATGTCATGAAGGGATCATTTTGCAAAAATAATGAGAAGTAATGGTGAAGCACACAAGATTTCACAATGGTTTGAACATGGCTCCATAAAACTGAAATTTCACATGAAACCGAAATTAGAAGCCACTCAACTCTCCAAATTAAGCCAAAAATGTGCACGTGATTGGTACATGATGATGTTAAGTGATGAGTGTTGAGTAAAAATAACCTGAAACACAATGAATTAAGTTGCATTTTGGTACCTTTCCATTCAAGAATAGTCACACATTTTATGCACTTGAATTCACACGAATTACATCTTATTCTGACACATATAGAGAGCTCTCACCTCAACTATAAATAGAGCAAGCCTTTACACTCATTCTCAAGCTTTGAAAGCCCCTCAAACCTCTGCTCGAACTTGCAGTTTTCACATAAATTTTTAAAGATCATATTCAATTTTTAAGCTCTTTCAACCTCATTTCTTGATTCCATTAGCACCTTCAGCATCTTCTGAAGTTGTAGCAACAAAAACCAAGCTCTAAGACCTTATGAAGTGCTCTAACCAAGTTCACAGTTCACCATCTTTGATCATCACTTGGACAAGGTAGTTCTGAGCGTCTTTTAAACTGAAACAAGTTACCACAACGTAGCTTATTAATTGCCGGTGCTTTTCCCAAACTTAGCTTGCATTGATCATTCATTTTTTCACCATTTAATTATACTTTTCATGAATTGCTTTTCACTGTGTCTTCTTTAAAATTTTCCAAGTTCACCTTCAATAAATGAAAGTGAAGCATGTATTTGAGCTCACCTTGATGATATGGTCACAATGATGTAGGTTTGTACCTTAACACCATTGTTTGTCAAACTCCGGTGACTGACTCATCGGAGAAGACAGACGAAGAGGATGAAAGTGAGTTTTACATGAGTTTTACGTGTTGGACAATTACAGTGTGTTAGTCGTTATAATTTCATTGGTTGGTTCAAATTGGATCCAACATGTTATTTTAATGAATGACCATGGTGCACTTTTGGATCTGGACCATTAGACGCGTTTATCTGGGCATGTTGACTTAGATCCAATGGCTTTGGCTTTTTTCGGATTTATTTTATTTGTTTTACATTATTTTGTTTTGTTTTCTTTTCTAAAATTGATTATAAATCATATTTTGTTCGAAAAAATACCAAAAAAATCATAAAATTATTTTGTATTATTTTACATTTTGTGTTAATTTTCACAGTTTTATTTTATGTTTTACTATTTTTTTTTAATTTCCTCTTTTTGCATGCATTTTAGTTAGTTTACAAATATTTTTCGTGCATTAAAAAATCTCCAAAAATTATTATATGTTCTTTAAGTCTTTTCTAATTTTTCTATTATTTTTGTTGTCATGTGATGTACCCCAAAATTTACCCTCTCATTTCTCAAGGATTTTCTCACAAGATCTTCCATGACATCAAGTTTGCAACATTGATACATCAATGTAGGTCTGAAATTAGCACAAGGGCAAAATGGTCAAAATGTACACTGAAAAGTCAAACTTTGACTTTTTAATCAAAGATCAAGTTTCAAGAATCATACTTCATCAAGACATGATAAAATATGAATTTTTGTTTCATTAAGAAAATCAAAAGTCAAATTTGCTTTGGAAAAGTCAACTAAATACTTAGAAATTTTTCTAAGTGTTTAAGAAATATGACAAGTTCAGAACTTCTGACCAGATTTTCACCATGATGCAAGATGATTCTGGAAGAACTTCTGACACAAGAATTATAGACCTCAATGAGATCTCAAACGTTGTAGAATAGAACTTCTCCTAGAAATGTTGGGATTTCAAGTTATGAATCTTTGAAGGCACGTCCATGAAAGTGAAGCACTCAGTAAATTCTGGACACTTCTAAGACAGAGTTTGGTTAGAACTTCTGGGCCAGTTTTCACAAAGGTTTAACCAGAGTTTGCAAGAGTAATTCAAAGAAAGTCTTCAAAGCATGTTACAAGCTTTTGAAAAGTCTGAGAACTCCCTTCAGAACATGCTAGAGCAGGGAAATTCAAAGATAAGAAGTTGAGTATTTGTTCTAAGTTGCATTGATGTTGAACTGTTGATCCAGACTAAGCTATGATACATTAATCTCATATTGCAGGATTCTTTTTTGACAAATCTCATCATTATTTAATGCTCACACCCACTTTTGAGTCTTTGTCCAAAGGATTTTCCCACGTGTGGTATAGAAGTACCATTGATGTCCTTGAAAAGCAAATTTTGTACAAGTTTATGCTGGGCCCATGCTTTATTTTTGCCTCTTAGGTTACTTTTCCTTAATTCATGCTTACAAGTCCAGCTTAGGCAGGGCTAAAAGCTGCTAACCACCATACTTGTTTAACTTGCTTCAAGAACAAGTCAGCGCAATAGCATGATGGTTATACTCTTGACTTCTCCAAGCTACAAAATCCTTGCCTATAAATTGAACTTCATTTGCAACTGTAAAGAGGTCGAAAAACTAAAAAGAAAAGCCTTAAAACCTTGCTAAAATCTCCCAAGAACTTAAAGATGCAGCCCAAATACAAGACCTGATAGTCTTTGATTTTTTCATTCAAATTCCAATTTTCCTCAAGTGTTTCTCGATCAAATCATCAACATAGTTTCTGATACACATTTATAAGTTATCCCAACTTCTTTTTTTAGACTGAAATTCCATCTCGACCAACTTCCATTTCAAAATCAGGACTTTGCCTCTCGGTTGTTCCAGAATTTTCCAGCCATTCATAGCTCAAGTTAAAGGTTGTTCCAGCCTTCTGAGCACGTGAGAAAGCTGACTAGAACATCACAACAGTCAGAACCAGGCTCTAGCTCACAGAAAATTTTCCAGCAGCAAGGTAAGCTTCTGCTGACTCTCATCATATTACTTAGGCATTGTTAGACTTGCATGTTCAAAAATATAATGTAGACATCCTGGCTCTAACGATGTACATATTCATAAGATTTCATGTATTATCTGCTTAAGTAGAGAGAATTTTTAGTTCAAAACTTCTTGAGGAAATTTGGATTTAGAATTAGGATCAGCAAGATACATTTTTGTTTCTGATTTATAGTTTTGATACTTTATATTTCTGAAATCATGATGAAACTTGCCATAACTGCTATGTTTGCATTTTTTGTCTTGTTGTGAAATGACTAAGTTGCAGATGCTCTGATTAGCATGAAGAAGGAGATGAAATTCATCATCAGAGTTTACTTTGTGATATATGTTTATACTTTTGCTTCTAATACTAGATGTACAGCCACCCCAGTGGTAGAGAGCGTGTGCATAAAACATTAGTGCTAAGGGTCCTGGGTTCTAGCCCCAAAAGCATATTTTTTAGGTTCATTTATTGACATTTTTACCCATTTATCTATCAGAAAATATTCCTAAACCAGAAATTCTAGATATCCTCACCCAACAGCATTATCACTTCACTCTCACAAACAACCAGAACTTCTGACCTGCCAGTGATATTAGAACTTCTAAGTTCCCAGTTGCATCAAAATTTCTAGGCTCTCTGAGCAATCAGAGTTTCTAGGCTTTCCTTTGTTCCCAGCAACCTCAGAATGTCAGTGCGTCTGGATCCATAACTCTTGGCCTTCCCCTTTTCTGCTAACATTTTCTTTCTTGCAACGTATCAGAGTCAGAGTTTCTGCCCCGTACTCCTGTTCTCTCTTATGTCAACAACGCGCTGATTCTGACCCCTTTTTCTCTTATTATTTTTTATCATTATTTTTATTTTCATTAATCAAAAACACCCAAAAAAAAATTATATTCACATGCTTTATTTTATTTCTTTTAAAACAAAAAGACAAAAAAAAATATTTTCTTAATCAAATTTATTTCTTCTAACAAAAACAAAACAAATCCATTTTACATTTCTTGTACATTATTTCAATATGGTTGTAATAGATAATTAGGACTTTAATTTCTTGAAATCCCTATTTGTAAATATGTACACCCCATCCCCCTAATGATGTAATAGCGTAGTAAATTTACTTTCCGCAATTTATCGCTTTCATATCAATGCCAGTAAATTATGGTTTGTATGGAAAGATAAAAATCAATGCTTAGAGAACCCTAATTCAAGATAAACCAAGCATGAAATCAAACACACTATTCACACATGCACCCCTAAGGTTAACTCCACTTGTTGCCTAAAAAAATGGTCATGTTACACATGCGGGATGTCTTAGCAAAAACAATAAAAAATACAAGATCATAGTCCCTCGATGACGCTATGAATGTTGCCTTTCAAATAATCTTAGTCCCTCAAGAAAAAATGCTAAGATATCTCACAACATTGCTATCATGACTATACGATGAACCACGCCCATCCCTTTACATCCAAAGATAAGGCTTCTTACCAATCAATGGTGAGGTAGCAATATCCAAGGAAGGAAGAAATGAACAAAGACTTTTGAGTAGGTAGAAAAGTTCTTAGTTGCTTGCTCATTTTAAAAAACAAATATCCTTGCAAACACACACCAAACACTTTCAAAACATGAAATATTTTCAAAAGTCCAACACTGTATACATTTTCGCCGAAACAAAAATCATTATAAAGCTCGTCTAAATGAAGGCACCTTTTCAAAAATACTTTCAAAAACCACCATAAAGCACATTTTCAAACAAAAGCAAGTGATCTAGCAAGCAACTAAGAGCCCATAGATAACTATGGATGAAAAGGGTGCTAACACCTTCTCTTTCATAATCTACCCCCCAAACTCAAGAAAATAATCTCAATGGTCTTTCCTGTTCTTTTTAACCTTTTCTTTTGGATTAAAGAAAAGTCGATGGCGACTCTTGCTAACCGCAACAATTGCGATCAAATGCAAAACATCTCAAGTCAGTTCTCCCACTGTATTACAAAACTGGCGACTCTACTGGGGAATTACTTAAAGTAGGGTTACCTTAGGGCTAGATCACCTTTATTTGCTTTCATTGTCTGACTTGCTTGCTTTACATTATTGGTTCCTTGTTTGAGTTTGTTTTGATCCTCTACCCGGATCTGGGGCACCTTTTAGGTAAGTAGAAATAGATTGTGGAAACAATGCGGAGTATACCGACATGGTCTAAGCAATAGATACATTAGTGTGGCGCATTTGTTGGTACCGATATCCCTTGTGTTGAAACGAGGAGAATACGGGGCCGCTGAGCGGCGTCATGAAGCACTAACTGACCTTAGAACCTTAATTGAACAACTTGGCCATTAAGAAGTAGTGAGATAGCCAACTTTGGTGCAGTCCAAAGTTGGTTTATACTCGATGCTACACTTATTGAGACCAGACTTTTGGGATATCTCGGCCGCAAGAAAAGATTGATTGAGCTGAGATAATGCCTAAAAGAAAGGTCAGTGATATTGAGATTCTTTAGAACCTGGTTACTATTTCTAGGACAGGTTGAGCCAACCAAAACTTCAAGAGGGTACTTACCTACAAACCCCATGCAAGCCTAAACCTAAGGACTTGTTTGCTTTGTGTGTACATAACAACTTGCTTACTTGTACATAACATCATAAACATCATACCATAGAATTTTCAAGGATCTCGAGGGCCTATGATGCAGGGTCATGTTGAACCATACATCTATCAAGGGGCAAGACGATTTATTTTCCTCTAATCAAACGCCGTCAAGACCAAAACACGGTAACTTGAGTCAAGGGCTACGACCCACTTGACATGGTGAGCCTAATTCTCGTGGAAGGGCATCCACTAATACAAAGTTTTATAATCTAAGCAGTTGATCAACGTTCAAATTCTAACATCTTCTTGTGTTTACCCCGCAAGATCCTTAAAAATATTGCATCCACATATCATGCATATCATCCTAACAGGTTTTCCTGTACAAGTTTCCTTATCTTCTTACTGTTTATTTCAGTAGAGATGGCTTTAGAGCAAACAGTTAAAGATCTCCAAGCTCAAAACGCTCAGTTCCAGCAAGCACTCATGAATTTGGCCAAGGGGAAGGAAGATCTGAAAACACTCTTCACCAAAGAGAGCAAGAAAAAGAAATTTTTTGTCATCCTCAACGTGAGAAGAAGGTCCAAGGGGCATGCCCAGCTAGCTCAAAAAGAAGATGCTTCTTCTAAATACAGTCAAGAAGAGGAAGCTGGAAGCATTAGAGCTAACATAGCTACTGATGACGAAGACTCTTCCGAGGAGTAGCATCCATCGGTGGATAAAAAATACAAACAGCTTAAAGACATACTAAAAGTTGTGGAGATCCAAGATGTTCCTGGTTTGGACTTAGGAGACATGGGTTTGGTTTCTGGAGTGGTCATCCCACCAAAGTTCAAAATCCCTACCCTTACCCCGTATGATGGAGTCTCTTGCCCTAAGATGCACCTAAAGTCTTATGTCTACAAGATTCAACCATACACAGCTGATCAGAAGCTTTGGATCCATTTATTTCAAGAGAGATTAGCTAGGACGTAACTTGAGTGGTTCTATCAATTGGAGTATTCCCACATTCATGTTTGGGAAGATCTAGCTACTGTTTTTTACAAGCAGTACCAATACAACACTGATCTTGCACTAACTCGTGTGCAATTGCAGAATATGGCCATGCGTCCCAACGAGGGCTTCAAAGAATACGCCCAAAAATAGAGAGATCTGGCTAGTAGGGTGCAGCCCCCATTAACTGACAGGGAACTAATTGACATTTTTATGGGAACTTTGACAGGACCTTTCTTCAATAACCTAATCGGAAGCTCCTCAGTCAGGTTCACCGAGATAATACTAACTGGAAAAAGGGTCGAAGCTGGAATCAAAAGCGGAAAGATCCAAGGGGCTACACCCTTTGATGCTTAGAAAAAGCCATACAATGGGAAGAAAGAGTCCAATGATGTGTATGGTAAAAAGAGTCTTAACAAGAGCAATCATGACCAATATATGGGGGCAGTCATAATCTCCGGTCCTGCGTCGCAGCGACAACAACAAAGGGGAAGTCAACAAAGGCCAGACGAGCCCAAAAGATAGTTTACCAATATCAAGATGTCGCTGTCTTAAGCACTACAACACTTGTTGAGGATGAACCTGATTACGTTGATAGGACCTCATCCAAACCCTAAGACTTCTTCTCCTAACTACAATCCTAATGTAACATGTGCTTATCATTCTGGCAGTCCCGAGCATGATACTAACCATTGTTGGGCGCTGAAGTACAAGATTCAGAACATGATTGACGCGAAGGAGATCGAGTTTGACCCTCCATAGACTCCCAATGTAATCACCGCTCATATGCCTAACCATTGACTGTTCCAGTTCATTTTGAATTTTCAATTATAATTTCTTTTGTTATTCAAACAATTATCTATTAATGTTAAACTATGCTCCATTAATGCATTGCATATGTTTGTCTTGAATTCATCCATTCATTTTCACTATGCTTTTTACTCTTAACTCTTTCTAAAAGTTACAAGCCTTTACAGGGAGGATGACGAAAACAATGCCATGATCTCATACAATATGCTTTTGAACGAACCTTGCCGATGATGTACAGACGTTATTTCAAATCCTAAACACTGAAGTTATAAGGAAGATAATCCCTAGTAAACCCCCTTCGAGCCAAAGAAGTAGAAGTTTTCCTTTTCACACAATTTGAAACCTTTAAATCAAAACCTGGGGCAAGGTAGTCTCTCAGTTAATTCAAAAGTGCGTTCAGTCGCAAACTTTCACTTTGTAATACAATGAATTGACATCAAAAACATTCTTCTGGAATCAAAAGACGGTGATGTTTCCCTATCACATAGGCAGTCATTATCTCTCAAAAAAGAAAAAGCCCACTAAGTCAAAACCTACAAAGGAGACTTAAGAAAAACTGGGGCATCCCGTTGACTATAATCTCAAAAACAAGAACAGTCAGGAAAAATCAGGGATAATAAACCAAAAAAAGAAAGAGGTCACTACAAATCCTCGACTAACATGAAAAATGTTGCAAAAGGTGACTGCCTTCTGATAAACTAAATTTATCGGAACCATCACCAAAACTTCATTAGATTTCGAACGTGCAATTAACTGAGTTTAAGACTAAAGAACATCACAAAGAATGGGTGGGTACAAATAAAATTTGAGCCTTTATCCTTTGTTTCTTAAAATGTGAACCAAGCCATGCTACAACCCTTTAAAAGTCCTAATTGAAGCATGGGTTAATTCAAAAGCATATTGTTACAAAAGGTATACTGACTCCTATAAGGCTTACTCTAAATCCTGAGTTGAATTCATATTCTTACAAAATTCTTTTATCTGCTAAAACACATTTTCAAAACTTCAAAGACAAACATAAACTTTGCATTATTTGAATATTGCTGTTCGCATATGGCTATTTGTTTGACAGTAAAGAAATTCACACGAAAAACATCCAGTGAATGAAAACCCTCTCAAAGAGCAAAATCATTTCAAGTGGGAAGACACTCCCAATGACAGATCTCCTGTAAGCAAGGGGGCATAAGCATGATCACTATCCAACACTCTTGGGGAAGTCAAGTCAAGAGTCCAAGAAATCTCTCAAGAATTGCTGAATATATCAGGGGCAGGTCTGTATCTAGATCACTTGGGGCATTGAACACGAATCCCAACAAAGGGTTACGTATAATCAGACATTTCCCGGCATTGTCACAAACACCTCCTACTAGGGGCAGTGACAAATCTCCCCCAAAATCCTGTTCATAGGAGGACCCCCAGCCATGGTTTCAATCTTTGAAAACTCCTCCTCAACTGAGTTTGATCTCGAGAGTTCTCGTAGAGTCTTCCAAAAGAATATACCTCCCCGACAAACTAGCGTCAAGGTTTATTTTCCCAACCAACTATAGATTCCTCAACTTGAGTTTGCCTCTCCGATTGCTACAAATCAAGGGACCACAACTCCTCTTCCCCAGTAGACTTTTCTACAATCTTCGGTGAGTTGCTGCAAATCCTGGACCCTGACCAGATAACAGTTAACTTCCTTATCCCCAGCGAGTCATTGTGAAGCCTGGAAATCGACCATATAACAACTAACTTTCAAGAGATAACCCCCTAATAGAGCAAAAAACAACTGAGACTCTTGAACTTTTCCCCCAAGCAGAAAAAAACACTCTCCACAGAGTTTCCCTCAAGCAAAGTCAATGTTCCCCAGCGGAGTTCTCCTCAAACAACAAAACAGGATTCCCTAGTGGAAACATCCTAAAATAAGGTCCGAAGAGGAGAATACTCTTCGTCCACAACAGCGGTCCGGGATTTCATTCCCCAAGGCTCCCAAGAATTTGTCAAGGATTTATTTTCCCAGAAAAAGATACACTTCAATAACATTTCACATTTCATACATCCTATTTACATACATGATAAATGCATACGGCATAATCTAATTTATTTTGAGAACATCATGCATTTCATACATCATGATATTGCATACAGCTAATGCTTTACCTTTTCAGGGAAAAGTCAATCGACAAATGGCTATCATTAATAATTTTCAACAGGTCCAAGATTAGTTTCTAAAGCAAGACAGAGCAACTACCTATGTGACTAGATGCATCTTTACACGGGCTCATCATAAAACAATATTACATGGATTCCTATTCATCATTGAAGCAAACCTTTTCAAGTTCCATATTAATACCTATAACAAGCCAGGAAAACTATCTGTGGATGACTGATTGAATATTAATACCTGTAACAAGCCAGGAAAACTATCTTTCTTCCTTAGGTCAGAGATTAATACCTGAAACCAGACATGACAACTATCTCAAATGACCTAACCTTTTCAAGTTCCAGATTAACACCTGTAACAAGCCAGGAAAACTATATGTGGACGACCAACTATGGGTTAATACCTGGAACAAGCCAGGAAAGCTATCTACATAACCATCCTGAAGCAATCTTACACGGGTTCCTTCTGACTACTAGACGCAGCTTCACATGGGCTCATCATGAAGCAATCTTACACGGGTTCCTTTTGAATTCCAAATACAGCTTTACACAAACAATCTTACACAGATGCAGTTTTACACTGACTCATCCTGAAGTAACCTTACCCAAGTTCCTTCTCATTTCCAGATGCAGTTTTACACGGACTCATCCTAAAGTTACCCTACCCAGGTTCCTTCTCATACATTCCCAGATGCAGTTTTACACGGACTCATCCCGAAGTTACCCTACCCAGGTTCCTTCTCATACATTCCCAAATGTAGTTTTACGCAGACTCATCCTGAAGCAACCCTACCCAGGTTCCTTCACATTTCCGGATGCAGTTTTACACTGACTCATCCTGAAGTTACCCTACCCAGGTTCCTTCTCATACATTTCTATATGCAGTCTTGCACAGACTCATCATGAAGCAACCCTACCCAGGTTCCTTCTCATACAAATTCTAGATAAAGTTTTACATGGACTCATCCCGAAGCAGCCCTACACCGGCTTATCATAGATAACAGGCAAACAAAGTCCTCTTCTGGTTAGATTTATCTTTTCTAGATTAAAAAATAGGCAAAAATACATCTACTATTTCAGTATAAAGCAACCAAAAGATTTATTCTGATACTTTCCCCAATCACGCTAGATGGCATCTATAAGCCCATCCCTAACAACTTTCCACCAGTCACTCTAAATGGCATCTCTAAGCCCATTCCTTACACAATCAACTAACACATCATCGAGTGCAAATTTCTGGGCACTCTAGTGTTCAATCATCTTCCACCTTCAAGTCACGAATGGCAGGCGTGCCAATCTAACTCTTCAGGTTTAAGAAGATTGAACAAGGGCAGCTGTTGTACCCCAAAATTTTCCCTCTTATTTTTCAAGGATTTTCTTACAATGTCTTCTATGACATCAAGTTTGCAGCATTGATACATCAATGTAGGCTTGGAATTAGCACAAGGGTAAAATGGTCAAAATGCACACTGAAAAGTCAAACTTTGACTTTTTAATCAAAGATCAAGTTTCAAGAATCATACTTTATCAAGACATGATAGAATATGAAGTTTTGTTTCATTAATAAAATCAAAAGTCAAATTTGCTTTGGAAAAGTCAAGATTCTAAATACTTAGAAATTTTTCTAAGTGTTTAAGAAATATGAAATTTTCAGAACTTCTGACCAGATTTTTACCATGATGCAAGATGATTCTGGAAGAACTTCTGACACAAGAATTGTAGACCTCAATGAGATCTCAAACGTTGTAGAACATAACTTCTCCTAGAAATGCTGAGATTTCAAGTTATGAATCTTTGAAGGCACATCCGTGAAACTGAAGCACTCAGCAAATTCTGGACACTTCCAAGACAGAGTTTAGTTAGAACTTCTGGGCCAGTTTTCATGAAGGTTTAACCAGAGTTTGCAAGAGTAATTCAAATAAAGTCTACAAAGCATGTTACAAGCTTTTGAAAAGTCCGAGAACTCCCTTCAGAACATGCTGGAGCAGGGAAATTCAAAGATCAGAAGTTGAGTATTTGTTCTAAGTTGCACTAATGTTGAACTGCTGATCCAGACTAAGCTATGATACATTAATCTCATATTGCAGGATTCTGTTTTGACAAATATCATCATCATTTAATGCTCACACCCTCTTTTGAGTCTTTATCCAAAGGATTTCCCCACGTATGGCATAGAATTACCATTATTGTCCTTGAAAAGCAAACTTTTGTACAAGTTTATGCTGGGCCCATGCATTGTTTTTGCCTTTGAGGTTACTTTTTCTTAATTCATGCTTACAAATCCAGCTTAGGCATGGCTAAAAGCTACTAACCACCATAGCCCTATGTTGTACCCCAAAATTTGCCCTCCCATAATCTTCAAAGTCTACTCAAGGGCTACACAGTCAACCATCCTCCTAAGCCAGTCAAACTAGGGTTTTGGTTATTGCAAGGAAGTTGAAGTTTTCAAGGGGCTCAATCAAGTCCCATATGCTCATAAACATTGTCAAACACCTACATGTCAAGTTTCAAGGCTCACAAGGTCAAGTTGCACAGTCAAAAACCCTAATTGCTCAACAGTCAACTGTAGGGGCAAAATGGTCATTTGGCAGTCAAAAGTCAAAATTTTTGGTCAACATCTTATTTTGAAGCCACAATCATCATTTGATCAATTCTTGATCATGATTCCTCAAGCATGGCTCAAAAAGTCTCAAGATGCAAAAGTTTCTATTTTTGGACAGCTGAAAAGTCAACTGTAACTTGACCAAGGCATAACTTTTTCATGGTTCATCAGAAAAATCCCATCCAATGCTCATCTTGAAGAGGAGGACATTTCCTACAACTCATATTCACACTCCAAGTCCAAGAAATGCTCTCACAAAAAGTTTTCAATTTCAACATTATAGGTCATTTTCAAAAGTCAACAAAAAGGGACTTTAAGTCAAAGACCATAACTTGGGATTGGTAAATCAAAATGACATGGCACCAAAGACATTGGTTATAGGACTTCAATACCTTTCCAAAATGTCCAAGAACATGTTCATAACTTCAAAATTGAGCAAGATATGCATTGGAGAAGTTAGGAAATTTTTGTGAAATGGCCAAAATCAATTATCCTTGAAACTTCATTTTTGACAAAAGGGCCCCACTTTTTCCACTTGTTTCAGCTTGGCCATGCTTCCCACGTGTCCCACAAATTATTTCAAGATTTAAAATTAATTTTTCCATTTTTATTTAATTTTATTTGATTTAATTCATTTTAAATCTTTTAAAATCAAATAAAAATCAAAGAAGTTAATTAGGGGATATATTTTGTATTGAAATGCTTTGATACACCATCATGATCATTCCAATTTTGTGAAAAGGCCTAAATGAAGCAAGAATTCAAATTTTGACACAAAAATGGAAAGTGTTTCAATGGAGTTCATAGCAAAATCTTAAGCATGAATGCAAGGCTTCAAGGCCCTTAATTGTGATTGAAATCCTTTACATAACATGTATGCAAGCCATCACAAAAGGATTCACGACCTAAAAAGCTCCAAAACGGCCATACACTTTTCAAAATTTCAAAGAAAAAAAGAGAAACTGAAAACCTAGTTGCAGCGCCTCTCAAGCCTCCATTTCAATCAAAACACATTCCTTGCATTGCCAGGAACCTCTAGCAATCAAAATCAAGCCCAAACACGCAAAGAATCATCCCCACGACACCCCACGGTTTGTCCAAAATTTGAAAATCAAAACTTCATTGCAAGGCTTAAAAGCTCCTTAATGTGACTGATTCTCATCCAAGCCTATATATACAAGCCTTGCAAGCCTCATTCAGAACCTAGAAAAAAAGGAGAGTGTGCACAAACGGCCATAGGAAAAGTTCAAAATTTGTCCAAAAAAGTGAGAGATCTAAAGCGGTGTTGCAAACATTTTCAGATCAAAGCAAGCACGTGGCTTTCTTCCTTGCCACTGCCTGAAGCCAAAGCAACCACAAACGCGTCCTAAGGTCCACTACCAAGCGCTGTAAGTTGTCTCAAACTCACCCCTGTACACGAAATCATGTTTCTCCATTCTTGTACTTTTTCTGGAAAATAATAGCATATTCATACTCCATGCCTAATTTCCAATGTAACTGCTATATTCAATTTCATTTTTAGGCTTCGTATAACAATACCCGTGCCTAGGTTTCATTGGTTTTGTTTTTAGGTATTTTGTCTACAGGTGAAATTGGGACAAACCATAAGCATAGACGTGATCAAGAGACATGGACGATCACAACCATGGGCTTAGATGGAATTTTTGATGCCTAAGGATGATTTTGAGTAAAACCTCCAAAATCAGGCCTTCACCTCCTTGGTTTAGCATTTCTTTTCTTATTTTCTTTCCTTTTATTAATTATTATTATTATTTAGTTAGTTCACAAATAATTATTTTCATAAATTCAGAAAAAAACAAAAAAATGTAATTATTATTATTATTAATAATTTCACTTTAGTAATTATTTTTGTAAATAAAATACTAACAAATTAATTAGTTTAATTAGTTAATTTTAACCTTTTTTCACAATAAATAAAAACAAATTTAGACTTAGGCTTTTTCTTTTGACATTTTTAATTCTTTTTTTATTTTATTTCATAAAAAACATAAAAAAGGTCAAAAAATATTTTCTTGTAATTAAAATAATTAATTAGTTTTCAATTTCATTTAATTACCAAAAAAAAGAAAAAAATTAATTCCCTTTTCTTTATTCGCGCGTATTTAATTTGTTCGATTATTATGTAATTGCTCCGGATATGTAATAGTAAATAGGACCTTTTTACTGTTTTTTTTATTTTCCGCACTTATTTACTTAAAACGGGTCTTTGTAAAGATTTGGCGATGTATAGACCCGCGCCTTGTAATAGCGTAGGATTTACGTTTTCTGTACTTTAATTTCCGCACCCCTTAATTGCTAAATTTTGCATGAAAGAATGAATGGCCCAAATAAAATCAAAGCGTAGATCACCATAATGCATGACAAGATAAAACATAACTGAAAACAATACACAAATTCACACACCACTCTTAGGGTACGCCTCACTGTTGCCTTACCTTCGAAACGTAGTCGTCGAGTACAGGACGTTTTAGTAAGTCCTTATGTCCATGACATGATCCAGTTGCCTCGAAACGGTTGCCTCGGAATTAAAAAGGATCAATGGCATAAGGGTAGCTTCTAAGGTGTCCTACTGTTGCTCTGGTGACCACACTGTCCCTAACAATCGAATTGACCCGAACAACTCCAACGGTGGTGCTACCTACCTCTCAATGTTGGGATAGCCTTTCTAGAAATCTACCTCCCGAACCGAGAAACTAATCTCATAAGGAATTTTTCTGTGCTTTTGTCCTTTCCATGTTGGAGAAAATAAAAGACGGTGGCGACTCTTGCTTCCGCGACATTTCGCGAACCAGCGTTAAACAGTCAGTTCCAGATCCACCGATCACAGAACTGGCGACTCTGCTGGGGATATTAACTTTTAAAGTGAGGTGTATCTTAGGATAGTTCATAATTGTGTTTTCAATTGCTTTGACTTGTTTGCTTTAAATTGTGGGTACTGTCTTGGGAGTTCTATAGATCCTAACCCGGATCTGGGGATACCTTCTTAGAAAGTAGCAACAAGGCTGTGAGGGAACTGTACAGGGTATACCGACATGGTTGAAACAGTCTGCTACGTTGATGTGGCACTTTGGTGTGTACCGATAACCCTTGAGTTCAGTCAAGGAGAGTACGGGGCCGCCGCGTGGTGTCGTGAAGCATCAACTGACCTTAGGAACCTTAATTAAACCATCTTGGCCTCTTTAGGGTAGTGAGATAACTGACTTTGGTGCAGTCCGAGGTTGGTTGATACTCGATACTACACTCAATTGAGGGTTGTTTTCTTGGAATATTTTGGTCGCCAGTTCAGTGGCTAAATCGAAACGATGAACAATGAAAGCAATCCAGTGATATTGGGATCCTCTAGAACCCGGTTACTTCTGATAGGACAGGTCTTAACCAACAAACTGAAAGAGGGTAATACCTAGACCTCATGCTGGCCTAAACTCTAAGGGCTGTGGTGTGACTTGTGTGCCTTAAAACTTGACTACTTGCATGCTTGTTATCTGACACTTGAGTTTCTTGCAGGTTTTGTTTATAGTCCTTAATTGGGACTCATAACAGGGTTTACCTACATTACCCCATGCATAGCATAACATCATACCATTGCATACATCCTGCATAAGGACTAACCCATTTCAAGGATCTCAAGGGCTTGTGATGCAGGTCATGATGAATCAAACGTCTAGCAAGGGGCAAAGAGGATTTATTTTCCTCTAGCCAAGGTTGTCAGGGGCTATGACCCACTCGATATGGTGAGCCTTGACTCTTGAAGAAGGACTCTCCACAATATGAAGTGCCTTCAATCAAGCAACCGGATTCGAATTCTAACGATTTTCTTGTTTACCCCGCGAGATCCTTGAAAACATCGCATCCATATCATACATATCATTGCATAACATGTACCCTTTCTCTCCAGGTTGCTTACCTTCTTCGCTGTTTATTTCAACAGTCATCATGAATCCTGAGTCATCCAATGCACAAGCTATCAAGGTCCTCCAGGCCCAGAACGCCCAGTTTCAGGAGCTGGTCATGAGCTTAGCACAAGGACGACAGGAATTGAAGACCCTGCTCTTGAAGAAGAAGAAGAAGAGGACTGTTTTGTTCAACCCTAGACGCAGATCTGGGAACACACTGCAGAATGAAGCTGAGCGGACTACTCCATCTATTGGGGAAGGCAGTCACCAAGAGGGAAGGGTTCCTAGTCCCGTGGTCTCTGACACTGAGACAGACTTCAATGATGAGCAGTACCCTCCTGCGGAGGACAGGTACAAACAGCTGGAAGACCGGTTGAATGCTATGGATATCCAACGTGTGCCTGGGTTGGACTTTGGGGACCTAGGTTTATCTTCTAGGGTGGTGATCCCTCACAAGTTCAAGGCACCTGCCTTTGTAAAGTACGACGGGGTTTCCTGTCCTAAGCTGCACCTCCGTTCCTACGCAAGGAAGATCCAGCCCTACACGGCAGATAAGAATCTATGGATCCATTTCTTCCAGGAGAGTCTTTCAGGGACTCAACTCGAATGGTTCTATCAGCTGGACGGAACCACTATTCGTAACTGGGAGGACTTGGCTACTGCTTTTTATAAGCAGTATCAGTATAATGCCGACCTCGCTCCTACGCGTACCCAACTCCAGGGTATGTCACTTGGGACGGGTGAAGGTTTTAAGGAATATGCACAAAGGTGGAGAGATCTGGCTGGAAGGGTGCAGCCGCCTTTGACTGACCGTGAGCTCGTTGACATGTTCTTGGGGACCCTGTCTGGTCCCTTCTTCAACCATCTGATTGGGAATTCTTCTGCTGGGTTTACTGATTTGATCTTGACCTGGGAGAGGATCGAAGCTAGCATCAAGGCTGGAAAGATCCAAGAAGCTGCACCTTCTGATACTCACAAAAAGCCTTACACTGGGAAGAAAGAGGCCAATGCTGCGTACAGCCAAAAGGGTCGCCATGATCAGCATGTAGGGGCAGTCCAGATCTCTAATCCTAGGCCTGCTCAACAGGGACAGGGGCATCAACGTAAGGAGGTTGCACCCAAGAGACAATTCACTAAAATCAACATGTCACTGGATCAAGCGCTACAACAAATGTTGAAGGCAGGGTTGATTACCTTGAGGGCTCCTCTCCGGAATCCAAACACCTTTGCTCCCAACTACCATCCTAATGAGAGGTACGCATACCACTCCGATAGCCCGGGTCATACTACGGACAACTGCTGGCCTTTGAAGAACAAGATTCAAGACATGATCGACGCCGGAGAGATTCAGTTTGAAGCATCAGAGACTCCAAACATAATCCATGCTCCTTTGCCCAATCATTGAAGACTTTTGTTTATTTGAATTTCCGAGTTGTAATTTTTTGCTTATACGAACAATTAAATGTCATAACGAACTCTTTTATTTCATTAATGCACGGCATATGTCTGTTTTTGAATTAATCCAATCATTTTCACTATATTCACATTGCCTTCATATTTTTTTGTGATGTTCAACTCTCGGTTAATAATTCTAAACCTCTTGAGGGAGGATGACGAAAACGATACCATGATCTTTACAATATGCTTTTGAACAGACCCATCTGATGAGGTACATGCATTGTTTCAATTCCTAAACACTGGAGTTATAAGGAAGATAATCCCTCGTCAACCCCTTCGAGCCAAAGAAGTAGGAGTTTTTCTTTTCGAAAATTAAAACCCTTAATCATAACCTGGGGCAGGGTAGTTCTCTCAGTTGATCCAAGTGCACAACGAATAGCACCAAAGAGGTCCTCACAAAACAAAAGACAGTGATGGTTCCGAATAATCATAAAGACAGACAGTCATTACCCCTCAAAATAAACGCCCACTAAGTCAAAACCTATAAAGGAGACTTACAAAACTGGGGCATCCCGCTGACTGTAAAAGAAACAGTTCAGGCAAAAAACAGGGATAATAAAAATCAAAAACAAAGAGGTCCTACAGACTCTCAACAAAAAAAAGAAATGACTGCCTATTCAAAATAATCTGTCAATATCCGAACCATCATTGGAACATCAGGACAAAGACTCAAACGAGATCTAAACGCAAGATTAGTTGAGTTTAGGTTTGAAGAACATCACGAAGAACGGGTGGGTACAAATAAAATTTGAGCCTTTATCCTTTGTTTCTTAAACCGTGAACCAGGCCACGCTACAACCCTTAAAAGTCCTAGCTGAAGCATGGGTTAGTTCGAAAGCATACTGTTACCAAAGGTATCCTGACTCCTATAAGGCTCGCTGTAAAATCTTGAGTGGACATCACATTTTACAAAAAAATCACTTGTTTATTGAAAACCGCATTTTCAAAAAACTTCAAGACAGACATAAGCTTTGCATTTTTAATATAACATTGTTTGCATATGACTATTTGTTTGAACAGCATAGAAGTTCGCACGACGAATGTCTAATGAACAAAAGCACCTCCAATCAAGGGGCATGGCATGATCATTATCCATCATCTGGGACAGTTAAGTCAAGATTCGGAGAATCTCTCAATAGGCCAACCAGCTTGGGGCAAATCTCCATCTGGATCACTTGGGGCATTGGACATGAATTCCAGCGACGAGTCTTGCATGAGCGAACATCTTCTGGTAGCATGGCAACACAACACAACAACAGGGGCACCTCCCTACATCCTGAGAGCGTGGACTTAGTTGAAAAAATACTACGCATAATCAAAGACCCGCTAGGTTGACACACCTAGGCAAAAATAAGGGCTTCCCGGCGAACCAAAAGGGTTCGGGCAAAATAAGGGATGAAAATGAAAAAAATCTGTACACCCGGCAAGTCGAAAACCTGAAAAGGCGGCTTGGGAAAAAATGGGTATCCCGTTGGATTGAAAACCCGAAAGGGCGGTCCAGGCAAAAGTTAGGGATCAAAGCATACGACTATGTCCCGTCATCTCGTCACTTGCCTACCCGAAGAAGGTTTGTCAATCGGCAGTCATCAAGCACCCCCACAAGTATCTTCTCCCGCAGAAACAGGGGCAATCAGATTTGTCTAAGCGATCTAGTTGCTTTGTCCACCAAGGTACCAAGGCAGGTTCGGCTGAAGAACGTAACCAAGATACCTCCACTCCCCAAGAGTAAGACCAGATTCAGCCATACTCTCCCCCGAGCAGAGTTGATCTCCCAACAGCCATGAAAAGGCACAATATTTCCAGCAAGTCAGCGATACTCTCCCCAAGCAGAGTTAGTCTACTGTCAGCCTTAAGGAAGTTGGGTATCCCCAGAAAATCTCAATATTCCCCAGCGGAGTATACAGATGTTCCTAAGCAAGCATCCCCGGCAGTCTTAAGATAAGATTGTTCCCCGGCGGAATACCAGACACACCAGTGGAGCCACTTCCCCAGTACAGTTTAAAGGTTTCCTCAGGAGAGTTGAATCAATCCCCCAGTAGGAAGCTTATCCCCAGTAGATTATGGAAGCTTATCCCCTGCAGAGCACGAACGCGTCTCCCCGGCTTTATCCAAAGGTTATTCCCCACCAGGGCTTATAACTGGGTTATCCTCAGCTAATAACCACGGAAAGACCGTCCTCGGCGAAGTTTCTTCCTACCCCCCAGCGGAGTTCATCAATTCCCTCAACAAAGCTTATCAACGGTATCCCTCAGCGGAGTTATCATCAAATTCTCAATGAAGTATCCCTTCCCCACAGAGTATTCCCCGCAGAGTATCTCTCCAGCAAGTTTATTCCCCAACGGAGTCATCTTCTCCTACCGGTTTATTCTTGCAACCATCATCCCCAGCGGAAACGAAGAACTCTGTTCTTCAACATCAGCCCAGGATTCAACTTCCCGGCATTCGTCAAGGATTTATTTTCCTAGACGAAAATACATTCATAAACATATCACCTTTCATACATCTTGCTTACATACACAATGCATGCACATACACATCATATCACACAATCTCATTTCTCCCTGAGAACATCATGACATCATGCATTGCACAACTGATGTTGTGCCTTTTTCAGGAAGAGGTCAATCCAAAGACGATTACTATCAACTGTTGCAATTCCAGATTCGATACCTGCATCTATCCAGGGCATATCTGTGATCGATTGATTGTGGGTTCGATACCTGTATCCAGCTAGGGCATATCTACGTTAAAGAGATTAAAGAGATAGCTAGGAAATGCTCCAGATATGGATGCTGTTCTTTTGCTTATTCAAAACTCCTTCTAGATATAGTTCAGATGTGACCCAGGCATGGCGACATTCTGATACTTATTCCAGATTTCCTTTCAGAGATAGCTTGGAAATGCTCCAGATATGGATGGCTGTTTTTTTGCTTATTCAAGACTCCTTCTAGATATAGTTCAGATGTGACCCAGACATGGCGATGTTCTGATACTTATTCCAGATTTCCTTTCAGAGATAGCTTAGAAATGCTCCAGATATGGATGCTGTTCTTTTGCTTATTCAAGACTCCTTCTAGATATAGTTCAGATGTGACCCAGGCATGGCGACGTTCTGATACTTATTCCAGATTTCCTTTCAGAGATAGCTTGGAAATGCTCCAGATATGGATGCTGTTCTTTTGCTTATTCAAGACTCCTTCTAGATATAGTTCAGATGTGACCCAGGCATGGCGATGTTCTGATACTTATTCCAGATTTCCTTTCAGAGATAGCTTGGAAATGCTCCAGATATGGATGCTGTTCTTTTGCTTATTCAAGACTCCTTCTAGATATAGTTCAGATGTGACCCAGGCATGGCGACGTTCTGATACTTATTCCAGATTTCCTTTCAGAGATAGCTTGGAAATGCTCCAGATATGGATGCTGTTCTTTTGCTTATTCAAGACTCCTTCTAGATATAGTTCAGATGTGACCCAGGCATGGCGACGTTCTGATACTTATTCCAGATTTCCTTTCAGAGATAGCTTGGAAATGCTCCAGATATGGATGCTGTTCTTTTGCTTATTCAAGACTCCTTCTAGATATAGTTCAGATGTGACCCAGGCATGGCGACGTTCTGATACTTATTCTAGATTTCCTTTCAGAGATAGCTTGGAAATGCTCCAGATATGGATGCTATTCTTTTGCTTATTCAAGACTCCTTCTAGATATAGTTCAGATGTGACCCAGGCATGGCGACGTTCTGATACTTATTCCAGATTTCCTTTCAGAGATAGCTTAGACATGCTCCAGATATGGATGCTGTTCTTTTGCTTATTCAAGACTCCTTCTAGATATAGTTCAGATGTGACCCAGGCATGGCGACGTTCTGATACTTATTCAGGTTCCCTTTCAGATATAGCCTAGAGATGCTCCAGATCCGGACGCTGTTCTATTGCTTATTCAGATTCAAATTTCTAAAGGACAACTTAGAGATGCTCCATCCCGGATGCTCTTCTATTGTTCAGTCCAGATACGATCCAAGTTCGGATGACATTCTGTTACTCATGCAGTATGGATATACCCCAGACACGACGGTCATTCTACCATTTATTCAGACGTCAGCAATCATGCACAGACTAGATATGCTCCTGACACAGAAGCTATTCTATTTCTTATTCAGATTCACCTATCCACCATCTTTCCAAATGGCATCTATAAGCCCATTCCCAACAAGGTCTTGTCACCTCCAGATGGCATCTATAAGCCCATCCTCCTATCCATCATCTCTCCAAATGGCATCTGTAAGCCCATTCCCGCCATCACACTCTACTATGTGAGTGCAAATTTCTGGGAACTCTAGTGTTCAATCATCTTCCACCTTCGGATCACGAAAGGCACGCACGCCAATCTACATCCTCAGGTCTAAGAAGATTGAACAGGGGCAACTGTTGTACCCCAAAATTTGCCCTCCCATAATCTTCAAAGTCTACTCAAGGGCTACACAGTCAACCATCCTCATAAGCCAGTCAAACTAGGGTTTTGGTTCTTGCAAGGAAGTTGAAGTTTTCAAGGGGCTCAATCAAGTCCCATATGCTCATAAACATTGCCAAACACCTACATGTCAAGTTTCAAGGCTCACAAGGTCAAGTTGCACAGTCAAAAACTCTAATTGCTCAACAGTCAACTGTAGGGGCAAAATGGTCATTTGGCAGTCAAAAGTCAAAATTTTTGGTCAACATCTTATTTTGAAGCCACAATCATCATTTGATCAATTCTTGATCATGATTCCTCAAGCATGGCTCAAAAAGTCTCAAGATGCAAAAGTTTCTATTTTTGGACAGTTGAAAAGTCAACTGTAACTTGACAAAGGCATAACTTTTTCATGGTTCATCAGAAAAATCCCATCCAATGCTCATCTTGAAGAGGAGGACATTTCCTACAACTCATATTCACACTCCAAGTCCAAGAAATGCTCTCACAAAAAGTTTTCAATTTCAACATTATAGGTCATTTTCAAAAGTCAACAAAAAGGGACTTTAAGTCAAAGACCATAACTTGAGATTGGTAAATCAAAATGACATGGTACCAAAGACATTGGTTAGAGGACTTCAAGACCTTTCCAAAATGTCCAAGAACATGTTCATAACTTCAAAATTGAGCAAGATATGCATTGGAGAAGTTGGGAAATTTTTGTGAAATGGCCAAAATCAATTATCCTTGAAACTTCATTTTTGACAAAAGGGGCCCACTTTTTCCACTTGTTTCAGCTTGGCCATGCTTCCCACGTGTCCCACAAATTATTTCAAGATTTAAAATTAATTTTTCCATTTTTATTTAATTTTATTTGATTTAACTCATTTTAAATCTTTTAAAATCAAATAAAAATCAAAGAAGTTAATTAGGGGATATATTTTGTATTGAAATGCTTTGATACACCATCATGATCATTCCAATTTTGTGCAAAGGCCTAAATGAAGCAAGAATTCAAATTTTGACACAAAAATGGAAAGTGTTTCAATGGAGTTCATAGCAAAATCTTAAGCATGAATGCAAGGCTTCAAGGCCCTTAATTGTGATTGAAATCCTTTACATAACATGTATGCAAGCCATCACAAAAGGATTCACGACCTAAAAAGCTCCAAAACAGCCATACACTTTTCAAAATTTCAAAGAAAAAAAGAGAAACTGAAAACCTAGTTGCAGCGCCTCTCAAGCCTCCATTTCAATCAAAACACATTCCTTGCATTGCCAGGAATCTCTAGCAATCAAAATCAAGCCCAAACGCGCAAAGAATCATCCCCACGACACCCCACGGTTTGTCCAAAATTTGAAAATCAAAACTTCATTGCAAGGCTTAAAAGCTCCTTAATGTGACTGATTCTCATCCAAGCCTATATATACAAGCCTTGCAAGCCTCATTCAGAACCTAGAAAAAAAGGAGAGTGTGCACAAACGGCCAGAGGAAAAGTTCAAAATTTATCCAAAAAAGTGAGAGATCTAAAGCGGTGTTGCAAACATTTTCAGATCAAAGCAAGCACGTGGCTTTCTTCCTTGC
Source organism: Vicia faba (assembly GCA_948472305.1). Lineage (NCBI taxonomy): Eukaryota > Viridiplantae > Streptophyta > Magnoliopsida > Fabales > Fabaceae > Vicia > Vicia faba. Next base: position 1,001,249,147 of record OX451737.1, on the reverse strand, counting down.
CACTCCCTGAAGCCAAAGCAACCACAAACGCGTCCTAAGGTCCACTACCAAGCGCTGTAAGTTGTCTCAAACTCACCCCTGTACACGAAATCATGTTTCTCCATTCTTGCACTTTTTCTGGAAAATAATAGCATATTCATACTCCATGCCTAATTTCCAATGTAACTGCTATATTCAATTTCATTTTTAGGCTTCGTATAACAATACCCGTGCCTAGGTTTCGTTGGTTTTGTTTTTAGGTATTTTGTTTACAGGTGAAATTGGGACAAACCATAAGCATAGACGTGATCAGGAGACATGGACGATCACAACCATGGGCTTAGATGGAATTTTTGATGCCTAAGGATGATTTTGAGTAAAACCTCCAAAATCCGGCCTTCACCTCCTTGGTTTAGCATTTCTTTTCTTATTTTCTTTCCTTTTATTAATTATTATTATTATTTAGTTAGTTCACAAATAATTATTTTCATAAATTCAGAAAAAACAAAAAAATGTAATTATTATTATTATTATTAATTTCACTTTAGTAATTATTTTTGTAAATAAAATACTAACAAATTAATTAGTTTAATTAGTTAATTTTAACCTTTTTTCACAATAAATAAAAACAAATTTAGACTTAGGCTTTTTCTTTTGACATTTTTAATTCTTTTTTTATTTTATTTCATAAAAAACATAAAAAAGGTCAAAAAATATTTTCTTGTAATTAAAATAATTAATTAGTTTTCAATTTCATTTAATTACCAAAAAAAAAGACAAAAAAATTAATTCCCTTTTCTTTATTCGCGCGTATTTAATTTGTTCGATTATTATGTAATTGCTCCGGATATGTAATAGTAAATAGGACCTTTTTACTGTTTTTTTTATTTTCCGCACTTATTTACTTAAAACGGGTCTTTGTAAAGATTTGACGATGTATAGACCCGCGCCTTGTAATAGCGTAGGATTTACGTTTTCCGTACTTTAATTTCCGCACCCCTTAATTGCTAAATTTTGCATGAAAGAATGAATGACCCAAATAAAATCAAAGCGTAGATCACCATAATGCATGACAAGATAAAACATAACTGAAAACAATACACAAATTCACACACCACTCTTAGGGTACGCCTCACTGTTGCCTTGCCCCTCGAAACGTGGTCGTCGAGTATAGGACGTTTTAGTAAGTCCTTATGTCCATGAACATGGCATAAGGGTAGCTTCTAAGGTGTCCTACTGTTGCTCTGGTGACCACACTGTCCCTACAAGCTCGAATTATGGTCGTCGAGTACAGGACGTTTTAGTAAGTCCTCATGTCCATGATATGATCCAGTCGCCTCGGAAAGGTTGCCTCGGAATTAAAAAGGATCAATGGCATAAGGGTAGCTTCTGAGGTGTCCTACTGTTGCTCGGTGACCACACTGTCCCTACAAACGAATTGACCCGAACACCTTCAACGGTGGTGCTACCTACCTCTCAATGGTGGGATGGCACTACCTTAAGGACATTTACACAGCCTAATTCCTTAGGGTAGGTAGATGACTCGTAAATACTTGCTCTAATTCAAAACAAATCAAAACTTCTTTTCATACCGACACTTTCAAAAAAGCTTTCAAAACAATTTTTTTAAACACTCTTGAGGACTGATACAAGAGTCGATCTGAAACTTTAAACGAAACTTTTTTTCAAACCCACTCACACTTTGAAAAGCAAACAAACATTTTGAAAACACAAATGAGCAAGTATCTAAGAGCCCATGGATAACCATGGATAGAAAGGGTGCTAACACCTTCCCTTTCTATAAATCTACCTCCCGAACCGAGAAACTAATCTCATAAGGAATTTTTCTGTGCTTTTGTCCTTTCCATGTTGGAGAAAATAAAAGACGGTGGCGACTCTTGCTTCCACGACATTTCGCGAACCAGCGTTAAACAGTCAGTTCCAAATCCACCGATCACACCCTAGCATGATGGTTGTACTCTTTGCTTCTCCAAGCTACAAAATCCTTGCCTATAAATTGAACTTCATTTACAACTATAAAGAGGTCGAAAAATTGAAAATAAAAGCCTTGAAACCTTGCTAAAATCTCCCAAGAACTTGAAGCTGCAACCCAAATACAAAACCTGCTAGTCTTTGATTTTTGCATTCAAATTCCAATTTTCCTCAAGTGTTTCTCGAACAAATCATCAACATAGTTTCTGATACACATTTAGAAGTCATCCCTTCTATTTTCAAACTGCAATTCCATCTCCACCAACTTCCATTTCAAAATCAGGACTTTGCTTCTTGGCTGTTTCAGAACTTTCCATCCATTCGTATAACTCAAGTTAAAGGTTGTTCCAACCTTTTGAGCACGTGAGAAAGCTGACGAGAACATCACAACAGTCAGAACCAGGCTCTAGCTCACAAAAAATCTTCCAGCTGCAAGGTAAGCTTCTTCTGACTCTCATCATATTACTTAGGCATTGTTAGATTGCATGTTCAAAAATACAATGTAGGCATCCTGGCTCTGATGCTATACATATTCATAAGATTTCATGTATTATCTGCTTAAGTAGAGAGAATTTTCAGTTCAGAACTTCTTGAGGAAATTAGGATTTAGAATTAGGATCAGCAAGATACATGTTTGTTTCTGATTTATAGTTCTGATATTTATATTTTTGAAATCATGATGAAACTTGCCATAACTGTTATGTTTGCATTTTTTGTCTTGTTGAGAAATGACTAAGTTGCATATGCTCTGACTAGCATGAAGAAGGAGATGAAATTCATCATCAGAGTTTACTTTTTGATACATGTTTATGCTTTTGCTTCTAATACCAGATGTACAACCACCCCAGTGGTAGAGAGCGTGCACATAAAACATTAGTGCTAAGGGTCATGGGTTCTAGCCCCAGAAGCATCTTTTTTAGGTTCATTTATTGACACTTTTACCCATTTATCTATCAGAGAATATTCCTAAACCAGTACTTCTAGATATCCTCACCCAACAACATTATCACTTCACTCTCTCAAACAACCAAAACTTCTGACCTGCCAGTGATATTAGAACTTCTAGGTTCCCAGTTGCATCAGAATTTCTAGGCTCTCTCAGCAATAAGAGTTTTTAGGCTTTCCTTTGTTCCCAGATGTTGTACCCCAATTTTTGCATCTAAGATCCCTTCATCATACCATGTTGAGTCATTCACAATAAGATCACATTAGGATTCTTGGTTCCCCTCCCTATATTTAGCTTTTCTCTTTGAGGAATCACCAAGCACCTTGACTTGTGTTCTTTTGTGATCATGAATATTTTTATCTTGATTTCTCCTCTTAATTAATAAAATGCAATGTTGGTTTGTCTTGCTTGTTACTAATATAGGTAAAGGCAATGAGATTTAACAAGTTGCTCCAAGGGTTCATGAGTTCATTTCCATGCCCTAGTCAATAAAGCTTGAGAAGTTCAAACCTCACCATTAGATTTGTTTTGGAAGAAATGGCATGGCAAGGTTATTTTGGTTCACCATATTCCAAGGTTATCAAATTTGGTTCAAAAGCACAAGGGATTGATTGGAGTAGTTGTCATGCTTGGACAAGGCTTTGTTCCCATTAGTCACAAATGCATATTTCTATCAATTCTCAAGATATGGAAGGGTTGTAGTTTCTATGAGTTCTCATTATCATCCTCAACAACTTATACTTACAAAGGATTTTTGTTGGTACAAGAAGTTTGTTCAAACTTGTCAAAGTTCCTCAAGGCATTTTTCTTGATCTAGGAGCTAGGGTTTTGAACTTCAAAGAAGTATATCTTGCTCATATTTTGGTATTTTTTAGTGATTCCAAAGACATACTTCTCTTTAAAGGGTTTTAAATAAATCACTTCAAAAGTTCCAAGGAGTTTTCATGTGGAAGAAATTTGATGAAGAAGAAATGTTACAAGTCCTCCAGATGAATCCCCAATTTTCCATGTGTGACTTCAAATGATCATAACTTGGTCAACTTTTATCACCTTGAGCCCATTCGTTTTCCATAATGATCTTGAGGATGTGAATTTTATGTCTTCTTTTATGTGCAAAGTGAGAAAATGGATGGAAGATGCCCTAAGTATACAAAATATTATAGGTCATTTCATGATTTTTTGCCAACTTCAAAAATTCATAACTCTCTCAATTTTTGGAGATTTTGAATGGTTCAAGTCTCAAAATGTCATTCAAGAGGTCTATTTCATGCCATCTGTTTTGATCAAGAGCAAATTCCAAGTGGAAGACCATGTTTGGATGCAAAACATTCTAGGTCACTTTTGAAGAAAACTTTGAAATATTTATAAGTATGGAAAGTCAACCCTTTTTCTCCAACTTTGACTAAATACAACTTTCAACTCAAGCATCCATTTGATTCCATTCTTTTTCCATTGCAAATCTTGTAACCTCATCTTTCTAAAGCTTCAAGAATCATGCCTTAAGACCCCTTGAGTTGAGAATGCCATTGGATTGAACTTGGTAACTTGGAACTGAAGTTTCTCCATAAGTCAGAATTTAAAATCTTTGTTTTGGCTTCTAATCACAAGTTTTCCATGCGTTTATGCCTCTAAACATGTTTAATGAAGTTCCAGAATTATTTAGCACAACAAAACGTGCGTTTTGGATGAGTTTTGATCAAATTAGAAGTCACACTTTTCTTGTTTGCAACTTCACATGATTTCCCTCCAAACTTCATCATTTCACACGCTTGGACATTCCATTTGATTCCCTATAAATAGAGGGTCATCCCCCATTCATTTCCTCAAGCTTGGATAGCCAGAATCACCCTACCAAACTTGTTCCATAACTCAAAATTCAGCAACTTCGAAATCCATTCTCAAGCCTTTTTCAATCCAATTTTTCCATCAATTCACCTTCCTTGATCTTCCCTGAAGCTAACCATATAATTACATTCAAGAATCGTGCCCTATATTGCTCCATAAAAGTCCAGTTTCAGAGCTCTGCAACTCAACTTCAATTGGGTAGATTCCTTCATCAATTCTTCAAACCTTTGATATCACTTTGATGCTCTCATTGCTCTGGTTCTAGTCGCAACACTTGTTATTTACTAGAAACACGTTTTGACCATGAAATTTCAAATCCCTTTTCAAAACTTTCCTTCCAAATTGCTTGAGCTACAGTTTATATAAATTTGTCGCGAAGATGTGGTTGTCTTTGTCTTGAAGAGACGAAGCGAATGACATAGGTCTCGTGCTCTAATTTTACAGATTGAGCAACCTAGTTTTGGGACTGGCTGGAGGTTGAAGATGACCAACGTTTCATCTTCCAACCAATGAAGGCGCGCCATCTGTGTTTTTCAAAAATCTGATTTAATTAATGATCCTATGCATTATTCACTAAAGTCTATAACATGCACAGCCCGCCAGGTCCACTTGATCTGTTTACTAACGCATTTTGACATTGATCAGATGGCCCATATTTTTTTGGTTTTTATTTTCTTTTCTGATTTTTATATTTAATTGTTTTAAACTTCAAAAAATCACAAAAATTTCATTTTTTGTCCAAAAATTCTGAAAAATATTTTTGATTATTCTCTTTCTGATTTTTATTTTTTCACAATTTCATTTTGTGTTTTGGTTTTTTTTTAATAAATTTTCACTTTATTTGAATTGTTTTAAATGTTTAAAAATACTTTTATGCATTTTTAAATTCTAAAAAAATTATGGAATGATCCAATGACATTGTGACAAATATTGGTAACCTCGCTTATTTTTTATTTCTGACTTTGGAATTTTTTAATCATTTTTAGTTTGTTTTACTCATTTCTTTTAATTTTAAAAATAGTTTCTGACTTTAAAGAATTACCAAAAAAATTATAAAATCATTTGAGTCCTTTTCTGATTTTTCTATGGACTTACTTGTTATTTCTTGATCAATTTGAACATAGTTGATATTTTTCTCTTTTATTTCTATTTTAAAACATTTTTTTAAACCTTTTTTGTATATATTAAATGTAATATCATTTTGTGACTATTTTCTGGCTGATCTTGGGTTAAATTTTTGATCATGAACTTTATTAAGATCATTGGATCCATGGTGTTGAGTCTAACTCCATAAAAAATGGATGAATGGTTTTAATAATAGTTTGATTAAATTTAATTCAAAAGTGGTTTGTATATTCTCTCCCACCCCTCTTCATCTCATCCCTTTCTTATTGCACTAAGTGTTATTGGAGCATGATCTCTATATCATGTCTCAAAACAAATGGTGCATAGATTGCTATTGACCGGCCTCAAAATAGGTGCGACTTCTATATAAGTCCACTTACGATTGCTTAACATAACGTTAAATTTTGTCCTGATTCGAATAAATGATCACTCGTGGCCCAAACTTATGTTTGCAAGCCCAAGTATGTTAATTTGATCTCTTTGATCCAATAACCTTGAGATTCATTGTGTGGAGGCTTTGGTTCTACCAATCCTCTAATGGATCTATAACACCTTTGGTCAACACGGATCACTTAAACATCGTTGATCATTAAATGGTACTCATGAGGATTCCAAATGGATGATATACTTGACAAAAAGCAAATGCAACTTGTTGTGTGGAGGCTTTGGTTCTACCAATCCTCTAATGAGTTCCAAATGCAAGTTTCAAGATGATCATCCAATTAACCACTAATCACTAATAATTGACTTTATCCTTTATTTTTATTATATGCCCCCTTTTATTTTTATGCACTATCTACTTCTAGCATTTACATTTCATGCCATTTTCATCTTTGCTCATTTAAGTATTTACTTTCTTGTCATTTTTATTTTTGCTCACTTGAGCTTTACTTTACTTTTTTCAAAACACCTAAATAATCAACATAAACCCTAAAAATATTTAATGATACTTGGACTATTTGGTTACTATCCTTGGCATTATGGAGATTTGGACTTTTTGGACTTAGGATTAGAAACCTTGGCCTATGATTGGAGACCTTGTGACCTTATCTGATTATTTTTTCTGGAGCTCTTGAGGTTTACCTCAAGGCATTGGGTTATTTGTTTGTTTTGTGTGCAGGTCATTGTGATTACACTCTTTGTTTGTAATTTAGAATTCACCCGTATACAACCGTTACTCTGCCCAATTTTTGTGAAGACTTAATACACTTGAAGTTTGGTTCTTTAAGATGTCTAGTATCATTGCTTGTTTGGTTTCAATCCAAAGAATGAGAATTCTATCTTGGCTCATAGTGTCAAGTATTGGCTTCTTGTTGATTAGATGGTTCTTATCCCTAACTTTTACCTTATGCTTTAGGATAGTCCCTTCTTCTCCTCCCATCTTCTTTAATTTCAAAAATCTTCTCTCTCCTTTTGAAAAACTCATCTTGTTTTTTAACTTGAACCACTTTCATAATAAACTTAGACTTAGTTCCATGCATTTTCAAAATATTTTCATAAATAAACTTCAATAAACTTAATAATACTTTGACATTTTTTTGTGAGAAGACTAAAAGTCAATCAATCTCATATCAAACAATTTTTCCACTTTGGCTTTTATCTTTAAACTTTTCTCAAAAAGATTGGACTCTTGCCAATCCTTGTAGTGATGCAAACAACTATACAATATGTAGTGAAGAGAGATATTTTCCACTTGGGTGTTGAGTGAGGTATTGTTGATTTTAAAATCTAAGACATATCCTCCACTTTGAGATGATGCAAATTCTCCTTTCTCACAATTGTGGATAGTAAGTATGTTTTCCACACGGACAATGACAATGATGTCTTATCTCATAAAATTAACCAACACACTTGTGTTTTAAATTTTTTAAAAGAGGAACTACGTGTACCCTGATCCTCTATTGCACAGAAGGTGCTACGTAGGAACTAAAGGTTCGTAACCGCGGAGGGTGCAAAAACCATAATATACAGCAAAATATACAGATTTTACAAAGAGGTTCCTGCGGAGTACCGTAGATGTTTAGGGTGCTAATACCTTCCCTTTTCATAACCACGCCCCTTACCTTGAATCTTTCCCCTTTTTTTGGGTTATTCACTCTTTTCCCATTCCTTTGAAAACAATAAAGTGCGGTGGTAATTTTATTTTGATTTGTACAAGTCTAGTAAATCCCATGGCTTAGTCTTAAACATTTCTACCGCTATAGAAAAATGGCGACTTCACTGGGGAAAGATTGACCTCTTGCTGGTCCATCCCTAAGTGGGTTGAGCCTATCCTTGTTCATATATGTGTATGTGCTATTGTTGTTTTTGTGTTATATGTTTTATATATGTTTATCTAGACTTTCCTGGTTTTCAGGATGCTTGGTGATTACTTATAAGTCCTATACCCCGACTTGGGAAAACTTTAAGATAGGACGGGCGGTATAGTCATGTTAACTTTGAGGGAGTAATCCCAAAAAAGAAGGCATGAGATCCCCCACTCAGTGGAGGCCCCTTCGATTGTAGTGTCGTTTACCGAGCAATCAAGAAGACATACTGATTTCGACCCGGGAGCCTGCTGAAACTGAGGACCGTAGAATACCAAACCCATCTTGTCCTTTTAGGTGTAGTGCGGAAGCTATGATGGAGTAATCTGGAAATAGTTGTCACGCGATACTACGCTCGAACAAGCTTTTCTTGAGAATATTACTAATTATCGAGTTAATTAGGAAGTTGGTAGTATCCGAAGGAAGGATGTAGACTCTGGGAACCTTTAGAACCTTGTTCGGCAAGTGATAACTTTTATACCAATACCTTATGGGTAGTACCTTCGACCTCATGCTCATGACGTTGAACCTATGAACCCTATATGTGTGATCTTATGTGTGATTGATGCATGATGCATCCATGCATCCATAAGCATCTTTTGAAGAGATCTTATTTCAAGGGATTTAAAAATTGACCATTTGTGAATATATCAGGTACTTTTTAACCTTGGATTCTGGAAAGAGAAATACTGGGAAGTACAGTTTCAAGGATCCCAAGATAGATGAGTTGATCAGTCTAATCCTCGAGATCGAGTGTTTTGCAAACTTTCTAAAAAAGTATGGATCCATCATTCCTCTCATGAAGCTGAAGATGAAGGAGGGTATTTTCTCGACCTTGGTCCAGTTTTATGATCCGATGTATCATTGCTTTACTTTTCCCGACTATCAGTTGATGCCTACACTGGAGGAGTATTCTTATCTGCTGGATTACCCGTTACTGATCGTGTTCCTTTTACTGGTTTAAAGGGTGAGCCAAAACCACATGAGGTTACTACTTTGATTCATCTGGGGAAGTCTGAGGTAGAAGCCCATATGACTACCAAAGGAGGGATTAGATGATTACCAGCTCAGATCTTATTGGAGAAAGCTTGCTACTTTTCCAGGATGAAGAGTAAAATCGCTTTTGAGTCCATCTTTGCTCTACTTGCTTACGGGTTGTTCTTATTTCCTAATGTGGACAGGTTTGTTGACATTAATGCTATCAGGATCTTCATGATCGGGAACCCAATTCCTACCTTGTTGGGTGATGCTTATTACTCTATTCATCTTCGAAATTATTATCATTGGGGGATGATTATTTGTTGTACACCCCTGTTATACCGATGGTTTTTCTCTCATATGCCCCAGTCTGATGCTTTTTGGGATGTCAAGAAGGAACCCCGTTGGGATCCTAAGATCATGGCACTTACTCAATCAGATATTGATTGGTATCATCGAGCTTACCAGGATATAGAGATTATTGACAATTGTGGTAGTTTCCCCAATGTACCTCTTCTTGGTACAAAGGGAGGAATTAACTATTACCCTGTTCTTGCACGATGACAACTCGGTTATCTGATGAGGGATAAACCAAATAGTATTCATTTGAGTAGTTTTCTGAAGGAGGGAGAATACCATAGGGAAGCTAGGGAGCAGATTGCGAAGGCCCGACGTCACATTCATAAGAAAGTAGGAAGGATTTGGGACCTAGGGGTGCTGTTTCTTTGGAGCCATATCTTCAGTGGGTCCAAACGAGAGCTATTCAGTCGAAGATGCCATATTCCCAGGAAACACCTATGCCCGATCTGTTTGTGAAGACTACTCCTCCCTTATTAGATGATCTAGAAGAGCTGCAACTTACTTTGGTCAAGATGCAACAGGAAAAGGATGATTGGAAGAACAAGTGCCAAACTTTAGAGATTTCCTATAGAGCAGGCTTGAAGGAGAAAGACGACTTGATTGAGATCCTTGAGAGTCGAGCGGTAGAGACTATGGAGAGACAAGGGGATTTATTTTCACCTAAGACTCAATCAGATGCTGATTACTCACTTCCTAATTCAGGTGATTGGAAGAAGGTTTCCCCCAGGTATTCGGAAGAAAACCAGAGGTTGAAGGCTCAGATTTCCAGGCTCACAGGGAAGCACCAGCGTATAGAGTGATCTCCATCAGTTTTACTTCTCAGGGTTTTAGATTTTATTTTCATCTTGTACTTGGGATCATTGAAACTTGAAATCCATTTTGGAGTTGTTATAATGAAATTTTTTAGTATTTCAAATGCGTTATCACTTTGATATTTGCAATATGTCCATAAATTTTAAATCCCTTGAAATATTAAATAATAAAATAAAATCATGTGCACTGCATATCATGCATCATATTGCATATATTCCTTGCATTTGTTATGCATATCCAGGTGTCTTATCAAGCTTCTTTACTTTGTTCAGCAAGCTGACTCACCATTACAACACTCGGGCTGATTTCAGAAAGAAGATGGACAACTTAGAACAAGAGAATCACGAGCTGTGCGAGGAGGTTTCAGCTTTGAAGGCCGGCATGGCCAATCTTACTGCTCTGATGGAATCTCTGGTGGCTACTCAGAATCAGCCACCGAGTGTCCAACCTCAACCAATAAGGGCAACTACTAAAGCTCCGAATGTTCCCGTATCTGCTACTCCAGCTGTTATTCAAAACCACACACCTCAAGGTTATCCATGGGGAATGCCAGAGAATTTTGCACCTGAAGGTTTCAATCTTGGTCCTCAAGATACTCCAATTGTTCAGACTATTGTTACTCCGGCACCTCCTGTGGTGCATGCTGCTCCTGCTGCGCCTCCTTCGGTGAATATGGTTCCATTTGTTAACGATGATGTGTGTCGTCCTTTCCCTCCACCGAGTGAAGACTTGGGTCTTTATGACAGAATGGATGATTTTCAAGAGCAGTTTGATAAGATGCAAAGAGAGATGAAGGCCCTCAGGGTAAAAGAGCTATTTGGGCAGAATGTGAATGAGTTATGCTTGGTTCCAAATGTTAAGATACCTGCTAAGTTTAAGGTCCCGGAGTTTGAGAAGTACAACGGCAACACTTGCCCCCGTGCTCATCTGGTAATGTATGTAAGGAGAATGTCTACCCATACTGATGATCATCGTCTGCTAATTCAATTTTTTCAAGATAGTTTGACCGGTGTTGCACTGAAGTGGTATATGAGTTTGGATAGTGTTAACATCCATACTTTCAATGATTTGGGAGAAGCGTTCATCAAATAATATAAGTACAACATAGACATGGAAACCGACTGTGATCAACTCAGGGCCATGGTTCAGAAAGATAGGGAATCATTCAAAGAATATTCATAGAGATGGTGTGAGGTAGCCGCCCAAGTGATTCCTCCCATGGAAGAGAAGGAGATGACTAATATTTTCTTGAAAATGCTGGGTGCTTTCTACTACGAGAGGATGATAGCAAGTGCGCCAAGTGACTTTACTGAAATGGTAGGAATGGGTATCCGCTTAGAAGAGGTTGTAAGAGAGGGCTGTTTAACGAGAAGTGAAAGCTATGGAGGTGTGAAGAAGCCATCTTATGGGTTTACCAAGAAGAAGGAAGGGGATGCAAATGCTGTCATACAAGAGAGGAGGGTTAATACTCCTAGAAGGAATTATCAGCGTCATCAGCAAGTTGCCTCAGTTACTCCAGTTGTGGGTGCAGCTCCAACTACCGTTGCTTATTAGAGACCGTCCCAACAGGGGAATCAAGGGTATAATCAAAGAAGGGAGAGTTATGACCCTATTACTATGAGCTATACAGAGTTACTACCAGTATTGATTCAGAAGAAGTTAGTTCAGACCCGACCACCTCTCGCTGTACCATCACCATTTCCTTGGTATTACAAGGCAGACCAAACATGTGCTTTTCATCAGGGAGCACCAAGGTATAATGTTGAGAATTGTTATCCTTTGAAGACTGAGGTGCATAAATTGGTGAAGTATGGTATTCTATATTTCAAGGATGTGGGCCCTAATGTGAAAGACAATCCTCTACCCAAGCATGGAGGAGTAAATGCTGTGAATATGGTGGTCGGTTGTCCAGGCGACTTCCGGATTTTTGATATTAATCTGGTTAGAGGAGATTTGGTGAAAATGCATGCAGACCTCTGTGAATTTAGCTACTATACACATGACCATTCCGGTTGTGCTATGTGCAGTACAAACATACAAGGTTGCGATAAGATAAAGGCTGATTTGCAGGAGATGATGGATGAGGGCATCATCCACATAATCAGGCCTATGGAAGAGTATGAAGAGGAGGTGAATATAGTTTCTGGATGTCCTGGAGAATTCAAAACTTTTTATGTACAGTATATGAATGAGGACCTTGTGCAATTGCACGCTACTTTCTGCCACTTGGCTGGTCAGGTGGAACACCAATATGGATCTTGTCGAGTTTGCTGCCGGGACTCCCGAGGTTGTTCAATCGTGAAGAAAAGTGTTCAATTGTTGTTAGATAATGGGACTATCAAGGTTACAGGTCAAAGAGATGATTACCATGAAGTTGATTTGATTTAGGTTTGCTTGACTGAAGAAGAGTCAAATGAAGAGTATGCCTATGCAGATGAGTATTTCTCCTTAGATGAGGATTTGTTTTCCAGAAATGACTCAATAATGACTAATTGTGTTGAAGAAGGGGTAAACATTATTGTACCTTATTTTGGGGCACCCGCCCATCTTGAAGTTGAATATTATAGCAAGCCAGTTCTTACCCCATTGGTGATTAGTTTGCCGAGTCCTATCCCCTACAAGTCAGATAAGGTTATACCCTACAAATACAACGCTAAAATCTTAGAGGTTGGAGTGGAAGTTCCCATCCAACCAATTCCTGATGTTGGAAATATTGCTGAAAATAGCAGGGTGACCCGCAACGGTCGTGTGTTTGCACCAGTTATTCAAGGAAATGTTAGTGCTGGAAAGAAAATTGCTAAGAATGTTGAACCCAAGAAGGCTACAGGTGAGACTAGTGGGGGTACATTAGGGAAATAAGTGGATGATATTTTGAAGATAATCAAGATGAGCGACTACAAAATTGTAGATCAGCTACTGCAGACTCCTTCAAAAATATCTATCTTGGCTTTATTGATGAACTCCTCTGCTCACAACGAATCCTTGATGAGAGTACTGGACCAAGATTTTGTGGAGAGTGACATGCTTGTAGACCAGTTCAGTAGCGTAGTAGGGAACATTACATCATGTAATAACTTGAGTTTCTGCGATGATGAATTACCAGATGAAGGAAGGAATCACAACCTGGCCCTTCACATCTCTATGAATTGCAAGAATGATTCACTATCCAATGTGTTGATTGATAACAGATCCGCTTTGAACGTTATACCAAGAAGCACTCTTATGAAGTTGAAATATCAAGGAACGCCTATGTGCCCGAGTGGCATCATTGTGAAAGAATTTGATGGATCAAGGAAATCTGTTATTGGTGAAATGGACTTGCCTATTCACATAGGACCACATTTGTTTCAGATAACTTTCCAGGTCGTAGACATTGTTCCCGCTTATAGCTGTTTGTTGGAACAGCCGTGGATTCATGAGGCAGGGGCTGTCACTTCAACTTTAAACCAGAAACTGAAATTTGTACATGAAGGGAAAGTGGTAATCATAAACGGGGAACATGCATTATTGATATCTCATTTGTCCTCTTTCAGCATTATGGAGGCGGATGAAGTTGCTGTTGGAACCTAGTTCCAAGCCTTATCCATTGACAACATAAGAGGAAATGAGAATTCCATGGTTTTGCTTAAGGATGTGCAGCAAGTGGTGCGAAAGGGTCATAGCGAGGTTTGGGGACATATTGTGGATCCACCTGTGAACAAGAACAGAGTCGGCTTGGGGTTCTCTTTGAAGAATAACAAAGGTAAGAGCATGAAGCCGAAGTCTGCTACGAACAAGTATCAAGACATCTTCCGTAGCGGGGGTTATCTTCACCCAACTGTTTCCAGGATTAATGCCATTGTGAAAGATGAAGCAGAGCAGGAAATGCCGAATTATGTGATGCACGGAGTTAGTGTTCAAAATTGGATCACCATTGATGTTCCCTCTTGCATACATGTTTCAAAGTAATTTATTTTGTTAATCTTTTTAAAAAGCTTTCACTCTGCCCAAGGTGGAATTATTAATGTTGTAGGGCTTATCTGTTTGCTGTGACTTTTAAAATCAATAATAAAAGTTGTCTTTGTTTCCCAAATTGTGTCTTTATTTTCTATTTTTTTCTCTCTTGAAAAATGGTAATCAGAAAAAACCCTTCAAAATAAATAATAACTGAAATTCAATCTGCATGATCACTTGTTATATGTGTCAGTTTCTAAAAGCAATCATAAATCATATGTGCAGATTAATTAAAAAACCCGTTGAATACAATAAACCTGCATCCTCTCCCAACTTTGAATGTCCTGTGCATGGGGCCGGAGAAGATGATTATGATGAGATTCCAGAAGAGGTATCAGGGTTTCTTGAGCATGAGGAAAATACCATTCATCCATATAAAGAGCCTTTGGAAGTGATCAATTTGGGTTCAGAAGAAGATCCAAAGGAAGTCAAGATTGGAGCATTGTTGCATCCTGATGTGAAGAGCAGGTTGATTGAGCTGTTGAAAGAGTATGTGGATATTTTTGCTTGGTCTTATCAAGATATGCCTGGTCTAGATACAGATATTGTAGAGCCCCGTTTGCCCTTGAAGCTAGAGTGTCCGCCAATCAAACAGAAGTTGAGAAGAACTCACCCAGATATGGAAATGAAGATCAAAAAGGAGGTTCTAAAGCAGATTAATGTTGGTTTTCTTGTGACGGCAGTGTATCCTCAATGGATTTCCAATATTGTCCCAATACTGAAAAAAGACGGAAAAGTTCGCATCTGCGTAGATTACAGAGATCTAAAAAAGCTAGTCCAAAAGATGATTTTCCATTTCCACACATTGATATGTTAGTGGATAGCACATCAAAATTCAAAGTATTCTCGTTCATGGATGGATTTTCCGGGTATAATCAAATAAGAATGGCTCTGGAGGACATGGAAAAAACAACATTTATCAAACCCTAGGGAACATTCTGTTACAGAGTGATGCCCTTCGGGTTGAATAACGCTGGTGTAACGTACCAGAGGGCTATGAAAACCATATTCCATGATCTGATGCACAAGGAAATCAAATTATATGTTGATGATATGATTGCTAAATCCCAAACTGAAGAAGGGCATGTGGAAGATTTGTTGAAGTTGTTTCAGCGTTTGAGGAAGTATCATCTCAGTTTGAATCCAAATAAATGTACTTTCGGTGTTCGATCAGGGAAATTATTGGGTTTCATTGTTAGCCATAAAGGAATTGAAGTTGAACCTAATAAAGTCAAAGCAATTCAAGAGATGCCAGCGCCAAGAACTGAAAAACAAGTCAGAGGGTTCCTCGGGCGTTTGAATTATATTTCCAGATTCATTTCCCACATGACTGCAACATGTGAATCGATCTTTAAGTTGTTAAAGAAAGATCAAGGTTGTGTATGGACGGATGAATTCCAAAGGGCATTTGAAAGTATTAAAGAATATCTTCTTGAACCTCCTATCTTGCTCCCTCCTGTCGAAGGAAGACCGTTGATTATGTATCTGACAGTGTTAGATAAATACATGGGTTGTATTCTGGGACAACATGATGAAACAGGGAAGAAAGAGTTCGCCATTTATCATCTCAGTAAAAAGTTCACTGATTGTGAGTCACGGTATTCCATGCTGGAAAATACATGTTGTGCTTTGGCCTGGGCGGCAAAGCATTTGCGACAGTATATGTTGAATCACACTACTTGGTTGATCTCCAAAATGGATCCAATCAAGTACATTTTTGAAAAGCCTGCTCTTACTGGGGGAATTGCCCACTGGAAGATGTTGCTATATGAATATGATATCGAACACCACACTCAAAAAGCTATTAAAAGCAGTATGTTGGCATATTATCTTGCTCACCAACCAGTGGAGGATCATCAGTCTGTAGAGTATGAATTCCCCGATGAGGATGTGATGTTCCTGAAAGTGAAAGATTATGATGAACCATTGCCTGAGGAAGGTCCTGACCTTGAATCTCATTGGAGTATGATATTTGATGGAGCTGTGAATGCTTATGGTAAAGGAATTGGTGTTGTGATTGTCACTCCACATGGATCGCACATTCCTTTTACTGCAAGGTTGACATTTGATTGTACTAATAATATGGCAGAATATGAGGCTTGCATCATGGGTCTCGAAGAAGCTATTGATCTCAGAATTAAAATTCTAGATGTGTATGGTGATTTAACTTTGGTAATAAACCAGATTAAAGGAGAATGGGATACTCGTCACCCCGACTTGATCCCTTACAAAGATTATGCTAGAAGGTTATTACCCTTCTTTAATAAAGTTGAATTCCATCATATTCTAAGAGATGAAAATCAAATGGCGGATGCTCTGGCAACTATGGCTTCTATGTATCAAGAAAATACTTGGAATGATATACCTCGAATTATGGTTCGGAGAATGGATAGACCCGCTCATGTGTTTACAACAGAGGAGGTAAAAGATGAGAAGCCTTGGTATTATGATATCAAGCATTTTCTCCAGACTTAGGAATACCCGATTGGTGCATCGAATAAAGATATAAAGACATTGAGAAGATTGGCAGGCAGTTTCTTCCTCAGCGAAAATGTGTTGTATAAAATAAATTATGATATGGTCTTACTCAGATGCATGGATAGACACAAAGCAGGCATGTTGATGCATGCGGTTCATGAAGGTTCATTTGACACTCATGCCAATGGACATTCGATGGCTAAAAGGATGCTAAGGGCAGATTACTATTGGCTGACAATGGATTTTGATTGTTATAAATTTGCAAAGAAGTGTCATAAATGCCTAATTTATGCGGACAAGGTTCATGTGCCTGCGACACTTCTCAATGTGATCTCTTCCCCATGGCCTTTCTCTATGTGGGGTATTGACATGATCGGGATGATAGAACCCAAAGCTTTGAATGAATACTGTTTTATCTTGGTAGCAATTGATTACTCCACCAAGTGGGTGGAGGCTGCTTCATATGCCAATGTTACTAAGCAGGTGGTTATGCGCTTCATCAAGAATAACCTTATATGTCGGTATGGTGTGCTGAGCAGAATTATCACTGACAATGACTCAAATTTGAACAATAAAATGATGACAAAACTGTGTGAAGAATTCAAGATTGTCCATCATAATTCATCTCCGTACAGGCCAAAGATGAATGGGGCTGTTGAAGCTGCTAATAAGAATATCAAGAAGATTATCCAGAAAATGGTCGTTACTTATAAGGATTGACATGAAATGCTCCCTTTTGCTTTGCATGGTTATAGAACATTTGTCCACACTTCAGTAGGAGCAACCCCGTCCTCCCTGGTGTATGGAATGGAAGCGGTACTCCCAGTCGAGGTTGAGATTCCCTCTTTTTGTGTGATAATGTAAACCAAGTTGACTGAGGCTGAATGGGTCCAAAACCGATTTGACCAATTGAATTTTATCGAGGAGACGAGAATGACAACTTTGAGTCATGGACAGTTATATCAGAAAAGAATGAAGAAAGCTTTCGATAAAAATGTCAAACCTCGTGAATTTAGAGAAGGTGACCTCGTGCTTAGGAATATCATGTCTTTCAACACTGATTCTAGGGGCAAGTGGACTCTCAACTTTGAAGGCCTATATGTTGTCAAGAAAGCCTTCTCTGGCGGTGCATTAATTCTTAAAACTATGGATGTCGAGGAGTTCCCACGTCACATGAATGCTGATGCAGTCAAGAAATACTTCGCCTAAAGAAGTAAAAGAACAGCTCGCTAAGTTGAAAACCCGAAAGGGCGGCTTAGGCAAAAAAGAGCATCTCGGTAGGCTGAAAACCCGAAAGAGCGGTCTAGGCAAAAGTTAGAGACATAAACAGAATAAATTTCCCGCTAAGTTGAAAACTCGTAAGGGCAACTTAGGTAAAAGTTAGGGACTTTCTTGGCAAGTAACTGCGTCATGCAAGATCTGATCATTGAAGCAACAATCTTCTCGAATCCTCATCATACTTCAACAGAAGCTGCTGCTCAGGATTTCAAAAATTGTCAGAGGGGATAGTGGTCATTGTATCTCAATGTATCTTTTCCATTATATATTACCATTTTCCAAACTTTGTAATCATCTATGGAGTCTCACCGTTCGCAGACTACCATTCTATTAATAAAGTTTGAGCTGTTACCCAACTCTTTGTGTTTCTTATTTTACTTAGCTTGTAAAGACTCCATTTATTATTGATAATAACTTTCAAAGCAAAAAGATTAAATAACAAAATCGATTTTTCAAAAATAATTTACAATTTTCTTTTACTTTAGAATTTGTGATGCGGAAAAAAAAACAACAACAACTAAAATGGTGATCCTAGGAATGGACAAACTCCAGTTGTTTTAAGAAGTTTTTGTTTCCCTCGGGAAAGTTTACTTAGGATGATTCGCCGTATTTTGTTTGAGACTCCAGTATCCTCAGTCAAGTTTGGATTCATTTCTCCTCCTTGTACGAGTTTTCATGATGTAAGGTTTTAATCCGAGACTTCTCCAGTGAAGTTTTCATTCGGTCTAATGGAAGTTCTTTTTCCAGAGAAGTTGGTACCATAATCACTCTTGAAGAACGCAGGTCCCTGGTTTCTCTAGTGAAGAACGTATTGTGGTTTTCCCTTTAAGGATGCGGTGATTAACCTCCCCACTGAAGTGGACGTGAATTCCCCAGTGAATGTTTTGATGATTTGGTGTCCATCTACTTTACTTTAGATTGGTTTTGAAATCCCCAGTAAGAGCGTTACTCTTGAAAACATTTGTTTCCCCGGTGAAGCCCGAAGAAGGATGTTTTATCCCTGTATCTGTACCATTCTGCCACTTTGTTTTATTTACTTCCGGATTATGTTTCTCCTCAGTAAAGTTAAAGAATGCAATAGGTTATGTTTCCTCAGCTGGCATTTAACTTTTTTTGGAATGATCATCTTAGATGTGATTTAGCCGAGTGTTGTTTGTGCCCAAGGTGGTTTTGCCTGGTTACTCCCAGTGTTGTATATCTGTTTTGTCAGCATACGCACAATAACACACATACATTCATACATACATCATGCATAGCTAAAATTGGCAAACCATTGCTCATTAAAATTTGTTAATATTTTTGTTGACATATCACCCTGTTTTGCAGAGTTACGTTGTCCTCTCTTCAATAGAGTGCTAGCCTTAAGCATAAAGTGTATATTCTTTCAATTTCCCCACTGAGTTATCCCTCGTGGAAGATTTTTGCTTTAGCCTTCCTGTACATCTCTTTGTTTAGATGGATTTGGTTTTCTTCAAGTTTTGGTTTGTGCATTTATTTTGCACAAGAAGACTTTATCTCCTCAGTGGGAATATCGTGGCATTTCCCCCGGAAGTCATATTTCATTCCCCAGGAAGCCATATTGTTCTCCCCATAAAGTCATTTCTTTTTACAATCCTCCATGACAATAAGTGACATGTCTCTTCATTTGAGCAACTTGTGCTTACCTGTAAAAGTCGATGTAACTTTTTTTTGCTATCTCCTCTATGAGTGGATAGTTTGCAGTCCGTCGTCGGTTTATGCCAGCGGATGGAAAGACTTTCAAATTCACAGAGACAATTTGTTATGAAATCTTGGCAGGTGGAAGTCTCTTTATTTGAGACAACTTACCCTTTCCAGGAAAAGTGCCTCAGTTAAAGAAGAAGTTGAAACCCGTTCTAGGCGAAATGCCAGAATTTTGGGGAAACTTGTTATCTTTTTGCTACCTTCAGTGAACATTGGTTGTTCATCATCAGTGAACGGCGGTGCTATGATATATTCTCTCTCTACCTTCAGTGAAAGTTGGTAGGTCACCATCAGTGAAAGTTGGTGTTTGCTATCTTTTTGCTACCCTCAGTGAATGTTGGTAGTTCATCGTCATTGAACGACGGTGCTATGATATATCCCCTCTCTACCTTCGGTGAAAGTTGGTAGGTAACCTTCAGTGAAAGTTGGTGATTGTTATCTTTTTTCTACCCTCAGTGAACATTGGTAGTTCATCGTCAGTGAACGGCGGTGCTATGATATATTCTCTCTCTATCTTCAGTGAAAGTTGGTAGATCACCATCAATGAAAGTTGGTGTTTGTTATATTTTTGCTAACCTCAGTGAACGTTGGTAGTTCATCATCAGTGAACGGTGATGCTATGATATATTCTCTCTCCACCTTCAGTGAAAGTTGGCAGATCACCATCAATGAAAGTTGGTGATTGTTATCTTTTTTCTACCCTCAGTGAACGTTGGTAGTTCATCGTCAGTGAACGGTGATGCTATGATATATTCTCTTCCTACCTTCAGTGAAAGTTGGTAGGTCATCGACAGGGAACGTAGATGATTGTTATCTTTTTGCTACCCTCAGTGAACGTTGGTAGTTCATCGTCAGTGAACGATGATGCTATGATATATTCTCTCTCTACCTTCAGTGAAAGTTGGTAGATCACCATCAGTGAAAGTTGGTGATTGTTATCTTTTTGCTACCCTCAGTGAATGTTGGTAGTTCATCGTTAGTGAACGGCGATGCTATGATATATTCTCTTCCTACCTTCAATGAAAGTTGGTAGGTCATCGACAGTGAACGTCGATGATTGTTATCTTTTTGCTACCCTCAGTGAACGTTGGTAGTTCATCGTTAGTGAACAACAGTGCTATGATATATTCTCTCTCTACCTTCAGTGAAAGTTGGTAGGTCACCTTCAGTGAAAGTTGGTGATTGTTATCTTTTTGCTACCCTCAGTGAACATTGGTAGTTCATCGTCAGTGAACGAAGGTGCTATGATATATTCTCTCTATACCTTCAGTGAAAGTTGGTAGATCACCATCAGTAAAAGTTGGTGTTTGTTACCCTCAGTGAATGTTGGTAGTTCATTGTCAGTGAACGACAATGCTATGATATATTCTCTCTCTACCTTCAATGAAAGTTGGTAGATCACCATCAGTGAAAGTTGGTGACTGTTATATTTTTGCTACCCTTAGTGAATGTTGGTAGTTCATTGTTAGTGAATGGTGATGCTATGATATTTCTTTTCCTTCTACCTTCAGTGAACGTTGGTAGCTCACCGTCAGTGAACATCGTTGTTGTTATTTCTTTTCTCTCTACCTTCAGTGAACGTTGGTAGCTTTACTTCCAGTAGGAGTTGGTGTATCCTTTGACCATTTTACCATCCTCTCTGATTCAGGTCTTTTTTATGCACCAGTGATTTATTTTCCTGTTTGGGTTACTCTCTTGTTTCTTTATTTTTTTTACATCCCCAGTGGTGTTTTGCGTCCCTTTGGATTTGTCCATGTGCACTCATATTCATAAGCATTGCATGGCATCTTAGGGCCAAAAATAGAGTTTGTTTTATATTTAAGTATCTTCGATCGCGTCGACACGAAGATTTTTAACTTTCATATCTCTGGATAGAAGAAACTTAAATAAGGGCAGCTGTTGTACCACAATTTTTTCCCCTAAGATCCCTTCATCATACCATGTTGAGTCATTCAGAATAAGATCACATTAGGATTCTTGGTTCCCCTCCCTAGATTTAGCTTTGCTCTTTGAGGAATCACCAAGCACCTTGACTTGTGTTCTTTTGTGATCATGAATATTTTTGTCTTGATTTCTCCTCTTAATTAATAAAATGCAATGTTGGTTTGTCTTGCTTGTTACTAATATAGGTAAAGGAAATGAGATTTAACAAGTTGCTCCATGGGTTCATGAGTTTATTTCCATGCCCTAGTCAATAAAGCTTGAGAAGTTAAAACCTTACCATTGGATTTGTTTTGGAATAAATGGCATGGCAAGGTTATTTTGGTTCACCATATTCCAAGGTTATCAAATTTGGTACAAAAGCACAAGGGATTGGTTGGAGAAGTTGTCATGCTTGGACAAGGCTTTGTTCCCATTAGTCATAAATGCATATTTCTCTCAATTCTTAAGATATGTAAGTGGTTGTGGTTGCTATGAGTTCTCATTATCATCCTCAACAACTTATATTTACAAAGCATTTGTGTTGGTACAAGAAGTTTGTTCAAACTTGTCAAAGTTCCTCAAGGCATTTTTCTTGATCTAGGAGCTAGGGTTTTGAACTTCAAAGAAGTATATCTTTCTCATCTTTTGGTATTTTTGAGTGATTACAAAGACATCCTTCTCTTTAAAGGGTTGTAAATAAATCACTTCAAAAGTTCCAAGGATTGTTCATGTGGAAGAAACTTGATGAAGAAGAAAGATTACAAGTCCTCCAGATGAATCCCCAATTTTCCATGTGTGACTTTAAATGATCATAACTTGGTAAATTTTTATCACCTTGAGCCCATTCGTTTTCCATAATGATCTTGAGGATGTTAACTTTATGCCTTATTTTATGTGCAAAGTGAGAAAATTGATGGAAGATGCCCTAAGGATACAAAAGATTATAGGTCATTTCATGATTTTTTGCCCACTTCAACAATTCATAACTCTCTCAATTTTTGGATATTTTGAATGGTTCAAGTCTCAAAATGTCATTCAAGAGGTCTATTTCATGACATCTTTTTTGGTCAAGAGCAAAATCCAAGTGGAAGACCATGTTTGGATGTAAAACATTATAGGTCACTTTTGAAGAAAACTTTGAAATATTTCTAAGTATGGAAAGTCAACCCTTTTTCACCAACTTTGACTCAATGCAACATTCAGCTCAAGCATCCATTTGATTCCATTCTTTTTCCATTGCAAAGCTTGTAACCTCATATTTCTAAAGCATCAAGAATCATGCCTTAAGACCCCTTGAGCTGAGAATGCCATTGGATTGAACTTGGTAACTTAGAACTGAAGTTTCTCCATAAGTCGGAATTTGAAATCTTTGTTTTGACTTCTAATCACAAGTTTTCCACGCGTTTATGCCTCTAAACATGTTTAATGAAGTTCCAGAATTGTTTAGCACAACAAAACGCGTATTTTGGATGAGTTTTGATCAAATAGAAGTCACACTTTTCTTGTTTGCAACTTCACACGATTTCCCTCCAAACTTCATCATTTCACACGCTTGGACATTCCATTTGATTCCCTATAAATAGAGGGTCATCCCCAATTCATTTCCTCAAGCTTGGATAGCCAGAATCACCCTTCCAAACTTGTTCCATAACTCAAATTTTAGCAACTTCGAAATCCATTCTCAAGCCTTTTTCAATCCAATTTTTCCATCAATTCACCTTCCTTGATTTTCCCTGAAGCTAACCATATAATTACATTCAAGAATCGTGCCCTATATTTCTCCATAGAAGTCTAGTTTCAGAGCTCTACAACTCAACTTCAATAGGGTAGATTCCTTCATCAATTCTTCAAAACTTTGATATCACTGTGATGCTCTCATTGCCCTAGTTCTAGTCGCAATACTTGTTCTTTACTGGAAACACGTTTTGACCATGAAATTTCAAATCTCTTTTCAAAACTTTCATTCCAAATTGCTTGAGCTACAATTTATATAAATTTGTTGCGAAGGTGTGGATGTCTTTGTCTTGAAGAGACGAAGCGAATGGCATAGGTCTCGTGCTCTAATTTTACAGATTAAGTAACCTGGTTTTGGGACTGACTGGAGGTTGAAGATGACCAATGAGTCATCTTCCAACCAATGAAGGCGCGCCATCTGTGTTTTTCAAAAATCTGATTTAATTAATGATCCTATGCATTATTCACTAAAGTCCATAACATGCACAACGCGTTAGATCCACTTTATCTGTTTACTAACACGTTTTGACATTGATCAGATGACCCATATTTTTTTGGTTAATATTTTCTTTTCTGATTTTTATATTTAATTGTTTTAAACTTCAAAAAATCATAGAAATTTCATTTTTTGTCCAAAAATTCTGAAAAATATTTTTGATTATTCTCTTTCTGATTTTTATTTTTTCACAATTTAATTTTGTATTTTGGTATTTTTTATAAATTTTCACTTTATTTGAATTGTTTTAAATGTTTAAAAATACTTTATGCATTTTTAAATTATGAAAAATTTATGGAATGATTCAATGACATTGTGACAAATATTGGTGACCTCACTTATTTTTTATTTCTGACTTTGGTATTTTTGTATCATTTTTAGTTTATTTTACTCATTTTTTTTATTTTAAAAATAGTTTCTGACTTATTACCAAAAAATTTATAAAATCATTTGAGTCCTTTTCTGATTTTTCTATGGACTTACCTGTTATTTCTTGATCAATTTGAACATAGTTGATATTTTTCTCTTTTATTTCTATTTTAAAACATTTTTTAAACCTTTTTTGTATATATTAAATGTAATATCATTTTGTAACTATTTTCTGGCTGATCCTGGGTTAAATTTTTGATCATGAACTTTAATAACATCATTGGATCCATGGTGTTGAGTCTAACTTCATAAAAAATGGATGAATGATTTTAATAATAGTTTGATTAAATTTAATTCAAAAGTGGTTTGTATATTCTCTCCCACCCCTCTTCATCTCATCCCTTTCTTATCGCACTAAGTGTTATTGGAGCATGATCTCTATATCATGTCTCAAAATAAATAGTGCATAGATTGCTATTGACCGGCCTCAAAATAGGTGCGACTTCTATATAAGTCCACTTACGATTGCTTAACATAGCGCTAAATTTTGTCCCGATTCGAATAAATGATCATTCGTGGCCCAAACTTATGTTTGCAAGCCCAAGTATGTTAATTTGATCTCTTTGATCCAATAACCTTAAGATTCATTGTGTGGAGGCTTTGGTTCTACCAATCCTCTAATGGATCTATAACACCTTTGGTCAACGCGGATCACTTAAACATCGTTGATCATTAAATGGTACTCATGAAGATTCCAAATGGATGATATACTTGACAAAAAGCAAATGCAACTTGTTGTGTGGAGGCTTTAGTTCAACCAATCCTCTAATGAGTTCCAAATGCAATTTTCAAGATGATCATCCAACTAACCACTAATCACTAATAATTGACTTTATCCTTTATTTTTATTATATGCCCCATTTTATTTTTATGCACTATCTACTTCTAGCATTTACATTTCATGCCATTTTCATCTTTGCTCATTTGAGTATTTACTTTCTTGTCATTTTTATTTTTGCGTACTTGAGCTTTACTTTACTTTTTTCAAAACACCTAATAATCAACATAAACCCTAAAAATCTTTAATGATACTTGGACTATTTGGTTACTATCCTTGGCATTATGGAGATTTGGACTTTTTGGACTTAGGATTAGAAACCTTGGCCTATGATTGGAGACCTTGTGACCTTATCTGATTATTTTGTCTGGAGCTCTTGAGGTTTACCTCAAGGCATTGGGTTGTTTGTTTGTTTTGTGTGCAGGTCATTATGATTACACTCTTTGTTTGTAATTTGGAATTCACTCATATACAACCGTTACTCTACCCAATTTTTGTGAAGACTTAATACACTTGAAGTTTGGTTCTTTCAAGAGGTCTAGTATCATTGCTTGTTTGGTTTCAATCCAAAGAATGGGAAGTCTATCTTGACTCATAGTGTCAAGTATTGGCTTCTCAGTTATTAGATGGTTCTTATCCCTAGATTTTACTTTATGCTTTAGGGTAGTCCCTTCTTCTCCTCCCATCTTCTTTAATTTCATAAATCTTCTCTCTCCTTTTGAAAAACTCTTCTTGTTTTTTTAACTTGAACCACTTTCATAATAAACTTGGACTTAGGCCCATGGATTTTCAAAACATTTTCATAAATAAACTTCATAATACTTTGACATTTTTTTGTGAGAAGACTAAAATTCAATCAATCTCATTTCAAACCATTTTGGCACTTTGGCTTTTATCTTTAAACTTTTCTAAAAAAGATTGGACACTTGTAAATCCTTGTAGTAATGCAAACAACTATACTTCTACAATATGTAGTGAATTGAGATATTTTCCACTTGGGTGTTGAGTGAGGCATTGTTGATTTTAAAATCCAAGCCATATCCTCCACTTTGAGATGATGCAAATTCTCCTTTATCATAATTGTGGGTAGTAAGTATGTTTTCCATACGGACAATGACAATGATGTCTTATCTCATAAAATTAACCAATACACTTGTGTTTTAAAATTTTTAAAAGAGGAACTATGTGTACCCTGATGCCCTATTGCACAGAAGGTGGTACGTAAGCACTAAAGGTTCGCAACCGCGGCGGGTGCAAAAACCATAAAAATATATTTCTTTTCTCACCCCCACCATCCATTTTTTATACAACATTTTTATAGCCAAAATATACAGATTTTACAAAGAGGTTCTTGCGGAGTACCGTAGATGTTTAGGGTGCTAATACCTTCCTTTTGCATAACCAACCCCCTAACTTGAATCTTTCCCCTTTTTTTGGGTTATTCGCTCTTTTTCCATTCCTTTAGAAATAATAAAGTGCGGTGGCGATTTTATTTTGATTTGTATAAGTCTAGTCAATCCCATGGCTTAGTCTTAAACATTTATACCGCTACACCAACAACCTCAAAACATCAGTGTGTCTTGATCCAAAACTTTTGGCCTTCCTCTTTTCTACTAACATTTTCTTTCTTACAGCGTATCAGAGTCATAGTTTCTGCCCTGTACTCCTGTTTTCTCTTATGTCAGCAATGCGCTGATTCTGACCCCTTTTTCTTTTATTATTTTTTATCATCATTTTTATTTTCATTAATCAAAAACACCAAAAACATTTTTATATTCACATACTTTATTTTATTTCTTTTAAAACAAAAAGACAAAAAATATTTTCTTATACATTATTTTAATATGGTTGTAATCGATAATTAGGACTTTAATTTCTTGCAATACCTATTTGTAAATATGTACAACCTATCCCCCTAATGGTGTAATAGCGTATTAAATTTACTTTCCTCAATTTATCGCTTTCATATCAATGCTAGTAAACTAGGGTTTGTATGAAAAGATAAAAATCAATGCTTAGAGAAACCTAATTCAAGATAAACCAAGCATGAAATCAAACACACTATTCACACATGCACCCCTAAGGTTAACTCCACTTGTTGCTTAAAAAAATGGTCATGTTACGCATGTGGGATGTCTTAGTAAAAACGATAAAAAATACAATATCATAGTCCCTCGATGACGCTACAAATGTTGCCTTTCAAATGATCTTAGTCCCTTAAGAAGAAATGCTAAGATATCTCACGACATTGCTATCATGACTATACGATGACCCACACCCGTCCCTTTATATCCAAAGATAAGGCTTCTTACCAATCAATGGCGAGGTAGCAATATCCAAGGAAGGAAGAAATGAACAAATACTTTTGAGTAGGTAGAAACATTCTTAGTTGCTTGCTCATTTTCAAAAACAAACATCCTTGCAAACACACACCGAACACTTTCAAAACATGGAATATTTTCAAAAGTCCAACACTTTGTATATATTTTTGCCGAAACGAGAATCATTACAAAGTTCGCCTAAACGAAGGTGCCTTTTTAAAAATACTTTCAAAAACCACCATAAAGCACATTTTCAAACAAAAGCAAGTGATATAGCAAGCAACTAAGAGCCCATAGATAACTATGGATGAAAGGGTGCTAACACCTTCCCTTTTCATAATCTACCCCCCCGAACTCAAGAAAATAATCTCAAAGGTCTTTCTTGTTCTTTTCAAACTTTCCTTTTGGATAAAAGAAAAGTCGGTGGCGACTCTTGCTAACTGCAACAGTTGTGATCAAATGCAAAACATCCCAAGTCAGTTCTCCCACCGTATTACATCATGTATTTGGTGTTTTGATACTTTATTTGATTTTCCATTTAAAAACATTTACAAATCATTTAATGCATTTCATTTGTTTATTTTTTCAATTTAAATACTATTGACTTTTATTGACTTAAATTATGACTTGTTTGATCATTTGTTCCATCAATATCAATGGACCTTTGATGGTACTTTGTTTGCATGAATCTTCATCAATTCAAACATATCATTAAATGGTCATTTGAATCATTTTTGGTACTTTGGGTTGATGATAGGTTTATTACATTGATGTACCAAGAGAGGTGATTCATATTGATGATAACATGACCTAAAGTTGTAGTTCAAATTTAGTTATTCCCTCTTCATCTTTTTTTCTTTTTATTTTTGATCAATTGAATGATGATGGGTTCATCTTGTTCAATTAGGTTTGGATTGGTGCTTGATGAACTTTCATCATTTCAAATCTACCTTTAAATGATCATTTGATCATTTTAGGTACTTTGGATTAATGATAAGTTTGTCTTAAGATATCATGAAAGATTTGATTGATGTAATGATCTCATCTCCTAGACTTTGTGCTTGATCACTTTTTTGGTTTTAAACTATGGTGTGCATTCATGCAATACACCTACATTATTTTGGCCCGATCTCAGATAGGTTCAACTTCTACATAAGTTCACTTATGATTGCGTAACATAGCGCCAAATTGTCTCAAATCAGAATACTAATTACTAACATTAATATTATTAATTATATGTTTCCGCAGTTTTATATTAATGTCATTTAAATTCCCATCTTTTACATTAATGTACTTTAAATTTCAGCACTAAACATTCCAAGCATTTATGTTTCATGCCTTTTATTTTTTGTCCTTTATTTTATGCTTTTTTCTTTTTGACCCCTTTGGCTTTTCTTTTTCTTTTCTTCATTAGAATACTAATAAAGGCAAAACACTAAAATTTTTGGCTCTGATCATTTGGACAATTGGTTACTATGCCTAACTTGAGGAGATGGACTTCTGGACTAAGGATAGATCATTGGCTTGGACTTTTATCTAATACCTTAAGACTCATTTCGATCATGTATCCGAGACCTTGAAATTTATCTGTAGCCTTTTGTTTTGTCTATTTGTTTTTTCATTTGATGTAGAGATTGTAATTTGATACCTTGGAGTTCATCTGATGCTTTGAGTTTAATCTGGTGCCTTGGTTTTCATCTGATGTTTTTGACAAACTTGAAACCTCTTTCTCAATAAACCTTGAATTTGTCAATTTATTTTCAAAATCTTTTTCTTAATAAATTCTAAGATATCTTAAGCATATCAAAACACTTTTCAAAACACTTTGAGTTTTATCTGATGTCTTGGTTTTCATCTGATGCTTTTTACAATTCATATGCTTATGTGAATGTTCATCTTGCTTGCTTGTTTTGTGGCTTACCTCCAAGGAAAGGGGAATGCTATCTTTGACAGTGTCAAAAGACTTACTTCATCTTGGTTAGTTCACATGCACACATAAAGACTCTATCTTGGGCTACCTTACAATGAGACCATTTATTTCTTGAAATTTACTTTCACGCTTTAGGATAGTCTCTTCATCTCCTCCCATTCTTTAATTTTCAAAATCTTCTCCATATTTCAAAAATCTTCTTGTTTTCAAACTTGAAACCTCTTTCTCAATAAATCTTGACTTTGTCAAGTGATTTCAAAACATTTTTCTTAATAAATTCTAATACATCTTAAGCATATCAAAACACTTTTCAAAATACTAAAATATACAAAGCTCATTCAAATATTTTGTGCACTTTGTGCACTTTTCCTTTTAAATTTTTTTCTTAAAGATTGGAAATTAGTTGATTCTTGTAGTGATGCAAGCTACTATACTTCTACAATATGTTGTGAAGGGATTGGCATTTTCCACTTGAATATTTATAATTGCCTTATTGATTAAATCCAAGCAAAATTCTCCATATCAAGATGATACAAATGCTTCTTCCTCATAATTGTGGGTAGTAAATAAGTTTTTCACTCTAATACGACAACCTGTCTTTTCATTAAAATAAACCAAAACAAACCATTTTTTTTATTTTTACCATGAACTACAAGGTTTTGATTCTTCATCGTACTTGAAGGATACATAGGCACATGGATCTTAAGTTCTTTCCAAACAAAAATCATAAAAACAACTTATTTTCCCATCTCATCAATCTTTTTTACAAACAACAACTTTTTATAACACAAATTTTCAAAGTGGTTCCTGCGGAGTACTGTAGATGTGCAAGACGTTAATACCTTCCCTTTGCATAACCAACCCCCATATCTAGATCTCTCTTTTTATTATTTTTTTAAAAAACTTTTTTTATGGGTTTTATTTGATCTTTTCCATTTTCCTTTAGAAACAATAAAGTTCTAGGGCGACTCTTGCTTTTTCTGAGTTAAGTTAATCAATAGCTTAATCTTAATTTTCCCATCGCGATAGTTTGGCGACTCTCTTGGGGAGTTATTCCACATGTGGGTTGAGCCTATATTTGTTTATTTTGTGTTATATTATTGATTGTTGTTGGTTATTTGTTTTTTGTGGGTGCTTTGTGATCTCTGTGTGTGGTGAGAAGTCACATGCCCGGACTTGAGTACACTTATGTTTAGAAGGGTGGTATAGTCATGCTTGATATATTAAAATTAGTCCTCAGTAAGTTGACTTAATATCCCCCCGCCTAGTGGAGGCGCATTTGATTGTAATAATTCCCTAAGAGTAAAATTGTAATGGTGTTATAGCTTTCGACCTGAGAGTCTATGAAATTGAGGACCTTATGTTGGTGTAAGCCCTAAAGGCCAATACTTTTGGTACTTGTATCAAATTATTTATTAATAATAAAAGGAATTTCTTTATTTCTTTATTATTTTTACTTTTCCAAAAAATAAAGTCCCTAGAATAGTTCGTTTATTTAATGAAATGTTAAGTGTGACTTAATCATGAGTTCCCATTAAACATAAGGACACTATTCTTAAAGTATATGTAGTCGATCTTTATTGAAAAGTAGGATAATGTTAAAGCATTTAGATTATTATGTAGATAGAATTATGATCACATATCATGGATCATGGATAATGAGTTATCAAGTCTTGATATAGTTATGTGTAACACAGTGGGAGAACTGACTTGGTTGTTTGTGTTTGATCGCAATTGTTGCGGATAGCAAGAGTCGCCACCGACTTTTCTTTTATCCAATGAAGGAAAGGTTGAAAAGAACATGAAAGACCTTTCAAGATTATTTCTTGAGTTCGGGGGGTAGGTTATAAAAAGGGAAGGTGTTAGCACCATTTTCATCCGTAGTTATCTACAGGCTCTTAGTTGCTTTCTAGATCACTTGCTTTTGTTTGAAAATGTGCTTGTGGTGTGGGTTTTGAATGTATTTTGAAAAGTGTCTTTGTAATGGTTCTCGTTTCTATAAGAACGCGTACAAAGTGTTTTAATTTTTGAAAAAGTTTCAAATGAAAGTGTTGGTGTTGTAACCCAAAATTTTCCCTCTCATTTCTCAAGTAATCTCTCACAAGATCTCCTTTAGTTCAAGACTGCACAAGGGTTGATCAACTCAAGACACCTCCTCAAGCACTGATGACTGAAAATTAGGGTTTGAGTTTTCACAAGGATAAATGGACTTTTAATACCCCATATGGATTTCATGGATCATTTTGGACCCTCAAGATTGCTCATGTCAAGTTTCAAGTCTTGGATCACATTTTTACTCAGACAATTGATCAGTTGACCTAAAATCAACTATATTGGGGAAAAAGTCAAATATGGTAAATTTAAAGTCAAACTTCATAATTTTTGATCCATATAAAAATTATGAACTCATACATGTAATTTGATCAAGTTTGGATCACAATTCCACAAGAAATTTGACCAGATCATCAAAAGGGCAAAATGGTCAAAATTAGGGTTTTGACTGAGAAGGAGCAATTTCTGATTTTTGACCTAGCAAATGACTTGTTGGTTTGAGACATGATCTCAAGGATTCAAATGTTTCATTTTGATCTAATGGCATGGCTCAAAACATTTCTCAAGATCAATTGATTGACAAATGAATTTTAGTCAACTGATGAAAAGTCAACTACACACTGAAAAGTCAAACTTTGACTTTTTGGTCAAAATCAAGTATCAAAGATCACAATTCATAAAAACATGTCAAAATATGAAACTTGTTCATCAAGAAATCAAAAAGTCAAGATTTCATTTTGAAAAGTCAAAACTTCTAAACTTAGAAATTTTTCTGTGTTGGGAAATTCATATTTTTTCATAACTTTGAGCCAAATTTTCACCATGATACATGATGATTCAAAGGAAACTTCCAACATGAAAGTTGTATATTTCAATGAGATCTAAAAAAATTTATAACACAACTTATTCTATAAATTCATGGATTTCAAGTTATGATTTTAAGAAGACATGTTCATGAAACTTGGAAACTTAGTGAAATTTTGCCCTAGTTTAGGCAAGATTTTGACCTAACTTCATGGAAATTGTTCACATAGTTCCAAGATGAATTTTAAAAAATGTCCAACATAGAGGTTGTAGAGGATGTTACAAGCTTTCCAAAATATCCAAGAACTCATTGAGATCTTACTTGATCAAGGAGAATCAAAGGCAAGAAGTTAGGGTTTCATTCTTGAATTACAAGTCATTTCTTGATGAACACATAATTCAATCTCAATGTTAGGATGCATAATCTTGCTTTGCAGGCCTTCTAACTTGTGTATATATCCATCATTAATGGATTACACAAAATTTTGAGCTATAATCCAAGTGGTTTAAGCTTTATCCAATTCAAATTTCCATTTTGGGAAGAAAGTGAAGAATGCCCTTCTTAAAAAGCAAGCTTTATGCACAAAATCAATTCTTGAGCCTCTAACTTATTCCCTATGATCAAACTCCATCTACAAAGTCATAAGCAAGTTCGTTTAAAGCATAACCACTCTACATTAGCAAGTACACAAGACTTTGAAACTTGAATTTCTCAAAAATCACATTTTGAGCTTAAACATTTGTTTTTGAATTCTGATCAACAACAAGTCTCCAAACTTGTTGCTTATAAATAGAGGCACTATTTGTGAGCTAATACACGAGCATTAACACCCTTAAACACTCCATAACTCCCTCAAATCAGAAATTTCCCAAAAACTCCATTGTTGCATAGTTTCTGACCTTTAACTTGTAACTCCCATTTCCCTCATGTGTTTCTTGGCCTTTTGGTTCCTAAAGTTCCTATACATCAAATATAACCTATCCTTGCCCCTGTTACACGACTGTAACACCATTTGCATCAAACTCCATAAAAAAAAACAGAGTATTGCAGGTTGATTTCTCCAAGTCATTCCAGCCATCCATTGCGCAAGCTAATCATTGCATTAGCTTCCTAGGAACTTGAGAAAGCTAACTTGATCATTGCAGCACCTTGAATCAACTCAAACTCATTTCACGATTTCCAGTTTTGAGGTACATTTTCTAAACTTCTATCTTCTCATTTAGGCATTGTTAGGCTTGGATTTGTGAAGATAAAATGTAGACATCATTTC
This sequence comes from Vicia faba, assembly GCA_948472305.1. Lineage (NCBI taxonomy): Eukaryota > Viridiplantae > Streptophyta > Magnoliopsida > Fabales > Fabaceae > Vicia > Vicia faba. Next base: position 1,001,215,594 of record OX451737.1, on the reverse strand, counting down.
CCGGAAGCTGTACATGTCCATAGATTTCATTTATTTTGATTGAGATAGGAGAATTTTAGGATTGAATCTCTGAAAATAATTAGGTCAAAATTTGGTACTTTTATAAATTCTCATTCATCTTTGATTTATAGCTTATGATATTTATATGGTTGGATTCGCATGGAAAAATGGAGCAACTTTCATGTTTGCATATTTCATTATTATTTCACCAATGTTAACGGATGTACAGCCACCCCAGTGGCAAAGGTAACACGCGTGTATATGGGAGGTCATGAGTTAAACACCCAACGCACTACCTTTTGTTCATTTTCACATTTTCTCTTCTTTTTTGTTCCAGCAAGCAGGCGTCTGGGCCTCCAATAATGGGCCTTCCATTTTTCCTTTTTTCTAACCCCCTGCCTTACTTTTGCACTCCTGGCCCAACTTTTTTTTATTTTCTTTTTCTTATTTCATTTTATTTCTTTTTTCTTTATTATATTATTATTATTATTATTATTATTATTATTATTATTATTGTTTTTATTAATAAAATATCCAAAAATATTTTATTTATTATTTTTATACTTATTTATTTTATTTTCTTTATAAAACAAAAAGACTAAAATCATTTTTCTTAACAAATTAACTTATTTTTCTTACATAATAAATATTTAGACTTAGGTTTAATTATTATTATTTTTATTTTTTTTATTTAAAATTAATTTAGAACTTAGGTTTCTTTTAATTAATTAATTTTCATTTTATTTTCATTAAGTTAAAACCTTTCACAAAAAACCCTAAAAATACCTTTTTAACTTAATTTCTTTCTTATTTAGTTTAAATTTAATTTTGTTTATTTTTAACTAATCATTTTCTTAATTAGGTCAAGACCAAATCCTTTCATGAAAACCAAACAAAAATCATTTCTTTTCCATTTATCTCTTTGTACATTATTTATTCAATTCTTGTATACTATTCAATATGGTTCTAATAGATAATTAGGTTTAATTTTCTTGCAAAATCCCCATTTGTAAATTTGTATACCCCCTCCCCTAATGATGTAATAGCGTAGCAATTTTACTTTCTGCAATTTATCACTTTAATATAAATGCTAGTAATTAGGATTTGTATGGCAAGACTAAAACCAACAAGTAGCAAACCCTAATTCAAGATAAATAGTGCATGTAAATCAAATACACTTGCACACTTGCACCCTTAGGGTAATTCTACTTTGTTGCCTTACCAAAATGGCCATGTTATGCATGTGGGGTATCTTAGCAAAAAGCAATAAAAAATACAAGATCATAGTTCCTCGATGACACTATCAATGTTGCCTTTCAAAATGATCTTAGTCCCTCAAAGAGAAATGCTAAGACATCTCACAACATTTCTATCATGGCTATACGATGAGCCACACTCGTCCCTTTACATTCAAAGATAAGGCTTCTTACCAAATCAATAGTAAGATAGCAATATCAAAGGAAAAGAAGAAATGAACTAAGACTTTTGAGTAGGTATATCGTTCCTAGTTGCTTGCTCATTTTCAAGTCAAACATCCTTTCTTATTTTCAAAACTAACACTAAAAACTTTCAAAAAGACTTTCAAAACATTTTTCAAACATGAAACATTTTCAAAAGTCCAAGACTTTGTATATGTTCTTACGAACGAGAACTATTACAAAGTTTTCCTAAACAATGGCGCCTTTTCAAAATACTTTCAAAAACCACCACAAATCGCACTTTCAAACAAAAGCAAGTGATCTAGCAAGCAACTAAGAGACCATAGATAACTATGGATGAAAAGGGTGCTAATACCTTCCCTTTTCATAATATACCCCCCGAACTCAAGAAATAATCTCAAAGGTCTTTCCTGTTCTTTTCTGCCTTTCCTTTAGGATAAAAGAAAATTCGATGACGACTCTTGCTAACCGTAACATTTGTGATAAAATGCAAAACACCAAGTCAGTTCTCCCACCGTATCACAGAACTGGCGACTCTGTTGGGGAGAAACTTAAAAGTGGGGTTACCTTAGGGCTAGATCGCCTTTATTTGCTTTCATTGTTTGATTTGTTTGCTTTACATTTTGGTTATTTGTTTGGGCTTGTTCTAATCCTCTACCTGGATTTGGGATACCTTATAGGTAAGTAGCAATACATTATGGAAACTGTGCGGGGTATACCGACATGGTCTAAGCAATTGATATGTTAGTGTGACACATTTGTGGGTACCGGTAGCCCTTGAATAGTCAAGGAGAATACGGGGACACTGTGTGGTGTCATAAAGCACTAACTGCCTTTAGAACCCTTACTTGACCAACTTTGGCCATTAGGAAGTAGTGAGATAACCGGCTTTGGTGCAGTCCGAAGTTGGTTGATACTCGAAACTACACTCATTGAGATCAGACTTCTTGGGATATTTCGGTCGCCATGAAAGAGGCTTGCGCTGAAACCAGGCCCAACAAGAAAGATCAGTGATATTGAGGTCCCTTAGAACCCGGTTACTATTTCTAGGACATGTTTGAGCCAACTAAACTTCAAGAGGGTACTTACCTATAAGACTCCATGCAAGCCTAAACCTAAGGACTTGTTTGTATTGTTTGTATATGCTTACTTGTACATAACATCATAAACATCATAACATCATACTCATTCTCACTAACCATTTCAAGGATTTTTGGGATTTATCTTTGTTTTGTTTTGTAGGACATGGCTTCTATTTGTAGGAAAACCATTCAAGTCAATCTCGTAAGAATTCCTTATCAACTCAAAGAGCTAGCATCAAGGGTCCTTGAGAATTCTTCATTCACCGAAAGACATGGTTGTCTCCTAATCTTGGTTACCTCTAGCACAAATGATGATATGATGAAGGTGCTTTTCCAGTTCTTTGATCCTCTACACCATTTCTTCACCTTTCCCGACTATCAACTTTTGCCCACTATGGAGGAATTCTCTCAACTCTTGAGGATTCCTATTCTTAATCAACTACCTTTCAACAGTACGACAAGAGATCCAGGATCTGAAGAGATTGCCCAAGCACTACACTTGCAATAATCTGATATCACAACTAATTGGGAAATAAGGAGTGGTGTCAAAGGTTTCATAGCTAAGTTCTTGTTTGAGAAAGCTCAAGATTGTTGGAACTCTTTGGACTTACAAGCTTTTAAGGAAATCTTGTACCTTCTCATCTATGGGATGGTTTTTTTCCCAAACCCTGATTAACTCATAGATGTCAATGCTGTCAAAATCTTCATGTCTCGCAATCCGGTGCCTACTTTGTTGGGAGATATCCTACATTCTCTCCACACTCGCACTATGAGGAAGAGATGAGCCCTAATGTGTTGCACTACTCTCTTGGAAAGATGGTTTATTTCGCATCTTCCCCGATCTGTGTTGAAGAACGAGAAAGGTTTGAGATGGTCCCATAGGTTGATGACGCTCAGACATTCAGATATCCATTGGTGTTCTCGATCCTTGGAGAACGTTACTATCGTCGACCATTGTGGGGAATTCCTTAATGTCCCTTTGCTTGGCATTAGAGGGGGTATCACTTACAACCCTTGCTTAGCCTTACGAAAATTTGGTTATGCCCGAAGGGATGGTCCACATGATATGCTCATCCAAGGAGTGGTATTCGACTACGAGAGCAACGATCAAAGCTACTGTCAGAGGTTTATACGAGCTTGGAGGATGGTAAACAAGGTGGATAGTAAGACACTAGGACACAAGAATTATATTCCACTTGAGCCTTATCTTAGGTGGGTACGAGTTCGATCTCAAAAACTTGTGATGCCTTATCCCTCCATCTTACCAGTTATCATGGAACATGTGGTTGAAGGAGATGTACCGTACACTGTTCTCCATCCCGACATGCCAACCTCTCTTGAAGACTTGCAAAAGGGTTGGATTCAGATAAAGGAAGAACGAGATACCTTCGAAGCTCAATTCTATGCTAGTGAGAAGAGAGTCTTAGAGCTTACAAACAGCTACATGAGGAGGAAAGCATGAACACTTACATTGCACCACCAAAGAGGATGCGCTCAGTCTTTTTATCTTAGAAAGTTATTTTGTAAGCCCAAGAGGCATGATGTATTTATTTTGAACTAATTAATGAAAATTTACATTTGTTCATTTCTTTTGTCTATACAAATTTAAATTTCATAAATCCTTGAAATCATTTGCATATACATCTTCCATGCATCATAACATGACATATTTTCACATAACAAGTTTCCTTATCTTTTTGCTGTTTATTTCAGCAAGATGGATCTAGAGAAAACTGTGAAGGATCTTCAGGCACAAAACTCTCAATTCCAAGAGATTCTACTAGCCCTAGCCAAGGGGCAACAAGATATGATGGCATTGATGGAAGTTAAGAAGAAACCCAAGAAGAGAGCCCTGGTCAACATGGGCAGAAGGTTCAAAGAGCTAGTCTGTCAGATCCCGGTAGTGGAAGACTCATCTGAAGAAGACGAGAATCAAATTGGTGAGGTTAAGAGTACCCAGGCTGACTATATTAATGATCAAGCGTCTGATGATGATTATTTTGACGAGCAATATCCACCCGCCGATGTCAAGTATAAGCAGTTAGAAGACAAATTGAAGGCTGTTGAGATCCAAGCTGTCCCTGGTTTAGATTTTGATGATCTGGGTTTGATCTCTGGGGTTTTCATTCCCCACAAATTCAAAATACCAATCTTTGAAAAGTACGATGGAGTTTCTTGTCCAAAACTTCACTTGAAATCTTATGTGCACAAGATACAGCCGCACACCGCTGATAAGAAACTCTGGGTTCACTTTTTTCAAGAGAGCTTGATCGGAATGCAACTAGAATGGTTCTACCAGTTGAATTGTTCCCGTATCAATACTTGGGAGCACTTAGCTACTGCCTTCTACCATCAATACCAGTATAACACCGACTTGGCGCCGACAAGAGTGCAGTGCAAGATATGACAATGGGGAAGAATGAAGGAGTTAAAGAATATGCATAAAAGTGGAAAGACCTCGCCAGTAAGGTTCAACCACCTTTGACTGATAGGGAGTACATTTACATGTTTATGGGCACTTTATCTGGTCCATTCTTTAATCTATTCGTTGGCTGTTCTTCTTCTGGTTTCACCGAGTTAATCTTAACTGGAGAAAGAGTTGAAAGCACATCAAAAGTGGGAAGATTCCCATGGCATCTTCCTCCACTTCAAATCCTGCAAAGAAAACTTTTGCTGCAAAGAAGGAAATCAATGTTGTGTACGGGGCAAGGGCCCGTACCAAGAAGAATGATCATCCATCTGTTAATGCTGTTCGAATCTCCAATCCAACTCCTGCTCAAAGACCATCTGCTAATCATCAACGGTTTGAAACTCCGAGAAGACAATTCACAAGGTTAGGCATGTCACTATCTCAAGCCTTACAACATATGCTAAAGGCTAATTTGGTGACATTGCGTGATCCTCCTGCTAACCCAGATACCTCTTCACCAAAGTATAATCTGAATGCCAAATGTGCTTACCACTCAAGTAACCCCGAGCATGAGACTGACCAATGCTGGGCCTTAAAGAATAAAATTCAGGATTTGATCAATAACAAGACTATTGAATTTGATCCTCCTCCAACTCCAAATGTAATCACCGCGCCTATGCCAAAACATGACAAGGGTGTCAATGAAGTTAACGTTGTGGGTGATTCTGATAAAGAAGCTACATTTGAAGATTGGGTGTATCCTACTACAACGGAGCTCCAGAATTGGCATGCAAATAACTTCTTGCCCATCTCCTTTATTGAGGAGTAATCTACTTGTTTATTGCTTTTTATTAATTCAAGAACATTTTGTCTGTAATATTTTAACAATGACTTTTAAGCCATGGCCCGTGGCACTTTGGTCCATTTGTCAAGGGTTTTATTTATGTTCATCTAATCATATGATCATTCAACACAAATCATTAGACTCTTTTGCATTTAAATCTTTGTGTTCATTGTCTTTCTTTTCCTTCAAATAGATTTTTTTCAAAATAGTCATGTATCTTACATGCACACACACACACACACACACTCTTGTAAGTCCTCATCCACTTTGGATCTTGTTGCTAATGACTCTACTATTACCGAGTATGAGTTTGAATATCCAATTAACCAAGCCGAAGATGAAGGCGAGGAAGATTGTGAAATACCAGAAGAACTAGCCAGACTTCTATTACAAGAGGAAAAATCTATTCAGCCGCACGGAGAGTCAGTTGAAGTCATCAATCTGGGTACTGAGGAAGACAAGAAAGTGGTTAAGATCGGTGCAAACTTAGAAGACAATGTCAAGAGAAGGTTGGTTCAAATGTTTCATGACTATGTGGAAGTGTTTGCTTGGTCGTATGAAGATATACCAGGGTTGGATACCGACATCGTAGTTCATCGTCTGCCGACAAAGGCAGATTATCCTTCTGTCAAACAAAAAGTTCGTCGCATGAGGCCTGATATGTATGAAAGGATAAAAGATGAGGTGATGAAACAATTTGACGTAGGATTCCTAGCTGTGACATCTTATCCCTAACGGGTTGCCAATGTGGGGCCAATACTGAAGAAAGACGGAAAAGTTCGCATGTGCGTAGACTATAGGTATTTGAATAGGGCAAGCCCCAAGGATGACTTCCCTCTACCACACATTGACGTCTTGGTCGATAACACTGCTCAGCATAAAGTCTTATCTTTCATGGATGGCTTCTCTGGCTATAATCAGATAAGGAAGGCTCCCGAAGACATGGAGAAGACTACTTTCGTTACGCAATGGGGCACCTTTTGTTACAAGGTCATGCCGTTTGGATTGAAGAATGCAGGGGAAACATATCAAAGGGTTATGGTAGCTTTGTTTCATGATATGATTCATCATGAAATAGAGGTATATGTGGATGATATGATTTCCAGATCACAAACTGAAGAGGAACATATCGATCACCTGTACAAGCTATTTGAGAGGCTGAAAAAGTACAAATTAAGGTTAAACCCTAACAAGTGCACATTTGGAGTACGATCTGGAAAGCTTCTAGGTTTTGTTGTCAGCAATAAAGGCATTGAAGTCGATCCTGCCAAGGTAAAGGCCATACAAGAAATGCCAGTCCCCCACTCTGAAAAAGAAGTTAGAGGATTCTTGGGTCGTCTCAATTACATCACCCGCTTCATATCTCACTTGACTGTTACTGGTGAGCCAATCTTCAAACTCTTGAAGAAAGATCAAGTAGTCATATGGAATGATGAATGACAAGCCGCCTTCGACAAAATCAAAGAATATCTGCAAGAACCTCCTATTCTCATGCCTCCAGTTGAAGGAAGACCCTTGATCATGTACTTGAAATTACTAGAGAACTCTATGGGGTGTGTTTTGGGCCAACATGACGAGTCTGGCCGAAAAGAGCATGCTATTTATTACCTGAGCAAAAAGTTTACCGACTGTGAAACCAGATATTTACTGCTTGAGAAAACTTGCTACACTCTGGCATGGGCTGCTCGCCAGCTAAGACAATATATATTGACTCATACCACTTTGTTGATTTCTAAAATGGACCCAATCAAGTACATCTTTGAGAAACCTGCTCTATCTGGATGGATAGCCAGATGGAAAATGATCTTGACTGAGTACGACATTTAATACACAACACAAAAGGCCATCAAAGGAAGCGTACTAGCATATCATTTGGCCCATCAAGCTGTTGATGATTATCAGTCCATGAACTTTGACTTCCCTATGAGAACATCATGCTAGTAACTGATTATGCGAAACCTGGACCGTATGACGGACCTGAACAAGGATCCCGATGGACTATGGTATTCGATGGGGCTTCCAACGCTTTGGGTAATGGAATTGGTGCTGTGATCATCTCCCCCGAAGGTTGCCACACTCCTTTCACTACCAGACTTTGCTTTGATTGCACGAACAATATGGCTGAGTACGAAGTGTGCATTTTGGGTCTGAAAGCTGCCATTGACTTGAGGATCAAGCATTTGAATGTGTTTGGGGATTCCGCTCTAGTGATCAGCCAAGTAAGAGGACATTGGGACACTAAACACCCTAATCTCATCCCATATAAGGAGCTTGTGATATCTCTGATTCCTTACTTTGAGGAGATTACCTTTGAGCACTTCCCTAGGGAAGAAAATCAGCTAGCCGACGCCTTGGCAACCATGTCTTCAATGTTCAAGGTCAGATGGGACAACAAAGCTCCTATGATTACAATTGAAAGATTCGACAAACCTACACACTGTTGTGAGCTTGACACTGATACAAAAAAGCCATGGTACCATGAGGTGAAGAGATACCTTGAAGCACAAGAGTATCCCAAAGGAGCATCCATCAATGACAGAAAGTTCTTACGAAGATTTTCAGCCAAATTCTTCATAAGTAAAGGGATATTATACAAGCGCAACCATGATTCTACTATACTCTGATGTGTGGACAAGAAGGAGGCAGAGGAAATTATGGAAGACATGCACGATGGTCTCTTTAGCGCTCACTCTAGCGGACATACGATGGCCAAGAAAATCCTGAGAGCTGGCTACTATTGGTCAATAATAGAGACTGATTTCCATCAACACTCTAGGACTTTCCATAAATACCAAATCTATGCTGACAAGGTCCATGTGCCTCATATCCCTCTGAACATCATGATTGCTCCTTGGCCATTTGTAATGTGGGGCATTGACATGATTGGAGAGATCAAGCCAACCGCTTCCAATGAACATCGCTTCATTCTGGTCGCTATTGATTATTTCATCAAATGGGTCGAAGCCGCCTCATTTGCCTCGGTCACCAAGAATGTGGTAGCCAGATTCATCAAACACAACCTCATCTTCCGCTATGGTATCCCCGAAAGGATCATCACTGACAATGGGACTAACCTCAACAATGTTATGCTTGCTGAACTTTGCACTCAGTTCAAGATCATACATCACAATTCTTCTTCTTATAGACCTAAAATTAATGGCGCTGTCGAAGCTGCCAACAAAAACATTAAGAAGATTGTGCAGAAGATGGTAGTAACCTATAAGGATTGGCATGAGATGTTACAGTTTGCACTACATGGCTACCGTACTTCAGCTAGGACATCAATTGGGACAACTCCCTTTTCCTTAGTCAATGGCATGGAAGATGTTTTTCCAGTGGAAGTTCAGATTCCCTCACTAAGGATTATGAATGAGGCAGGCCTAGGCGAAGACGAGTGGATTCAGACAAGATTGGAACAGTTGAACTTAATCGATGAAAAGCGACTGGCTACTTTTTGTCATGGTTAGACGTACCAAAAACGTATGATCAAGGCTTTCAACAAAAAGATCAAGCCTCGAGTATATCAAGTTGGTGACTTAGTGATAAAGCGCATCATTCTGCCACAAGGCGACCTCAGGGGAAAATGGACTCCTACCTACGAAGGGCCATTTGTTGTCAAGAGAGTGTTCTCTGGAGGTGCCATGATGCTGACTACCATGGATGGTGAAGACTTCCCACATCCTATAAATGCGGACATAGTTAAAAAATACTATGCATAAGAGACCCGCTAGGTTGACACACCTAGGCAAAAATACGGGCATCCCGACAAACCAAAAGTTTTGGGAAAAAATTAGGGATATATGCAAAAGATTGTACATCCGGCAAGTTGAAAACATGAAAGGGCGACTTGGGAAAAAATGGGTATCATGGTGGGCTGAAAACCCGAAAGGGCAGTCCAGGAAAAAGTTAAGGTTTGAAAGCGTATGACTATGTCCCGTGGAAACATCACAATCAACTTTATCACCAAGGTCCAAGTTCAAACGGTCCAAGATCAATACAAACAACTTCTGTCAACGACAAGGGGCATTCAAAGACATTGGGGTAATATTAGATTTGGAATGCAATGAGATCATTTCCACATGGCTATTTGTTTTTGTTTTCAATCTTTGTTTTCCTTTCGACGATTTCCTCTTACTAGGATCTCCGTCTCTTTGTACAAAAACGCCTATTCATGGGAAAAATATCAATACAAATATACTTTGAAGTGCAAACTTTTTGTTTTTGTTTTGAATGCAAGGTTGTCCAATGACTAAAATTGAACGAACATATGCATATGAACATAATTAAAACTATTTGGCACATGTGTCCTGCTAAATAGTAACAAGCATCTCTTTAATGTATATGGAATATCCCCACAGAGTTATTTCATTAGCATTATCCCCACAAGACGGTTACAATAAACCAATCTCCAGCCAGAGTCTCAATCTCTTGACATCTCTCTCTCAGCTAAGTTGATCCTACAAGAAGAAGCCTTATGGATCTCTTCCTCAAAGAACTCACCTCATCAACAGTTTATCAAGTATTCATAAACAGGGTTTATTTCCCCAACAAACAATGAGTGGCATAACTCCCCAACCGAGTTCAATTTTCCTGGCATAATCTATCTTCCCCAGCTGAGTCTGTTATCCCCATCCGAGTCCTTATCCCCAACTAAGTATATCCTTCCCAAGCTGAGTATATCCTCCCCAAGCTGAGCCTGTCTTCCCCGACTGAGTCTACACTCTCCAGCTTGAGTTTGACTTTCATACTATTACAAATCATAGGGCCACAACCCCTAATCCCCAGTAAATTCATCAACAAAACCTTTACTATCTCCAAAAGATACTATGAAGACTAGACCCAACCAGATATAGTACAATTTTCAAGCTGCTATGAAACCTGGACCCGACCAGATAATAGTTAACATCTCAAGTCACTATAGAGCTTGGACCCGACCAGATTATAGTGAAAACCTTTTCAAATACTATGAATCCTGGACCCGACTAGATATTAGTACATTTCTCAAGATACTATGAAACCTGGACCTGACCAGATATTAGTACATTTCTCAAGATACTATGAAACCTGGACCCGACCAGATAATAGTTTAACTCTTCGAGATATTGAAGAACCTAGACTCAACTAGACCAGGGTTTAACTTCTTTTCCCCAGTAGAGTTTGCCTCTCCCCCAACAAGTTACTATGAAGCCTGGATCCGACCAGATATCAGTTTTCAACTTCATATTTTCAAGTAAGTTATTGTGAAGCCTGGATCCGACCAGATAACAATTCCCCTCAAAAGTTCATTGTGAAACCTAGAATCCGACCAAATAAAAACTAAATTCCAAATAAGTTACTGTGAAGCCTGGATTCGACCAGATATCAGTTCTTAATTCTATCTTTTCAAACAAGTTTATTATGAAGCCCTAAGTCCGACCAGATAACAATAACTATAATCCCCACCAAGACACTATGAAATCTGGACCCGACCAGATAATAGTATAACTTTTCAAAAACTATGCAGACTGGACCCGACCAGATAGTAGTTACCACTTCAAGTTACTATAAAGCCTGGATCCGATCAGATATCAATTCAACTTAATCCTTTCTAGCAAGTTTCTACAAAGCCTGGAATACGACCAGATAGAAGTTAACTTCCTTATCCCCAACAAGTTATTGTGAAACCTGGAATCCGACCAGATAATAGCCTAACTTCGCTCTCCCCAAGAAATTTTCTACAAAGCCTGGAATCCGACCAGATAACAGTTGATTTATTCTTCCCTAGTAAGTTATCGCGAAGCCTGGATCCGACCAGATGACAATTGACTTCCTAATCATCAAAAAATAGTTGTAAAGCCTGGATCTGACCAGATAATAGCTAACATGCAAGAGATATTCCCCAGCGGAAGCATCCTTTCAACAAAGTTTGAAGATATGTATACTCTTCATCCCCAACAACAATTCGGGATTCATCTTCCCAAAATTCCTCAGGCAGTAGTCAGGGATTTATTTTCTCGGACAAATATGAATCCCATATTCATACATCATATCATATACATACAAAATGCATTTAACATAATACCACATCTTGTGAACGTCATGCATACATATGCATTTAACTAACCCTTTTTTCCACAGGTAAAACATCAAGTTTTAGTATGAATTGACCAAAGATTTATGTTGATACTTCTTCCAGTGTTTACCATCGTTCCTCCAAATGGCATCTATAAACCCATTCACAATACATCTTCGAGTGCAATTTCTGGGCACTCTAGTGTTCAATCATCTTCCACCTTCAAGTCACGAATGACGGATCCGCCAATATAACTCTTCAGGTCTAATAAGATTGAACAGGGGAAGCTGTTGTATCCCAAAATTTATGCTCTCATTTCTCAAGTAATCCCTCATAAGATCTTCTTTAGTTCAAGACTGCACAAGGGTTGATCAGCTCAAGATACCTCCTCAAGCACTGATAACTGAAAATTAGGGTTTGAGTTTGCACAAAGATAAATGGACTTTTAATACCCCAAATGGCTTTCATGTATCATTTTGGACCCTCAAGATTGCTCATGTCAATTTTCAATTCTTGGATCACATTTTTGCTCAGTCAATTGATCAATTAACCTAAAATCAGCTGTATTGGGGAAAAAGTCAACTATGGTCAATTTATAGTCAAAATTCATAATTTTTGATCCATATCAAAATTATGAACTCATACATGTCATTTGATCAAGTTTGGATCACAATTCCTCAAGAAATTGATCAGATCATCAAAAGGGCAAAATGGTTAAAGTTAGAGTTTTGATTGAGAAGGAGCAATTTCTGATTTTTGACCTAGCAAATGACTTGTTGGTTTGAGACATGATCTCAAGGATTCAAAATTTTCATTTTGACCTAATTGCATGGCTCAAAACATTTCTCAAGATCAATTGATTGACAGATGAATTTCAATCAACTGATGAAAAGTCAATTGCACACTGAAAAGTCAAACTTTGACTTTTTGGTCAAAATCAAGTATCAAAGATCATAATTCATCAAAACATGTCAAAATATGAAACTTTTTCATCAAGAAATCAAAAATTCAAGATTTCATTTTGAAAAGTACAAACTTCTAAACTTAGAAATTTTTCTAAGTGTTGGAAATTTCATATTTTTTCATAACTTTGAGCCAAATTTTCACCATGATGCAAGATGATTCAAAGGAAACTTCCAACATGAAAGTTGTAGATCCCAATGAGATATAAAACATTGTAGAACACAACTTATTCTATAAATGCATGGATTTCAAGTTATAATTTTAAGAAGACATGTTCATGAAACTTGGAAACTTAGTGAAATGTTGCCCTAGTTTAGGCAGGATTTTAACCTAACCTCATGGAAATTTTTCACATAGTTCCAAGATGAATTTTCAAAAATGTCCCACATAGAGGTTGTATAGGATGTTACAAGCTTTCCAAAATGTCCAAGAACTCATTGATATCTTACTTGAGCAAGGAGAATCGAAGGCAAGAAGTTAGGGTTTCATTCTTGAATTACAAGTCATTTCTTGATGAACACATAATTCAATCTCAATGTTAGGCTGCATAATATTGCTTTGCATGACTTCTAACTTGTGTATCTATCCATCATTAATGGATTACACAAACTTTTGAGCTATAATCCAATTCAAATTTCCATTTTAGGAAGAAAGTGATTAATGCCATTCTTGAAAAGAAAGTTTACGCACAAAGTCAATTCTTGAGCCTCTAACTTGTTCCCTATGATCAAACTCCATCTACAAAGTCATAAGCAAGTTCGTTTAAAGCATAACCACTCTACATTAGCAAGTACACAAGACTTTGAAACTTGAATTTCTCAAAAATCACATTTTGAGCTTAAACATTTGTTTTTGAATTCTGATCAACAACAAGTCTCCAAACTTGTTGCTTATAAATAGAGGCACTATTTGTGATCTAATACACGAGCATTAACACCCTGAAACACTCCCAAAATCCCTCAAATCAGAAATTGCCCAAAAACTCTATTGTTGCATAGTTTTTGACCTTGAACTTGTAACTCCTATTTCCCTCGTGCGTTTCTTGGACTTTTTGTTCCTAAAGTTCCTATACATTAAATATAACCTATCCATGTCCCTTTTACATGAATGTAACACCATTTTCATCAAACTCCATAACCAAAAACAGAGTATTGCAGGTTGAGTTCTCCAAGCCATTCCAGCCATCAATTGCTCAAGCTAATCATTGCATTAGATTCTTGGGAACTTGAGGAAGCTAACCTGATCATTTCACCACCTTGAATCAAGCTCAAACTTGTTTCGCGATTTCCAGTTTTGAGGTGCATTTTCTGAACTTCTACCTTCTCATTTAGGCATTGTTAGGCTTGAATTTGTGAAGATAAAATGTAGACATCATTGTCCTGAAGCTGTACATGTCCATAGATTTCATTTATTTTGATTGAGATAGGAGAATTTTAGGATTTAATCTCTGAAAATAATTAGGTCAGAATTTGGTACTTTTAGAAATTCTCATTCATCTTTGATTTATAGCTTATGATATTTATAGGTTGGATTCGTATGGAAAAATGGAGCAACTTTCATGTTTGCATATTTCATTATTGTTGAGAAATGGTGAAGTTACAGATGTTCGGGCTGGATGTTGAAGATGAAGTTACATTCAGGACTTGATTTGTGTTATATGTTTATTAGTTCACCAATGTTAACGGATGTACAGCCACCCTAGTGGCAAAGGTAGCACGCGTGTATATGTGAGGTCATGGGTTCAACACCCAGCGCGCTACCTTTTGTTCATTTTTCACATTTCTTTTTTGTTCCAGCAAGCAGGCGATTGGGTCTCCAATAATGGGCCTTCCTTTTTTTCCTTTTTTCTAACCCCTTACCTTACTTTTGCACTCCTGGCCCAACTTTTTTTAATTTTCTTTTTCTTATTTCATTTTATTCCTTTTTTCTTTATTATATTTTTATTACTATTAATATTATTTTTATTAACAAAAAAACCAAAAATATTTTATTTATTATTTTTACACTTATTTATTTTATTTTATTTATAAAACAAAAAGACTAAAACAATTTTTCTTAACAAATTAATTTCTTTTTCTTAAATAATAAATATTTAGACTTAGGTTTAATTATTATTATTTTTATTTTTTATTTAAAATTAATTTAGAACTTAGGTTTCTTTTAATTAATTAATTTTCATTTTATTTTCATTAAGTTAAAACCTTTCACAAAAAACCCTAAAAATACTTTTTTAACTTAATTTCTCTCTTATTTAGTTTAAATTTTATTTTTTATTTTTAACTAATCATTTTCTTAATTAGGTCAAGACCAAACCTTTTCATGAAAACCAAACAAAAATAATTTCTTTTCCATTCATCTCTTTGTACATTATTTATTCAATTCTTGTATATTATTCAATGTGATTGTAATAGATAATTAGGTTTAATTTTCTTGCAAAATCCCTATTTGTAAATTTGCATACCCCCTTCCCTAATGATGTAATAGGGTAGTAATTTTAATTCCCTCAATTTATCGCTTTAATATAAATGCTAGTAATTAGGGTTTGTATGGCAAGACTAAAACCAACAAGTAGCAAACCCTAATTCAAGACAAATAATGCATGTAAATTAAATACACTTGCACACTTGCACCCTTAGGGTAATTCTACTTTGTTGCCTTACCAAAATGGCTATGTTATGCATGTGGGGTATCTTAGCAAAAAGCAATAAAAAATACAAGATCATAGTTCCTCGATGACGCTATCAATGTTGCCTTTCAAAATGATCTTAGTCCCTCAAAGAGAAATGCTAAGACATCTCACAACATTTCTATCATGGCTATACGATGAGCCACACCCATCCCTTTACATTCAAAGATAAGGCTTCTTACCAAATCAATGGTAAGATAGCAATATCAAAGGAAAGTAAGAAATGAACTAAGACTTTTGAGTGGGTAGATTGTTCCTAGTTGCTTGCTCATTTTCAAATCAAACATCCTTGCTTATTTTTAAAACAAACACCAAACACATTCAAAAACACTTTCAAAACATTTTCCAAACATGAAACATTTTCAAAAGTCCAACACTTTGTATACGTTCTTACGAACGAGAACTATTACAAAGTTTGCCTAAATAAAGGTGCCTTTTTAAAATAATTTAAAAAACCACCACAAAGCACATTTTCAAACAAAAGCAAGTGATCTAGCAAGAAACTAAGAGCCCATAGATAACTATGGATGTAAAGGGTGCTAATACCTTCCCTTTTCATAATCTACCCCCCGAACTCAAGAAATAATCTCAAAGGTCTTTCCTGTTCTTTTTATCCTTTCCTTTAGGATAAAAGAAAATTGGTGGCGACTCTTGATAACCGCAACATTTGCGATAAAATGCAAAACACCAAGTCAGTTCTCCCACCGTATCACAGTTGGTATATAAAATTTTGTTGTTGTGAACAAGCGAGCAACTAGGAGCATCCTACCTACTCAAAATGTATAATTTTATTTTCCTCCTCCTTTAGATGTTGCTATCTTACCATTGATTTCGTAAGAAGCCCCATCATTGGATGTGTTAATTGCGTTTGATCGCAATTGTTGCAAATAGCAAGAGTCACCACCAACTTTTCTTTTATCCTATAAGGAAAGGGTGAAAAGAATAGGAAATACCTTTTTGAGAATTTTCTTGGCGCTAGAAGGAGAGGAATCTGTCTGATCCAATCCTGAGCCAATTTGAGTATTTGAGAAACCCTAGGAGAACATATTGAATGAAAAAATGGGAGGGAAAATTTTGGGGTACAACAACTACCACTGTTCAATCTTCTTAAACTTGAAAAGTGAGATTGGCATGTTTGTCGTTCGTAGCTTGAAAGTGGAAGATGATTGAACACTAGAAATTTAAAGTCGCTTGTGTTTATTGTATCAGGAATGGGCTTAAAGATGCCATTTGAAGAGTGACAGGATATTGTCGGAGATGGGCTTATGGATGCCATCTAAAGGTGATTATTGGCAGAAATTAGACTAAGTCTAAGCTTGACTTTAACTGGAAAAGAATCAGAATAAATCTTTGGAGTGATTTGTCTGAACGAGAGAAAGTGTCTATTGGGAAAGAATAAGGATAAACCATTGATCAATTTAAACTGAACCAGCAGAAGTTTGGAAAAGAATCTTTAACTGGGAAGAATCAGGATAAATCTTTCGAGTGATTTATATGAACCAGAAAAGTGTCTAACAGAAAGGAATCAGGATAAACCATTGGTCAATTTAAACTAAACCAGCAAAAGTCTAGAAAAGAATCAAAATAAATCTTTGGAGCGATTTATCCGAACCAGAGAAAATGTCTACAGGAAAGAATCAGGATAAACCATTAAGAGATTTAAGCTGAACCAGCAGAGGTCTGGAAAGAATTAGAACAAATCTTGGAGCGATTTATCTGAACCAGAGAAAATGTCTACGAGAAAAAATAAGTATAAACCATTGAGATATTTAAACTGAACCAGTAGAGGTCTAGAAAGAATCAGAATAAATCTTGGAGCGATTTATCTGAACCAGAGAAAATGTCTACGGGAAAGAATCAGGATAAACCATTGAGAGATTTAAACTGAACCAGCAGAGGTCTTGAATATTCTTTAACTGGAAAGAATCAAAACAAATCTTGGAGCGATTTATCTGAACCAGAGAACATGTCTACAGGAAAAAATCAGGATAAACCATTAAGAGATTTAAGTTGAACCAGCAGAGGTCTGGAAAGATTTAGAATAAATCTTGGAGCGATTTATCTGAACCAGAGAAAATGTCTACGGGAAAGAATCAGGATAAACCATTGAGATATTTAAACTAAACCAGCAAAGGTCTAGAAAGAATAAAAACAAATCTTAGAGCGATTTATCTGAACCAAAGAAAATGTCTATGCGAAATAATCAGGATAAACCATTGAGAGATTTAAACTGAACCAGCAAATGTCTGGAAAGAATTAGAACAAATCTTGGAGCAATTTATCTGAACTAGATAAAATGTCTACGGTAAAGAATCAGGATAAACTATTGAGAGATTTAAACTGAACCAGCAGAAGTCTTGAATATTCTTTAACTGGAAAGAATCAAAACAAATCTTGGAGCGATTTATCTGAACCAGAGAACATGTCTACGGGAAAGAATCAGGATAAACCATTGAGAGATTTAAGCTGAACCAGCAGAGGTCTGGAAAGAATCAGAACAAATCTTGGAGCGATTTATCTGAACTAGAGAAAATGTCAACGGGAAAGAATTAGGATAAACCATTGAGAGATTTAAACTGAACCAGCAGAGGTCTGGAAAGAATCAGAACAAATCTTAGAGCGATTTATCTGAACCAGAGAAAATGCCTAAGGGAAAGAATCAGGATAAATCGTTGAGAGATTTAAACTGAACCAACAGAAGTCTTGAATATTCTTTAACTGGAAAGAATTAGAACAAATATTGGAGCGATTTATCTGAACCAGAGAAAATGTCTAGTCCTGTTTCGGGAATTGATCTACAATTGATTTGTTCACAGATAGTTGTCATGTCTTGTCGGAAATTTGTTGATAATAATTTTCTGTTGATTGATCTTTCCTGAAAAGGTAAAGAGTTAGTTGTATGCAATGTCATGATGTATGAAATGCATGGTGTAGTGATGTTTCTCAAAATAAATGAGATTGAAATTTGTGTTGTTGATGATGTGATGTATGAATGCAAAGCATGAACATATTAGTTGTTCTGCTGCAGTGTTGTTGGTCTGGGGAAAATAAATCCCTGGCTGCTACTGGGAATAAGGAGTGTAAGTCTTCATATTTGAAGTTGAAGTGTTGATAGATGGGCCTCCATTATTATATAAATAAACTCTGTTGGGGAAGGGAAACGCCTGTGCATTGCTTGTGGACTTTGTGAAACCATGCTAGGGAATCCTGAGAAGCTGGGCGACTTTCACTGGGGAATGTTGATTTTGCCTGAGAAGAAAACTCTGTGGAGAGTGTTGATTTCCGCTTGGGGAAAAGAGTTCAGGAGTCTTCGTTGTCTGTTGCTCTACTGGGGGAGCTATTTTAGATTGTAGGAAAGTCTACTTGGGGAAGAGGAGTTGTGGTCCCTAGATTTATGATGTCTGAGAGGAAAATTCAAGCTGGGGAATCTTACCGTTTGTTGGGGAAATAAACCCTGTCGCCAGTCTTCTGGAGAGGCGTTTCCTTTTGCTAGAACTCCTCGAAGATTCTTGAGATCAAACCCACTTGGGGAGATGTTTTAAGAGATTGAAACTCTGGCTGGGGATCACCCTATGAAAAGGACTCTATGGGAGATTTTTCACTGCCCCTAGTAGCAGGTGTTTGTAGTATTTCTAGGAAATGTTTGCTTGACTGTATACAACCCTTTGTTGGAGTTCATATTCAATGCCCCAGGTGACTCAGATGCAAATCTTCCCCTGGTTATTCATCACTTCTTGAGAGATTTCTTGGAATCTTACCTTGACTGTCCCCAAACGAATTGGACAGTGACATGTCATGCCCCTTGCTTACTAGGAGATTTATAGTTGGGTATGTCAGCCCATTTGAAGTGATTTTGTTCACTGATAGAACTTTCGTTTGCTGAATATTCGTCGTGTGAATTTCTCTTTTGTCAAACAATTAGCCATATGCAAACAACGATATTCAAAATAATGCAAAGTTTATGCTTGTCTTGAAGTTTTGAAAATGCGTTTTAGCAAATAAAAGAATTTTTCAAGTATGTGAATTCAAACAAGGATTTAGAGTAAGCCTTACAGGAGTCAGGATACCTTTTGTAACAATATGCTTTCGAACTAACCCATGCTTCAATTAGGACTTTGAAAGGTTGTATCATGGTCTAGGTTCAAGATTCAAGAAACAAAGGATAAGGCTCAAAGTGTAATTGAACCCGCCCGTTCTTCGTGATGTTCTTCATTCCTAAATTCAGTTAATTGTATGTTTGAACTCCAATTGAGTCTGGAATGGCATTTTGGTAATGGTTTAGACAAGTTAAGTTTGTTGGAAGGCAATCATTTTTGCCATATTTTCCAAATTGTTGAGGATTTGTAGTGACCTCTTTTTGATTTATTATCCCTGATTTTTCCTAACTGTTCTTATTTTTGAAAATTACAGTCAGCGGGATGCCCCAGTTTTTCTTAAGTCTCCTTTGTAGGTTTTGACTTAGTGGGATTTTCTTTTGAGAGATAATGGCTGCTGTTGTACCCCAAAATTTGCCCTCTCATTTCTCAGGAAATCACCCTGGATTCTCAAAGTTTTCTCTTAAACAAATACAAGCCTTGAATTATCATTTCTTTCCAAGCAAGCCATTTACAAGGGAAAAATGGTCATTTACACACTGAGAAGTCAAACTTTGGCTTTTGGATCAAAAATCATATTTCATCAAGACATGTTGGAATATGAAGTTTGTTTCATCAAGAAGTTCAAAAGTTAAATTTTACCTTGGAAAAGTTAAATTCTAAATACTTGGAATTTTTCTAAAGTATTTAAGAAAAATGACACTTCAGAACTTCTGAGCCAGCCTTCAGGAAGGAGCAGTCAGAAGTTGTAAGCATGGTTCAGCATATAATCTTTAGTCAGAACATGGATTTTCAGCATCTATGCAAGTTCAGTCAGATTTTGCTAGAGTAATGCAAAGAAGGCAATAAAGTGTAGTACGAAGCCTGAAAGCTCCTTCAGAACATGCTGGAACCAGAAGGTAAGAGGGTCAGAATATTGGGTGCTACACTGAAACATAATCTCTAAGTTCAGAGTTTTCAGAGGAAAATCAAAGAAATTTACTGGAAAGCCTGAGGATCCTTCAGAGCTTGCTGAGGCAACATGATACAAAGTAAAAAGATCAGAAGTTGGATGTTTGTCCTAAATGGAATTTTTGACCCAGAGTTAAGCAATGATGCAAAATCTCACATTACAAGATTTCTGATTTTTGACAAATCTTATCATCATTTAATGCTCATTAATGCTCACAACCACTTTTGAGTCTTTTTCCAAAGGATCTCTCCACGTGTAGGGTAGAAATACTTTTGTGCAGGATTAGGTAAGGGCCCATGCGCTGCATTTTGCTTATAGGTTCACTTTTCCTTAATCCTTTCCTGCTACTCCAGCCTAAGCTAAAAACTGTCAGCCATCATACCTTTTTTGGAACTTGCTTCAAGAGCAAGTCAGCATCTAGTGTATAATGTTGGCGCTACTGGACATTTCAAACAACACAAAAAAAACTTTGCCTATAAATAGAATACCATTGGCCACTGACAAAGGGTCCAGAAAAATTTGTGAAAGAGGCGAGAGAATTGAAAAAGAAAGCTTTGAACCACTGCAAAAATTCCAAGAACCCAAGAAACTATAAACACAAAATACCAAAATCTTAGCATTGATTCCTTACATTCAAACTCCATTGTTTTCCTCAAGTGTTCTTGACTAAAGCCATCCACGTAGCTGCTGATTCATACATCAGAAGCTACCTTAACTTCTGTATTCCTATTGCCATACACTCTCCATTCATTTCCACCTCAAAGGAGTCAGAATATCACCTCTTGGCTGTTCCAGAAGTTGTAAACTTCCATCCCGCTGAGTACGTGAAGAAGTTGCTCAGAACATCACCAGAATTCAAGACCAACTTCCAGTTCACAGAATCCTTCCCAGCTGCAAGGTAAGTTTTCTGCTGACTCTCATCATACTGATTAAGCATTGTCAGATTTTGAACATTTAGCATAATGTAGATATTCTGATCCTGATGATGTACATATTCTGAAAATTCATGCAATCTACCTACCTAAGAAGAAGGAATCCCAATTCAGAATTTTATAAAGAAATTACGACTCAGAATTAGAATTAGCAAATACATGTTGCTTCTGATTTGTGCTTCTGATATTACATGAAATTTGTCATAACTGTTATGCATGCAACTTCTGTTCTGTAAGAAATGACTAAGTTGCAGATGTTCTAACTGGCATGGAGAGAGACAAAGTTCTGACAGTTGCGTCAGAACTTCTGAAAACTTCTGAGTTCTCAGAAGATCCATAACTTCTGAACTTCCATTTTTTACTAACATGTTTCTGTTTGTGTAGCACGTCAGAGTCAGAACTTTTGACCTCTTCTACTCTCATGCATTTGCACTGATTTTGGTTTTCTTTCTCTTTATTTATTTTGCCATCATATTATTTTTTATTATTAATCAAAAAACACCAAAAATATTTTATATTTGCATGCTATATTTTCTTTTAACAAAAAAAAGAGAGACAAAAAATATTTTCTTAAACAAAAGTTATTTTCCTTTTTAAAACAGACAAACAGTCTACATTTCCTGTACATTCTTCCCTATTGAATATGGTTGTAATAGTAACCTAAGATTTAACTTGTGACCCCCATCCATAAATATGTACCCCCATCCCCCTAAATATTTTAATAGCGTAGGACTTTACATTTCCGCACTGATTTCAATATATGCTAGTAATTAGGGTGTGTATGACAAGATATGAAAATTGACAAATAGATCACTCTAATCAAGACAAATTATGCATGCAATCAAATACACTTGCACACTTACACCCTTAGGGTAATTCCGCTTGTTGCCTTACGAAAATGGCCATGTTATGCATGTGGGATGTCTTAGCACAAACAAATCGAAAATACAAGATCATAGTCCCTCGATGACGCTATCAAAGTTGCCTTTCAAAATGATCTTAGTCCCTACAGAAAAAGTGCTAAGTCATCTCACAATATTTCTATCATGGTCATACGATAACCCAACGCCCGTCCCTTCACATCCAACGACGGGGCTTCTTGCCAAATCAATGGTAAGGTAGTAACATCTAAAAGAGGAGGAAAAGCACAACTAAGCCCTTTTGAGTAGGTAAATTACTTTTAGTTACTTGCTCAATTTCAAAATAAACATCCTTGCTATTTTCAAAAACAATCACATACACTTTCAAAACAACTTCAAAACATTTTCCAAACCTTGAAATATTTTCAAAAGCTCAACACTATGCATACATTCTTACGAACGGGAATCATTGCAAAGTTTGCCTAAACGATAGAACATTTTCAAAATAATTTCATAAACCACACTAAGCATATTTTCAAACAAAAGCAAGTGATCTAGAAAGTAACTAAGAGCCCATGGAAAACCATGGATGAAAAGGGTGCTAATACCTTCCCTTTTCATAATCTACCCCCCGAACTCAAAAACATCTCTAAAAGGTCTTTCCTGTTCTTTTTTACCTTTCCTTATTGGATAAAAGAAAAGTCGGTGGCGACTCTTGCTAACCGCAACATTTGCAAACACAAACGCAAACCCTCAAGTCAGTTCTCCCACCGTATCACAGTTGCCTATTTGATAGGGAACCATCACCATCTTTTGGTTCAGAAGGAATATTTTTGATGTCATTCGTTGTGTACGAAGTAAAAGCTTGCGACTGAACACGCATTTGAATTAACTGAGAGACTACCCTGCCCCAGGTTTTGATTAAAGGTTTCAATTTGTGTAAAAAAGGAAACTCCTACTTCTTTTGCTCAAAGGGTTGACTAGGGATTATCCTCCTTATAACTCCAGTATTTAGGGATTAAAACAAACGCCTGTACATCGTCAGCAAGGTCTGTCAAAAAGCATACTGTATGAGATTATGGCATTGTTTTTATCATCCTCCCTTTAAAGGCTTGCAACTTTTAAAATAAGAGTTAAATATCATAAAAGGGAGTAAAAATAGCATAGTTTAAATGAAAAATGAATGAGTTACAATTTCTCTGGCTGGAGGTTGAAGATGAAGTTCATTCAGGACTTGATTTATGTTACATATTTATTGTTTTGTTTATATCAACGGATGTATAGCCACCCCAGTGGTAAAGCGCACGCTTGTTAACCTTTGGGACCTGGGTTCGAGCCCCAGTGATACCCTTTTGTTCATTTTTTCAACATTTTCACTTTTTGGGATTCCAAACAGGCGCCCGGGCCTCCAAACAATTGGGCTTTTGTTTTTTTTTGCTTTTGTCTAACCCCCTGTTTACTTATGCAGCCTGGCCTAACTTTTATTATTTTTATTTTGTTACTTATTTTTCATTTTGTTATTATATTTTATTTTTCTTTATCATTTTTTTATTACTATTATTATTATTATTATTATTATTATTATTATTATTATTATTATTAATAAAAAAATCCAAAAATATTATTATTATTATTGTCATACTTATTTATTTTATTTATAAAAAACAAAAAGACTAAAAACATTTTCTTAACAAATTAATTTATTTTCTTAAATAATTAATATTTATACTTAGGTTTAATTATTATATTATTTTCTTTTTATTTAAAAATTAATTTAGCACTTAGGTTTCTTTTAATTAATTAATCTTCATTTTATTTTATTAACTTAAAACCTTTTTTTTTATAAAAAACCCTAAAAAACCTTTTCTAACTTCTTTCTTTGTTAATTAATTTAGTTTTAATTTTTGTTTAATTTTTAATTAATTACTCTCTTAATTAGGTTAAAACCCCTTTCATAAAAAAACCAAACAAAAATCATTTCTTTTTCCATTTGCATTTGTACATTATTATTTATTCAATTCTTCTACATTTATTCAATATGGTTGTAATAGATAATTAGGTTTAATTTTCTTGCAAAATCCCCATTTGTAAATTTGTATACCCCTTCCCCTAATGATGTAATATTTTGATATTTTTACTTTCTGCAATTTATCGCTTTATATAAATGCTAGTAAGTTAGGGTTTGTATGGAAAGACTAAAATCAACAAGTTAGTAAACCCTAATTCAAGACAAAACAATGCATGTAAATCAACACACTTGCACACTTGCACCCTTAGAGTAATTCCACTTTGTTGCCTTACTAAAATGGCCATGTTATGCATGTGGGAAATCTTATCAAAAAGCAATAAAAAATACAAGATCATAGTCCTTCGATGAAGCTATTAATGTTGCCTTTCAAAAATGATCTTAGTCCCTCAAAGAAAATGCTAAGATATCTCAGAACATTGATATCATGGCTATACGATGACCCACGCCCGTACCTTTACATCTAAAGATAAGTCTTCTTACCAAACCAATGGTAAGATAGCAATATCAAAGGAAAGGAATAAATGAACTAAGACTTTTGAGTAGGTAGATTGTTCCTAGTTGCTTGCTCATTTTCAAATCAAACATCCTTGCTTATTTTTAAAACCAAAACCAACACTTTCAAAAACACTTTCAAAACATTTTCCAAACATGAAATATTTTCAAAAGCTCAACACTTTGTATATGTTCTTACGAATGAGAACTATTACAAAGTTTGCCTAAACGATGACGCCTTTTCAAAATACTTTCAAAAACCACACAATGCATATTTTCAAACAAAAGCAAGCGATCTAGCAAGCAACTAAGAGCCCATAGGTAACTATGGATGAAAAGGGTGCTAACACCTCCCCTTTTCATAATCTACCCCCCGAACTCAAGAAACAATCTCAAAGGTCTTTCATGTTCTTTTCAGCCTTTCCTTTTGGATAAAAGAAAAGTCGGTGGTGACTCTTGCTAACCGCAACATTTGCGATAAAAGTCAAAACATCCCAAGTCAGTTCTCCCACCATATCCCAGAACTGGCGACTCTGCTGGGGAGTTACTTAAAAGTGGGGTTACCTTAGGGCTAGATCACCTTTACTTCCATTATTTGATTTGTTTGCTTTATATTTTGGTTCCTTGTTTTGGCTTGTTCTAATCCTCTACCTGAATTTAGGATACCTTATAGGTAAACAGAAATACGTTGTGGAAACTGTGTGGGGTATACCGACATGGTCTAAGCAATAGCTACGTTAGTCTGGCACATTTGTGGGTACCGGTAGCCCTTGAATAGTCAAGCAGAATACGGGGCCGCTGTGTGGTGTCATGAAGCACTAACTAACTTTAGAACCTTTACTTGACCAACTTTGGCCATTAGGAAGTAGTGAGATAACCAGCTTTTGTGCAGTCCGAAGTTGGTTGATACTCGATACTACACTCATTGAGATTTGACTTCTTGGGATATTTCGGTCGCCATTAAAGAGGATCACGCTGAAACCATACCCAACAAGAAAGACCAGTGATATTGAGGTCCCTTAGAACCTGGTACTATTTCTAGGACATGTTTAAGCCAACTAAACTTCAAGAGGGTACTTACCTATGAGACTCCATGCAAGCCTAAACCTAAGTACTTGTTTGTCTTGTTTTTATATGTTTTACTTGTACATAACATCATAAACATCATAACATCATACTCATTTTCACTAACCATTTCAAGGATTTTTGGGGTTTATCTTTGTTCTGTTTTGTAGGACATGGCTTCTATTCGCAGGAAAACCATTCAAGTCAATCTCATAAGAATTCCTTCACAAATCAAAGAGCTAGCATCAAGGGACCCTGAGAACTCTTCATTCAGCGAAATACATGGTTTCCTTCTAAACTTGGTTACCTCTAGCACAAATGAAGATTTGATGAAGGTGCTTTTCCAATTCTTTGATCCTTTACACCATTTCTTCACCTTTCACGACTATCAACTTGTTCCAACTCCGAAGGAATTCTCTCAACTCTTGAGGATTCCTATTCTCAATCAACCACCTTTCAATGGTACGAAAAGAGATCCAAGACCAAAAGAGATTGCCCGAGCACTACACTTGCAACAATCTGATATCACAACTAATTGGGAAACAAGGAGTGGTGTCAAAGGTTTCTTAGCCAAGTTCTTGTTTTAGAAAGCTCAAGATTGTTGGAACTCTTTGGACTTACAAGCTTTTGAGGAAATCTTGGCCCTTCTCATCTATGGGATGGTTTTGTTCCCAAACCCTGATCAACTCATATATGTCAATGCTGTCAAAATCTTCATGTCTCGCAATCCATTGCCTACCTTGTTGGGAGATATCCTACATTCTCTCCACACTTGCACTATAAGGAAGAGAATCCCTCATGTGTTGCACTCCTCTTTTGGCCAGATGGTTTATTTTGCATCTTCCCCGATCTGTGTTGAAGAACAAGCAAGGTTTGAGGTGGTCCCATAGGTTGATGACGGTCATACATTCAGATATCCATTGGTGTTCTCGATCCTTGGAGAACGTTGCTATCATCGACTATTGTGGGGAATTCCCTAATGTCCCTTTTCTTGGCATTAGATGAGGTATAACCTACAACCCTTGTTTAGCCTTACGCCAGTTTGGATATGCCCGAAGGGATGGTCCACATGATATGCTCATCCAAGGAGTGGTATTCAACTACAAGAGTGACGATCAAAGCTACCGCCAAATGTTTATACGAGCTTGGAGGATGGTAAACAAGGTGGATAGCAATACACTGGGACACAATAATTCTATTCCACTTGAGCCTTATCTTAGGTGGGTACGAACTCGCTCTCAGAAACTTATGATGCCTTATCCCTCCATCTTACCAGTCATCATGGAACTTGTGGTTGAAGGAGATGTCCCATACACTGTCCTCCATCCATACATGCCTACCTCTCTTGAAGACTTGCAAAAGGGTTGGATTCAGCTAAAGGAGGAACAAGATACCTTCGAAGCTCAATTATACGCTAGTGAGAAGAGAGTCTTGGAGTTTACAAAGCAGATACAAGAAGAGCAAAGTGTCAACACCTACATTGCACCGAAGAGGATGCATTCAGTCTTTCTATCTTATAGATTTATTTTGTAAGCCCAAGAGGCATTTTGTAGTCATTTTATACTAATTAATGAAATTTATGTTTGTTCATTTCTTTTGTTTATACAAATTTAAATCTCATTAATCCTTGGAATCATTTGCATAAACATCTTCCATGCATCATAACATGACAGGTTTTCATACAACATGTTTCCTTATGTTTCTGCTGTTTATTTCAGCAAGATGGATCTAGAGGAAACTGTGAAGGATCTTCAGGCACAAAAATCTCAATTCCAAGAGACTCTACTAGCCCTAGCCAAGTGGAAACAAGATATGATGGAACTGTTGGAAGTCAAGAAGAAACCCAAGAAGAGAGCCCTGGTCAACATGGGCAGAAGGTTCAAAGAGCAAGTTCGTCAGATCCCGGTAGTGGAAGACTCATCTGAAGAGGACAAGAATCAGATTGGTGAGGTTAAGAGTACCCAGGCTGACTGTGTTAATGACCAAGCGTCTGATGATGATTAATTTGAAGAGCAGTATCCATCCGCCGATGTCATGTATAAGCAGTTAGAAGACAAATTGAAGGTCGTCGAGATCCAAGCCGTTCCCGGTTTATATTTTTATGATTTGGGTTTGATCTCTGGGGTTGTTATTCCCCACAAACTCAAAATACCAGTCTTTGCAAAGTACGATGGAGTCTCTTGTCCAAAAATCCACCCGAAATCTTATGTGTGCAAGATACAACCGCACACTACTGATAAGAAGCTCTAGGTTCACTTTTTCCAAGAGAGCTTGGTCGGGACGCAATTATAATAGTTCTACCAGTTAGATGGTTCCCGTATCAATACTTTGGAAGATTTAGCTACCGCCTTCTACCATCAGTACCAGTATAACACCGACTTGGCGCCAACAAGAGTTCAGTTGCAAGATATGACCATGGGAAAGAATGAAGGATTCAAAGAATATACACAAAAGTGGAGAGACCTAGCCAGTAGGGTTCAACCTCCTTTGACTGATAAGGAGCACATTGACATGTTTATGGGCACTTTATCTGGTCCTTTCTTTAATCTTTTGGTTGGATGTTCTTCTTCTGGTTTCACCGAATTAATCTTGACCGGTGAAAGAGTTGAAAGCAACATCAAAAGTGGGAAGATCTCTATGGCATCTACCTCCACTTCAAATCCTATCAAGAAACCTTTTGCTGCAAAGAAAGAAATCAATGCAGTGTACGGGGCAAGGGCCCGTACCAAGAAGAATGACCATCCGTCTGTTAATATTGTCTGAATCTCCAATCCAACTCCTACTCCAAGACCATATGCAAATCATCAACATTTTGAAACTCCGAGAAGACAATTTATGAGGTTAGGCATATCACTGTCTCAAGCCTTACAACATTTGCTCAAGGCTAATTTAGTGACATTGCACGATCCTCCTGCCAACCCTGATACCTCCTCACCAAATTATAATTTGAACGCTAAATGTGCTTACCACTCAAGCAGCCCCGGGCATGAGACTGACCAATGCTAGGCCTTAAAGAATAAAATCCAGGATTTGATCGATAACAAGACTATTGAATTTAATCCTCCTCTGACTACGAATGTAATCACCGCGCCTATACCGAAGCATGACAAGGGTGTTAATGCTGTTGAAGATACAATTTTTGTTGCCTCTGTTGAAGACTTAACTACTCCGCTGAATATCATAAAAAGAATCTGTTGAAACCTGGGATTTTCCCTGGCTGTGTAAAAGACCGTGTTTGCTGTACCCAACAACTCAATGGATGCGAAGGGCTGAAGAAAGGCATTCAACGCCTGATGGATAGCCACAAAATTCTATTTGAGAAGACTTCGCTTGCCGAAAGTTTGACTAACAAATGTGAAAATCTCTCCATTATCACCATCTCAAACAAGCCTCTTAGGATCTCCTCCAAAGGTCCTATTAGGATTTCAAATGAACCAACTGTTGCTCCCTTAATAATTACCAATCCTGGACCAATTTCCTAATCTTCAAACAAGGCAGTGCCATGGAACTATGGTGCTGAGGTGTTTTATCATGGGATAAAACAAGACGCTTGGATCGAAGAAGAAAAAGCTGATGATGTTGGAAACATAACTGGATCAAGTAAGGTAACTCAAACTGGGAAGATATTTTCACCCAATATCTCGCCACCAGTTGTTACAAAGACACCCGTCCTCATTACTGTTGCCATGCCAAGTATTGATACAAGGGGGGAAGGAGAAGGTTGTTGAGCCTGTCGTGACTGAAGTACCTACAAAGGACATTACTGATGGAGAACCTTCTACTCGTAAGATGGACGAGATCTTGAAGATAATAAAAAGGAGAGACTTCAAGATTGTGGAAGAGTTGGGGAAAACCCTTTCTAAGATTTCAATGTTGTCATTGCTACTCTGTTTCGATGCCCATGCTCGGACATTAATCAAATTCCTAAAAAATGCTCATGTCCCCCATGAGACTACAACTAGCCAATTTGAGAATTGCGTGGCTAGTTTAACGACTGATAATGGCTTGGGATTTTCAGATGCTGACCTAACACCGCTTGGGAAGAACCACAATAAAGCTCTACATGTTTCTGTCGAGTGCAAAGCGACTACCTTAGCACATGTGCTGGTTGACACTGGTTCTTCTCTAAACGTACTACCCAAGGGAGTGTTAGACCGTCTAGACTGTGAAGGTTTAGTCTTAAAGCCAAGTGATATCATCGTGAGGGCCTTCGATGGATAAAAAGGGCTGTTCACGGAGAAGTAGATCTTCCAATCAAGGTGGGCTCCCAAATTTTCAGTCCCATCTTCTACATCATGGATATCCATCGTGCCTATTCTTGTTTGTTGGGCCGCCCGTGGATCCATAAAGCTGGGGCAGTAACCTCAACTCTCCATCAAAAGCTTAAATATCCTATCAAGGTAAGAATTGTCACCGTTTGTGGCGAGGAAGAGTTTATGGTGAGCCACCTCAACTCGTTCAAATACGTAGATATGGATGGAATATTCATTGAGACCCCGTGTTAAGCCTTTGAAGTTGTGCCACCGATGGTTGCTGCTACCAAATGTTCCTCTGATGAGTCCAAAACTGTTAAAGCCGTGCCGAAAATGGTTACAGTCAAAGATGCTCGTGTTGCAATTGAAGAAGGAAGCTATGATACTTGGGGGTAACTTCTCGATATCCCATTCAAAGTGGAAAAGTTTGGTTTGGTCTTCACCGTCAAATCTCAGAAGAAAGTGAGGTGTGCTCGTGCAGGAAAGCCACCTCTCCGCTTTGGAAGCCATGAAATCAACGCTGTGGGGGATTCAGATGAAGAAGCTGCATTTGAAGATTGGGTGTATCCAACTACAATGGAGCTGAAAAATTGGCATGCAAAGGACTTCGTGCCCATCTCCTTCATTGAGGAGTAATCTACTTATTTTTTGCTTTATTTCAATTCAAGAACATTTTGTCTGTAATATTTAAACAATAACTTTTAAGCCATGTGCTTGGCCCGGGGCACTTTGGTCCATCTATCAAGGGTTTTATTTATATTCATCTAATCATATGATCATTCAATAAAAATCATTAGACTCTTTTGCATTCAAATCTTTGTGTTCATTATCTTTCCTCTCTTACATTTTTCAAAATAGCCATGTATCTTACATGCACATACACACACACTCGTGCAGGTCCTCATCCACTCTGGATCTTGTTGTCAATGACTCTACTATTGCTATGATGCGGTGGGAGAAATGACTTAAGGGTTTTGCTTTTGTGTTTGCAAATGTTGCGGTTAGCAAGAGTCGCCACCGGCTTTTCTTTTATCTAAAAGGAAAGGTGAAAAAGCATAGGAAAGACCATTGAGATGTTTTCTTGAGTTCGGGGGGTAGATTATGAAAAGGGAAGGTATTAGCACCCTTTTCATCCATGGTTTTCCATGGGCGCTTAGTTACTTGCTAGATCACTTGCTTTTGTTATTTGAAACTGTGTTTGGTGTGGTTTTGAAACTATTTTGTAAAAAGAGGCCATTTGTTTAGGAAATCTTTGTAATGATTCTCGTTCATAAGAATGTATACAAATATGTTTGTCTTTTTGAAAATGTTTTCAATGTTTGTAAGTTGTTTGGAAATGTGTGTGTTTGTTTTGAAAATAGCAAGGATATTTGTTTGAAAATAGGGCAAGTAAGTAGAGGCAATCTACCTCCTCAAATGTCTTTCTTATGCATTTTTTATTCCATTGGCATTGTTGTCTTACCATTGATTTGGTAAGCAACCCTATCTTTGGACGTAAACGGGACGGGCGTGGGTCATCTTATAACCATGATTAGCAATGTTGCAAAGTATCTTAGCATTTTCGAGGAACTAAGATCATATTGTAAGGCAACTTTGAATAGCGTCATCGAGGGACTATGATCTTTTGATTTTGTTTGTTTTACCAAGATACTTTGCATGTGTAATATGGATATTTTTCGTATAAGGCAACCAAGTGGAGAAACCCTAAGGGTGTTTATGTGCAAAGTGTGTTCGATTGCATGCCTTTGTCTTTGATTTTTTGGTGGTCTATTTATTGATTTTATCTTGCATTTACATTTGAAAGTGATAAATTGCAGAAATGTAAAGTCCTACGCTATTACAACATTTAAGGGGTGGGGGTACAAATTTATGAATGGGGATTGCAAATGAAAATAAAACCCTAAATTACTATTACAACCATATTGAACTACATACAAGAAAATATTAAATGAACTTGTTAAGAAAATATATTTTGTCTTTTTTTTTGTTTTAAGTAATAAAATAAAGTGTGAATGAAAATATTTTTGGTGTTTTGCTGATTAATGAAAATGGAGGGTGCCAGCGAGAAAAATAAAGAAAAAGAAAATAACAATGGGAAGAAGAAAAGAGGATCAGCGTGCTGCTGAAAGGAAGTCAGAGGTTCTGGCTCTGGAGTGCTGCAAAATAGAAACCTGTTAGTGAAAATGTATGGGGTCAGAGGTTCTGACCCTGTTGGGAACGCAGTAATTTTCAGAAGTTCTATTATTACTGATAACAAAACAAGCTCTAGAGGCGCATGTGCCAATGTCAGAACTTGGTCTCTCCCTATGCTAGTCAGAACATCTGCAATTTGGTTATTTCTCCACAAAACAGAAGACATGCCTAGGACAGTTTCAGCAGGTGTCATAGCGTTTCAGAAATCAGAACCAAAAATCAGAGGCAAGTCCTGAGCTAATTCATTCCCTACTTAAGCATACAAATGCGTAAAAATCTCAGAACATGCACAACATCAGAAGCATGATATCTACATTGTGATTTTGAGCATGCAAATCTGGTGATGCTTAAGCAATGTGGTGAGGGTCAGCAAGTGCTTACCTTGCAGCTGGAAGAAGTTCTGTGAACTGGAGTTAGCCTCAACTCTGATGATGTTCTGAACAGCTTCTTTGAATGGATGGATGAAGGGTATATAGTAGTATGAACACAAAAGTTATGGCAGTTTCCAACGTGTGGGTCAGAAACTGTATGGGTGTTTTTTTGGTCAAGAAATATTTTGAGAACAAATGGAGTTCGAACGCAAGGGATACAAAGTTAATGGTTTGTATGCTGTGTTTACAGTTTTTTTGAAACTCTAGGAATTTTGGGCAGAGGTTCAAGACTTTTCTTTCTCAAAATTTTGATTTCTTTCACAAATTTTTCTGTCTGGGCCTCTCTCAGTGATCAATGGTATTCTATTTATAGGTAAAGCTTTGTGGGTTTTAAAATGTCAAGTGGCGCCAATATCATGCACTAGATGATGACTTACTCTTGAAGAAAGTAAAAAAGGTTGTGATGATTGACAGCTTTTAGCCTAGGCTGGGTTAGTAAGCGAGGATTAAGGAAAAGTGACACCCATGAGCGAAAAGTAGCGCATGAACCCATACCTAAATCTGTATAAAGGGTTTTTTATGCTACACGTAGAGAGACCCTTTGGACAAAGACTCAAAAGTGGTTGTGAGTATTAATGAGCATTAAATGGTGATGAGATTTGTCAAAATTAGAAATCTTGTGATATGAGATTTGCATCATTACTTAAAGTCTGAGCCAGAAGTTCCACTTTAACATAGCCCAAAACAACGCACCCAAGTTCTGATCTTGGTATCCTGTTTCCTCAGTAAATTCTGTGGGCTCCCCAAGATTTCCAGCATGTTTCTTTGATTTGCCTCTGAAAACTCTGCACTTAGAGATTCCGCTTCAGTGTAACACCCAATCTTTTGACCCTCTTACCTTCTGATTCCAACATGTTCTAAAGGAGCATTCAGATTTTTTCATCATGTTTTATAATCTTCTGGAAACTTCTGACTGAGCTGGCGTAGATGCTGAAGAGCTACATTCTGACTGAATGTTATGTGCTGAGCTAAGTTTGCATCTCCTGACTGCTCCTGCCTGGAGGTTGGTTCAGAAGTTCTGAAATGTCATCTTTCTTAAATACTTTAGAAAAATTCTAAGTATTTAGAAGTTAACTTTTCCAAGGTAAAATTTGACTTTTGAGCTTCTTGATGAAACAAACTTCATATTCCAACATGTCTTGATGAAATATGATTTTTGTGTTTTGATTTTGATCCAAAAACCAAATTTTGACTTTTCAGCGTGCAAATGACCATTTTTCCCTTGTAAATGGCTTGCTTGGAAAGAAATGATAATTCAAGGCTTGGATTCGTTTAAGAGAAAACTTTGAAAATCCAGGGCGTTTTCCTGAGAAATGAGAGGGCAAATTTTGGGGTACAACAGCTGCCCCGGTTCAATCTTCTTTAACCTGAGGAGTTAGATTGGCGAGATTTTGCCATTCACGACTCGAAGGTGGAAGATGATTGGACACTAAAGTGCCCAGAAATTTGCACTCGGCGACGATAGGAGGAATGGGCTTAAAGATGCCATTTGGAGAGGTAATAAAATCTTGTTGGGGATGGGCTTGTAGATGCCATCCAAGAATGCTTGTTGAGATATAGTTTGTGAGTCGAACCTCAGAATGGCATCCGTGTTTGGAGCGTACCTGAAGGCATCTTTGAATGAGTATCAGAATGGCTTCCAGGTCTGGAGCGTATCTGAACTGTATCAGGAGTGTTGAAATTTTAATGAGTATCAGAATGGCTTCCGTGTCTGGAGCGTATTTGAACTATATCAGAAGGTTGAATCTGAATCTGAATGAGTACCAGAATGGCTTCCGTGTCTAGAGCATATCCGTACGGTATCAGGAGGCGCTTTTGAATGAATATCAGAATGGCTTCCGGGTCTGGAGCATATCTGAACTGTATCAAAAGTTGAATTTGAATCTGAATGAGTACCTGAATGGCTTCCGTGTCTGGAGCGTATCCGCACTGTATCAGGAGGCACTTTTGAATGAGTATCAGAATGGCTTCCGGGTCTGGAGCGTATCTGAACTGTATCAAAAGTTGAATCTGAATCTGAATGAGTACCAGAATGGCTTCCGTGTCTGGAGCGTATCCATACTGTATCAGGAGGCGCTTTTGAATGAATATCAGAATGGCTTTCGGGTCTGGAGCGTCTCTGAACTATATCAAAAGTTGAATCTGAATCTGAATGAGTATCAGAATGGCTTCCGTGTCTGGAGCGTATCCGCACTGTATCAGGGGGCACTTTGGAATGAGTATCAGAATGGCTTCCGGGTCTGGAGCATATTTGAACTGTATCAAAAGTTGAATCTGAATCTGAATGAGTACCAGAATGGCTTCCGTGTCTGGAGCATATCCACACTGTATCAGGAGGCGTTTTTGAATGAGTATCAGAATGGCTTCCGGGTCTGGAGCGTATCTGAACTGTATCAAAAGTTGCATATTGTTAACGGTAGCTGTTAATCTTATCCTAAAAAGGGTAAAATGTTAGCTGAAACACCAAATTATGTTGCATGAAATGTATGATGCAATGTATTTGTTTCATTTGACATTTATGATATATAGATGCAATGTATGCGTATGTGAGCTGATTTGCTGTATTGCTGTCGGTTTGGGGAAAATAAATCCCTGACTGCTGCTGAGGATATGTAAGTCTTCATGTCTTGAAGTCGAAGTGTTGATGAATTTCTGCTGAGAGGAATAAACTCTTGTTGTAAGGGAAATGCCATGTATTGCTTGTAAGATCTGCTTGAGGAAACCTGAGAATCTTGACGACTTCTACTAGGGATTAACCAATGGGAGTTTTTCTTCCGTTGGGGAGTATTGAAAACTCTATGGGGAAAAAGTTGTGTTCCTGCTTGGGGAAAAGAATTCGGGAGTCTCGGTTGTCCGTTGCTTTACTAGGGAATTATCCTTGGCTGGAGAGAATCAAAAGTTAACTGCTATCTGGTCGGATTCTAGGCTTCACAACAACCTGTTGGGGAATTTGGAGAAATTGGGCGATTTCTACCAAGAATTGATAAACTAGAAGCTTCGTTTTGCTGGGTAGCTGGGAGTTTTGTTCCGTTGGGGATTATTAAAAACTCCGTGGGGAGAATGTTTATGGAATGGCTTTGAGATATTTTCCTATCCTTTCGACCTATCAGTAATTGTCTTTCTCATCTTGTTTATTTGTAAACAATGATCATGTTCAAATGCATATGTTCATTAATGAATCATTGGACGTTTTCTCAAACAAAACACAATTGTAAAAAAAAGACAAATAGTTTTTGCACTTTCAAAGGGATATCTTTGTATTGACTTCGAGTAAGTATTTTGTACAAAGGAGACAAATATTCTAGTAAGAGAATGGTTCCATAAAACAAGGAAAATTTTATACAAAGAAAGACAGCTATGTGTGATAGTCCCATGGGGTTCCCATTCTGCTATAGCCTTCGTATCCCTGAGCATCTTGTCTATTTGTTGCTTCGTCCGAAGATGATTGGATTGTTCAGAAACTCTGAGCTTGTCAGTGGAAGTCAAATGTGGTCCGTTTAAGTGATCCGACGGGACATAGCCATACGCTTTTATTCCCTAACTTTTGCCTGGACCGCCCTTTCAGGTTTTCAGTCCACCGGGAAACCCTTTTTTTCCTTAGTCGCCCTTTCGGGTTTTCAACTTGCCAGGTGTACATATTTTTTTATTTTACCCCTAATTTTTGCTCGAACCTTTTGGTTCGCTGGGATGCCCTTGTTTTGCCTAGGTGTGTCAACCTAGCGGGTCTCTTATGCGTAGTATCTTTTTGACTATGTCCGCATTCGCAGGGTGTGGCAGGTTGTCGCCGTCCATGGTGGTTAAGATCATTGCCCCACCGGAGAATACGTTTTTAATTACAAATGGTCCTTCATAGGTAGGAGTTCATTTGCCCCTGGGATCACATTGTGGCAGGATGATACGTTTGATCACTAGATCCCCAACGTGATATACTTGACATCTGACTTTCTTGTTGAAAGCCTTGATCATCCGTTTTTGATACACTTGACCATGGCAGACAACAATAAGTCTCTTTTCATCAATTAAGTTCAGTTAATCAAGTTGAGTTTAGATCCAATCATCTTCATTCAAACCCGTATCCTTTATAATCCTCAGAGAGGGGATCTGAACCTCAATAGGTAAAACAACATCCATGCCATATACCAAAGAATAGGGTGTTGCCCCAGTTGAGGTGCGAGCCGTGGTACGGTACCCGTGGAGAGAAAATGGTAGCATCTCATGCCAGTCCTTGTACGCGACTGCCATTTTCTGTATGATCTTTTTAATGTTTTTATTTGCAGCTTCGACAACACCATTCATCTTTGGCCGATAGGGGGAAGAATTGTAATGCTGAATTTTGAATTGCTCACATAAGGCGGTGATCATGGTGTTGTTAAGATTTGTACCATTATCAGTGATGATCCTTTCTGGGATACCATACCGGAAAATGATATTTTGTTTGATGAAGCGGACAACAACATTCTTAGTAACGGAAGCGAAGGAAGCTGCTTTGACCCACTTTGTAAAGTAGTCAATGGCCACTAGGATGAAGCGGTGTCCATTGGAGGATGTCGGCTTGATCTCTCCAATCATATCAATTCCCCACATAGCAAAGGGCCAAGGAGTTGTCAAGACATTTAGAGGAACCAGAGGTACGTGTACTTTGTCCGCATAAATTTGACATTTATGACAGATCCGAGAGTGTTGATAGTAATCTGCTTCCATGGTAGACCAATAATAGCCTGCCCGTAGGATTTCCTTTGCCATTGTATGCCCATTGGAGTGGGTGCCAAAAGTACCCTCGTGTAATTCAGTCATAATCTTTTTAGCTTCAACCTTATCCACACACCGAAGCAAAATGGAGTCATGATTGCGTTTGTACAGGATGCAATTACTAAGGAAGAATTTAGCAGAGAATCTCCTTAAGAACTTCTTATCGTTGATTGAGGCTCCTTCTGGATATTCTTGAGCCTCAAGATACCTCTTGACTTCATGAAACCAAGGCTGGTCCATTACTTCTTCAGTATTGATCTCGTGACAGTGTGCTGGTTCATCCATTCGTTTGATGGTGATCCGGGAAGCTTCGTTATCCCAATTAAGATTAAACATAGATGACATTATTGCTAGAGCGTCTGCTAGTTGATTTTCTTCTCGCGGGAAATGCTCGAAGGTAATCTTCTCAAAGTGTGGTAGCAATATCAAAACATGTTCTTTGTAAGGGATAAGGTTTGGGTGCTTAGTGTCCCATTCCCCTTTGATCTGACTGATGACCAAAGCTGAATCTTCGAACACGTCTAAAGATTTTATTCTCAGATCTATGGTAGCCTTGAGGCCCAAGATGCATGCTTCGTACTCTGCCTTGTTGTTTGTACAATTGAAGCAAAGTCTGGCAGTAAAGGGAGTATGACACCCTTTCGGAGATATGACTACAATACCGATACCATTACCAAGTGCATTGGAGGCCCCATCAAAGAATAGGGTCCATCGGGATCCTTGTTCAGGTCCGTCATATGGTCTGATTTCTTCACAGTCGTCTAATGTCATGATGTCTTCATTCGGGAATTCAAACTTCATGGACTGATGATATTCTATAGCTTGATGAGCAAGATGATCAGCTAGCACACTGCCCTTTATATCTTTCTGGGTAGTATACTGTATGTCATATTCTGTTAGGATCATCTGCCATCTAGCTATTCTCCCAGACAGAGCAGGCTTTTCAAAGATGTATTTTATCGGATCGATCTTAGATATCAACAAAGTAGTATGAGTCAGCATATACTGTCTTAGTCGGTGAGCAGCCCATGCCAGAGCGCAACAAGTTTTCTCGAGCAGTGAATATCTGGTTTCACAGTCGATAAATTTTTTGCTCAGGTAGTAAATAGCGTGCTCTTTTTGGCCAGACTCGTCATACTGCCCCAATACACACCCCATTGAGTTTTCTAAAATAGTCAGATACATGATCAATGGTCTTCCCTCGACTGGTGGCATCAAAACAGGAGGCTCTTG
This sequence comes from Vicia faba, assembly GCA_948472305.1. NCBI lineage: Eukaryota > Viridiplantae > Streptophyta > Magnoliopsida > Fabales > Fabaceae > Vicia > Vicia faba. Next base: position 1,001,176,835 of record OX451737.1, on the reverse strand, counting down.
TAAGTACTCTTTGATTTTGTTGAAAGCAGTCTGGCATTCATCATTCCACTTGACTACTTGATCTTTCTTTAGTAGTTTGAAGATTGGCTCACAAGTAGCTGTTAGGTGGGAAATGAATCTGGCAATATAGTTCAGGCGTCCCAAGAATCCTTTGACTTCCTTCTCAGTACTAGGAGCAGGCATTTCTTGTATTGCTTTAACTTTGGCAGGATCAACCTCAATGCCTTTGTTACTGACGATAAAACCTAGGAGTTTACCGAATCGTACTCCAAATGTGAACTTGTTTGGATTCAACCTCAGCTTATACTTCTTCAGTCTCTCAAACAACTTTTGCAAGTGATCGAGGTGTTCTTCTTCAGTTTGTGATCGGGCTATCATATCGTCTATGTAGACCTCTATTTCATGGTGTATCATATCATGAAACAAAGCTACCAAGGGGCGTTAATAGGTGGCCCTAACATTCTTCAGTCCGAATGGCATCACTTTGTAGCAGAATGTCCCTCACCGTGTGACAAATGTAGTTTTCTCCATGTCCTCAGGTTCCATTCTGATTTGATTGTAACCTGAGAATCCGTCCATGAAGGAAAACACCTTGTGTTGGGCTGTATTGTCAACCAAGATATCTATGTGGGGAAGTGGAAAATCATCTTTAGGGCTGGCCCTATTCAAATATCTATAGTCCATGCACATTCGTACTTTTCCGTCCTTTTTAGGCACAGGAACAATGTTAGCAACCCATTGGGGATAGGAAGTGACAACCAAGAATCCAGCATTGAATTGTTTCATGACTTCCGCTTTGATCTTCTCTGACATGTCAGGTCTCATGTGGCGGACTTTTTGTTTTACTGGTGGACAATTTTCTCTTGTTGGCAGATGATGCACGACGATGTCTGTATCAAGTCCCGGCATGTCTTCATATGACCAGGAAAAGATCTCGACATAATCACGCAATTGCTGAATTAGACACTCCTTGACACCAGGCTCTATAGTGGCACCCATCTTGACCTCTTTTATATCCTCTTTGGTACCCAGATTGATTGTATCCACTGGTTCTTCATGAGGCTGAATAACTCTTTCCTCTTGCTGGAGTAGTCTGGCAAGTTCCCCTGGTACTTCACAATCTTCCTCACCTTCGTCTTTGGCTTGGTAGATTAGATCCTCAGAGTCATGAAAGGCCATAGCAGTATCGTTACCCATGGGATCCAGAGTGGATGGGTACCTGCATTTGTGAGTGTGGGTGTGTGTAAGGGTATAACCATCTTTCAAAAGGAGAATAAATGTAAAAGAAGAACAATGAGCATAAAAGTTTGTATGCAAAACGTCCGTGATTCATTGAATGTCATATGAATATGAAATGACAACCCTTACAAATGGACCATTGTGCCTCGGGCAAGACACAAGATTTAAAATGTGCAAATTGTTTGTGAATATTACAATTCTAACAGAGATGTAAAAGATAAATTACTGAGGGATGAAAGTTATTGGGACAAAGTCTCTGGCTTCCCAATTGCGGAGTCCTCCGTTGATAGTAGGAAAGATCCAATCCTCCAAGCTGCAATCCCCTTCACCATCTTCCACTGCATTGACCTCTCGGTTGCCAATCCTCAAGGGTGGCCCTCCAGCACGGGTGCGACGCACAACCGTCTGAGCACCTGAAGTAAACCCTAAACCAAACTTGTCAGATTTATATGGAATGTCTGGAAGTTTCCCCCATATGGTGCATCCTCCTTGCTCAACTACAGCTTTGGCGTCCTTCAGAGATGACATCCGGAGTGGAGGTTTTGCAATCTTGGGAACTTGGGACATAGTCTTGGTTACCACTACCTCTTGAGAGACTTCCTCGAAATGTTGAAAAGGAGTTTCAATAAATTCTCCAATTCCACATACCTGAAGGAATTGAGGTGGCTAATCATATATTCTTCCTCTCCGTGGATAGTGATAATCTTTCCATGAACCGGATATTTTAGCATCTGGTGCAATGTAGAGGTGACAACACCAGCATTATGGATCCACGGTCGTCCTAGCAGACAGGAGTAAGAGGGGCGGATGTCTATTACATAGAAGGTTGAGTTGAAAGTCTGAGTCCCCACCTTTATGGGGATGTCCACCTCCCCGTGAACCATTCTCTTTGAGCCATCAAATGCTCTTACGACTATGCTACTGGGTTTCAACGTCAGTCCTTCGCAGTCCAATCTGTCGAGAGCTTTCTTCGGTAAAGCGTTCAAAGATGAGCCGATGTCCACCAAGACATGGGCCAGAGTTGTTCCTCTACATTCCACAGAGACATGCAATGCCTCGTTGTGCTTTCAGTGTCAAATCAACATCCCAGAAGCCTAGGCCGTTGTCTGCCATCAAACTGGCCACACAATCTTGAAATTGGTCAGCAGACGTCTCTTGAGGCACATGGGATGTCTTTAGAAACTTCACCAGGGCTTTCGCGTGTGCCTCAGAGCATAGTAGCAACGCTAGCATGGAGATTTTGGAGGGAGTTTTCCCCAACTGTTCGACTACATCGTAGTCACTCTTCTTTATTATTCTCAGGATCTCCTCCATTTCTTTTTTGGAGGTTTCGGGGATAATCAGTGGTTGAGCCTTCGTCCGGAAAGGCTCTTCTTGAATACTCTTTCCTAGAATTTCAGCAGTAGGGGTGTTGGTAGGGATAACAACAGGGGTTGTGTCGTCTTTGTTAGTAGGAGTACTTGCAAATATGTTTATTGGTACGGAGGTAACCTTTGGAGCATCTACGGGTCCAAAAACCGCCTTTGGGGGTCAATTTATGGAGAGAAGATTCTACTGCTTCGGGTAATCTTACTAGTTCTGGCAATATTGCTGATGTCAGAGTCTTCTTCTTTGGAGTTTGATTTTTCGGCGACCAGCCCATCTTGTTTGATACCATGGTAGTAGATGTCTCCACCATAGTTCCACAACACTGTCTTGTCTAATCCATACGGGACCGGTCCGGACATTGTGATTATAAGAGGAGTAGTCTTTGGAACCGATGTAATCCTAACGGGTCTTTTGGGGACCCTGGAAGAATTGGCAGAGATGGTTACGATTGAAACGTCTTCAACAGGAACAGGTGAAACATGAGTACTTTCAAACAAAATCTATTTGTTGTCTATCAAGCGTTGAATGTCTGTCTTCAACAAAGGACAAGCAGAGATGGCAGTCTTCATTACAACCCAGGAATATACCGGCTTTCAACAAGTTTATCTTAATGATTGGGAGGGGAGTCAAGAGTTCATCAACTATAGTAACAAATAAATCTTCTTCTATTGCATTGGTGTTGTGACCATGCCTAGGCATAGGAGCAGAAATGACGTTTGGTTTCTCGGGTGCATCAAACTCAATCTCTTTTGCATCTATAAGATCTTGAATCTTGTTTTTCAGGGCCCAACAGTTGTTGGTGTCATGACCCAGACTTTCGGAATGACATGCGCATCGGGTATTTGGGTGATAATAAGGGGACACGGTGTTGGGGTTCTTTGGAGCTTCCTTCAGAGTTGTCAAATTAGATCTCAGAAGATGTGGTAAAACCTGGGCTAGAGTCATATTAATTTTGGTGAATTGCTGGACTGGCCTTTCTACCCTCGGTTGATTACTTCTTGGTTGATCAGATGTAGGCTTTGGGATCATAACAGCTCCTACCATTGGTCGGCGTTCAACTCTCCTTTGGTTCCTTTGTGGGTAGACAACATATACCTCTTTTTTCCAGTGAAAGGCTTTCTCACAGCTGTAAAGGCAGATGAATCCTTCTGAATCTTTCCACTTTTTATGCCAGCTTCCACCCTCTCTCTGGTTAGTATTAATTTAGTAAATCTAGTAGATGAGCTTCCAATCAGATGGTTGAAGAAAGGGCCTGATAGAGTGCCTAAGAACATATCCACCAACTCTCTTTCAGACAGAGGGGGTTGAACCCTCCCAGCTAGATCTCTCCATTTCTACGCGTAATCTTTGAAACCCTCATTGGAATCCATAGCCATACTCTGAAGTTGAGTACGGGTAGGCGCCAAATCTGCATTATACTGGTATTGCCTATAGAAAGCTGCGGCAAGATCTTCCCAGTTGTGGACGTCGGCCCTTTCCAATTGGTAAAACCAATCGAGTTGTGTTCCAGATAGGCTATCTTGGAAAAAATGCACCCATAGATCTTTATCGGCGGAGTGCGGCTGGATCTTTCTTACATATGATCGGAGGTGCATCTTAGGACATGACACCCCATCATATTTTGCAAACAACGACACTTTGAACTTCAGTGGGATCACAATTCCCGACACTAGTCCAAACTCTTCAAAGTCTAGACCTGGTACTCTTTGTATTTCCATAGCGTTCAAGCGTTCTTCAAGATGTCTGTACTTATCATCTGCTGGAGGATACTGTTCTTCGGAGTAGTCTTCCTCTTCTTCAGATTCTGATGGAACCGCAGTTTCCTTTCCTTTTCCTTCATCAGAGGTTGTTGCGAAATTCAAGGTTCTTCTAGTCTGTCCCTGAAACCTTCTCCCCATGATTGTAACACCGGTTGGTTTTTTCTCTTTCTTCTTCTTTTCTTTGGCCAACAGAGTCTTCAATTCCTCTTGTCCTTTGGCCAAGGTTGTGAGTAACTATTGAAACTGCATATTTTGAACTTGAAGATCTTTGACTGTCTGTTCGAGATCCATCTTACTGAAATAAACAGCAGAGAGATGAGGGAACTTGTTTTCAAAAAACATGTTTATGTTATGATGAATGATGTGTGCATATGTAATGTTTTCAAGGATTTTTAAAGATTCAAGTTTGTTTTAGACAAAAAGAAACACACGTTATATTAATAAGATAGAGTTTGAATACAATAATTCCCTTTGGGAAAAGTAATACACTCTCTAAGATAAAAAGTGGTGCGCATCCTCTTCGGTTCAATGTAGGCATTTAGAGTCTGCTCCTCACGAAGTAGCCTAGTGAGTTCCGAAACCTTCTTCTCACTTGCGTAGAATTGGGCTTTGAAAGTATCATGTTCTCCTTTGAGCTTTATCCAATCCCTTTGTAGGTCTTTAAGAGATGTGGGCATGTCAGGATGTAGGATAATGTATAGAACTTCTCCTTCCTTAACAGGCTCCACGATCACCGGGAGAATGGAAGGATAAGGTATCATAAGACTTTGAGCGCGTGTTCGTACCCACTTGAGGTAAGGCTCAAGAGGGATGGAATTCTTGTGTCCCAAAGTCTTGCTATCCACCTTGTTTTGCATCCTCCATGCTCGGATGAATCTCTGGCGAAGACCTTGATTGTCGTTGTCGTAGTCGAAAACCAAGCCTTGAATCAGCATCTCATGCGGGCCATCCCTTCAGGTAAAACCAAACTGTCTTATAGCTAAGCATGGGTTGTAGGTGATGCCTCCCCTAACTCCAAGTAGAGGGACATTATATAATTCCCCACAACGGTCAATAATGATAACATTCTCCTTGGATCGAGAGCACAAATGAATATCTGAATGTTTAAGCGTCATTAACCTCCGTGACCACCTTAATCCTTGCTCATTCTTTAAGACTGATTGGGGAAGATGAGAAATAAACCATCTTTCCAGGAGGGGAGTGCAACACATAAGGACACCTATTTTCCTCATTGTACGAGTGTGAAAAGAGTGGAGGATATCCCCTAGAAATGTAGGCACCGGATTGCGTGACATGAAGATTTTGACGGCACTTATATCTATGAGTTGGTCAGGATTGGGGAACAAAACCATCCCATAGATAAGAAGGGCCACAATTTCTTCAAAAGCTTGCAAGTCTAAGGAATTCCAACAGATTTGGGCTTTCTCAAACAGAAACCTTGCTAAGAAGCCTTTGACACCACTTCTAGTTTCCCAATGAGTTGTGAAATCAGATGAGTGCAAGTGCAGAGCTTGAGCAATCTCTTCTGGATTTGGGTCTCTTTCCGTACCATTGAAAGGTAGTTGATTGAGAATGGGAATCCTCAAGAGTTGAGAGAATTCTTCCAAAGTAGGCACAAGCTGGTAATCAGGAAATGTGAAGCAATGGTGCAAAGGATCAAAGAACTGAAAGAGCACCTTCATCATATCCTCCTCTGTGCTGGAGGTGACCAAGTTGAGTAGACGACCATGCCTTTCGGTGAAAGGATAGCTTTCATGGATCCTTGAAGCTAGCTCTCTAAGTTATGGAGGAATTATTACAAGGTTGATTTGGATAGTTTTCCTGCGAAGTGAATCCATATCCTACAAAACAAGAACAAAGATAAATCTCCAAAAATCCTTGAAATGGTTAGTGGATGCATATGATGCTCATGATGTCCATGATGTTATGTACAAGTATGTATATACAAACAAAACAAACAAGTTCTTAGTTTAGGCTTGCATGGGGTTTTATAGGTAAGTACCCTCTTGAAGTTTAGTTGGCTCAACCTGTCCTAGTAATAGTAACCAGGTTCTAAGGAGCTAAATATCACCGGATTGTTTCCTTGGTCATTGTTTCAGCCCAAGCCTCTTTAATGGCGACCGAAACATTCCAAGAAACCAACCCTCAATGAGTGTAGTATCGAGTATCTACCAACTTCGGACTGCACCAAAGTTGGTCATCTCACTACGCCCTAAAGGACAATTTGGTCAAGTAAAGGTTCTAAAAGTTCGTTAGTGCTTCATGACATCACTCAGCGGCCCCGTATTCCCTTTGATTAACTCAAAAGCTACCGGTACCCACAAATATGTCACACTAACATAGCTATTGCTTAGACCATGTCAGTATACCCCGCACAGTTTCCACAATGTATTGCTATTTACCTATAATGTATCCCTAAATCTGGGTAGAGGATTCAAACCCAAACAAAGAACCGTAATGTAAAGCAAACAAATCAAACAATGTAAGCAAGTAAATGAGATCTAGCCCTAAGGTAACCCCACTTTTTTTCAATATCTCCCCAGCAGATTCGCCAGTTCTGTGATGCGGTGGGAGAACTGACTTAAGGGTTTTGCGTTTGTGTTTGCAAATGTTGCGGTTAGCAAGAGTCACCACCAACTTTTCTTTTATCCAAAAGGAAAGGTGAAAAAGCACAGGAAAGACCTTTGAGATGTTTTCTTGAGTTCGGGGGGTAGATTATGAAAAGGGAAGGTATTAGCACCCTTTTCATCCATGGTTTTCCATGGGCTCTTAGTTACTTGCTAGATCACTTGCTTTTGTTATTTGAAACTGTGTTTGGTGTGGTTTTGAAAGTATTTTGTAAAAAGAGGCCATTCGTTTAGGCAATCTTTGTAATGATTCTCGTTCGTAAGAATGTATACAAAAATGTTTGTCTTTTTGAAAATGTTTTTAATATTTGTATGTTGTTTGGAAATGTGTGTGTTTGTTTTGAAAATAACAAGGATATTTGTTTGAAAATAGAGCAAGTAACTAGAGGCAATCTACCTACTCAAATGTCTTTCTTATTCGTTTTCTATTCCTTTGACATTGTTGTCTTACCATTGATTTGGTAAGCAACACTATCTTTGGACGTAAACGGGACGGGCGTGGGTCATCGTATAACCATAATTAGCAATGTTGCAAAGTATCTTAGCATTTTTGAGGGACTAAGATCATTTTGTAAGGCAACTTTGAATAACGTCATCGAGGGACTATGATCTTTTGATTTTGTTTGTTTTACCAAGATACTTTGCATGCGTAATATGGCTATTTTTTGTATAAGGAAACCAAGTGGAGAAACCCTAAGGGTGTTTGTGTGCAAAGTGTGTTCGATTGCATCCCTTTGTCTTTGATTTTTTGGTGGTCTATTTATTGATTTTATCTTGCATTTACATTTGAAAGCGATAAATTGCAGAAATATAAAGTCCTACGGTATTACAACATTTAGGGGGTGGGGGTAAAAATTTATGAATGGGGATTGCAAATGAAAATAAAACCCTTAATTACTATTACAACCATATTGAAATACATATAAGAAAATATTAAATGAACTTGTTAAGAAAATATTTTTTGTCTTTTTTTTGTTTTAAGTAATAAAATAAAGTGTGAATGAAAATATTTTTGGTGTTTTGCTGATTAATGAAAATGGAGGGTGCCAGCGAGAAAAATAAAGAAAAAGAAAATAACAAAGGGAAGAAGAAAAGAGGATCAGCGTGCTACTGAAAGGAAGTCAGAGGTTCTGACCTTGGCGTGCTGCAAAACAGAAACCTATTAGTGAAAAGGTATGGGGTCAGAGGTTCTGACCCTGCAGGGAATGCAATAATTTTCAGAAGTTATGATATTACTGATAACAAAACAGGCTCCAGAGGCGTTGGTGCCAATGTCAGAACTTGGTCTCTCCCTATGCTAGTCAGAACATCTGCAATTTGGTTATTTCTCCACAAAATAGAAGACATTCCTAGGACAGCTTCAGCATGTGTCATAATGTTTCAGAAATCAGAACCAAAAATCAGAGGCAAGTTCTGAACTGATTCATTCTCTACTTAAGCATACAAATGCGTAAAAATCTTAGAACATGCACAACATCAGAAGCATGATATCTACATTGTGTTTTTGAGCATGCAAATTCGGTAATGCTTAAGCAATGTGGTGAGGGTCAGCAAGTGCTTACCTTGCAGCTGGATGAAGTTCTGTGAACTGGAGTTAGCCTCAACTCTGATGATGTTCTGAAAAACTTCTTTGAATGGATGGATGGAGGGTATATAGTAGTATGAACACAAAAGTTATGGCAGTTTCCAACGTGTGGGTCAGAAACTGTATGGGTGTTTTTTTGGTCAAGAAATATTTTGAGAACAAATGGAGTTTGAACGCAAGGGATCCAAAGTTAATGGTTTGTATGCTGTGTTTACAGTTTTTTTGAAACTCTGGGAATTTTGGGCAGAGTTTCAAGACTTTTCTTTCTCAAAATTTTGATTTCTTTCACAAAATTTTCTGTCTGGGCATCTCTCAGTGATCAATGGTATTCTATTTATAGTCAAAGCTTTGTGGGTTTTAAAATGTCAAGTGGCGCCAATATCATGCACTAGATGCTGACTTACTCTTGAAGAAAGTAAAAAAGGTTGTGATGATTGACAACTTTTAGCCTAGGTTGGGTTAGTAAGCGAGGATTAAGGAAAAGTGATACCCATGAGCGAAAAGTAGCGCATGAACCCATACCTAAATCTATACAAAGGTTTTTTTATGCTACACGTGGAGAGACCCTTTGGACAAAGACTCAAAAGTGGTTGTGAGCATTAATGAGCATTAAATGGTGATGAGATTTGTCAAAATTAGAAATCTTCTGATATGAGATTTGCATCATTACTTAAATCTGAGCCAGCAGTTCCACTTCAACATAGCCCAAAACAACGCACCCAAGTTTTGATCTTGGTATCTTGTTGCCTCAGCAAATTCTGAGGGCTCCCCAGGCTTTCCAGCATGTTTCTTTGATTTGCCTCTGAAAACTCTGGACTTAGAGATTCTGCTTCAGTGTAGCACCCAATCTTCTGACCCCCTTACCTTCTGATTCTAGCATGTTCTGAAGGAGCATTCAGTTTTTTTTCATCACGTTTTATAATCTTCTGGCAACTTCTGACTGAGCTAGCGTAGATGCTGAAGAGCTACATTCTGACTGAATGTTATGTGTTGAGCTAAGTTTGCATCTTCTGACTGCTCCTGCCTGGAGGTTGGTTCAGAAGTTCTGAAATGTCATCTTTCTTAAATAATTTAAAAAAATTATAAGTATTTAGAATTTAACTTTTCCAAGGTAAAATTTGACTTTTGAGCTTCTTGATGAAACAAACTTCATATTCTAACATGTCTTGATGAAATATGATTTTTGTGTTTTGATTTTGATCCAAAAACCAAAGTTTGACTTTTCAATGTGGAAATGACCATTTTGCCCTTATAAATGGCTTGCATGGAAAGAAATGATAATTCAAGGCTTGGATTCGTTTAAGAGAAAACTTTGAAAATCCAGGGCGTTTTCCTGAGAAATGAGAGAGAAAAGTTTGGGGTACAACAATTTCCGACTGTGACTTTGAATGCCCAATTAACCAAGCCAATGATGAAGGCGAGGAAGATTATGATATATCGGGAGAACTAGCCAGACTTCTATTACAAGAGGAAAAAGCTATTCAGCTGCACGAAGAGTCAATCGAAGTCATCAATCTGGGTATTGAGGCAGATAAGAAGGAAATCAAGATCAGTGCTAACTTGGAAGACAATATCAAGAGCAGGTTGGTTCAGATGTTGCATGATTATGTGGAATTATTTGCTTGGTCTTATAAAGATATGCCAGGTTTGGATACCAACATCATAGTTTATCGTCTGCCGATAAAAGAAGACTGTCCTTCTGTCAAACAAAAGGTTCATCGCATGAGGCCTGATATGTCTGAGAAGATCAAAGCCAAAGTAATGAAACAGATTGATGCAAGGTTCCTAGCTGTGACATCCTATCCCCAATGGGTTACAAATGTCGTGCCAGTGCCAAAGAAAGACGGAAAAGTTCGCATGTGCGTATACTATAAGGATCTGAATAGGGAAAGCCCCAAGGATGATTTCCCTTTACCTCACATTGATGTCTTGGTCAATAATACTGCTCAGCATAAAGTCTTCTCTTTCAAGGACGGTTTCTCTGACTATAATTAAATAAGGATGGCTCCGGAAGACATGGAGAAGACTACTTTCATTACGCAATGGGGCACCATTTGCTACAAGGTCATGCCGTTCGGATTGAAGAATGCAGGGGCAACGTATCAAAGGGCTATGGTAGCTTTGTTTCATGCCATGATTCATCATGAAATAGAGGTATATATGGATGATATGATATCCAGATATCAAACTGAAGAGGAACATCTTGATCACCTGTACAAAATATTTGAGAGGCTAAAAAAGTACAAGTTGAGGTTGAACCCTAACAAGTGCACATTTGGAGTACGATATAGAAAGCTTCTAGGATTTGTTGTCAGCAATAAAGGCATTAAAGTTGATCCTGCCAAGGTAAAGGCCATCCAAGAAATGTAAGTCCCTCATTCTAAAAAGGAAGTTAGAGGATTCTTGGGTCATCTCAATTACATCGCCCACTTCATATCACACTTGACTGCTACTTGTGAGCCAATCTTCAAACTCTTGAAGAAAGATCAAGTAGTCAGATGGAATGATGAATGCTAAGCTGCCTTCGACAAAATCAAAGAATATCTACAAGAGCCTCCTATTCTCATGCCTCCAGTTGAAGGAAGACCCTTGATCATATACTTGATAGTACTAGCGAACTCTATGAGGTGTGTTTTGGGCCAACATGACAAGTTTGGCCGAAAAGAGCATGCTATTTATTACTTGAAAAAAAGTTTACCGAATGTGAAACTAGATATTCACTGCTCGAGAAAACTTGCTGCGCTCTGGCATGGGCTGCTCACCGGCTAAGACAATATATGTTGACTCATACCACTTTGTTGATTTCTAAGATGGACCCAATCAAGTACATCTTCGAGAAACCTGCCCTCTCCGGACGGAAAGCTAGGTGGCAAATGATCTTGACTGAGTACGACATTCAATACACTATGCAAAAGGACATCAAAGGAAGCGTATTAGCAGATCATTTGGCCCATCAAAATGTGGGTGATTATCAGTCTATGAACTTCGACTTCCCGGATGAGAACATCATGCTAGTAACCGACTATGCGAAACCTGGACCATATGACGGACCTAAACAAGGATCCCGATGGACTATGGTCTTCGATGGGGCTTCCAACACCTTGGGTAACAGAATTGGTGTTGTGATAATCTCTCCCGAAGGTTTCCACACTCCTTTCACTACCAGACTATGCTTTGATTACACTAACAACATGGCTGAGTACGAAGCGTGCATTTTGGGTCTAAAAGTTTCCATTGACTTGAGGATCAAGCATTTGAATGTGTTTGGGGATTCCGCTCTAGTGATTAGCCAAGTAAAAGGAGATTGGGACACTAAGAACCCTAATTTCATCCCTTACAAGGAACTTGTGCTATCCCTGATTCCCTATTTTAAAGAGATCACCTTTGAGCACTTGCCTAGGGAAGAAAATCAGTTGGCTGGCGCCTTGGAAACCATGTCTTCAATGTTCAAGGTCAGATGGGACAACGAAACCCCTATGATTACAATTGAAATATTCGACGAGCCTATGCATTGCTGTGATCTTGACACTGACGCAGAAAAGCCATGGTACCATGAGGTGATGAGATATCTTGAAGCACAAGAGTATCCCGAGGGATCATCCAGCAATGACAGAAAGTTCTTACGAAGATTTTCAACCAAATTCTTCCTAAGCAACGAAATATTATACAAGTGCAACCATGACTCTACTCTACTCCTATATGTGGACAAGAAAGAGGCAGAGGAAATTATGGAAGACATGCACAATGGTCTCTTTGGGACTCATTCAAGCGGACATACGATGGCTAAGAAAATCCTGAAAGCTGACTACTATTGGTCAACAATGGAGACTGATTGCCATCAACATTCAAGAACTTGTCACAAATGCCAAATCTATGCTGACAAGGTCCATGTGCCTCCTATCCATTTAAACGTCATGACCTCTACATGGCCATTTGCAATATGGGGAATTGACATGATTGGAGAGATCAAGCCCACCGCTTCCAACAAACATCGCTTCATTCTTGTCGCTATCGACTATTTCACCAAATGGGTCGAAGCCGCCTCTTTTGCCTAACTCACAAAGAATGTGGTAGCCATATTCATCAAACATAACCTCATCTATCGTTATGGTATCCCCGAAAGGATCATCACCGACAATGGGACTAACCTCAACAATGCTATGATTACTGAGCTTTGCACTCAGTTCAAGATCAAGCATCACAATTCTTCTCCATATAGACTTAAAATGAATGGAGAAGTTGAAGCGGCTAACAAAAACATTAAGAAGATTGTGCAGAAGATGGTAGTAACCTATAAGGATTGACATGATATGTTACCATTTGCTCTACATGGCTATCGCACTTCAGCTAGAACATCAACTGGGTCAACTCCCTTTTCTCTAGTCTACGACATGGAAGCTGTTTTGCTAGTGGAAGTTCATATTCCCTCACTAAGGATTATGAATGAGGCATGCGTAGGCGAAGACGAGTGGATTCAGACGAGGTTGGATCAACTGAACTTGATCAATGAAAAACGACTGATTGTTGTTTGTCATGGTCAGACGTACCAAAAACGTATGATCAAGGCTTTAAACAAGAAGATCAAGCCTCAAGTATATCAAGCTGGTGACTTAGTGATAAAGCGCATCATTCTGCCACAAGGAGACCCCAGAGGCAAATGGACTCCCACCTACGAATGGCCATTTGTTGTCAAGAGAGTGTTCTCTGGCCGTGCCATGATGCTGACTACCATGGATGGTGAAGACTTCCCACATCCTATAAACGCGAACATAGTTAAAAAATACTATGCATAAGAGACCCGCTAGGTTGACACACCTAGACAAAATAAGGGAATCCCGACAAACCAAAAGGTTTGGGAAAAAATTAGGGATATATGTAAAAGATTGTACACCGACAAGTTGAAAAACCGAAAGGGCGACTTGGGCAAAAATGGGTATCCTGGTGGGCTGAAAACCCGAAAGGGCGGTCCAGACAAAAGTTAAGGATTGAAAGCGTATAACTATGTCCCGTGGATTCACCACAGTCAACTTTATCACCAAGGTCCAAGTTCAAACGGTCCAAGATCAATCCAATCAACTTCTGTCAACGACAAGGGGCATTCGAAGACATTGGGGCAATAATAGAGTTAGAAGGCAATGAGATCATTTCACATGGATATTTGTTTTTGTTTTCAATCTTTGTTTTCCTTTCGACGATTTCCTCTTACTAGGATTTCTGTCTCTTTGTACAAAAAATGCCTCTTCATGGGCAAAATATCAATACAAATATACTTAGAAGTGTAAACCTTCTGTCTTTGTTTTAAATGCAAAATTGTCCAATGACTAAAATTGAACGAACATATGTATATGAACATAATTAAAACTATTTGGCACATGGTTCTTGCTAAACAGTAACAAGCATCCTTTTAATGTATGGGAATATCCCCCACAGAGTTATTTCATTAGAATTATCCCCATAAACGGCTACAATAAACCAATCCTCAACAGAGTTATCCACAAAGTTTCTTTGCCCAGATAGATCTCCAGCAAAATTCCCAATCTCTTGGAAGCTTTCTCTCCTAGTTAAGTTGATCTTACAAGAAAGAGAACTCACCTCTTCAGCAGTTCATCAACAAGGTTTATTTCCCCAACAAGGTTTATTTCCCCAACATACAACAATCAAGGAACCATAAAATTCCCCAGCTTAGTCTATCCTCCCCAGCTTAGTCTATCCTCCCCAGCCGAGTCTGTATTCCCCTGGCATAGTTCATTTTACCCAGCTGAGCCTGTTATCCCCAGCTGAGTGTGTCCTCCCCTAGCTGAGTCTGCCCTCCCCAGCAAATTATTGTAAAGCCTGGACCCTAAAATCTCTAGCAAGCCTAGACCCGACCATATAATAGTATAACCTTTCAAAAACCATGAAGCCTGGACCCGACCAGATAGTAGTTACCACTTTAAGATTATTGTGAAGCCTAGATCTGACCAGATAACAGTTAGTTTATCCTCCCCAATAAGTTACCGTGAAGCCTGGATCTGACCAGATAACAGTTGACTTCCTCATCCTCAGCAAATTATGAAGCCTGGATCCGACCAGATAACAACTGACCTTCAAGAGATATTCCCCAACGGAAGCATCCTTTTAACAAAGTTTGAAGATATGTATACTCTTCATTCCCAACAGCAACCCAGGATTCAGCTTCCCAAAATTCCTCAGCAGTAGTCAGAGATTTATTTTCTCGGACAAACATACATCTCACATTCATACATCATATCATATACATACCAAATGCATTTAGTATGACCTCATTCATCTTGTGAATATCATGCATACATCTGCACTTTATGAATCCTTTCTCCATAAGTGAAACATCTAGTTTTAGTATGAATCGACCAAATATTTATGTGATACTTCTTCCGGTGTTTACCATCTTTCCTCCAAATGGAATCCATAAGCCCATTCCCATTATGTCTTCGAGTGCAAATTTATGGGCACTCTAGTGTTCAATTATCTTCCACCTTCAAGTCATGAATGGAAGATCCACCAATCTAACTCTTCAGGTTTAAGAAGATTGAACAGGGGCAGCTGTTGTACGCCAAAAGTTTCCCTCTCATTTATCAAGTAATCTCCCACAAGATCTCCTTTGGTTCAAGAATGCACAGGGGTTGATCAGCTCAAGACACCTCCTTAAGCACTGATGACTGAAAATTAGGGTTTGAGATTGCACTAGGACAAATGGAATTTTAATGCCTCATATTACTTTCATGGATCATTTTGGACCCTCAAGATTGCTCATGTCAAGTTTCAAGTCTTTGATCACATTTTTGCCCAGTCAATTGATCAGTTGACCTAAAAATCAACTGTATTGGGGAAAAAGTCAATTGTGGTCAATTTACAGTCAAACTTCATAATTTTTTATCCATATCAACATCATGAACCTATATATGCCATTTGATCAAATTTAGATCACAATTCCTCAATAAATTTGATCAGATCATCAAAAGGGCAAAATGGTTAAAATTAGGGTTTTGACTAAGAAGGTGCAATTTCTGATTTTTTGACCTAGCAAATGATTGATTGGTTCAAGGCATGATCTCAAGGATTCAAATGCTTCATTTTTACCTAATGGCATGGCTCAAAACATCTCTCAATATCAATTATTTGACAGATGATTTTCAGTCAATTGATGAAAAGTCAACTGTACACTAAAAAGTCAAACTTTGACTTTCTGGTTAAAATCAAGTATAAAAGATCAAAATTCATCAAAAATTGTCAAAATATGAAACTTATTCATCAAGAAATAAAAAACTAAAGATTTCATTTTGAAAAGCCAAAATTTCTAAACTTAGAAATTTTTCTAAGTGTTGAAAATTTCATATTTTTTGCACAACTTTGAGCCAAATTTCCACCATGATGCAATATGATTCAAAGGAAACTTCCAGCATAAAAGTTGTAGATCTAAATGAGATATAAAACAATGTAGAACATAACTTCTCCTATAAATTCATGTATTTCAAGTTATGATTTTGTGAATACATGTTAATGAAACTTGGAAACTTTGTGAAATTTTGCCCTAGTTTAGGCAAGATTTTGACCTAACTTCATGGAAAATTTTCACATAGTTCCAAGATGAATTTTCAAAAATGTACAATATAGAGGTTGTAGAGGATTTTACAAACTTTCCAAAATGTCCAAGAACTCATTGAGATCATGTTTGAGAAAGGAGAATCGAAGGCAAGAAGTTAGGGTTTCATTCTTGAATTACAAGTCATTTCTTGATGAACACATAATGAAATTTCAATGCTAGGCTGCATAATTTGCTTTGCAGGCCTTCTAACTTGTGTATCTATCCATCATTAATGGATTACACAAACTTTTGAGCTATAATCCAAGTGGTTTAAGCTTTATCTAATTCACATTTCCATTTTGGGAAGAAAGTGAAGTGCACCATTCTTGAAAAGCAAGCTTTATGCATAAAGTCAATTCTTGAGCCTCTAACTTGTTCCCTCTGATCACGATCCATCTACAAATTCAGAAGCAAGTGTGTTTAAAGCATAACCACTCTATCTTAGCAAGTACACAAGACTTTGAAACTTGGATTTCTCAAAAATCACATGTTATGCTTAAACTTGTGATTTTGAATTCTGATCAACAACAAGCTTCCAAACTTGTTGCTTATAAATAGAGGCATTATTTGTGAGCTAGAACACGAGCTTGAACACCCTGAAATACTCCAAAACTCCCTCAAGCTAGAAATTGTTCAAAAACTCCATTGTTGCACAATTTCCAACCTTGAACTCCAAACTCATATTTCCCTCATGCGTTTCTTGGCCTTTTAGTTCCTAAAGCTTCCTTAAATCAAGTGTAACCTATCCCTGTCCCTGTTTCATTACTGTAACACCATTTACCATAACCTCCCTAACCAAAAACAGAGCATTGCACATTGACTTCTCCAGGGAATTTCAGCTACTCTCAACTCAAGCTAAGCATTGCATTAGCTTCCTAGAGACTCAAGGAAGCTAACCTGATCATTGCAGCACCTTGAATCAAGCTCCAACTCATTTCACGATTTCCAGTTTTGAGGTATTTTTCTTGAACTTCTATCTTCATATTTAGGCATTGTTAGGCTTGCATTTGTGAAGATAAAATATAGACATCATTACCCTGAAGCTGTACATGTCCATAGATTTCATTTATGTTACTTGAGTAGGGAGAATTTTGAGTTTGAACCTCTGAAAATATTTAGGTCAGAATTTGGTACTGTTAGAAATTCATGCTCATCTTTGAGAATTAGTTGAAGTTATTTACATATTCAGAATCGTGAGGAAATTTCTAACAAGTTTGATGTTGGAAGTTTTATGAATGGATGAGAAATGAATGAGTTACAGTTTCTCTGGCTGGAGGTGTTGGCTCCTAAAATCGACACCCTTGTTTTTATTGATATCAGCCATTAAAGCTGAAGGATGGTTTCGACCAGCTGGGTCTGTCGAAATGCCCATCAGAAGATGGCAATGTACTTAGAGAATTTCTTCCAAGGGAGAATTTGGTTGCCTTCGACGTCGAAGGTGTTGCTCGTCGAAGATGCTTCTCGACGAAGGTGTTCGATTGTTCAGAGTGGAGCGGTTTGAAATTCAAACGTTTGGAGGGAAAACGGTTCCCAGCGGTTACCAAGTGCAACGTGCAAAGATCTGGAGCGTCGAATGCTGAGAACGTGCCAAGTGGAGTCATCTCGAAGCAGTGTAACCGCCCGACGGTTACTTGGGATGTGTTTAGTATAAATAGTAGTAGTTCACGCAGTTTTTCGCGTGTGTTCACAATTATATACAAGTCACTCATATAGATTCGAGTACCCAGCGTGTGAGAAAGAATTGTTGAGAATGTATGTGTGAAACACCACTTTATTAATCAAAGTCATTTATTTTCCAGAAACTTTACTTGCTTTCTCCTTTACTTTTCCAGTCGAAAGCCTTTATTTCAAGCCTTCCTTTATTTTATCAAGTTCTCTTCTTCATGCAATTTACATTCTTCATGCAATTTACATAAAACTTCTTTATTTTCTCGTCATTTAACCATTACCAAACTTAATCAAAACCCCAAAATCAACCATGTTTTAGGATCAATCTGATCGATCCTGCGAGTCACCAAATAAGTAACCTTTTGGAAGATCAGCGGTTGTTTACCAATTCCAACGGTAAACAAATTGGCACACCTGGTGGGACTGTGTGTTGATTTTGAAGTTTAATCTTTTTACATAAAATATCATCTTTTTCGAGAAGTATTGCATGTTATTGAGAAGTGGTAGAATACACTAACAATACCAATACTGCCAGAAGAAGAGAAGAGATGGCGAATCCGCCAAACAATAACGAAATCCCACAAACGAATGTGGGAACAACGGTTATCCCAACCGTAAGTGAAGCGATAGCCGCTGGTTCAACACCAGCAGTAACGGTCACAACAACGGGGCCATTACCTCCGTTCACAGGCCCCAGAGTGCCTTTGGGAACTCCCCCACCAAGGGGAAATCTAGGTACAAGGCCTTATGTTCCCCCAGGATTTATGACAGGCGGCCACAATCGAGAACCACTCTATGGCATGCCAACTTCTGACTTGGCTAGCCTGACGAACGCTGCATCCACTTTTTCAGACCCTTTAGTGAGTGCCTCTTCGCCACTCCAAGGTTCTGGAGTGGGTATGGCGAATAGAAATAGGACCCAACTCTTAGGAGGAACGTCCCAAGTAGCACATGGCCTTACAAATGCCTCGACAGCAGTCTTGAGGCAACAAATGGACGAAAGCAACCATGATATGGTTCAAATGTTGGCACAAACTTTAAGCACAGTGCTGAATCCTCTAATACAAAACACCACCCAATCGAATCAGCAGATGACAGCGCAAATGACGCATTTGGCTGATTTCTTTGGAGTACCCCAACCTATTCGACAGCCCCAAAGGGCACAAATAAGGGGAAACCAAGGTATACTCTTAGAGGAGGAAACCACTATCAACCAAGGCCAGCAGCCTGTCGAAGAAAACCTTAGGGCACGATTGGAGCAGCCTGTCGAAGAACCTAGGGTAATAACCCCAGAGGTAAGGTTAGTTAACAGAAACCAAAATGCTGACGAAGTAGTCCAGCATATCCAATACCAGAATATGGGTTTGGAAAATAATCTGGCAGCCATGATCGAAAGAATCATGACTCAAAATGGGATGAACATGGGCTTTCATAGGCCCAACTTCACATCCCCACTGTCAGAATACGTGTTACAAACAGACTTACCTCCTAGATGTAAAGTCCCTAAGTTCACTAAATTCTCTGGGGACACGACAGAATCTACTGTCGAACATGTGGCGAGATACTTGATCGAAGCAGGAGATATTTCAAACAACGAAAACCTGAGGATTAAGTACTTCCCAAGTTCTTTAACAAAGAACGCTTTTACTTGGTTTACAACTCTTCCCCCCAATTCGATCCATCATTGGACCCAGTTGGAGAGATTGTTCCATGAGCAATTCTACATGGGACAAACCAAGATAAGCCTGAAAGAATTGGCCAGAGTAAAGAGACGTTTCACTGAACCTATAGACGAATATTTAAATAGGTTTAGGTTGCTCAAAGCAAGATGTTTTACACAAGTGCCAGAACATGAGTTAGTCGAAATAGCCGTAGGCGGTTTAGATTATTCCATTAGGAAGAAGTTAGACACTCAATACCTGAGAGACATGGCCCAATTGGCCGACAGAGTTCGACAGGTTGAACGCCTCAAAGCTGAAAAAGCAAAGGCAACGAAAACTCATAAAAGAGAGAGGATAGCGTATGTTGAGATGGATGACGAAGATCCAGAAACCTTCGACGAACTTATAGCCGTCGAAGAAGGCGAGGTCGATTTAGCGGAACTAAAACAAGGGCCACCATACTCTTGCAAACTGTTAGTCCCCTCAAGTGGGAAAAATCCCACTGGTCCAGAAAGGACCAACGATAGGTTCCCCAAAAAGACTTATAGTTTTGACATTATAAAATGTGATGAAATCTTTGACTTGCTTGTAAAAGATGGCCAAATGATAGTACCCCCAGGGGTAAAAGTGCCTCCTCTTGATCAAAGAAAGAAGAGAGGCTTTTGTAAATATCATAATTTTCTGGGCCATAAAACGTCTCAATGTTTTCTTTTCAGGAATCTTGTGCAAGACGCTATCGAAGAAGGGAGGTTGAAGTTTGCTGACAAGACTCCCATGACTGTGGATTCTAACCCGTTGCAGGCTGAAGCCCATTATGCTGAACCTTCAGAGGTGAACGTGATCGAGGCATCCAGAAGCCAGTCGAAGAGGCCAGGAATCACAATGGTCGAAGTCTCAAAGGACCATGTCAACATGCCAATCTTTGGCAGTTTTTCTGGGAATCTATCCAGAAAGACAATTGAAGCGGTTCAAAAGGCGGTCGAAAGCCCAAAGCTGGAGACAGTCGGAGCCCAAAAATCTGGTACAAAACCCAATTCTCACTTGGCTGCAGTTCAAGGCCAGACGGAGGACTTGGAGATTCAAATGAAGCAGTTGACTCTTGCCAACAAGGATACCATGAATGTCAACATGGTCGAAGTCTCTGAACCAAAAGCATCAGAGGAGGCCATGAGGCAAGAACAAGCTAACAAAACTGCTTTCCCTCGGGAAAATGAAAATCTGGCAGATTTCCTGCAAAGATGCCAGAAAAAGAAGTCAGAAGTGATGCTGTGTCCAAGATGCAGTTCGATCTTTGACAAAAAAGCTGCTGAACATATTCAAGGTGTAAGAGCAGCAAATAGAAAAAGGGAAAGTGTTGATCTTCGACATGATCCCAGAAGAGCCTCCCAAAGAGGTTCAAACCAAGAAAAGAGGCCAATGACTTTCAGGCCTCCGACTAATGTGCCAGTTGATACTTGGTACAAGACATCTGGTCGAAAGAGGCCAAGCGAGGAAAGATGGCACTCCTTCGATGTGCCAAGAGGTTCGTCTTTAACACATAAGAAAGAGCCTCAGGTTGCTACCCCTAAAGTGACACAGGTGTCAAGCAACTACAAAGGGAAAAATCCCATGTCTCGATCTCAATGGAGGAGATACCAGAGGCGACGAAAAGCTGAGAGGGAAGCTGCTAATGAACCAAAGGCAGAAACCAGTTCAAATGTTCCTCAGAGAAAGCAGCGGAAGCCTCTAGAAAGAGAACCAGTAACCAATAGGCTAGTTTGGCCTAACCAGGGTGAAGTTGATAACGAAGATGGTTCTGAGTCTGATGACACTTTGGACATCATGGTGAACATAGTCTCAGTTCTGCCCAGAGAGTTCAACCGCCAGGTGGAGGTCGAAACAAGTGATTGGGAAGTGGAGCAAGAAATGGCCAAGCATAGGCCAGTGTGCTATTTCGTCATGGATAATGGCGCTACTGAAGAGCAGAATGGGTTCTTCGAACCACCTACAGAGGCGATGAAAAATCACCTTAAGCCTTTATTTATAAGGGCTAAACTCGAAGAAACCACAGTAAATAAAATCTTGGTGGATTGTGGGGCAACCATCAACATCATCCCTCACTTTATGCTAAGGAAAATAGGCAAAAGTGATGAGAACATCAAGCCTCACAACATGGTCCTGTCGAACTATGAAGGCGGCATAGGGACCACTATGGGTGTGATCCAACTGGACATCAAGGTGGGATCTATCCTTCGACCAACTATGTTTATGGTCATATCGGCCAAACCTAACTATAATATTTTGTTGGGCCGTGAATGGATTCATGGTGTTGGAGCTGTACCATCATCAATGCACCAGAGGTTGCTGCTATGGCGTCCTGATGGGATGGTCGAAAACATAGAAGCGGACCAAAGCTATTACCTGGGCGAAGTGAATCACCTAGGGCTGGCAGACTTTGACAAGAACCTGTCTCACATTGAGCCATGCCCAACACCTGACTTCGACTTGGCGCCAGCGCCAAATACTTTTTGTTCCCTATACCTGCACCCTGAGCATGGTTTTCAATGGGACAGAGAAGACTTGTCCCACATAGACTTTAGTGGGTTAACTGATATCCAACCAACTGGTTGGGGAAGTGAATTCAGTGACAATGACTGAGTCACAATCATTGAAGCGAATTTCGGCTTACGTAGCCGAAACAAAGATGATAACGGCTCTCGAAGCCGAAGTAAAATATATGGCCACACAGGCCAATGATCAACATTTATCTTCTACAGGTCCTGGAAAGGACTTCGATCCAGAACCTCCTGATATCATGCCAGAAGGGATGCAGGAACAGAGGCTCGACGCCATCTACGACGATGAGCCTTTGGGATTCGAAAAGGACCCTTTGGCGAACAACATCAAAATGTTAGCGCATGATCCTTTAGAAGAAATCAACTTGGGCAAAGGGTCAGAGAAAAATCCAACTTACATCAGCGCAAAAATTGACCCAGAACTCAGGTTGGAAGTAATCCATTTGTTGAAAGAGTTCAAGGACTGTTTTGCATGGGATTACGACGAAATGCCTGGTCTCGACAGAGGATTGGTAGAACTTCAGTTGCCAATCAAACCTGGGAAAAAGCCAATCAAGCAAAGTCCAAGACGCTTCACTCCAGAAATACTGTCGAAGATCAAAACGGAAGTCGAAAGACTGCTGAAGTGCAAATTCATACGCGTTACGAGGTACGTCGAATGGATTGCAAACATTGTGCCAGTAATTAAGAAAAATGGTACATTGAGGGTGTGCATAGATTTCAGAGATTTGAATGCTGCTACACCCAAAGATGAATATCCTATGCCTGTGGCAGAAATGCTAGTCGATTCTACCGCTGGCTATGAGTACCTGAGTATGCTTGATGGTTATTCAGGATATAATCAAATATTCATTGCTGAAGAAGATGTGTCGAAAACAGCTTTTCGATGCCCTGGGGCCTTAGGCACTTACAAATGGGTAGTGATGCCTTTTGGCCTAAAGAACGCTGGGGCAACATACCAGCGAGCAATGAATTCTATCTTCCATGATTTTATTAACACTTTTATGCAAGTATATATTGATGACATTGTTATAAAATCTGTTTCCAGGAAGAACCACATAGACCACCTTCGACAATCATTCGAAAGAATGAGAGAACATGGTCTGAAGATGAACCCTTTGAAGTGTGCATTCTGTGTGAAAGCTGGAGATTTCTTGGGCTTCGTTGTCCACAAGAAAGGAATCGAAATCAACCAGAACAAGACGAAGGCAATTCTGGAAGCGAAAGCGCCATCGAATAAAAAGGAACTGCAATCTCTGTTAGGCAAGATAAATTTCTTAAGGAGATTCATATCTAACCTAAGTGGGAAAGCTCAAGCCTTTTCACCCTTACTTCGATTGAACAAAGAGGGATTCGAATGGGGGCAAGAGCAACAAGAAGCCTTCGACAAAATCAAAGGGTACCTCACAAAGCCACCTATTTTGGTGCCTCCTTGGCAATAGGAGTATGAGATTGTACATAGCTGCATCCGACAAAACTTTGGGAAGCATGTTAGCCCAAGAAGATGAAAATGGAGTCGAAAGACTCATTTACTATCTTAGTAGAGTTTTGAACGATGCAGAAACTAGATATAGCGAAGTTGAAAAATTGTGTCTATGTCTGTATTTCTCTTGTACAAAGCTCAAGCAATATATAAAACCAGTTGATGTGTATGTTTCGTCTCATTTTGATGTTTTCAAGTACATGTTGTCGAAACCCATCTTGCACAGTCGAATTGGCAAGTGGGCACTAGCATTAACTAAATACTCCTTGACCTTTATGCCTCTTAAGGCAGTAAAAGGACAAGTGGTTGCAGAATTTATAGTCGACCACTCAATTCAAGTTGAGAGTATTAATTATGTGGAGATAGAACCTTGGAAATTCTACTTCGATGGTTCCAGCCATAAAGATGGAATAGGAGTAAGAGTCTTGATTATTTCTCCAGAAAAAATTCCAACAATATTCAAGTACAAGATATCAGGTTCTTGTTCGAACAATGAGGCTGAGTACGAAGCTCTAATTACTGGCCTTGAGATATTGTTGGAATTGGGGGCAACTCGAGTCGAAATAATGGGAGACTCAGAGTTAGTCATTAAGCAAGTCACAAAAGAATATAAATGCATAAGAGAAAATCTCATTATGTACTTTGTGATAGCAAATCGTTTGTTGAAAAAATTTGAAATGGTCAACATTCGACACATACCCAGATTGGAAAATCAAATAGCCAACGATTTGGCACAAATTACATCTGGGTACAAAATTTCAAAAACGAGATTACAAAGAGCAATTGAAGTTCGAGAAAAGATAAAAGCAACTTGTTTGTCACCAACAAACTTGGAATCGACAAGACTAGGGTATGCTGATCAAAGTAACTTCGAGATTTCGTTCATAGACAATTTGTCAGAGCAAGATTGGAGGAAACCCATTGTGGATTATCTTCAAAATCCAGTAGCTTCGACAGAACGAAAAACAAAATATAGGGCGTTAAGTTACGTACTCATGGGTAATGAGTTATTTAAAAAGACGCCTGAAGGGGTGTTGCTAAAGTGCCTAAGTGAAACTGAAGCATACATAGCCTTTTCGACTATGCACGCTGGAGCATGTGGGGCTCACCAAGTAGGCCATAAGATGAAATGGTTGTTGTTTCGACAAGGACTATATTGGCCCACCATGTTGAAAGATTGTGTCGAGTTCGCCAAGGGTTGTCAAGAATGTCAAGTCCATACAGGCATCCAACATGTACCAGCGAGCGAACTTCACTCGATAGTGAAACCTTGGCCCTTTAGAGGATGGGCGTTGGACCTTATTGGAGAGATTCGACCACCATCATCAAAGAGCCAGAAGTATATATTGGTAGGCATTGATTATTTTACTAAGTGGATCGAAGCTATTCCTTTAGTCAATGTAGACCAAGAAAATGTCATTGAATTTATTCAAAAGAACATTATCTTTAGATATGGAATCCCTGAGACTATAACTACTGATCAAGGATCAGTTTTCACCGGTCGAAAGATGCAGGAATTCGCTCAGGAAACAGGCTTTAAACTCCTAACATCAACGCCTTATTACGCACAAGCAAATGGTCAAGTCGAAGCAGCGAACAAAGTAGTGATTGGCTTGATAAAAAAGCATGTTGGGAAGAGGCCAAAAAATTGGCATAAGACGTTAGACCAGATTTTGTGGGCCTGTCGAACGTCCCCAAAAGAAGCCATAGGTACAACACCATATAGGCTAACTTTTGGTCATGACGCAGTGTTGCCAGCAAAAATTTGTCTTCAATCTGCAAGGGTTCAGAGACACCATGATATCCCCTCTGAAGTTTATTGGGATATGATGTTAGACGAACTAGTAGATTTAGACGAAGAAAGACTGCGCGCTCTTGACCTACTAAGGCTTCAGAAGAAAAGAGTAGAAGACTCTTACAATAAAAAAGTGAAACCTAAGGCATTCTCGCCTGGAGAATTAGTTTGGAAGGTGATTCTTCCCATGGATCGAAGGGATCGAAGCATGGGAAAATGGTCACCCAAATGGGAAGGACCATTCAGAATTATCCAAACTTTTTCTGGTGGAGCTTATGAAGTCGAAGAGTTAGGTGAAGATAAAAGACTCTTGAGAGTAAATGGCAAATATTTGAAAAAATATAAACCTATACTCCAAGAGATCAAAATAAATAACAAGTAACGACTAAATTAACCATAAATAAGCCAAAATGGAAAATTTTATAAATTAGCCAAAATGGCAATATTGTCAAATACATATTACAATGTATGGTAAAGGGCTGAGTCAATCAGAAGGGGATCGAATCTTTGAGTCGAAGGTACTTCGCCTGCTGCAACTCCAGTCTTTTGTTGCACAAGGCATTCGCCTGGGCAAGCTTGGCAATTTGGTCGTCGAAAGCTTGAGCTTTCTCAGCAAATTCTAGGCCTTGTGTGATTTCAGCTTGACTCTCAGTGTCTGGAATAGTCGAGAGAAGTTCCTCCTTGCGCTTAGTATTGGCATTCATCTTGGCCTCTAGCTCTTCAATTTGCGCCTTTATGGAAGCATTCTCTCGATCTATGGCATCAACTTCTTCTTTCTTAGATGCCTTTTGCTTCGACAACTCTGCAATTCGAGAAGTCGTCTCTGCTACAGCAGTCCATGCAGAAGAGCTTTTTCCATATAACGCTTCAAGCTGGCTGTTGAAGCCCCTTTGTCGCTGATAGTCTGCTGAGACTTGATCAATAATGGAGTGTAACTCCATGATAAAGCTTGAAACCTCCGGAGGCACAGCTAGCAAGTCTACGGCATTCAAAACAGCCCCCAAATACGATGGAGCAGTAGGGTCCCCCTCCAAAGCTTTCATCAAATCTTTCTTGAAGAATTGAGCCTTAACTTTCGTCAAAGCCTCATCGAGAGGAGAAGTTTCAGTGGACTTCCCCGACTGAGTAGAAGCCTCCTGACTAATATCAGACGAACTTCCCTTGCTCTCGATAATGGAATTCAGATAGCCAACGGGATCAGTTTGCTTCAAGAGTGCTAAGTCTTCTTTCGACCTATGCTTTGTTGAGGTGATAACCTTTGCAGCAGCGTTGTCTTGGGGTTGAGGCTGTGGAGTAGCATTTGCCTCGACTTGACTTTCTTCGACTTGAAGATCAGCAGTACCAGCATCAGCATGACCTCCTTCGTCATGTTGTTCCTCCGACAGATCAACCACTTGAATCTCTTTTGGTTGTTGCTCTTCTGTTTGTGGATCTTCTGTTTGTTGTTCTTCTGTCTCAGCATTGGCTTCATCTGTTTCAGCATTGGCTTCATCGTTCGCCAATTCTTTCTCTTGTGGCCTACTGAGTTCAGCAGAATCTAGTGTTTCAGAAGTCTTTGGCGCTGAGCTTTCAGTGGTTTCCTGGAAAAAAGAAGAAGAAGAATCCTCTAGGTTAGAGAGAGACATAATCGAACGTGGGTATCGACACCTGAGTTTAAAAAAGGGTCAAAGAAATTACCTGCAGAGGAACTTCAGCCCCAGGGCTGGAATTGTCGCTTTCGACAGGTTTATTGAGAAGAACATTTAGTTCCTCCTCCGTTGGCTCTTCAATAATTACTGGGGGTGGCTTGGGTTTTCTCCCAGCAACCTTTATTCTGATTGTTCGAGTCTCAGGGGAAGGAACGTCTTTCTTCAGTTTTCGCCTCTTTAGAGGAGCAGAGGGAGAATCGTCTTCTTCGTCACTCTCAGATTCGACCGTCAGAGCAGGTCGTTTCTTGGGTGAAGGTGCCTAAAAACCAATTGGAGTTCGATTTAGAAGCTACATCGAAAGTCAGAATGTTAAAACCAGAAGAAAATAATAAAAGTCTGGTTACCGGTGCAGAAGGCTTTTTCGAAGGACCTTCCCCCTGATGGCTTGTTGTAGTTTTCGCCGGTGCTATAGTTTTCGCCGGTGGTGGAGGTTTTGTCAAGGGACCTCCTCCCTGATGGCCTTCTGCAGCTTTCTTGGCTGCAGGCTTTCGAACAACTGAAAGAAGACAAAATAATTAACAGGCTACCAGTCGAAAGGGAAAGACAAAATAATTTGGAAGAATGAACTTACATTTCTTTATTTTGTCCAAGACAAGAACAAAAGACTTCTGAAGTTCGTCCACGAAGTCCTTCTCGTCGAAGAACTCCTCAGCGTAGTAACTTTTCCACCATTCTTCGAAGGATGGTGAGCAGAGAAAGTTAAGTTGATAGTCGAACAACGAAAGGACTGTTCGACCAGCATACCTGCCGATATGCTTGGTGGCAGCGTCTTCAGTGTAGTCGTTGCAAAAATATAACATAGACTTCTCCCTGGGAAAAATAGGAGAAGGAAGTGTTTGAATGATACCAAACTGGCGAGAGACCAAGTTTGGTTGATACACAATCAAGCTCAAGTGAGTCTTGGAGCTCTTGAAGCGCAGGGGCATTATTCTTGGTGTGAGAAATGCTTCCCACATTATTGTATGTTCTTCGACCTGAGGGTCACTTAACGACTTAGGATGGGGCCTCGTGAACCACTCTGGACCAACCTTTCGTCGAGCAAAGGGAGCCATGGTCGAAGCAAATTCTTTCCTTCTTGCAAACATCAAGATGAAGTTTGCAAAAGTTTGTTGAAGCTCCAGCCCATCTTTAGTTGGGGTCAGTAGAGCCAATCTGGTGCCTTCGATGCACCTATTTGCTATCTCTGGAGCTTGCTCATTTATTTGAGTCTTCTGAGGTAAGAAAGACTCGAAGGTGGCATTGAGCCACAACTGAAGTAGCCAAAAAGGTCCTGCAAGCAGCAGACTGGCTCTGTTCTCGATGATCTTCAAAAGAGTGGCTCCGTTGCTAATCGACTCGTACAGATTCGCCAAAATTAATTCTGCCAAACAAATATTTTGGCCATGGTGGATTTGAGTGGCGAGGGTGACCATCTTCTTTGTCACCTGTAAAGACTTTGTGCAAAACACAAAGCGTGACATCCATAAGGCTAGAAACGCGATATGCTCTACATCCGACACAGTGGCCGTCGACTTATCGTGGTAATGGTTGATATAGGTGGTGTAGGTTGGTTTTGTGGCAGAGAATCCAATCTGATCCTCCGACATTTCCTCTGGGTCGAAATAATCCCCAGTGAGTCGAAGGCCAGTGATGGCAGCCACGTCGAACAGCGTGGGTGTTAGCATTCCACAGGGAAGGTGGAAGGTGAAATGAGTGTAATCCCAGAAAAGCAGGGAAGCTATCAACATCTCTGGGGAGTAGTTGAGACCCGTCTTCGACAACATAACCAGGTCGAATATCCCCAAGTCCTTCCAGATCGAAGCCTGGCTTTTTTCCATTTTTTCCAGCCAAGCACTGTAGTCAGGAGTGAGGCTAGGGCTAGACCTGAAAGCCCTAACACCCCTATTGAAGAAGCGAAGATCAATTTTCTCCTTAGCGGGATCTTCGTTATCCTCTGCATCTTTCTTAGAGCATCCAACAGGTTTGAGCTTTTCAAGCACTGGAAAGAAGCTTTTGATCTTCATGGCTTCAGCGATGCTTGGGTTGAGCGGGCCAGACATGGCGAAGATTTGGTCGGAGTATCCAACCGGAATCATGAGTTGGTGTGAATAGGCTTCACGTTCAGCAATGTCTAGGGGTTCAGGAACCCTTCGTTGGCCTATAGGAGTAACTACAGGGACAGTGGAGAAGATCTTGGGTTTAGCATTTCTGGAGGGGATGTTAGAACTAGGAGCGGTAGAAGAACCTGAGGCCATTGTTGATGTTAAGGTTGAAGATAAAGTGAAGAACGAGTTGTTTGCAAAGTTTGCAGAGAGTTTGTGTTCAAGGAAGTTTGAAGGCAAGATAGGGTGAAAAAGTCCCACAAAGGGTACTTGGCGCTATTTATAGTAGTTGGGAAATCCCCAAATTCGAGGCCATTTAATGCCATTTAATGTTGCAGAAGGTAGTGGGACATGTGGCATCCCCCTATTAACATAGCCGTTCTGCAGAAATGAAAGGGTGCAGCGTGCGCCTTCGTTTTTGGGAAATTGTCATGATGACAATTTGTGAAGAGACATTTGGCACGCTGCACGCCGTACTAAGATGACGTCTTAGGTACGGATGAAATGATGGCTTTTTCTTGGGATTGTCAGTGGTTGGTAGAAGACAAAAAGTGCACAGTTTAATTTGTGGCTAAGAATGAAAAGACAGGTGTCAAATGGAATTTCAAAGAATGCCTTTTTCTTTTTCAGAAGTCGAAATAAGGCATTCTTGGGGGGCAATTTGTTGGCTCCTAAATTCGACACCCTTGTTTTTATTGATATCAGCCATTAAAGCTGAAGGATGGTTTCGACCAGCTGGGTCTGTCGAAATGCCCATCAGAAGATGGCAATGTACTTAGAGAATTTCTTCCAAGGGAGAATTTGGTTGCCTTCGACGTCGAAGGTGTTGCTCGTCGAAGATGCTTCTCGACGAAGGTGTTCGATTGTTCAGAGTGGAGCGGTTTGAAATTCAAACGTTTGGAGGGAAAACGGTTCCCAGCGGTTACCAAGTGCAACGTGCAAAGATCTGGAGCGTCGAACGCTGAGAACGTGCCAAGTGGAGTCATCTCGAAGCAGTGTAACCGCCCGACGGTTACTTGGGATGTGTTTAGTATAAATAGTAGTAGTTCACGCAGTTTTTCGCGTGTGTTCACAATTATATACAAGTCACTCATATAGATTCGAGTACCCAGCGTGTGAGAAAGAATTGTTGAGAATGTATGTGTGAAACACCACTTTATTAATCAAAGTCATTTATTTTCCAGAAACTTTACTTGCTTTCTCCTTTACTTTTCCAGTCAAAAGCCTTTATTTCAAGCCTTCCTTTATTTTATCAAGTTCTCTTCTTCATGCAATTTACATTCTTCATGCAATTTACATAAAACTTCTTTATTTTCTCGTCATTTAACCATTACCAAACTTAATCAAAACCCCAAAATCAACCATGTCTTAGGATCAATCTGATCGATCCTGCGAGTCACCAAATAAGTAACCTTTTGGAAGATCAGCGGTTGTTTACCAATTCCAACGGTAAACAGGAGGTTGAAGATGAAGTTCATTCAGGACTTGATTTATGTTACATATTTATTATTTTGTTTATATCAATGGATGTATAGCCACCCAATGGTAAAGCGCGCGCCTGTTAACCTTTGGGACCTGGGTTCGAGCCCCAATGGTATCCTTTTGTTCATTTTTTCAACATTTTCACTCTTTTTGATTCCAAACAGGCGCTTGGGCCTCCAAACAATTGGGCTTTTTCTTTTTGCTTTTGTCTAACCCCCTGTTTACTTATGCAGCCTTGCCCAACTTTTATTATTTTCATTTTGTTATTTATTTTTCATTTTCTTATTATATTTTTTTTTCTTTATCATTTTTTTATCACTATTATTATTACTATTATTTTTATTAATAAAAAATCCAAAATTATTATTATTATTATTATTATTATTATTATTATTGTCATACTTATTTATTTTATTTATAAAAAACAAAAAGACTAAAAACATTTTCTTAACAAATTAATTTATTTTCTTAAATAATTAATATTTAGACTTAGGTTTAATTATTATATTATTTTCTTTTTACTTAAAAATTAATTTAGCAGTTAGGTTTCTTTTAATTAATTAATCTTCATTTTATTTTTATTAACTTAAAACCCTTTTTTTTAATAAAAAAACTTATTTTAACTTCTTTCTTTGTTAATTAATTTAGTTTTAATTTTTGTTTGATTTTTAATTAATCACTCTCTTAATTAGGTTAAAACCCCTTTCATAAAAAAACCAAACAAAAAATCTTGTACATTTATTCAATATGGTTGTAATAGATAATTAGATTTAATTTTCTTGTAAAATCCCCATTTGTTAATTTGTATACCCCGTCCCCTGATGATGTAATAGTTTAGTATTTTTACTTTCCGTAATTTATCGCTTTATATAAATGCTAGTAAGTTAGGGATTGTATGGAAAGACTAAAATCAACAAGTTAGCAAACCCTCATTCAAGACAAAAAAATGCATGTAAATCAACACACTTGCACACTTGCACCCTTAGGGTAATTCCACTTTGTTGCCTTACTAAAATGGCCATGTTATGCATGTGGGGAATCTTAGCAAAAATCAATAAAAAATACAAGATCATAGTCCCTCGATGACACTATCAATGTTGCCTTTCAAAAATGATCTTAGTCCCTCAAAGAAAATGCTAAGATATCTCACAACATTGCTATCATGGTTATACGATGACCCACGCCCGTTCCTTTACATCCAAAGATAAGGCTTCTTACCAAACCAATGGTAAGATAGCAATATCAAAGGAAAGGAAGAAATGAACTAAGACTTTTGAGTAGGTAGATTGTTCCTAGTTGTTTGCTCATTTTCAAATCAAACATCCTTGCTTATTTTAAAAACTAACACCAACACTTTCAAAAACACTTTAAATTTTTTTTCCAAACATGAAATATTTTCAAAAGCTCAACACTTTGTATACGTTCTTACGAACGAGAATTATTACAAAGTTTTCCTAAACGATGACGCCTTTTCAAAATACTTTCAAAAACCACACAAAGCACATTTTCAAACAAAAACAAGTGATCTAGCAAGCAACTAAGAGCCCATAGATAACTATGGATGAAAATGGTACTAACACCTTCCCTTTTCATAATCTACCCCCTGAACTCAAGAAATAATCTCAAAGGTCTTTCCTATTCTATTCAGCCTTTCCTTTTGGATAAAAGAAAAGCCGGTGGGGACTCTTGCCAACCGCAACATTTGCAATAAAACACAAAACATCCCAAGTCAGTTCTCCCACCGTATCACACTTGGGTAGCCGTGATGTGTTGCTAAATACCGCTCACTATTTATTATGTTAAGTATGTGATTTAATATAGTTGCCAACGTCGCGAAAACCTACAGGGTCAAAGACATAAGGACAAGTTGATGAGAGATAGAGTAAATAAGGAACACTATAAGGTACGATGCACTTAAGTAAATTGTAGCACACTGTAAGGTACAATACGCTTAAGTGGAATATGGAATATGGTAAGGTACCACATGCTTAAGTGACATACAATACATCATAAGGTATGATGCCTGTAGGCTTAATTGGGCTTTTAGCTTGTAGCCTTAATTGGGATTTTAGTTTGCAGCCCACACAAGTGGTTCTATAAATAGATCCCTTATGCTGAAGCATTTGACTTGATGAAAATTCGGTCTTGAAATCCTAGCTGTATTTTCTCTCACTCAAAGTTTTCATTCATAAGTAGCCAGCACTATGAATGAAAGCGATCTGTTTGTATGGACTGAGTAGAGGCATTGTTCTTTATCAACGCTCGTGATCACAATATTAAAGGTCTGAATTTCCACAAGAGGTAATAGTTTCTATCACTGATCATGTCCACTCGTAAGGATCATTAAAGGAAAAATTTAATTTTCGTTGCATTTTGGATCGCAATTTTCCTTCACTTTAAAACCCTTTTCCCCTCTAGGCCTTTTTAGGATGTAGTGTGGTGACTATCCAAGTGTAGACCAGATTTAGTTGATATATGATACTACACTCAGACGAGTTTCTTTTGAGAATATTATTGGTTTACGAGTAATTCGTTTACACCAATAATATCCGAAAGATAGAGCTAAGAATTTGGGAACCTTGTTAGTACACGGATACTTAATCAGACGATGAAGCCATAGAATATACCTTATGGATGGGTAGTACCCTTGGATCTATGTTCGTGATGTCGAACCTTTAAACCTATCTTTGTTTGTGATCTTGCTTGTGATTATGGAATAACCATGCATTCATAAACATCTTTTTCATCTGATTTTCAAGGAACTTAGGAGTTTTCTTTGCAGACATCACATTTATTGTGATTATGGATATTGGAAAGAGAAATACTCGGAAGTTTGGTTTCAAAGAATCTGAATTGAAAGAGCAGAGAGAGCTTGGATCTTTGGAACTTCATCATGACAAAGGATCTAGTTTAGAAGTTGTTCTTCTTGTGAAATGATTAATTGCTAATCTTATTAGCATTAGTCAATTGTATGATCAAGGAATGTTAGTTAATTTCTCAAAATCTGAATGTTTGGTCAAAGATAAGAAAGATTTTGTTATAATGAAGTGCATGAGGTCTAAAGATAACTGTTATTTATGGGAATCTCAAAAAATTTCTTACTCTTCCACATGTTCAATATCCAATGAGAATGAAGTGAAGCTATGCCACCAGAAACTTGGACATCTTTGTCTCAAAAGAATGAAGGAAATCATATCTAAAAGAGTCATTAGAGGAATTCCAAAGCTCAAGATTGAAGAAGGGAAATTATGTGATGAGTGTGAAATTAGAAAGAAAACCATAACGTCACACTCGATGTTGAAACATCAGACTACTTCCAAAGTGATGCAACTTCTTCATATGGACATAATAGGACCAATGCATATAGAAAGCCTGGGTGGAAATAGGTATGCCTATATGGTTATAGATGTTTTTTCTGGGTATACTTGGATGAATTTTCTTAGAGAAAAATCATATGCTTTTGAAGTCTTCAAAAATCCGTGTCAAAGCATTTAAGAGGAGAAGAATAGTGTGATTGTCAAGGTCATAAGCAAACATGGAAAGGAGTTTGAGAATGAAAAATTATATGCATTTTATATTTCTAAAGGTATTAGTCATGAGTTCTATTGTTCCATCACTTTTATGCAAAATGGAATTGTTGAGCAAAAGACTAGGGTTATACATGAATCAGCTAGAGTTATAATTTCTGCTAAGCAATTATCATTGGAGTTTTGGGCTGAAGCTATGAGTATTTCTTGCTACATTCATAATAGGGTCACCTTGAGAGAAGGTACTTCAACCATTCTTTATGAGATATGGAAAGATATGAAGCATACAGTTAAGTATTTTCATACCTTTAGAAGTAAATGCTACGTTTTAATGAACAAAGATCAAGAAGGTAAGGAGGATCTCATAAGGAATGAAGCAATATTTTTGGGTTACTCTTTAAGCATAAGATTTTACAAAGTTTTTAACTCCAGAGCTAAAGATGTTATGGAATCAACAAGTGTGATCATTGATGATTCATTCACTAAAAGGGAGAAGGACGTCAAAGACAATGTTGAGACATCTTTTATGTGGACTGAGGAAACAAGAAAAGAAGCAATTTTTGAGTCCACAAGTGTTAATCTAGAAATTAGAGTTCAGACTGGATAACTCAAGGAGATAAATACAAGATACTCTAATGAAGCAGACATTACAAAATTCAATAAAGAAATATCAAATTCATGTCTTGTTTCTAAGCTTGGACCAAGGTTGTGTTCTACTTTTAAATAAACAAGGATATTGAACTGCATCAGTGGGTCAACAGGTATTTGTATCTAAGAAACAATATGATTTCTTATTTCAATAAGAAGCAAACTTGTACCTCTGGAAATACCATTATTTCTGAGTATGGTGGAACAAGCAGATGTTGTTCTCAATTGGTATGGATTGACTAGATGTTGAAGGATTATAATGTCAAACATGATGTCATGACATTATTTGGTGAAGATCTGAATGATATCATATATCTCATTCAACATAGCTAGAACAAGAATCTTGATAGTGATAATCAACTTACCAAGAATCTTGTTGATGGAAAGGTTATTACTCTGGAGCATATGGATAATGAGGAACAACTTGTTGTTATGTTTAAAAATCAGATTGAGAACATAAGAAGTGAGATTGGAACTTGCACTATTAAAGAATTATAGAAATTATAGATATAAATGAGTGCAACCGATACTGCGTCTTTTTTATATGTTCTGATGCTTAGAAAGCCTAAGAGAATTGCTATTAAATGGAACAAAGGGTCTCTACAAAATAGAAGGTCCGGTGACAACACCAAGGAGTTCATGAGGATCTTTTAAAGGGGAAAGAGGTGGATGACCACTTGAAGTTATTGAAGTTTGTTTCCATCTACTATGTGTTCTTCCATCTGTGTTTTATGCTAGTGTGCATTGTGTGCTTCCATTTTGTTTTTACATTTACTCTATTTTTGTCAATTTTTGGCTAAAAAGGGGGAGTAAAGTGTTAGTGTTTTTATGTGTCCTGATGTTATGAAACATGTCTTGACATGTTGATTAGCATGTTGATAGGACTGTGTTACTGCTAAGAGGAGAGTAGTGATTGTGGTTTCTTGTTGTGTGAAACTATTTAGGGGAGCATAATTGTATGTCATGCTTGTTTTGTGTTTCTATTGCTGCTAATGTTGATGCGGTAGGATGTCTTACCAGATGTTCTAACATCCTGCCTGTTGGAGCTGTGTGAAAATCCTGATGTGAAGATGCTTTATCTTCTGCTCTTCTGCCTGTGATGTGTGAACTTGGGTAGTTCATATTTGGTATGTTGGATTTTCTAGTGATTTGGATTTTCCTTTTGAGAGGGAGTCTTGATCATGTGTGGTAGAGGGATTTTGGTCATGTCTGTGATGCCATCCACTCCTCGCGTCCATGAAACAGGAAAAGGAAAAAAAATGAGCAAACAATCAACATGTGAAAAATTCAAGCAAGAATTATTTGTTAAACAAGAAAGCTCATCATTAGGATTTGCATTTGGAATCAGAACTAAAAGGTTTTGTTTTTAATCATGGACTATCTACTACTTTTGCAAATCACAAAAAGTTTGATCTTTTTGGTTCACAAAATGGAACAGAAATTCGCAAATGTTTTCCAACTGCAAACACATACAAAACAGTCCAACAGTAACAAAAACCAGCAAACTGCCCAAGGCAGCAAAACAAACAACAGCCTAAACAACAGCAAATAGCAAGGCAACAACAAGTCAAACTGCAAATACATACATAACTATCCAACAGTAACAAAAACCAGCAAACTGTCCAAGGCAGCAAAACAAGCATAACAAGCAGCAACAGGCCAAAATTGCAACACAAAGGCAGGCTACTAAAGCAGCCAACAACAACATATAACAGCAGAATAACAGGCAAGCAGCTGCTGTAAACAAAAGACAGACTTGCAGCCAAGCTTCCAAGTACATCAACACAAAACAACAAGCGCAATAGCCAGAACAAATCAAAATCATCCAATATAAAAACATCTAGCACTAGTTCATGGCTAAGCAACTTATGTCATCATCTTCCTAAATGGAAAATCCTTTAGAAATTATGTAAAAAGAACAATTGCTTTACATCATAGAAAGGCAAAAAAGAAAAGAGAATAGGATTTAGAAAGATGTCACTGATCGCACTATATCGCACTATGTTTCTGACTCAAATATCACATGTTTTCCTTAGTTTTTATTGTCCTTTTCTCGTATTATGTTCCTTTTTCCTTTGTTTTCAGGATTCTTGTCATTTCAGAGCCTCCTGTGAAGAAACGAGCCAAAACGCCAAGAAATTAGGGTTTTTCAAGATATTCTGCACTTATGGCGTTCAGCACTGCGCTGGCTACAGGGAACGCGATGACGTGGCCCACTTTCACCCAGAGATCAACTGCCACGTTCCCATGATGTGGCGGTTCCAGGCACCGCGCCCGCGGCCACCCTCACCGCGCCCGCGGCCTTCACAAAAAGGTTCCCGCTCAAAAGAAGTTAAGGGGCATGCTGGTCCTTACGCACCTCAAAGTTCCTCTATAAATAGCTTTCGATTCTCATTCTTTAGTTTCATCCAAGCTTAGTACAATCTTAAGCCATATACTATCAGTTTCTGTAAAGTAATAATCTCTTCACATCGGGGAGTTATTGCGGTGTAGATTGAGTTGTAATCGAGTCTTGGAGCACTTTGGTTGAAGTTCATCATACCAGCCTTACTTTTCCGTAGATTTGTATCAGATTCAAGTCTCCGACCGGAGCAAGGTTCTATTTTATTGCATTTCTTTATTTAATTGCTCTTACCATAGTCTACACGTTTTATAGACTTTAAATGCTCTTACCATAGTCTACACGTTTTATAGACTTTAAATGCTCTTACCATAGTCTACACGTTTTATAGACTTTAAATGCTCTTACCATAGTCTACACGTTTTATAGACTTTAAATGCTCTTACCATAGTCTACACGTTTTATAGACTTTAAATGCTCTTACCATAGTCTACACGTTTTATAGACTTGCACTTATTATGTCTGGCTAAACTATAAAGGTTAGGATGTAATGATTGTCGTCATGGTCGTGTTCCAGTTATCATGCTAGTGAAAATACTCTGGGGATGTTTTGCTTCTAACTTAAGTCAATTGTGTTTAAATGTTTATTGGGTAAGATCGAAAGCCGTCCAAACTAATGATACAACTTGATTATTATTTAACCAAACAAAAAGAGCGAAAGCCGTTGATTGGTTAAATAGGAATCATTGACCTTTTTAGAAAACGATTTTGAAACTATTTTCGGACGCGTTTGTAGGTTTGAAATCTGACTCTTGGTCAAAAGCCAAAAGTCTATTTAAGTTAATCTTTCCAAGTAAGATCACTTTTCTGTTAAGTCAAAACTATCAATTTCTTAAAAATAGGTTTACCTCTTTAACGCGGAAGGCACCCTTTATATGTGACAATAAAGGAATTTAATTTAAAGAGTAAACTCGGTTCTTAGTAGTCAAAAGCTACAAGTTCCCGTTAAACTGATTCTTTGCTATCAATAGAAAATACTGCCCCATAAGTAGGTTCATCTACGCATGACCGGACCAATATCTGATTACATGATTTACATTCCAACCTGTCTTTTAAACTGTTATTTACCTCGCTCATTTACTTTGTACACTGCACTCACATCAATATTCTTGTTCGCCTTAGATAAGCACCTTAGCAATAGAGTTGATAGATTGACAATTGGTCTTTGTGGTTCGATAATCTTATATATTACTTCGATAGGCTGTACACTTGCAGTACTACATTTAGGCTATACGTTACAGATTAAACCCCATCAAGTTTTTGGCGCCGTTGCCGGGGACCAACTTCGTCAAATTTCGTACCCTATTGTTATCCCGTTTAGACTAAGGCTATTCTAGCCGGTAGATGCGTAGAAATCGTAGCACCGGCAACCTAATAGATCCTTTAGTAGAACCTGAACGTTACGCTCGTGCCCGTCTTTTTATTCGCAAGATAAGAAGAGCTATGGCAGAAGATCGTAACCAAAGACCGCTCAAGGAATTCGCCCAACCATCTAACGAGGAACCTAGTTCTAGTATAGTAAACCCTGCTATAACTACCAACAACTTTGAACTAAAGCCCTCGTTACTACAATTAGTACAACAAAACCAATTCGTTGGTCTCGCTACCGAGAACCCGAACCAACATTTAAAGGTATTTATCCAGTTAGCTGACACCCTTAAGGCAAATGGAGCCACACCCGAAGCTATCCGATTAAGACTATTTCCTTTTTCCCTTAGAGGTAAAGCTCACGACTGGTTAGACGCCCTTCCAACTAACTCAATAACAACTTGGGAAGACCTTAGGAGAGCTTTTCTTGCGAGGTATTTTCCACCAAGCAAGACCGCTGTTCTTAGGAACCTGATCACTTGTTTCACCCAAAACCAAGGCGAATCACTTTTTGATGCCTGGGAGAGATATAAAGAACTTTTAAGAGCCTGTCCGCACCATGGCCTAGAGCAATGGTTAATCATACATACCTTCTATAATGGACTCCATTACAACACAAAGATGTCCATAGACGCTGCCGCTGGCGGAGCGTTGATGAACAAACCTTACCCTGACGCTTGTGCCCTAATAGAGGACATGGCCCAAAACCACGCCCAGTGGGGATTAGAACGAGCGACAGTAGAGAAAAAGGAGAGCCATGGAGGAAAGCATGAGGTAAGTTGCATGGACATGATTAATGCCAAGATGGACGCCCTAGCCTTGAGAGTCGAGAACATGTCTCAAAACCCAACCACAGTAGCAGCAATCCAATCGGAGTGCGAACTCTGTGGAACTCAAGGACATCAAACCGTTGACTGTAACCTTTTGAACGAATCAAGCTCAGACCAAGTTAACTATACTCAAGGGAACCCTTTCTCGAATACCTATAATCCTGGATGGAGGAACCACCCGAATTTCTCTTACAAAAACAACAACCCTATCCAAAATCCCGGACCTTCGAGACCTCAAGGATTCCAAACGCAAAAACAAAACCAACCTATGCAAATAGTACCCCCAAGACCAAACCTTAAAGAAACCATAGACACCTTTATTCAGGCTCAAACCCAGCAAAATAAGGAGTTTATGAACCAACACATTCACACGAACGAACTAGTTACTCAACTAGCAACCAAGTTTGACCAGATAATAACCCACACCAAAATGCTTGAGACTCGGATTTCCCAAGTAGCACAAAACACCTCTGTACAAGTTGCACCTGGAGGACAATTCCCTGGACAAACTCAACCAAATCCAAAAGGCCAAGCAAATTCTATCACCTTAAGAAGTGGAACTGCTTATGAAGGGCCTGGAAATCCTAACTTAAGCACATCAGAAAAACCTATGGAAGATGCTACGCCCAAAGACCAGGTGGAGGAACCAGAGAAACCAGGAAAGCAATCAAAACCAGAAGTAGAGAAAAACACTCAACAACATTATAAACCACCTATTCCATTCCCACAGAGGCTGAAAAACACCAAAGTAGAAAACCAGTACCAAAAGTTTATTAAGGTAATAGAGAAACTCCATGTTGAGATTCCCTTTACTGAAGCTATAACCCAGATACCATCATATGCTAAGTTTTTGAAAGATATTTTGACCAATAAACGGAGACTCGATGATCCCAAGCCTTTAGAATGTCATTTTATATCCGAAAATAAACTCACCAAGAAAGATAAAGACCCTGGAAGCTTTTCTATCCCTTGCATCCTAGGTAACCATATGATAGACAAAGCATTTTTAGACCTAGGAGCAAGCGTAAGTCTGATGCCTCTGGCCGTCTGTAAGAGGTTAAAATTAGGAGAACTTCAACCTACTAAGATGTCTTTACAACTAGCTGATAGATCTGTCAAATATCCCATGGGTATTTTAGAAGACATACCTGTCAAGATTGGTCAGTTGTACATTCCGACCGACTTTGTCGTAATGGATATCAAAGAAGATGAAGACATCCCAATCCTCTTAGGAAGACCCTTCCTATCGACCGCCGGAGCTATAATAGATGTTAAGAAAGGGAAACTGACTTTTGAGGTAGGAGATGAAAAGATTGAGTTCATTTTATCAAAGTTTCTAATGGCACCAGTGATAGGAGATGCGTGTTATGCCATCGACATCATTGATGAATGTGTAAATGAGCTCGAACAAAACGAATTCTTAACCAAATTACCATCAACCCCTATTTTAGAGGATGACGGATTTGAGAGTATCGAACCGTACATTGACGACAATCTTTTCGAATGCTTAGCTCTTACCCATGACCTTATGCCACGTACTGAGAAAACCACTATAGAACTTAAGGAACTACCCAAGAATCTAAGATATGAGTTTTTGGATGAGGAGATGAATAGACCTGTTATAATTAGCGCCACTCTAAAACAAATAGAAACAAATCAACTATTAGATACCTTGCGAAAATATCCCTCAGCTTTAGGGTATAAAGTTTCAGATTTAAGAGGTATAAGCCCATCCGTATGCATGCATCGGATTATGCTAGAAAAAGATTCGAAACCCTCAAGAGAACATCAAAGAAGAATAAACCCTATCATGAGTGATGTAGTCAAGAAAGAAGTTCTTAAGTTATTAGAAGCTGGTATCATATACCAAATTTCGGATAGTGAATGGGTAAGCCCAGTCCATGTGGTACCCAAGAAAGGAGGTATCACTGTTCTGAAAAATGAGAAAGGTGAGCATGTGGCAAAACGAACAGAAGGAGGATGGCGTATGTGTATAGATTACAGAAGGTTGAATAAGGCAACGAGAAAAGACCATTTCCCTCTCCCATTTATAGATCAGATGCTTGAACGTCTAGCAAGACACTCATGTTTCTGCTTTCTTGATGGATATTCGGGGTTTTTCCAAATCCCTATTCACCCAGAGGACCAAGAAAAAACCACATTTACCTGCCCTTATGGAACATTCGCTTATAGACGAATGCCCTTTGGACTCTGTAATGCACCTGCCACTTTCCAACGTTGTATGATGTCAATTTTCGCAGACTACCTAGATGGAATTATGGAAGTATTTATGGACGATTTTTCAGTGTGTGGGTTTGATTTCAAAAACTGCCTCTCGAACTTGGAGAAAATCTTAAAAAGATGTGTGGAAGTAAACCTTGTGTTGAATTGGGAAAAGTGCCACTTT
The DNA here is from genome assembly GCA_948472305.1 of Vicia faba. Classification (NCBI taxonomy): domain Eukaryota; kingdom Viridiplantae; phylum Streptophyta; class Magnoliopsida; order Fabales; family Fabaceae; genus Vicia; species Vicia faba. Next base: position 1,001,135,059 of record OX451737.1, on the reverse strand, counting down.
ATGGTAAGTGAATGGATAGTCTTGGGACACATTATTTCTGAAAGAGGTATAGAAGTCGATAAGGCCAAGATAGAAGTTATAGAAAACTTAAACCCACCTAAGATCGTTAGGGAAATAAGAAGTTTCCTAGGACATGCCGGGTTCTACCGACGTTTCATCAAGAATTTTTCCGCAATAACTAAACCCTTAACTAACTTATTGATGAAGGATGTCGAGTTTGAATTCGACCAAAAATGTTTTGAGGCCTTTGAAGTTTTAAAGCAAGCTCTTATTTCAGCACCTATCATAAGACCACCTGATTGGACACAACCCTTTGAAATCATGTGCGATGCTAGTGATTTCGCTGTAGGAGCTGTACTAGGGCAAAGAAAAGACAAAAAACTGCATGCAATTTACTACGCTAGTAGAACACTAGACGCTGCCCAGCTAAATTATACAACCACAGAAAAAGAATTGCTAGCCGTAGTTTTTGCTATTGATAAATTTCGATCTTATTTGGTGGGAGCAAAAATAATAGTATACACAGATCATGCAGCAATCCGGTACTTGTTAAGTAAGAAAGATGCTAAGCCTAGATTGCTCAGATGGGTACTTTTACTCCAAGAATTTGACTTGGATATTAAGGATAAAAAAGGAGCTGAAAACTTAGTAGCTGATCATCTCTCTAGGTTAGAACACCTTAAGCCTGAACTTATACCTATAGACGATCACTCTACTTATGAAAGATTAATAGCTGGGATAAACTCAACTGAAGAAGAGACCTATGAGGAAATCTCAACCATGAACAACATACCATGGTACGCAGATATTGTGAATTATCTAGCCGCTGATATCATACCCCCTGACTTAAGCTACCAACAGAAGAAGAAGTTTTTTAGAGATGTTAAACACTTCTTTTGGGATGAACCCCTCCTATTCAAAAGAGGAATAGATAATATATTCCGACGATGTGTGCCGGAGGAAGAAGTAGGCAATGTCATTAAACATTGTCATGCTTCACCTTATGGTGGACATGCAAGCACGTCTAAAACATGCGCCAAAATATTTCAAGCAGGTTTTTATTGGCCTACTGTATGGCGCGATGTCCACACTTACATTACAAAATGTGACCGATGCCAACGCACTGGGAACATCTCAAGACGTGATGAAATGCCTTTAAGTAACATCCAAGAAGTGGAAATATTTGATGTCTGGGGTATAGATTTCATGGGACCTTTTCCTTCCTCAATGGGTAACAAGTATATCCTAGTAGCTGTCGATTATGTCTCAAAGTGGATCGAAGCTGTTGCATCACCCACAAATGATACCAAGGTAGTTATCAAACTGTTTAAGAATATTATTTTTCCTAGGTTTGGAACCCCGAGGTTAGTCATAAGTGATGGAGGATCGCATTTTATATCTAAGATATTTGATAAGCTTCTAAGTAAATACGGAGTAAAACACAGAGTAGCATCACCATATCACCCGCAAACCAGTGGCCAAGTAGAGGTATCGAATATGGAGATTAAGCAGATCCTAGAAAAAACCGTATCACTATCCAGAAAAGACTGGTCTGGAAAACTTAAAGACGCCTTATGGGCTTATAGAACGGCTTATAAAACCCCTATTGGAACAACTCCTTATCAATTGGTTTATGGAAAGTCCTGTCATTTACCCTTCGAACTAGAACATAAAGCCTATTGGGCTATTAAATCCTTGAATCTAGATTACCTGAAAGCCGGAGAAAAACGTATCCTGGACATTCACAAGCTAGAAGAGCTTCGCTTGAATGCCTATGAGAATGCCATCATATATAAGGAAAGAACCAAGATGTGGCATGATAAAAAAATCATCAAGAAAGATTTCAACATTGGTGATCCTGTTCTCCTATTTAACTCAAGGTTACGACTTTTTCCTGGTAAGCTTCGTTCAAGATGGACAAGTCCATTTGAAGTGTCAAAAGTTCTAAAGTCTGGAGCAGTAGAAATCAAAAACAATTCATGCGCTCCATTTGTGGTAAATGGACAAAGACTGAAGCTCTACAAAGGAGGCGATTTGCCTGTTGACTACTCTAGTCATATTCTTATAGACCCACCAATACCCACATAAAGTAAGATCTAATCGTCAAGCTAAACGACGTTAAACAAGCGCTGCATGGGAGGCAACCCATGGTTTATTCTTCATTTTATTTTATTTTTATTTTAGTAATTTATATATTTTATCTGGACTAATTTCTTGTGTTTATATTTTCAGGATGCATTACCCCGATGGTATGGTTGTGATTTTCAGAGATGAAGCACAAAAGGCCCGATTTGCTACCTTATCTGCTAGACCTATGGTACCCACTAGGTACCCCGATCAGAGCTGCATGGAGGCACTCGGGATTGAGCCAAGTATTCGGTATCTATGCAACCAACTTAGCTGGGATTCTTATGCTGATGATGTCCACAAAACCTACAGGAACCTTACTCTGGAGTTTCTTAGCTCTATGGACTATAACCCACGAGTGGGTGAAGGAGATGAGCGAGGACGCCTGAGTTTCAGATTGTTTGGCACCGAGTATACCCTGACTACCAAAGAATTTGGGGATTTGCTTGGTTTCCAAACTGGACCGACCGCTATCACTGAGTTCCCATTGAGTTGCTACATGGACAGAGATATTGATAAATTTTGGCAGGACATTACTGATAGAGCCAGCCTTGACCCCTCTACCCAGCTGTCCCGGAAGATCCATAACCCGGCCTTCCGATACTTCGAGATGATCCTGTGCCACACTTTCTTTGGGAGGAGTTACTGTGACCACTTGGTCACCGCTGAGGAGATCCTTTTCCTATACTGTGCTAGTCAGTCCAGACCTATAGCTAGTGAAGGTTTTCTGATAGAGAGCCTCGAGCAGACTGCTCGATCCGCTGTAGGGCTCATTCATTCCGGAGGGAATGTGACACAGATAGCTTCTGCTTTGGGTTTAGACAGTATGATAGCACAGCTGACCCCATACTGTGGATATACTTTTCTGGATTTAGACTTTTGCATGGATCGTGGATTCATGAGGAGGGCCTCTTTCCACCCATATCGGTATAGATTGCTTATCAATGACCAGACAGTTTACACCTTCACAATGCCAGACCCTCAGATGACTTGTGTTTCCAACTCTGCTAATTGGAACTATTCTGTAGAAGGTTGGGGTGAGATATCAGAGTACACTCCAGAATACACTCCTGCTTCCGAAGATCTCACTCCAGAATACACCCCTGCTTCCGAAGATCCCGCTCAGGACTACACTCCTGCTCCCGAGGACTCCACTCCGGATCACACATCCCGACCCGAGGTTACACACACTACTGTTCTTACTAATAACCTCAGCTTGCAGGAACCTGATATTCGCACTCTATTGACTGCTATGCGCACTGAGATAACCACTCTCCGCAATGAGGTGGCTGACCTTCATTTGCAGTTGGAAGTGAATGATGTTACCTTTGCTGGTGAGTTAGATGAATTAGCTCACGAGGTGGCAGAGATTCAACGCCAGCTGACTGAGCTGCGTGGCCCAGGCACTCCTGCAGAGCATCCTACCAGTTGGCAATAGATCTGTATTGTTCACAAGATATCTAGTTTCAGTATTATTAGTATTATGTTGATTTCCTTTTCAGACTCATTTTTATTTTGCATTCTCTGTTTCCTGCGTTGTTAATATTTATTTTGGTGACCCAATGTCCGTACCTATATCTATATATATATATGCATATGTTTTATTTATTTACTAATGTTTTTGTTTTTTTCTGGTCACCATAGTTTTAATATAAAAATAAAATAAATATACATGTGTATATGTATTCACGTACATATATGCACATTTATAAGAAAAATAGGTACACCTCCAGAAATTGAAGCTAATGGCGAGGAAGAAAAAGCCCAATGGAAAGAAAGCCAGGCCAGCCCAACTGACCTCGACCTCACCGCGCCCGCGGTAGGCCCTGCCGCGCCCGCGGTGACGCAACGGTCACCTAACGGCTAGTAGCTCGTTTTTCCCCCTATTTTACCACTTTTTCCATTTCCAATCCCATTTTCTTCCATTTTTAACCCCCCATAACTTCCTTTATTACCCATACCAACCCACTACATTTATTTCCATTATTTTCATCATAAATATTTACAACCACCATTTTCTTTCTTCCCTTCCTATAAATACCCCCCATTATTTCATTTTCTTCCTCACACCTTCATTACTTCTACATCCCATTCTTTCTCTCTATTCATCCACAAGAAAATCCTATGGAATATCACGGTTACATTTTGCGTGGTGGCCAAGCCGGAGAAAGGCAACTAAAGCGGCTTGAAAAATTGCTGACAACACCAATACACTCTACCAGGTATATCGATGAAAACTGTCTATATTCATTAGGTATATACCATAGTGTATTCTTCCTTCTAGATAAAATAGGTATGCATGATATTTTTTCTATTCAAGCACCAACCTACCCTAGGCTGACGTTCGAGTTTTTAAGTTCTTTAATTTATAACGTCTCCACTAACACTGCTAGCACCGTAGGTGGAGTCAAATTTAGAATGTTTAATGTCGAATATGATTACTCCACTGACGGTCTAGCCGCCATGTTAGGATTGCCTTATGGGGATGGTGCCATTTGTGAAGCACCTTTAGACACGGATTGGGCATTTGAAGCATTTTGGGCCAGAATTACTAAACAAAATGCAACATCTTTTGATGGCCTTCTTGCTTCTCACATCCACAATCCTGCCCTTCGTGTCTTTAGATTTCTTTTAGCATCCACCATCTTTGCTCGGGAAAACCCAAACAAGGTGAATGCTAAAGAATTAATTATCATGCAGAGCTGCCTCACAGACACCAAAGTTAATCCCGTCCCATTCATGATAGCCCATATGCACCATGTTTTAAGAAAAGGTGGGCCGATTTCCTTTGGTGGACTGATTACCACTATTGCCCGTGCCATAGGATTGGATACGGAACTTGCCACCCTAGAACCACTTCCTCCTCGGATTGCAAATCTTAAAATTTTCAGGGATATGCGTTTATGCAAGACGAGGAAGGAAGGTGGTTACTTCCTCATGGTTGGAGGTGCTGCTATACCCAGTGTTGTTATGCCTTGCACCCGTCGTACTGATATTAGATTTGAGCGTGACTGGACCTACGATCTCAACGCTCCTGCTTTTATTGGTCCGTTGCCCCCAAATCTACCTTTAAATGAGGGTAACAACACTGATGATGAGTACGATTTCCAAACAGAGGAACCACCCCATTTTTCACCACCACACACGACACCTTCTACCTCTAACCCACATGCAGGTACAGCTCCTAGTTTCCATGTCACTGAGGACATGTGGCGTGAGCATATGGCCCGAGAGGCCCAGAGGGACACCCTCCTTGCTACCTTGCAGCAACAGGCGGCCGACAACATGGCCTTCATGCAGGCGTCCCAAGAACAAAATGCTAACTCTCTGCGCACTATTATGGAAAGTCAGCTGGCTTTCCAGAGAGAACAGCACCTACACCAGACCACATACGCTCGTCACTTCCAATTGATGGAGGCAACCCAAGGCACCCTCATTGGTAGGACCCAAGAGCTACAGGCGGCAAATGCCGCCTTGTCAGAGAGATTGGAGCAGCTTGTTTTGGACCAAGATAGCCGTCGTCGCAGCCGTAGCCGCCGTTCCGGTCGTACCAACCAGGATGGTGAAGGTCCTAGTGGCCCCCACTAGTGTTTTCAGGTACCTCCTCCTACCTTATTTTGGAACATTGAGGACAATGTCTGATTTAAGTGTGGGAGGAGCATTTATCGCTTTTATTTCCCATTTTCGCTTTTATTTATCGCTTTTATTTTCCGTTTTTCCTGCTTTTATTTCCCTTCCGCATTTTTCCTTTTTTTATATTCGTAGTTAATAAAATGCATGTGATAGGCGAGTCTTTCTGCGTAGTGTACCCTTTCATTTCCCCCACCTTTTAGCCTTACAAAATTTTTATTTTTCAAAGATTTATGGTTGTTTTTAAGGATTTGGACTATGAGACAGGTCCTAGATAGGGTCTGTTTCTCGGACACTCACTTTTTGAAAAATTCGTTATCATTTTTACACCATAAGCCTTTTTGAATATTTAGATTAGATCCTTTCTCCCCAATATGCTATGATTTTGAATAAAACTGTACAAATAGGTCTTCAAGTAGTTTATCTTAGCAGTCAGCTCCGGCCTAAGCATGCTCTAAGTGTGGGATCGATGAATATAAGTGGATGATCTCTATTTTGCCTTAAAAGTTATAAAATAAAGTATGAATACGACTACGAGTTGGGTGATCCTCACAAAGATTACTCAACTCAAGAAAGTTGTAAGCACTAACAAAAACAAAGAAAAAATATATATAAGGCATATCTGTTGTAGTTGGTTCAGAGGTATCTGGTGCTGAACTTGGTAGGGCGGACTACGGTCCGATCCCCCGCAACTGCAAATGGGTAAAATAAAAAGGGATTAAACCAACTCTTGTACCAGAATCCCATCACTTGAGATCAGAGTCACTAACCGGTCACTACACCATGAGTATGTACGGATAACGGGCTTAATGTGATTACGCCTGAATGAAAAAGGACCTCGTAAAAAAGGGAAGTCTTAGCATAGTAAGGATATTAGGATCGATCTGTATACTTATGAGGTTTATGTCCGCATTTCTGCGAGTAGTGTAATTACGATACCTTTGATTCAGATTGTCAGTGCCTGACGACACACCCTTACTTGGACTTAGAAGCCCTCTTTTCCCAAAACCTGTATACACCATAATTTTCTTTCATCTACTTTTAAGAGTTGTTGCTTGAGGACAAGCAAAGGTCTAAGCGTGGGAGGATTTGATCGCACTATATCGCACTATGTTTTTGACTCAAATATCACATGTTTTCCTTAGTTTTTATTGTCCTTTTCTCGTATTATGTTCCTTTTTCCTTTGTTTTCAGGATTCTTGTCATTTCAGAGCCTCCTGTGAAGAAACGAGCCAAAATGCCAAGAAATTAGGGTTTTTCAAGATATTCTGCACTTATGGCGTTCAGCACCGCGCTGGCTACAGGGAACGCGATGACGTGGCCCACTTTCACCCAGAGATCAACTGCCACGTTCCCATGATGTGGCGGTTCCAGGCACCGCGCCCGCGGCCACCCTCACCGCGCCCGCGGCCTTCACAAAAAGGTTCCCGCTCAAAAGAAGTTAAGGGGCATGCTGGTCCTTACGCACCTCAAAGTTCCTCTATAAATAGCTTTCGATTCTCATTCTTTAGTTTCATCCAAGCTTAGTACAATCTTAAGCCATATACTATCAGTTTCTGTAAAGTAATAATCTCTTCACATCGGGGAGTTATTGCGGTGTAGATTGAGTTGTAATCGAGTCTTGGAGCACTTTGGTTGAAGTTCATCATACCAGCCTTACTTTTCCGTAGATTTGTATCAGATTCAAGTCTCCGACCGGAGCAAGGTTCTATTTTATTGCATTTCTTTATTTAATTGCTCTTACCATAGTCTACACGTTTTATAGACTTTAAATGCTCTTACCATAGTCTACACGTTTTATAGACTTTAAATGCTCTTACCATAGTCTACACGTTTTATAGACTTTAAATGCTCTTACCATAGTCTACACGTTTTATAGACTTTAAATGCTCTTACCATAGTCTACACGTTTTATAGACTTTAAATGCTCTTACCATAGTCTACACGTTTTATAGACTTGCACTTATTATGTCTGGCTAAACTATAAAGGTTAGGATGTAATGATTGTCGTCATGGTCGTGTTCCAGTTATCATGCTAGTGAAAATACTCTGGGGATGTTTTGCTTCTAACTTAAGTCAATTGTGTTTAAATGTTTATTGGGTAAGATCGAAAGCCGTCCAAACTAATGATACAACTTGATTATTATTTAACCAAACAAAAAGAGCGAAAGCCGCTGATTGGTTAAATAGGAATCATTGACCTTTTTAGAAAACGATTTTGAAACTATTTTCGGACGCGTTTGTAGGTTTGAAATCTGACTCTTGGTCAAAAGCCAAAAGTCTCTTTAAGTTAATCTTTCCAAGTAAGATCACTTTTCTGTTAAGTCAAAACTATCAATTTCTTAAAAATAGGTTTACCTCTTTAACGCGGAAGGCACCCTTTATATGTGACAATAAAGGAATTTAATTTAAAGAGTAAACTCGGTTCTTAGTAGTCAAAAGCTACAAGTTCCCGTTAAACTGATTCTTTGCTATCAATAGAAAATACTGCCCCATAAGTAGGTTCATCTACGCATGACCGGACCAATATCTGATTACATGATTTACATTCCAACCTGTCTTTTAAACTGTTATTTACCTCGCTCATTTACTTTGTACACTGCACTCACATCAATATTCTTGTTCGCCTTAGATAAGCACCTTAGCAATAGAGTTGATAGATTGACAATTGGTCTCTGTGGTTCGATAATCTTATATATTACTTCGATAGGCTGTACACTTGCAGTACTACATTTAGGCTATACGTTACAGATTAAACCCCATCAGTCACCTTACCAAAACAGTCCAAATTTTCTTCAAACCAAACAGAACATGCCAAAACCTGTGCCAAACCTGTTGCAAGCCTAAAAAAAATAGTTGCGCCAAATAGACAAATACCAAACCTGCTACTCAAATGTTCAAGGTCAGCTTTCCAAATATGTTCAAAATTTCACCAATTTCCCTCCCTAATTTCCACCTCTATTTCACTATAAAAAATGCCACCGTTTCATTGAAAAAGGGGGATTTTTGAGAGAACAGAGCCAGCATAAAAACACACAGCAAACCAAGAGATTTTTCATACTACCAAAAAATCAAAAGAGAGAACACATAAGAAACTGCATAATAAAACCGAGAGAGAGAACACCCTACCAGCAAGAGAGCCAAGAAAAAGAAAGAGTGACAATACACAGCCAGCAAATCCAAAAACCCAACAACACCACAAGATCCAGAAAAAACCAAAAAAAGAAAAAACTCAAATAATAAGAGGAGGACCGGGTATGCTTAAACCTGTAATGGAAGTTGAAACAACAACCTTCATATGCAACATCACTTACAACAATATCAACATTCAATAGAAGGATATTTGGACATAAAGAAAATAGAATAATAACAACAACAACAATCACCAATTCAGCTCAAACATCACGAAATCCTCATCCTCAATCTCCTCACGAAGAAGTCACAGGACAACTCGCCACCTCTGGCTTTCTACTTCACTTATTTTTCGACCTCGAGGTAAGTCGCTTCCTCTCTGCCATTTATCTTTTTCGTATAATTGTGCGTCCGTCTGTTTTAACTTTCATTTTAATACCTACTTTCTAACATCCCTGCAAATAAAGAGAACCTTTTTTTTAAAAGAAACCCCGTAACAAGGTATATACAAAATAGAAAAAATCAAAAATACGGAAGGTTTGAAGCCTAAGAGGAGAAGTGTTTAGTTTGGTACTCACCTGTGCAATGGCTGACTTACTCACTGTAAACCCCTTCCCATCTCAACTTCCAATTCTCCATGCTTCCCGTTTCTCAATTCACACCCATCTCCTTTAACAAGAACCCATTTTCGTCCAACGTTCTCGCCGTATATCAATCCTTTAATTACCACTTTAAGCTCCACTGATTCGCGAATGTCTCACAGCTAACAGAACACCACCTACCCGCTTGGAGATTCCCACCTCGTACCTATTGCAACAAACATTAATTTCTCATAACACACCAATCTCTTGAACAGACCCACAGAGTAGAAACTGAAATTCGCAAAAAAGGGAACTTTAACGTACCTCTGCCGTTTTCTTCAATAATACTCTCTCTTCCGTTTCACCTCAACGTCTGTTCAATCCAAGCTGCTCGCAGTGCCATCAAATTTCCATAACTCAACCATCTGCATCTACTGGATTAGGAACAGTTTCGTAGTTTGGGGCGACAGTTGGGTAATTTTCCTCAACATTCTAGACACAACTTGGCAAATCAAACTCATTTTTCTGCAAAACCTTGCCGATAACGCCAACTCTGATACGGTGGCAGAACCGACTGTTATACTGGTTTGCATTTTGTATTCGCAAATGTCGTGGTAAGCAAGAGTCGCCATCGAATTTTATTTTATCTAATCAGGAAAAGGAAAAAGAACAGAAAAAACCTTTTTCGAGATGTTTCTGAGTACGGGGGGTAGATTATAGAAAGGGAAGGTGTTAGCACCCTTTCTATCCATGGTTTTCCATGGGCTCTTAGGTACTTGCTCATTTTGAAAACTGCTTGTGTATGCTTGTTTTGAAAAGTTTTGTTTTACTTCGTATTAACCCTTGTTTCTGTCCTTAAGAGTGTTACGTAGCTTTTTTTGAAAACTTTATTTGAAAAGTGTTGGTGTGAAAAAGTTTTTGTTTGTTTGAGAAAGTACCTAGGATTTTTCTACCTACTCGAAAAAAGTCTGTTAGTTTTCCTTTTAGAAAATGCTATCCCATTATTGAGAAATAGGTAGCATCGTCGTTGGAGTTTTAAGGGACGTTTGAAGGGACAAATACGATCACAAAAGCAATGTTAGGGAATCTTAGTAATCCTCCTAAAGCCTTAAAGATCTTTTCCTAGGCAACATCCGAATGGGTCATTTTTAGATCTTTCGGGGCTAGAGGATGACCACTAATAAACCCTATGCTTCATGACTGTTTAACCGAAGGCAACCGGAGTGAGGCAAATCCTAGGAGTGAACATATGAATGTGTTTATGTTTCAGTTAATTTAGTCTTTTCACAATTAGGGTTATTTACCGTATTAATTTTCAAGTATTCTTTCCATACAATCCTATTAGCCATGCATCTAGACAGTTAAAAACTGCGGGAATTTAAAATGCGGAAAGTTTAAAGTTCTAACTATTACATGGGTTTCGCAGATACATAATTATTTTTGACTGGAAATAAAATGTGGAATTAAAACCTAATTAAGTCTATTACAACCTCGGAGCAATTACAATAATAATAAAATGTAATTAAAATGCACGCGGCGAATTAAATGCGAGGACGATTAGAAAACCTAAAAAATCTAATTTGAGAAAATATTTAAGTTATTTTTTGAAGAAAAATTAATTATATACAAAATTAAACCCTAATTTCTAATTGATTTTAATTACAAAAATAATATTTAATTGCCCTAATTAAATTAAATTAATTAATTCAAGGAAATAAAATATTTTTATGAAAAAGATTTTTTTGGTGTTTTTTGTGATTTTTGATTTAATAATGTAATGATTTTTTGATGTTATAAAAAAGAAAATAATTAAAAGTAATTAAAAGATTAATCCCATGCGTGAGATTAGGGGGGTACATGTTGAAACTGGTTAGGCCCAATAACTCCTCAGCCAATCCCATGCGTGAGATTCCCTATTGTGCAAGCTTGAGAGTACACCATAGTCCTACTTTAGTGAAGCGTTGGATCTGATCAACAATGATCCATTAGCTGGATCAGTGGGGCGTATGATGGGACGCTTGGACAAGTAGTGCATTGAATATGTAAAGGAAAATTAAAACAAAGAAAGCGCTGGAACCTGAGATCGAACCCAGGTCCTCACACTTACCACCGACGCGCTTTGCCATCTGGGCTGTTATTCCTATTTGTTAATATAATAACAACAAAATATAATATGTAAAACCAAGTAACTGAATCAAAACGCGCGCGAAATTAAAATCATCCAGTGAGGTGGTGACAAGTCACCGTCTCCTTCGTTGAGACCATCGTCTTAGCTCCTTGCACTTTTACCTATGGAAAAATGTTCGTGGCTACAACCTGCGTGCTTCAAACATTAAGCAATACACATGATAAATGAATTTAAAGACCAGGATTCAATTAGTCTTGATGCCACAATCATCCCAGTACCTTGTTCTTAGTCTAATTTTACTTGTATGTGAAAACCCTAAAACCACCACGAAAACCCTAGTAATGGCAACTCTGGATTTAAGCAGCAAAACACAAAATCAAATAAATCAAAACGTTGCAAATGACAATATGAACACAATGCAATGTTTAAAAATGCTTAATCATGCATAAATTAAGAAATCAAACTCAAGTTTTGAGATGCAAACCGTGGGTCTGTGGCTTGCGAATCTGGGCGTGGAAAGGCTTGTAATTGATTGAGTCACGTTCTGGAGACGTTTAGGAGTCTATTGGTAGTCTTGGAATGGCTTGAATCAACCTATAAGTCCAAGAATGACCTCTCACTTTCTTTCCAATTTTTGAGTTTTGTTCTATATTTTCCATGACTCCTATCCCTTTCTTTCGTGCCTGGCCTTGCTCAATATATATCCCTGAATGAATTAGGGTTATAAAAACTACATGTATCTTTGAAAACTTTAAAGATTTGATCTCATTCCTTCCTTGTATGATTTGTTTCCAAATTAGGCCTAATCATGCCATTCTTGTTCCAATCCACCTTGATTCGATTTGATCCTGATATATCAACATAATTAGCTTAAAAATCAGATCAAAACAAATCTTTACTATTAGTTGTCATTTATTTGATTTAATTCAACTTTTAATTAATAAAAAATCAAAATAAAATGGAAAATAAAGCAAATAATGTGTGGTTGAATATTTGGGTCGTGGACCATGTTATGAGTGAGGTGCAAGCATAAAAGGTTAGGCCCATTTGGCAAAAAATGCATTTTTGAGCATATTTGACTTTTGGCAATTTTGCAAAAATGGTCAACTTTGAAAAGACATATCTCTTACAATTTTAACCCTAGAGAGGTGTTCTTGGACTTTTTAGAAATTTTAGGATGTATCCTAAACAACCCTTTTAGTCTCATCTCAATTGGGTCTTCCATGTTCATGTAAGAAGCTTTGACCCAAAAGGTATTTTTGTTGACTTTTCAAAAGGACCTATATTGTTGAAATTCATATCTTTTGATGAGTGCATATTTTGAACTTGAGGGATGAAGATGAATTGTAGGAAATTGCATTCTCTTCAAAATGAGCCTTGGATGGAAAATTTCTGATAAAGTATGAGGAAGTTATGCTTGGTCAAAGTTTGGTTGACTTTTCCTGAGAAATCCTAATTTAGCAACTTTTGAGTTTTGATGAATTGTGAGAATTCCTTGAGGTATCATGATCAACCCTTGATCAAATGATGAAAGTCACTTCAAAATGTAGATGTTGACCAAAAATCTTGAAGTTTGACTGTATGTGGGCCACAATTGACTTTTGACCTAATACAGTCGATTCTTAAGCATTTAAGCAGTTGACTGAGCAAACTTCTTGTGCAAGGTATGAGATTTGACATGGATGACCTTGAGAGCATATTAGGACCATGGAAAGAATTTGAGGCCTTTGGACTACACCCATCCTGATGAAAATGGAAACCCTAATTTGAGACACATTGCCTTAGGAGAGAGTTTGTCTAGTCAACTCTTGGGCAACCTTGAGCAAATTGAGGATCTCAATTGGCATGTGCTGAGTAAAATGAGAGGGAAAATTTTTGGGTGCAACACCAACGAATTAAAAGGCAGTCACCAGAACTGTAATTATGTTTATGATCTCACTCTGTTAGAGAAGAACAAATAGAGGATGTTTCAAATAAAACGGTACCAATCCAATGTGAAGAACGCAAATCTAACCCCTCAAAGTACAAGTGTCTGGGTTTGCTCAAAACAGTGCTTCGAAGATGAAGATGATGATGGGGAAAGGTGAAGATTAGATGACGAGGGAGTCTTGGTGTGAGAGAGAAGTCGCAGAGGGGATTGAAGGTGATGGTGATTGTACGAGATCAAGAGGAGTTTTGTTTGTTTTACCGTGAGCATAGAAAGGGAATGGAGCAAAGGGTTTCAATAGCAAGCGACACATTTCCTTTGCTAGGGTTACAAAATTGTCCTCACCTCTTTCTCGACCGGGTCCAGGCCTAACCCAGTCTGGCCCAATACATTTTTTATATATATAGTTTGTTTTGTTTTTGTTTCATGCCTTGGGCTTTAACCCAATCCGGATTTGCTCTCTCTCTTGGCCCAATCACTCAACTGTTTTCAACTTTTGTATTAATTAAATCATGTTAATAACAGATAAATAACTTAGTACAACTGGCAAAGAACATCACCATTAACTTTAAAGATCCAGGTTCAACACCTGCTTGGACCATTTCCCCCCTTTCCCCCATATTTCTTGTTTCTCTTTTAACTTTATATTTTGTTTAATTGTTACAATTTGTTTTAATTTAGTTTAATTATTTCCTTAAAAAAACAACAAAAAATATATATTATAATTTATTTAGGATTTTCTAAAAACCATAAAAAGTATTTAGAATTTAATTTCTTTATTCATTTCGATAACTTTGTTAATCTTAGTAGCGTTTGGTAGTTCCATGAGACGATTGGATTCCTTTGTTAATCCTTTTGTGTTGAATTAGACTTTAGGATCGAGCTTTGTACATAATAAACAATTAGGATATTTCTTATTCTCCCTCTTAACCCTTTTCTTTTATAGTTAAAAATTCATTCACAAATAAAAGATCTAAAAACACTTAATCACTACTTGAATTTATTTTAAAACTCGCAAAACACTCAACCAATCAATCTTCCCCAAAAGGGCATGTTATCTCCGTTCTACCGCGATATCGACCATGCCTATTGCTAGAATGTGTGCGTTAACGTTGCCCACTAAAAAACATAAAAAAAAACCAACCATTTTCTAGAGAAACTACGGTGTTCTGATTCCTTCATTGGATACGTAGGAAAAGGGTCGCGAAACCCTCACGAATACAATAATAAAAAAACGATTCATTTCCCCTTAAGCAAGTATAGTTGTAGATAAACACACCCTTAAAGACAAACAAACAAAATGGATCCCGTTGAGTACAACAGATGTGAGGGGTTCTAATACCTTCCCCTTGCATAACTGACTCCCTTACCCTTTCTCTTGGTCGCAAGACCATCTTATCCATCCTCTTGTGGTTTTATCGATATTTCCCCTTCCTTTGGGATAAATAAAGTTCGGTGACAGCTTTGTGTTTTCTGCCAGTAGCTTCAGCTGGCGACTATACTGGGGACCTTTTGTGAGTATCTCTTAGTTTTGTTTATTTGTCTTTTTGGGTGTTTATTTATTTGCTTTATTTTGCTTTACTATTTTGTTTCTTTATTGCGTTATTGTATTCTTTTGTATATATTGCATATATGGTTGCCACTCACATATTATGGATACATTATGATGTTGGGTTGGGTGATTACATTTGATAAGTCCTATACCCGGACTTGGGTTAAACTTAGGATTAATACGGCCGATATAGTCATGTTAACTTTGAGGGAGTAATCCCGAAGAAGGAGGCATGAAAATCCCCCACTCAGTGGAGGTCCCCTTGAAAGTAGTGATGTTTACCGAGTAATTTGGAAGACATCGTTGCTTTCGACCTGGGAACTTGAGAAGCTGAGGGCCGTAGAACCATTAACATATCCTGGACTTTTTAGGTGCAGTGCGAAGGCTATAACAGAGTAATCCGGAAGTAGTTGTCACGCGATATTGCACTCAGACGAGTTTTTCCTGTGAATATTACTGATTACCAAGTAATTGGGACGTCGGTAATATCCAAAGGAAGAGCGTAGACTCTGATAACTATTTAGAACCTTGTTCGGCAGGTGTTGTACCCCAAAATTTTCCCTCTCATTCTATCAAGATTTCCCCTCACCAGACTCCTTGAATTCCAGACAGGATTAGGGTTTTGCTCTGCTCAAGACATCTCCTTGCACTGATGACCTAAATTAGGGTTTGAGTTTGCACAAGGATTTTTGGACTTCCAATGCTCAAAGTGACTTTCATACTTCATGTTGGATTTACAAGATTGTCCATACCAAGTTTCAAGCCTTGAATCAAATTTTTGCCCAGTCAATTGGACAGTTGACCTAAAAACCAACTGTATTGGGCAAAAAGTCAACTGTGGCCAATGTACAGTCAAAACTTATAAATTTTGATCCACATCAACATTCTAGGCTCCTATGAACCATTTTATCAAGTTTGGACCACAACTCCTCAAGAAATTTGATCAGATCATCAAAAGGGCAAAATGGTCATTTTTAGGGTTTTGACTGCACAAGGGCAATTTCTGATTTTTCACCTAGCCAATGGCAAATTTCATTTCAAGCATGGATTCAAGAACTCAATGGCATTATCTTCACCTATTCACAAGGTTCAAAGAATCCCAAATGCATTGGATTGACAAATGAATTTTTCAGTCAACTGATCAAAATTTGACTGTACACTGAAAAGTCAAACTTTGACTTTTGGTCAAAATCAAGTGCGAAGGGTCATTTTTCATCAATATGTGTCAAAACATGAAACTTGTTCATCAAGAAACCCAATTTTGCAAATTAGGGTTTAAGTTTGAAAATTTTCATAACTTAGAATTTTTCTAAGTTATGAAATTTTCTTAATTTTTCCCAACATTGCCCAACATTTTCACCATGATGCATTTGGATTCAAACAAAAATTCCAACATGAAAGTTGTAGTCCTCCACAAAATATACAACTTTGATTCATAAAATTTTCTTAAAAGAAGCTTGGATCTCAAGTTATGATTTTTGGAACAAGGGTCCATGAAACTTTTAACTTAGTGAAATTTTGCCCTAGTTTAGGCAGGATTTTGACCTATCTTCATGACCATTTTTCACATAGTTCCACTTGGAATCTCAAATTTAATTTCAAATATGGATTGTAGAGCATGTTGCAAGCTTTCCAAAATGTCCAAGAACTCTCCAAACTCATTTGTGTTTAGGTAGAATCGAAGGCTTAAAGTTGGAAAAAACTCACCTTTCATCCATGGCATGTTCATATTGATACAAGTTGCAAACTCTAATCAGCCTTGTTTGCACTAGATTACAGGTCTCAAAACCCTTCCATACTAAATAATTAAATGCAAATCCATTGGTCTAAGGCTTTGTTTTGGTCATTAGAGGATTATACAATAGGTTAATCCAAAAATGGTAAAAGGTACATTACCATTTTTGCTTAAATCTTGCTTTATGTCAAAACTGCACCCTTGAGCATTGAGCCATATCTTATGCAGCAAATCAAATCCACCAACTGGAGGGGCCAAGAGCATAGATTTCAAGCTGATAGATAGCCTGTACAGGCTTGTCTTGCATCACTTCTCATTTTTTGCTTCATAACCAAGAAACTTGTCAAATATCACATAACTTGAACATCAGAAAAAACCAACTTGTGCAAGCACTTGAGACAAGTTTCTCACATCCCCTTGAGCCAGAAACACGAGCCTTTGAGTCCTCAAACCTCCCATAGCACAAAATAATATTCCATTGGCAAAACAGGGCACTCCCTGCAGTTTGATTTCCATAGCACAAATCCCTCGTGCGTTTTGCCTCAAACTGGTTCAAACACCTTCCACATAACCTATCCAAGCTATCCCAACCCTTAAACACTGACTGTAACTCCATTTACAAGTTTTGCCATTTTTGATTTCAGCTTGTGCAGGTTGAGTTCTACAGGCTTGTTCAAGCACATTCAAGGCAAGCTAGGCATTGAGGAAGGTCAGAGGAAGTTCAAGCAAGCTCCCAAGCATCTCAGGCCTCACTGAAAAGCTCCACATTGCCATACACGAAGTCAACTGAAACAGGTTTTTGTCAACTTCCTATCTCTCTATTTAGGAATAATTAGGCTTAGGTTTATGAATAAAAAATGTAGTATTCATAGCCACGAAGCTGTACATATGCTCAGTTTTCATTTTAGTTAAGCATGCTAAGAGAATTTGATCCATGAACTTCCTGAAAAAATTAGGTTAGGATTTAGGGCCAGAGAAATTCTCTCTGGTCTTTGAGAGTTAGAATGAGTTCTTTACATGGTTGGATTCGTCTTGAAAAATGCTACAACTTTGATGTTTTGAGTTTTTGCATTAGAGCACGTATGCAGGATCTATCATTTTGTACAGGGCGCACACAGTTTTGAGAACGAAGGTTGAAGATGAAGTCTGGTGGGCTGGGCTTAGTCCTGGCTTTGTTTTTGACACCCTCCTTTTACTGATTGCACCCCCTGGCCCATTTCTTCATATTTTTGTATTTTTCCATTTTTATTTTCATTTCTGATTTTATTTTCTTATTTTTCAAACACAAAAAACACCAAAAATATTTTTATAAATTTTCATATTTATTTTGTATTTTATTTTTATTTTTGCTAACATGAAAATAATTTAATTAATATATACTTTTATTTTGTTAATGAAAACTTAAAAATAATATATAATAATATCATATACTTTTTTTTCTTTGTATATATTTTATTTTATTTTTTATAACTAATATATATATATATATATATATATATATATATATATATATATATATATATATATATATATATATATATATATATATATATATATATATATATATATATATATATATATATATATATATATATATATATATATATATATATATATATATATATATATATATATATATATATATATATATATATATATATATATATATATATATATATATATATATATATATATATATATATATATATATATATATATACTTTTATTTTATTTAATGAAAACTTGAGAATAAAACATAAAAATATTGTACCTTTATTTTTTCTATCATTTATACTTAAATAATATTTTTTTCTAAATATATTTCATTTTATTTTTGTATATACATTATTTTATTGTACATAAAAAAAACATAATATATATTTACTTTCTTAAAAGAAAATTAGGGTTTTTGCCCTTAATAAAAAAATAATCTTTTTATTTCTCTTTTACATTAAATATTATATTTTTGCATACATAAAAATAAACAAAACATTTTTTTTTACATATTCATAATATTTTGCATATTTGTTTAATTTATTCATTTAAATATTGCTCATTTATTATTTGTACCAATTGTTCCATTTGGATGTAATAGTAATATTAGGGTTTAATTTTCTTGCAAATATCCCCCATTCAAAAATTGTATCCCCCTTCCCATATCAAATGTTGTAATAGTGTAGATTTATTTTATGCATTTATGCTTTCAATTATGTCATGATTAGAGATTAGGGTTTGTATGCAAAAAAATCTAAAAATCAAACAAATAGCTTGATAATACAAAGACAAAAAGCATGAAAAATGACAACACAATGCACACATGCACCCCTAGGGTTTCATCCACTTGTTGCCTTTAAAATTGGCCATGTTAAGCATGTTGAGTACCTTGGCAAAACAAAAACAAAACAAAAGATCATAGTCCCTCGATGACGCTATCTTGGTTGCCTATGCAAAAATAATCTAATCCCTCAAAAATTGTCAAAGATACTTAGCACAATTGCTATCATGGTCAATACAATGACCCGCGCCTGTCCCGTTTAACATCCTAATACAAGGTTGTTTACCAAATGCAATGGTAAAACAACACTGTCAAAAGGGTTAAAAATGTATAGGAAAGATCTTTGAGTAAAATAGGGTAGACAACTCTTAGTTACTTGATCAAAACTTGTAAAAACATCCTTGCTATTTTCAAACACACCTCACAACACAATTTCAAAACATTTCCCAAATAAAACTTTCAAACATTGAAACATCTTTTCAAAAGACAAATACACCTTTGTATACATTCAAACAAGAGTCATTACAAAGGTTGCCACAACGATGGCCTCTTTTCAAAACATTTTCAAAACCACACACAAAGCACCATTTCAAACAATTGAAAAGCAAAAGCAAGTGATCTAAACAAGTAACTAAGAGCCCATAGATAACCATGAATGAAAAGGGTGTTTGCACCTTACCTTTTCATAATCTACTCCCCGAACCCAAGAAAACATCTCAAAGGTCTTTCTTGTGCTTTTTGACCTTTCCTTTGGATAAAATAAAAAGTCGGTGGCGACTCTTGCTAAACCGAAACATTTGCAAACACAAACGCAAAACCTCAAGTCAGTTCTCCCACTGTATCACAGCAGGTGATAAACCCCTAGTACATACCTTATGGGTGGTTACTTTGACTCCATGCCTGTGACGTCGAACTTTTGATCCTGTTACTTTCACCCTGTGTAACGGACTACGCAGTGGTTATCCAGAATATGTGGAGTTGAGATTTCATGACATAGCATACCATGACATCATATCATTATGTATATATATATATATATATATATATATATATATATATATATATATATATATATATATATATATATATATATATATATATATATATATATATATATATATATATATATCATATCTAGGGAAATCCAAAGACAAGTCTCGTTGATGTAGCTTTTCAAAAAGGGAAAATTTTAAAAGATAGACGAGTCTTTGGATTTCCTCAGAAATGAAGATAAATCATTCATTCATACTATCTTGCATTCATTTTTCACAACAAAAACTCATTGGGGTCCCTTTTCCGACATACTTCAGTAAATAACAAAGACGACTTCTCCACATCCTTACCCTACAAGAGGCAACCAACAAAGACTTATGGATCTTTTTAAAGAGAATCAGAATGCACTCCACCGAGATATGGACACCATGGACACTCACATGGATCAGCTTATGGAAACCCTTCATGCTGTGATCAAGGATCAAGAAGAGTTACATCAAAGTGTTGCTAAGCTTACTACTGTTGTTCCCTCCACTTCTGCTAATTGGAGGAATGACAATTCAAATGTTGAGACCCCTACTGGAGCTCCTAGGAATGATGTTAATGATCATCACGATGTTATTGATCTTGATGAACCCCAAGTGAACCTTTCCGCTGGAGTTGCCGAAACTGCGAAAATGTACCATGCTCTCGAAGAGCCTCTTAAAGCCATGGAGGGTATCAAGGATTCTGGATTGAATACTGCTGCAATGTGCCTCGTAGCTGGGGTATTTTTGCCTCCCAAGTTCAAAGTTCCGGATTTTGACAAATACAAAGGCACTTCCTGCCCAGAGACTCATCTTCGTTTCTACTGTCGCAAGATGGCTGCATATGCTGAAAATGAACCGTTACTCATGCACTTCTTCCAAGATAGCTTGATTGGGGCACCATTGGATTGTTATATGCAATTGGAAAGATCTCATGTCAGTACTTGGGGAGAACTTGCTAATGCCTTTTTGAAACATTACCATTACAATACTGCCATGGCACCTAGCCTTACTCAGCTCCAAGGAATGATACAGAAATCTGAAGAGTCATTCAAAGAATACGCTTAGAGGTGGTGTGAACTGGCCGCAAGGGTCCAACCTCCTCTCTTGGATCATGAATTGATTGATCTATTTATGGGTACTTTACGAGGCTCTTATCTCCAACATATGCTCAGTAGTACCTCTACTTCTTTCTCTGATATGGTAATTATTGGCGAACATGTTAAGACTTGCATTAAGGATGGAATGATCCAAGGTGTCCCTAACAATACTAACAACAATGAGGGCATTGGTTGAAAGCCGTTTTTTGGTTTTGTCAAGAAGAAAGAAGGTGAGACTAGCGCCATCACCATCAACCAAGGAAAAGCTCCCGCATTTCCTCAAGTCCGATTTCCTTATTTTCCTACGCCTGCTGCTGTTCCCAACCAATTTGTTCCTCAAGTGTATGCTGCTACAACTCCAGCACCCTGGATGGCCCAACAACGACCTTTCACTCCACAACCACAATATCTTCCACAACAACAATTTGCGCCTCCTCCAACTTATCAACAACATAATCAACAAACTCAAGGTCCTAGAGCTCCTCAAAGACAAAGAGCGCCTGAAAGAAGATTTGATCTCATTCCTATGTCCTATGCTCAGCTTCTCCCACAGTTACTTGCTTATCAGTTGGTTCAACTACGTGAACTTGGTCCACCGCCAAATCCTCTCCTTAGGGGGTATGACATTAATGCTCATTTTGAATTTCATTCTGGTTCTCCAGGCCATACAATTGAGAATTGTAGAGAATTGAAATGTAAAGTTCAAGACCTCCTCGATGCAAAGGCCATCAATTTCAACCTTGTTGGTCCGATTATTTAGAATAATCCATGCCTTCTCACCCAGGGGCAACAGTCAATGATATTGAAGAAGGTAGTGAACAGATTCTGGTAACCAAGGTCGACGAGATCATGATATCATTAAGAATTGTTAGAGAACATTTGCTGGAGCACGAGATGCTACAAGAACTCCATGATTTCTGCTTAACATGTTCCTCTAAACCTGAAGAGTGTACTAGTTTAAAGACGGCTATCCAACAGTTGATAGATGAGGGTGTCCTACAGATAGAGAAGATATTCCGAGAAGAAGAGATTGATGTCTTGGAAATTCCCTACTATCCGAGAAGCTTTTCAGCAACACCAAGTATTCCGTTGACAATTCAGGTTCCTACTACCCCAGTAATGATTCAAGCTCCCGCTACCCCCGCAACGATTCAAGCTCCTATTCCTCCTACAAGTAACGACTCGAAGGCAGTTCCATGGGAGTATAATATGGTCTATGTTCATGGGAAGAAGTACGAGTGTCCTCCAGTGGTTGACAAGAATATTACCAACATTGTAGGAACCAGTAACATGACTCACAGTGGTCGGATCTTTTCTCCTCCACCACCGCCTCCTAAAGAAACTAACAATGATGCTCTAGCCAAGGCTAGGGGAAAGCAAGTGATGGATAATCAACCCGAACCTTCTGTAGGACAAGAAGCGGAGCAGCTTTTGAGGATTCTTAAGCGAAGTGATTACAAAGTGGTGGATCAACTCAACCAAACACCATCTAATATTTCCATCTTGTCTCTCCTTTTGTTTTCATAGACCCACCACAATGCCATATTGAGTATTTTATGTTCTGCTCATGTTACCCAAGACATCTCTGTGGCTCAGTTTAAAGGAATCGTCACCAATATCACTGTGGGAAATTGTTTGGGTTTCTGCGATGATGAACTCCCAGTTGAAGGCAGAGCCCACAACAAAGCGCTGCATGTTTCTATGAAATTTTTGGACACCATTTTATCTCGAGTTTTGGTAGATACAGGTTCTTCACTCAATGTGATGCCTAAGGATACTTTGTTTAAGCTGAATATGGACGGATAATAATGAGGCCTTCCACTCTAAATGTTCGAGCGTTTGATGGTTCAAGAAGATCTGTGGATGGAGAAGTGGACTTACCCGTCAATATTGGTCCCCACACTTTCTATTTGTCATTCTATGTTATGGACATCCGTCCATCTTATACATGCCTTTTGGGTCGTCCATGGATCCACGTAGCAGGAGCTGTGACATCTACTCTTCATCAACGCCTGAAGTTCATTATAAATGACCAAGTTGTCATTTTTTGTGGAGAAGAAGATATAATGATTAAAAATCTGACTACCTACCGTTATGTGGAAGTGGAAGGCGAGGTGCAGGAGTTGCCCTTTCAAGCTCTAGGGATTGTTACTGTTGACAAGTTCCCCGTCGTGGAAGGTAAGAAGTCTGAAGCACCCCTGGCCTCTTTGAAGTATTCCAAATCCCTCATAGAAGCTAGACCTCCCCATGACAGTTGGGGCAAATTGATTGAAGTTCCAAAGAAGAAAGATCGCTTTGGTCTTGGGTATCAGCCATCGTCCTCTGTGCAAGCTGGTTGGGTTCCTCTCAAAGGAAAGAAGGTTTCCCCAATTTCTAAAGTGTTTGTCAATGCTGGTGTAAGCAAAGAAGGACACGTGCTCTCCACAAATGATGAAGGTGACGACGAAGATGTTTCAAGATTTATTTATCAAGTTGCACCAGACCAGGAGCTCAGCAATTGAACTGTCGTGGACATCCCTGAAGTTGTTTTCCTTGAATTGTAATTTTCTATTTCCATTTAAGTCATATGTCCTTCCCAAGGCATAGTGACAACTTGTAGAAGGGTCCCCTTATGTTTCAATCTCCGTTTAACATTGAATGAAAAATTGCACTTTCGCATACAATTTTGTTCCCTGTCTTTTCTTTTACTTTTACTTTTTCAAAATAAAAATGGAAATACTTTTCTTTTCATATTCTAAATATTCTATTGCACTTTCTAAAAATAAAACATAAAATCATAGCTCATGCAGATCTGTCTCAGACTCCGTTGGAAATGATAGTGCTATGGTTTCTTATATCCTTGAGAATTCAGTTGATCATGCTAACGAAGATAGTGAGGAAGATTGTGAATTCCCTGAAGAACTAGCCAGGCTCTTGAGACAGGAAGAGAAGGCCATCCGGCCATATCAGGAAGAAATAAAAGTCGTCAATCTTGGTACTGAAGAGGTAAAGAGTGAAGTCAAGATAGGTGCTGCCTTGCAAAGAGAAGAAAATAAGGGGTTGATTGAGCTGCTTCAGGAGTATGCTGACATCTTCGCCTGTTCGTATGAAGACATGCCCAGTTTAGGCACCGATATAGTGATGCACAGATTGCCACTCAAGCCAAAATGCGCTCCTGTAAAGCAGAAGCCAAGAAGGACCAGACCCGACATGGCTTTGAAGATCAAGGAAGAAGTTCAGAAACAGCTTGAGGCAGGTTTCTTATATGTGATAAATTATCCTCCTTGGATTGCTAACATTGTGCCTATACCTAAGAAGGATGGTAAGGTACACATGTGTGTTGACTACTGAGACTTGAATAGAGCAAGCCCGAAGGATGACTTCCCGTTGCCTCATATTGATGTATTGGTTGATAATACTACTCAGTCTTCAATGTTTTCTTTCATGGATGGGTTCTCGGGCTACAATCAGATAAAGATGGCTCCAGAAGACATGGATAAAACAACTTTCACAACTCCTTGGGGTACCTGTGGTTCGGTGGGAGAACTGACTTGAGGTTATGCGTTTTGTGTTTGAAAATGTTTCGGTTTAGCAAGAGTCGCCACCGACTTTTTATTTTATCCAAAGGAAAGGTCAAAAAGCACAGGAAAGACCTTTGAGATGTTTTCTTGGGTTCGGGGAGTAGATTATGAAAAGGGAAGGTGCAAGAACCCTTTTCATCCATGGTTATCCATGGGCTCTTAGTTACTTGTTTAGATCACTTGCTTTTGCTTTTCAATTGTTTGAAATGGTGCTTTGTGTGTGGTTTTGAAAAATGTTTTGAAACGAGGCCATCGTTGTGGCAACCTTTGTAATGATTCTTGTTTGAATATATACAAAGGTGTTTGTCTTTTGAAAAGATATTTCAATGTTTGAAAGTTTTTTTTGGGAAATGTTTTGAAATTGTGGTGTGAGGTGTGTTTGAAAATAGCAAGGATGTTTTTGCAAGTTTTGATCAAGTAACTAAGAGTTGTCTACCCTATTTTACTTAAAGATCTTTCCTACACATTTTTAACCCTTTTGACAGTGTTGTTTTACCATTGTATTTGGTAAACAACCTTGTATTTGGATGTTAAACGGGACAGGCTCGGGTCATCGTATGGACCATGATAGCAATTGTGCTAAGTATCTTTAGCAAATTTTTGAGGGACTAGATCATTTTGTATAGGCAACCAAGATAGCGTCATCGAGGGACTATGATCTTTTGTTGTGTTTTTGTTTTGCCAAGATACTCAACATGCATAACATGGCCATTTTAAAGGCAACAAGTGGATGAAACCCTAAGGGTGCATGTGTGCATTGTGTTGTCAATTTTCATGCTTTTTTGTCTTTGTATTAGTCAAGCTATTTGTTTGATTTTGGATTTTACATACAAACCCTAATCTCTATCATGACATATTTGAAAGCATAAATACGTAAAAGTAATATAGGCTATTACAATATTGATATGGGGAGGGGGGATATATCATCAGTATGGAAAAATAAATAGCTAAGTCAAATAGCAAAACTTGCTCAAGAAGCAATATATCATCATTTCGCATGCAAACCTCTCAGAATTGGAAAAAAGGCAAAAGAGCAATTTGCTTTCTTATTGTCATTGAGAGAGAAGAGAGGAAAGAAGTCACCTGGGTTATTGGAATGCACAACCTTGCCGCCTTTCTTGTCACAAGTTGCATAGAATTTTCTAAAAAACAAAAACTGCAACAAAAAGGACATAAGGACAATATACTAAAATATTCAAATTTGTTGGTTTCCCACCATTTTGAATATGGATGTAACAGAAGCAGAGTCAATATAACAGGGAGAGGGAAATAGAAAGACAACAAGTCTCAAGAGAAAAAGATAGAAACATCATCAAACTCAAAAAACTTGAAACAAGTTTCAAAGGAAAAAACCAGTAACCAAGCCAAACATCCCAAACCTGAACCAAATCTCAAACACAGTAACCCTCATCAAAGCAAGAAAACCTGTTAACCAGCAACAAGGATCTCAAACTGCCAACCAAACCTGTAAAACTTCAAAAAATCAAAACCTGATAACCATCAAAAATCCCAAACCTGCTAAGCCTTCATCAAAAACTAGTAACCATCATCAAACCAAACCTGTAACAAACTCAAAACCTCATAAACATCAGCAAATCCAAAACCAAAACTCCAAAAGCCTAAAACCAAAACAGCAAACCAGTAACATATATCCAACAAAAAATCTCATATGGTTAGCCATCAAACACAGTAGCCAAGAATCAAAACACAAAAACTGTTAACCATCAACGAATCCAAAACCAAAACACAGTTGACAAGCCTCAAGCCAAGTTACCAAAACACAGTTGACAAGCCTCAGGCCAAGATAACAGAACCAATACCAAAACTCCAAAAGCCTAAAACCATCATCAAACAAAAACAATAACAAACCACAAAAATCCAGAAAAATTGTTAATCATCATCATACAACAGAGAAAAATAGAAGAAGTTACCAACGAGTCAGAAAATCCACGCCCTCATCTCTTCCCCTCGCGCAACTTCCGCTACCAAAGGAACACCGTCCTCAGTCTCTCCGTCCCTTTCCCATATCACAGAAAAAATCTCCAATAGGTATGAGCTCTTCCTCTTTCTCATGAATCCCTAAGCCTAATTTCTGCATTTCAATAGATAACAAGGTTAATTAGTCCAAAACATAAACAAGACAAAAAAAACCAGTGAAATCGTTTAAGCTTTAATAAGAACAGAAATCTTACCCCTTTTAGAAAATCTTTAGAAATCGATTAGGGAGGTGAGAGGTTCGATGTTCCGGCAACAGAGTTTCAGAGAGGTCAGAGATGAATTAGTTTCGGGTCTCTTAGGTTTAGGACCGAATTCGACAATTAAGGTTTCAGAGATACGAATCACAGTGAGATAAAGGTAGCTTGTTAATGGAGAGAGCGATTCTGTTCGCGAAAGGAAAAGGGGACGAGTAGTGAGATAGTTTAGAGATGAACAGAGATGAACAAAAATGGAAGGGATGGCAAATATGAAGAGCGGCACTGTGAATTACAAGGGTTCAAAACCCTAATTTTGTTTTTTCCCCTTAATAAATAACTAAATTGGTTTAATATTTCTGATTTTTTTGTTTTGATAACAAACGTTTGGGCCTCATCACCTTTCCACTATAAGCCCATGCGTTTTGCTGGATACACCCCCTTCCTATTTTTTTTATTATAGTAAATAAATACTTTTCTTTCTCTTGAGCCTCATCACCTTTCCACAATAAGCCCATGCGTTTTTTTATTTGTTTTCTTCTCATTCTTTTTTTTGCTATGTGTGATACGGTGGGAGAGAACTGACTGTTTTTGGAATGTTGGTTCGCGTTTTGCGTTTGTTTTTGCAAAATGTAGCGGTAAGCAAGAGTCGCCACCGTCTTTTATTTTATCCAACAATGAAAGGAAAAAAAGCACAGAAAAATTCCTTTTTCGAGATGTTTCTCGGGTCCGGGGGGTAGATTATAGAAAGGGAAGGTGTTAGCACCCTTTCTATCCGTGGTTATCCACGGGCTCTTAGGTACTTGCTCAAAGTGTTTTCAAAATTGATTTTCTTTGTGTTTGTAGGTTTGAAAAGAGTTTTTTGTTTGAAAGGTGTAAGTGCGAAAAGTTTTGTTTTGTTTTGAAAGAGCAAGCACTTAAGAACCATCTACCTACTCGAAAAAGGAATCAATCTGTGATAATGTCCTCTAGACAATGCTATCCCACTATTGATGAGTAGGTAGCACCGTCGTTGGAGTTTTAAGGGTCAATTCGATTAAGGGACGTGTGGTCACTAAAGCAATGTTAGGATGCCTTAGCGGTATCCCTTATGTCTTAGATCATTTTTCCGAGGCAACTGTTTCGAGGCAACTATGATCTTTGGACAAGAGGGCGACCTCTAAAACTTCCTATACTCAATGACCACGTTCGAAGGCAACCAAGTGAGGTGTACCTTAAGAGTGCACATGTGCGAGTGTATAGTTTTCAGTTTATTTTATCTTTGTACATGTCATGGGTGATCTATGTTGATTTTAGGTTTAAACGTTCAATCTTGTCATGCATTCCCTATTACCAAACATCTAACAGTTTAGAAGTTGCGGAAATCAAATTGCGGAATTTAAACTAACTATTACAAGGCGTCGGGTATTTACATCGCCAAAAGCAACCCTTGAAATTAAAATGCAGAAAATAAATAAAGCGGTAAAAATAGTAAAGGTCCTATTAAACTATTACATTCCGGGAAACAGATACAATATTGAAATAAATATGGATCGCGTACGGGAAATTAAATCGGGCGAGTTCTAGGGTTTTGACCCTTTGTTTATTAAAGAAAAGATTTTTTTGTTATTTTTGAATTAAAAAGAAATTAAATTGGATTAATTATTAAATTGATAAACTAATTAATTAATTAATGAAAATAATATTTTTGGATTTTTGATATTTAAAGAAATAAAAATAAATTAATCAAAGTTAATAAAACCTAATTGTCTAAATTAATTTTAATTATTGCAAAAGATATTAAAGTTATTTCCTAATTAAACTAAATTAATTAATTAAATTAGTATTTATTAACAAAAATAAAATACTGAAAATTAAGTTAATAAACAAAATATTTTTTGGTTTTAATTTTATTAAGAAAAATGTTTTAATTGGTTAGTTAAATAATAAAAATAATAATAATAAATAAATAAAAGAAATAAAGAAGAAAGAAATAGAAAGACTCAGGGGGTTTTGGGCCCAAATTGAAGATTGGAATGGCAATTTTGTGGCCCATTAACATGCAGGCCTCGTTTGACTTTCTGATTCCATGTGGCACGTTGACTTGAGAGTATGATTGACATCACATCTGGACCACAAGATCTGGCCGGGGGTCATCTGGCAAGCATTTGAGTGAGGGAGTATCATGTACTGCGCGCTTGAGCTCACACTGAATAACCTGAAGAAAAATATTAACAAATGCATGGGGGACCTGGGATTCGAACCCAGGTCCTGTTGGTCACTGAACAATGCCTCTACCACTCAACCAACGCGTTTCATTTGTTAGTGTAATGGACAATAAATAATATAAGGGAAAAAACAATAATATGCCAGAAAAAAAAAAAAACACGCGCCAAGTATTTGAATGGGCCAACCAGGGAGAGACGCGTCATCGTCTTCTTCGTTCAGCCCTGGATATTTACCTGCGGATTTATATCCGCAGCTAAATCCGTATGTCCATCCTAAAATTAGTTCTAGGCCATGGAAATTTATTCCAAGCACATGGTCATGCTCGTCTACCTCCCCTGGTTACATCCATGTCCATCAATGACGCTGATTTTACCTGTAGAAAAAATGCCCAAAAACACAAACCACGAACCCTAGATTCGGCTAGGGGGTTATAGGCCATATAAATGCAATTGGCTAATGCAGGATGCTTGCAAATTGGATGATAATCATGAATATGCAAAGATTTTGCAAGAAAAGTGCAAGAATAAGGATTTATGAATTCACACGAAAAGCAATTTTTTGAGACACTTACATAGCTTTTTCACGCGTATGGAGATTGATTTTGAGTTGGTTATGCTTCAATGATTGTCCAGCAATTGGTTCACGTTGAGTTTTGCCTTTGAATTTGCCTCTATGCACGATTTCAGTTTCACACTTTTTGGCAATTTTTTCAAGTTTGCTTTTGATGATTCTGCAGCCTCTAGGTCTCCAATTCATGCCCTTTGCCTTGTATATGTATAATGCAATGTATTAGGTTAACTTTTGTGGACTGAATCCTTGTGCATCAATGCTTGGAGATTTGATTTGATCCTCCATTGATAACCTTCCAATTTTGCCAAAAATCCAATCTTTTTGCACATGGAGTGTATGATACAAATTTGATTCACTTGATGATGATGATTCAATCCTGAAATAGCCAAAAAGATATCAAATAATCAATGTTTGGATTTTATTTGATTTAAATTGATTTAAAATGAAATAATTCATTAAAAAATCAAATTAAATAATAAAATTGATAAATGGTCACAAGGATGAAGCTAGGACACGTGTGGAGTGTGACAATATCAAATCAAGTGGAAAATAATGGGCCCATTTGGCAAAATTTGAAGTTTTGGGGATAATTGACTTTTGGCAATTTTGAAAAAATGCCCAACTTCAACAATGCATAACTCCTTCAATTTTGAACTTTTGGAGGTGTTCTTGGACTTTTTAGAAATATTGAGATGTCCTCTAACCAACCCTTTTTGTATCATCTCATTTTGATATTCCATGATCAAATTATAAGCTTTGAAAAAAAAGGTGTTTTTGTTGACTTTCAAAAATGACCTATAATGTCCAAATTTGTAACTTTTTGTGAGTGCATTTATTGATCTTGGGGTGTGAAGATGGATTGTAGGAAATTGCATCCTCTTCAAAATGAGGTTTGGATAGGACATTTATCATAAAGTATGAGAAAGTTATGATTGGTCAAAGTTGAGTTGACTTTTCCTACAAAACCCTAATTTAGCAACTTTTGAGTCTTGATGAATTTTGAGCAATCCTTGATAAATCATGACCAACCCTTGATAAAATGATGAAATATCCTTCAAAATTAGAATGTTGACAAAAATCTTGAGGTTTGACTATTTGTAGGCCACAGTTGACTTTTGCCCTAACACAGACGATTTTTGGACTCCTTGAGCAATTGACTGAACAAACTTCCTCTGCAAGGCTTGAAATTTGACATGGATGACCTTGAGAACATACTAGGAAATTTGGGAGAACTTGAGGTCATTTGGATGCAAGGACCTTGATGCAACACAAAACCCTAATTTGAGGTTGACTGCCTTAGGAGGTAGCTTGACTGTCCAACTCTTGAGCAATCTTGAGCCACTTGGAGATTTTTCTTGCAATGATTTGAGAGATATAAGAGGGAAAATTTTGGGGTACAACACTATGAAAAATGCTAATATAACTTAAAACACATTTTTATTAATTTGATTTAGGTTTCGTAATTAATTTTTATCATTTTCTTTTTTTAATAAATTTGTTTTAGGTTTAATTTTACATATAATAAAACACCAAAAAAAATAATAGAACTTAGTTTTGTCCTTCTTTAATTTATTTTGTTACTTACATAATTAAAAAACACAAAAAGATAATGCATGCGTTTTTAATTTTCTTTTAGTCAATTATTTTATTTTTAGAATAGGTTTTACTTTTCTCTTTTCAAGTAAATATTAAACATTTCATTTCCATATTTTGTTGATTTTATGGATTATCATAGCTTTAATTAAATCACACAAAATTCGATTTGGTTGTATTGCTTGTTATTTGGACCTTCCTATCTCATTTGATTCATCCCCATTTGTAAAAATTGTACCCCCATTCCCGAATATTTTGTAATAGCGTAGAATTTCAATTCCCGTAATTTACTGTTTTCTTTATACTGTATAGTAACTAGGCGTGTATGACAAGATTCAAAAAATCAATCGCTAGATGACCTAGTTAAAGAATAAAATAACTTGAAACCAACACACTTTTTCACACGCGCACCTCTAGGGTAACCTCGCTCGTTGCCTCAGAAATACAATCATGTCCCTCGAATATGGGACACTTTAGCAATGACCCTTCGATAAAAAAGATCGTAGTCCCTCGATGTCGCCTTCGATCAAAACGATCTCGTCCCTTACAAAAATTGCTAAAGCGTCTCATAAGTTGCTTTTGATGATTGTGAAATTGACCCGCGCCTGTCCCTTCACATCTAATGGTGGGGCTTCTTACAAAATCAATGGTAAGATAGCACCATTAAAAGGAGGAAGAAAAGAACAATTTAAGACCTTTCGAGTAGATAGATTCGATCTTAGTTACTCGCTTGCTCACGATAAAAACTTTTCACACCTACACTTTCATTTCAAAACATTTTCAAAAAAGATAAAATGTTTTCTATACGTTCTTATAGAGACGAGAACCATTGCAAAACATCTTTTCAAAACACTTTCCGAAACACGATTCACAAACACATCTTTGAACCACTTTTCGAAACAAAACTTTGTAAGCGTTCTTATAGAGACGAGAACCATTACAAAGAGATTTTTCAAAATACTTTCAAAGCCCACACCACAAGCACACTATCAAATGAAATCAAGTGATCTAAACGAGTAACTAAGATCCCATGGAAAACCATGGATAAAAAGGGTGCTAATACCTTCCCTTTTCATAATCTACCCCTGAACCCGAGAAATAATCTCGAAAGGTCTTTCCTGTGCTTTTTTATCTTTCCTTTTGGATAAAAGAAAAGTCAGTGGCGACTCTTGCTATCCACACAAATGCGATCAAAACGCAAAACATCAAGTCAGTTCTCGCACTGTATCACAACTTTCAATCCTTAACTTTTTCCTGGACCGCCCTTTCGGGTTTTCAGCCCACCAGGATACCCATTTTTTCCCAAGTCGCCCTTTCGGGTTTTCAACTTGCCGGGTGTACAATCTTTTGCATATATACCTAATTTTTTCCCAAACCTTTTGGTTTGGGCCCTTATTTTTCCTAGGTGTGCCAACCTAGCAGGTCTCTTATGCATAGTATTTTTTAACTATGTTTGTGTTTATAGGATGTGGAAAGTCTTCACCATCCATGGTAGTCGGCATCATGGCACCGCCAGAGAACACTCTCTTGACAAAAAATGGCCCTTCGTAGGTGGGAGTCCATTTTCCCCCGGGGTCACCTTGTGGTAGAATGATGCGTTTTATCACCAAGTCACTAGTTTGATATACTCGAGGCTTGATCTTTTTGTTGAAAGCATTGATCATACGTTTTTGGTACGTCTGACCATGACAAATAGCAGCCACTCTCTTCTCATCGATCAAGTTCAGCTGATCCAATCTTGTCTAAATCCACTCGTCTTCTCCTAAGCTTGCCTCATTCATAATCTTTAGTGAGGGAATCTAAACTTCCACTGACAAAACAACTTCCATGCCATAGACCAAAGAAAAGGGAGTTACCCCAGTTGACGTCCTAGCTGAAGTACGGTAGCTATGTAGAGAAAACAGTAACATCTCATGCCAGTCCTTACAGGTTACTATCATCTTCTGCATAATCTTCTTAATGTTTTTGTTGGCCGCTTTGACTGCACCATTCATTTTAGGTCTATATGGAGAAGAATTGTGATGCTTGATCTTGAAATGAGTGCACAGTTCAGTAATCATAACATTGTTGAGGTTAGTCCCATTTTTGGTGATGATCCTTTCGGGGATACCATAGAGGCATATGAGGTTATATTTGATGAATCTGGCTACCACATTCTTGGTGACTGAGGCAAACGAGGCGGCTTTGACCCATTTGGTAAAATAGTCGATAGCGACAAGAATGAAGTGATGTTTGTTGGAAGCGGTGGGCTTGATCTCTCCAATCATGTCAATGCCCCACATTGCAAATGGCCACAGAGCGGTCATGACTTTCAAAGGGATAGGAGGCACATGGACCTTGTCAGCATAGATTTGACATTTATGGCAAGTCCTAGAGTGTTGATGGCAATCAGTCTCATTGTTGACCAGTAGTAACCAGCTCTTAGGATTTTCTTAGTCATCGTATGTCCGCTTGAATGAGTGCTAAAAAGATCATCGTGCATGTCTTCTATAATTTCCTCTGTCTTCTTCTTGTCCGTACATCGGAGTAGAGTAGAGTCATGGTTGCGCTTGTACAATATTCCGTTACTTAGGAAGAATTTAGCTGAAAATCTTTGTAAGAACTTTCTACCATTGATGGATGCTCCCTCGGGATACTCTTGTGTTTCAAGGTATCTCATCACCTCATGGTACCATAGCTTTTCTATGTCAGTGTCAAGCTCACAACAGTGTGCAAGTTCGTTAAATCTTTCTATGGTAATCATAGGGGCTTCGTTGTCCCATCTAACCTTGAACATTGAAGACATGGTTGCCAAGGCGTCAGCCAACTCATTTTCTTCCCTAGGGAAGTGCTCAAAGGTGATCTCTTTGAAGTAGGAAATCAGGGATAGCACAAGTTACTTGTAAGGGATGAGATTAGGATGTTTAGTGTCCCAATCTCCTTTTACTTGGCTGATCACTAGAGAGGAATACCAAAACACATTCAAATGCTTGATCCTCAAATCAATGGCAACTTTCAGACCCAAAACGCACGCTTCGTATTCGGCCATGTTGTTCGTGCAATCAAAGCATAGTTTGGAAGTGAAAGGAGTGTGGAAACCTTCGAGAGATATGATCATAACACCAATTCCGTTACCTAAGGCGTTGGAAGCCCCATCGAAGACCATAGTCCATCGAAATCCTTGTTCAGGTCTGTCATACGGTCAAGGGTTCGCACAGTCGGTTACTAGCATGATGTTCTCATCAGGGAAGTCGAATTTCATGGACTGGTAATCATCAACAGCTTGATGGGACAAATGATCTGCTAGTACGCTTCCTTTGATGGACTTTTGTGTAGTGTATTGAATGTCGTACTCAGTCAAGATCATTTTCCATCTTGCTATCCATCCCGAAAGAGCAGGTTTCTCGAAGATGTACTTGATTGGGTCCATCTTAGAAGTCAACAGAGTGGTATGAGTCAACATATACTGTTTTAGCCGGCAAGCAGCCCATGCCAGAGTGCAACAAGTTTTTTCGAGCAGTGAATATCTGGTTTCACAGTCGGTAAACTTTTTGCTCATGTAATAAATAACATGCTCTTTTCGGCCAGACTCATCATGTTGGCCCAAAACACACCCCATAGAGTTCTCTAGTACTGTCAAGTACATGATCAAGGGTCTTCCTTCAACTGGAGGCATGAGAATAGGAGGTTATTGCATATATTCTTTGATTTTGTCGAAGGCAGCTTGGCATTCATCATTCCATCTGACTACCTGATCTTTCTTCAAGAGTTTAAAGATTGGCTTACAAGTAGCGGTCAAGTATGATATGAAGCGGGAGATGTAATTGAGACAACCCAAGAATCCTCTAACTTCCTTTTCAGAATGAGGGACTGACATTTCTTGGATGGCCTTTACCTTGGCAGGATCAACTTCAATGCCTTTATTGCTGACAACAAAACCTAGAAGCTTTCCAGATCGTACTCCGAATGTGCATTTGTTAGGGTTCAACCTCAACTTGTACTTTTTCAGCCTCTCAAATAGTTTGTACAGGTGATCAAGATGTTCCTCTTCAGTTTGAGATCTGGCAATCATATCATCCACATATACCTCTATTTCATGATGAATCATGTCATGAAACAAAGCTACCATAGCTCTTTGATATGTTGCCCCTGAATTCTTCAATCCGAACGGCATGACCTTGTAGAAAAAGGTGCCCTATTGCATAACGAAAATTGTCTTCTCCATGTCTTCGGGAGCCATCCTTATCTGATTATAGCCGAAGAAACCGTCCATGAAAGAGAAGACTTTATGCTGAGCAGTGTTGTCGACCAAGACGTCAATGCATGGTAGAGGGAAGTCATCCTTGGGGCTTGCCCTATTCAGATTCCTATAGTCTACGTACATGCGAACTTTTCCGTCATTCTTTGGCACTGGCACCACATTGGAAACCCATTAGGGATAGGATGTCACAGCTAGGAACCCTGCATCAAATTGTTTCATCCCTTTAGCTTTTATCTTCTCGGACATATCATGCCTCATGCGATAAATTTTTTGTTTGACAGGAGGACAATATTCTTTTGTCGGCAGACGATGAACTATGATGTCGCTATCTAACCCTGGCATATCTTCATAAGACCAAGCAAATACTTCCACATAATCATGCAACATCTGAATTCTCTTGCTCTTGACACTTTCTTCTAAGTTAGACCTGATCTTAATCTCTCTCTTGTACGTCTCGGTACCCAGATTGATGACTTCAACTGACTCTTTATGCAGTTGAATAGCTTTTTCCTCTTGTAATAGAAGTCTGACTAGTTCTCCCAGTATATCACAATCTTCCCCGCCTTCGTCTTCGGCTTGGTTAATTGGGCATTCAAAGTCATAGTCGACAATAGTAAAGTCATTAGCAATAAGATCCAGAGTGGATGAGGACCTGCAAGAGTGTGTGTGTGCATGTAAGATACATGGCTATTTTGAAAAATGTATTTGAAAGAAAAGAAAGACAATGAACATAAAGATTTGAATGCAAAAGAGTCCAATGATTTGTATTGAATGATCATATGATTAGATGAACATAAATAAAACCCTTGACAGATGGACCAAAGTGCCTCAGGCTAGGCACATGGCTTAAAAGTCATTGTTAAATATTACAGACAAAATGTTCTTGAATTCAATAAAAAGAAATAAACAAGTAGGTTACTCCTCAATGAAGGAGATAGACATGAAGTCCTTTGCATGCCAATTCTTCAGCTCCGTTGTAGTTGGATACACCCAATATTCAAATGCAGCATCTTCATCTGAATCCCCCACATCATTAACTTCATGGCTTCCAATGTGGAGAGGTGGCTTTCCCGCACGAGCATGCCTCACTTCCTTCTGAGCTTTGACGGTGAAGCCCAGACCAAACTTGTCCGCTTTGAATAGGATATCGAGAAGTTTCCCCCAAATATCACAACTTCCTTCTTCAATTGCAGCACGAGCATCTTTGACTGAAACCATCTTCACCACGACTTTAACAACTTTGGACTCATTAGAGGAACATTTGGTAGTAACAGCCATTGGTGGCACGACTTCAAAGGCTTGACACAGGGTCTCAATGAATTCTCCATCCATCTCTACGTATTTGAACGAGTCGAGGTGGTTCACCATAAACTCTTCTTCACCACAGACGGTTACAATTCTTCCTTTGACAGG
Source organism: Vicia faba (assembly GCA_948472305.1). Taxonomy (NCBI): domain Eukaryota; kingdom Viridiplantae; phylum Streptophyta; class Magnoliopsida; order Fabales; family Fabaceae; genus Vicia; species Vicia faba. The sequence continues at coordinate 1,001,098,077 of OX451737.1, read as the reverse complement.
ATATTTGAGTTTTTGATGGAGAGTTGAGTTTACTTCCCCGACTTTATAGATCCAAGGGCGACCCAACAGACAAGAATAGGCAGGATGTATATCCATGATGTAGAAGGTGGAATTGAAAATTTTGGAGCCCACCTTGATTTGAGATCTACTTCTCCATGAACAGTCCTTTTTGATCCATCGAAGGCCCTCACAATGATATCATTGGGTTTCAAGACTAAACCTTCACAATTTAGACGGTCTAAAGCCCCCCTTTGGTAGCATGTTTAGAGAAGAACCAGTGTCGAGTAGAACATGTACTAGGGTGGTCCCCTTGCACTCGAAAGAAACACGTAGAACTTTATTGTGATTCTTCCCAAGCGGTGTTAGGTTGGAATCTGAAAACCCCAAGCCATTATCAGCCGTCAGGCTAGCCACACAATTCTCAAATTGGTCTGTTGTGGTCTCATGGGGGAACATGAGCCTTTTTCAGGAATTTGATTAATGTTCGAGTGTGGCCATCAGAATAGAGAAGCAATGACAACATAGAAATCTTAGAAGGGGTTTGCCCCAACTGCTCCACAATCTTTAAGTCGCTCCTTTTTATTATCTTTAAGATCTCTTCCATCTCACGAGCGGAAGGTTCTCCATCAGCAACGTCCTTTGCGGGTATTTCAATCACGAAAGGCTCAACAACCCTCTCCTTCCCTATTGTATCGGTACTTGGCTTAGCGGCGGTGATGCGTACAAGTGTCTTTGTAACAACATGTGGTGAGATATTGGGTGAAAATATTCTCCCAGTTCGGGTTACCTTACTTGAGCCATCTATGTTGCCAATATCATCAGCTTTTTCTTCTTCGATCTAAGCGTCTTGTTTTATCCCACGGTAAAACACCTCAGCACCATAGTTCCATGGTACTGCCTTGTTTGAAGAGTAGGGAATTGTTCTGGGATTCGTAATTATTAAGGGAGCAACAATTGGTTCATTTGAAATCCCGGTAGGACCTTTGGAGGAGATCCTAAGAGGTTTGTTTGAGATGGTTATTATGGAGAGATCTTGACATTTATTAATCAAACTTTTGGCAAACATAGTCTTCTCAAATAGGATCTCGTGGCTATCCATCAGGCTTTGAATGCCCTTCTTCAGCCCTTCGCATCCATTGAGTTATTTGGCACATCAAACACAACCTTTCACACAGCCAGAGAAAATTCCGGCTTTCAACAGATTCTTTTTTATGATATTCAGCGGAGTAGTCAAGTCTTCAACAGAGGCAACAAAAATTGTATCTTCAACAGCATTAACACCCTTGTCATGCTTCGGCATAGGAGTAGTGATTACATTCGAAGTCGGAGGAGGATCAAACTCAATAGTCTTGTTATCGATCTAGTCCTGGATTTTATTCTTCAAGGCCCAGCGTTGGTCAGTCTCGTGCCCGGGGCTACTTGAGTGGTAGGCACATTTAGCATTCAGATTATACTTTGGTGAAGAGGTATCAGGGTTGGCAGGAGGATCGCACAATGTCACCAAATTATCCTTGAGCAAGGGTTGTAAGGCTTGAGACAGTGAGATGCCTAACCTCGTGAATTGTCTTCTCGGAATTTCAAAACGTTGCTGATTAGCATATGGTCTTGGAGTAGGAGTTGGATTGGAGATTCAGGCAATATTAACAGATGGATGATCATTCTTCTTGGTACGGGCCCTTGCCCCGTACACAACATTGATTTCCTTCTCTGCAGCAAAAGGTTTTTTGACAGGATTATAAGTGGAGGCAGATGCCATGGAGATCTTTCCTCTTTTGATGCCGCTTTCAACTCTTTCACCGGTCAAGATTAGCTCGATGAAACCAGAAGAAGAGCATCCGACCAATAGATTAAATAATGGACCAGATAAAGTGCCCATAAACATGTCAATGTGCTCCCTATCAGTCAAAGGAGGTTGAACCCTACTAGCGAGGTCTTTCCACTTTTGTGCATATTTTTTAAATCCTTCATTCTTTCCCATGGTCATATCTTGCAACTGAACTCTTATTGGCGCCAAGTCGGTGTTATACTGGTACTGATGGTAGAAGGCAGTAGCTAAGTCCTCCCAAGTATTGATGCGGGAGCCATCAAACTGGTAGAACCATTCTAACTGCGTCCCGACCAAGCTTTCTTGGAAAAAGTGAACCTAAAGTTTCTTATCAGCAGTGTGCGGCTGTATCTTGCGCACATAAGATTTCAGGTGAAGTTTCTGACAAGAAACTCCATCGTACTTTGCAAAGACTAGTATTTTGAATTTGTGGGGAATGATAACCCAATAGATCAAACCCAAATCATCAAAATCTAAACTGGGGACGGCTTGGATTTCACCAGCCTTCAATCTATCTTCTAACTTCTTGTACTTGACATTGGCGGGTGGATACTACTCGTTAAAATAATCACCGTCGGACGCTTGATCATTAACACAGTAAACCTGGGTACTCTTAACTTCACCAATCTGATTCTCGTCTTCTTCAGATGAGTCTTCCACTATCAGGATCTAACGAACCAACTCTTTGAACCTTCTACCCATGTTGAGCAGAGATTTATTCTTGGGCTTTTTCTTAACTGCCAGCAATGCGATCATATCTTGCTTCCCCTTGGCTAGGGCCAATAGAGTCTCTTGGAATTGAGAGTTTTGTGCCTGAAAATCCTTCACAGTTTTCTCTAGATCCATCTTGCTGAAATAAACAGCAGAAAGATAAGGAAACATGTTGTATGAAAACCTATCATGTTATAATGCATGGAGGATGTATATGCAAATGATTTCAAGGATTCATGAGATTTAAATTTGTATAGACAAGAATGAACAAACGTCAATTTACATTAATAAATTAAAAATGACTACAACGTGCCTCTTGGGCTTACAAAATAAACTTTCTAAGATAAAAAGACTGAACGCATCCTCTTTGGTGCAATGTAAGCGTTTACGCTTTGCTCTTCATGCTCCAAGACCCTCTTCTCACTAGCATAGAATTGAGCTTCGAAAGTATCTTGTTCTTCCTTTAGCTGAATCCAACCCTTTTGCAAGTCTTCAAGAGAGGTAGGCATGTCTGGATGGAGGACAGTGTACAAGACATCTCCTTCAACCACAGGTTCCATGATAACTAGTAAGATGGAGGGATAAGGCATTACAAGTTTCTGAGCATGAGCTCGTACCCACCTAAGGTAAGGCTCGAGGGGAATGGAATTCTTGTGTCCCAACTTCTTGCTATCCACCTTGTTTACCATCCTCCAAGCTCGTATAAACCTCTGGCGGTAACCTTGATTGTCGCTCTCGTAGTCGAATACCACTCCTTGGATGAGCATCTCATGAGGACCATCCCTTCGGGCATATCCAAACTGGCGTAAGGCTAAGCAAGGGTTGTAGGTGATACCTCCTTTAATGACAAGCAAAGGGACATTACGGAATTCCCCACAACGGCCGATGATAGTAACATTCTCCAAGGATCGAGAACACCAATGGATATCTGAATGTCTGAGTATCATCAACCTATGGGACCACCTCAAACATTGCTCATTCTTCAACACAGACCGGGGAAGATGCGAAATAAACCATCTGGCCAAGAGAGGAGTGAAACACATGAGGGCTCCTCTCTTCCTCATAGTGCGAGTGTGGAGAGAATGTAGGATATCTCCCAATAAAGTAGGCACTGGATTGTGAGACATGAAAATTTTGATAACATTGACATCTATGAGTTGATCAGGGTTTGGGAACAAAACCATACCATAGATGAGAAAGGCCAATATTTCCTCAAAAGCTTGTAAGTCCAAAGAGTTCCAACAATCTTGAGCTTTCTCAAACAAGAACTTGGCTAAGAAACCTTTGACACCACTCATTGTTTCCCAATTAGTTGTGATATCAAATTGTTGCAAGTGTAGTTCTCGGGAAATCTCTTCAGGTCTTAGATCTCTTTCTATACCGTTGAAAGGTAGTTGATTGAGAATAGGAATCCTAAATAGTTGAGAGAATTCTTCTAGAGTAGGCACAAGTTGATAGTCGGGAAAAGTAAAGCAATGGTGTAGAGGATTAAAGAACTGGAACAATACCTTCATCATATCTTCATTTATGCTAGAGGTAACCAAGTTTAGGAGGAAACCATGTCTTTCGGTGAATGAAGAATTCTCATGGACCCTTGATGCTAGCTCTTTGAATTGAGAAGGAATTCTTACGAGATTGACTCAAATGGTTTTCCTACAAATAGAAGCCATGTCCTACAAAACAGAACAAAGATAAATTCCAAAAATCCGTCAAATGGTTAGTGAGAATGAGTATGATGTTATGATGTTTATGATGTTATGTACAAGTAAGCATATACACACAAGACAAATAAGTCCTTAGGTTTAGGTTTGCATGGAGTCTTAAAGGTAAGTACCCTCTTGAAGTTTAGTTGGCTCAGACCTGTCCTAGAAATAGTAATCGGGTTCTAAGGGACCTCAATATCACTGATCTTTCTTGTTGGGCATGGTTTCAGCGCGAACCTCTTTAATGGCGATCGAAATATCCCAAGAAGTCTGATCTCAATGAGTGTAGTATCGAGTATCAACCAACTTCAGACTGCACCAAAGTCGGTTATCTCACTACTTCCTAATGGCCAAAGTTGGTCAAGTAAAGGTTCTAAAGACAATTAGTGCTTCATGACACCACACAGCGGCCTCGTATTCTCCTTGACTATTCAAGGGATACCGGTACCCACAAATGTGTCACACTAACATAGCTATTGCTTAGACCATGTTGGTATACCCCGCATAGTTTCCACAATGTATTGCTACTTACCTAAAAGGTATCCCAAATCCAGGTAGAGGGTTTAAAACAAGCCCAAACAAGGAACCAAAATGTAAAGCAAACAAATCAAACAAAGAAAGCAAATAAAGGTGATCTAGCCCTAAGGTAACCCCACTTTTAAGTTTGTCCCCAGCAGAGTCGCCAGTTCTGTGATACGGTGGGAGAACTGACTTGGTGTTTTGCTTTTTATCGCAAATGTTGCGGTTAGCAAGAGTCGCCACCGACTTTTCTTTTATCCAAAAGGAAAGGCTGAGAAGAACAGGAAAGACCTTTGAGATTATTTCTTGAGTTCGGGGGGTAGATCATGAAAAGGGAAGGTATTAGCATGCTTTTCATCCATAGTCATCTATGGGCTCTTAGTTTCTTTCTAGATCACTTGCTTTTGTTTGAAAATGTTCTTTGTGTGGTTTTTGAAAGTATTTCGAAAAGGCGCCTTCGTTTAGGCAAACTTTGTAATAGTTCTCGTTCATAAGAACGTATACAAAGTGTTAATATTTTGAAAATGTTTCATGTTTGGAAAATGTTTTGAAAGTGTTTTGAAAGTGTTTTGAAAGTGTTTGGTGTTTGTTTTGAAAATGAGCAAGGATATTTGATTTGAAAATAAGCAAGCAACTAGGAATAATCTACCTACTCAAAAGTCTTAGTTCATTTCTTCCTTTCCTTTGATATTGCTATCTTACCATTGATTTGGTAAGAAGCCTTATCTTTGGATGTAAAGGGACGGGCGTGGGTCATCGTATAGCCATGATAGCAATGTTGTGAGATATCTTAGCAATTCTCTTTGAGGGACTAAGATCATTTGAAAGGTGTTGCAACTGGTTTTTAAATCAAGAGTCGCCACTATTAGTTTTTATCCTAGGGAAGGGAATCTAACAGAAAACCCTAATTCACAGACAGAGATTCTAGGTTTCAGACTCAATTGGACGAAAGGAAGGTATTAGGCACCCTTCATCCACCTTGTTCACAAGTATATTAGACTCTAGGTTTAGGTTTGGGGTAAACTGGATTTTAAGTTTTAATTAGAAAGAGAAAAGAGTTTTAATTTTTAATAGGGGAAGGGTTTGTTTTTTTTATAGGAGAACTCGCTACGATTTTTAATCGTATGCCTACGTATCCTCTTATGAGGAATCAGAGTCCCAATTCGTAGTTCGTATGGGTTGGTGTTTTTTAGGGGTTTGCAAACATATTTTGAATCACTTTGCACTCGGTCGGGAGTAGTGATTGCGGAGATTTTGACTGAATGCGCAGTAAGTCAAAATCTGTTTGAAACCCTTTTGCAAAAACAGTTGATTAGATTAGTTGATTGCGAAAAGATAATTTGTTGTGTGTTTTTTAATCGTATTAATTGCAAAATTATCTTGATTAATGCATGATTAAAAAAAGATTTAATGCAAATAATATAGTAAAATAATGTATGTAATTTTTGAATAAAAATAATTTATTTGTTAGTATATAAATAATAATGTATACATATAATAATTAAAATTATTAATAATAATTATAAATAATGATGATAAGAAATTGAATAATTATAATAATAATATATAATAATAAAAATATTAAAATATAATAATTGTAATAATTGTAAAAAAATAGAAAATAATATAAAAGGAGAAATAATAATAATAATAAAATAGAAAAATAATTGATTAAATCAGGGGGTGCGTTTCTGGTTCATAAGTAAAAATAGGGGGTGTTGGTTTAGTAACCTGATTGGGCCCAAAACAAAATTCAGAGGGGGTGTAATTTGCTCTGTGTTTCTGTAATCTGCAGCAAAGGGGGGTGTGAAACCCAAACGGGCTTGGCCCAAACGAAGATGTTGAGGGTCTGACTGCTTGAGTGTGCGATGGTACATGGAACTTAGGGTGTGACTTGGCCTAATGGTCGTCAGATCAAAATCAAGCGGATAAGAATGAGGGAGTGTGCTAGGTATTGTAGGCGCATATGTATTGAATGTTTACGGATAAGAATTTTGTTTTAATTCATTTTTCATAATTTTGTTTCAGCTACAACCTCCTTCTCTTCATCGTAACCCTCTTTCTCTCCTTTCTTACAAAACCTTCCCATCTTATTTGTTCTAGATAACGACCCCCTCCATCCACGGCGGCTCAAACCGGATCCAACCCAACCACAACCCCAAATACAAGAACAAATAAATAAACAAAAAGAGCTAAGCTTGTTTACCCCTACGCAATTTTTCCTGAATCTTTGGTTTCAAGCTTTTCTGATTGAGGCTAATCTCTTCATTTTCTTCGAGTTACAGGTCACGTCATGGAAGATGGTGGTGATGGCCTTGAGGATGGTGCGACGGAGGTTCACTGTCAGCGGAGGGGACGACTAGAGATTAGGGTTTTGGATATCGAAACACTAATCGCATCAATCTTTGGTCTTCAGCGCGAGATGGCGTTCTTAGTTCTTCCGTCTTTTTTCTTCTCCTCTCTGTATTAAGCTTTTTTCTCTGTATTTTTTTATTCCCTTTCTTCATTGTAATCTCTTCAGTATATATACGTTTTTAGTTTTTAGGGTTTTTAGAATTTGCTGTTAGAATTTGATTGTCACAGATTTAGGAATTAGAGACAATTAGGGATTTAGTGTTATTGTTAATTGATGTGAATTGATTCAATTTGTTGTATAATTCCGGATTTGATTTGTAATGTGAATTCCGGATTTGATAGATAGAAATTTGATTTTATTAGTGAATTTTTAGACACTTTTTGACGAAAAATGCATAAAATAAATTAAACATTATTATTAAAAATTTCCTAAAATCAAAAAACAAAAATAACATTTAAGTAATAAAAAACATGATTTTTAGGAAGATTTGATTGTAACTTGAAATTGAAATGAAATTAACAAAAATAGAATAAAATAAACTATCAATCCAAATAATTAAAACCCAAAAAGAAATCAAATTTTTGGATTTATAATTATTATAACAAATTACATTGATTCTCTCCTAAAACAAATATTACTACCTAAAATACAAAAGATAACAAAATATTTTTAAATCTTTTTGTATTTTAGATTTTTTTGGTTATTTTTAGAATAAAAAGTGAAAAAAATAAAAATAACTATTTTTAAAAATTCATTAATTGAAAATACGATATTTAATATTTAAATAATTAAAAAATGATTTTTTTAATGAGTTTTATAAATAGAAATAAAATTAGTAACAATAAACAAAGAAATATAAAAAATGTACCAAGTGAGATTCAAACCCGTGACCTTATGCTTTCAAGCTATGTTTCCTTACCAATTGTCGTATGTTATTTGTTTGAAATAAGAAGCCAATTGAAAGTATATGAAGACGAGCAATTATTTACTATTTTAAAAATACAAATAATTATTATATTTTTAAACAGACTTGAAAGCGAATATTTATTAAAAACCCCAAAATATTAATGCAATTAAACCAAAGGAATTTTACACTGTAAAACCCAAGTTCAAAAATAACTTTGACGGTAGCACTAAGGCGGGTAAATTTGGGGCACGACAGCTGCCCCTATTCAATTATCTTCCAATCGAATAGCGTGAGAATACACGAGTCTTACGCATTTTGATTCAGAGTTTATTGAATACTTGGAATACCCCAAAATTTGTCCGACGAACATAAGGTTACATTGATATAGCATACCCTTCCGAGTCTTGAGGAAGTAGGCAAAGCTGATGATATATCGCTTACCAGGGTTTGATGACGCGGCATATGGTCTTGAGCTTGAGAATAATCTTGTATGTCTTGGTTTGCTTTTGCTTATTCATCCTTTTGGGGGGATGAATAAAACAGCAATTGATGATGCATGGCTGCTTGAAGACTGAGGCCATGGGTTATGTTCGCGAATCGATGCATGACGTCTTAGGCGATAAGCTAGATTTTGTATTTTTTTTCGAGCATCGCTGCATGAAGTTTGAGGCGATGATCTGTGTTACAGAATAAAGAAACACATTGTTGCATGAGGTCTTAGGCAATGAGTTAGGTTCGCAAATCGCTGCATGAAGTCTGAGGTGATGGTCTTTGTTATGGAATAAAGAAACACATTGTTGCATGAAGACTTAGGCAATGGGCTAAGTTCGCAAATCACTGCGTGAAGTCTGATGTGATAAGCTGAATTTTATGGAATAAAAAAATACATTGCTGCATGAAAACTAAGGCAATGGGTTAGGTTCGCAAATCACTGCGTGAAGTCTGATGTGATAAACTAAATTTGGTTTCGAACTTCGCTGCATGAAGTCTAAGACGATGGTCTGGAGTTTGGAACACATTGTTGCATGAAGTCTGAGGCAATGGGTTAGGTTTGTAAATCACTGCGTGAAGTCTGAGGCGATAAGCTAGGTTTTGTTTTCAAGCATCGCTGCATGAAGTCTGAGACGATAAGCTAGAGTTGGTTTTTAGACATCGTTGTATGAAGTCTGAGACGATGGTTTGGTTTGCAAATCACTGCGTGAAGTCTGATGTGATAAGCTAAATTTGATGTTTCGAACATCACTACATGAAGTCTGAGACAATGGTCTGGAGTTTGGAACATATTGCTGCATGAAGTCTGAGGCAATGGGTTAAGTTCGCAAATCACTACATGAAGTCTGATGTGATAAGCTAAATCTGGTTTTCGGACATTGCTGCGTGAATCCTGAGGTGATGATCTGTGTCGCAGAATAAGAAACACATTGCTGCATGATGTCTGAGGCAATGGGTTAGGTTTGCAAATCACTGCGTGAAGTCTGATGTGATAAGCTAAATTTGGTTTCGAACATTGCTGCATGAAGTCTGAGACGATGGTCTGAGTTTGGGTAATACATTGCAGCTTAGAGGCAACATGTTGATTTTTGAGGATACATTGCGGCTTAGAGGCAATGTACCGTGTTTTGAGAATTCATTGTGGCTTATAGGCAATGTAATGGATTTTGAAAATATGTTGCAGCTTAGAGGCAACATACTGAGTTTTGAGAATACATTGTGGCTTAGAGGCAACATACTGAGTTTTGAGAATACATTGCGGCTTAGAGGAAGTGCAATGGGTTTTGACAATGCGTTGCGGCTTAGAGGAAATGCAATGGGTTTTGAAAATACGTTGCGGCTTAGAGGCAACGTACGGAGTTTTGCGAAGGTATTGTGGCTTAGAGGAAATGTAGTGAGTTTGGATACATTGCGGCTTAGGGGTAATATGCTGAATTTTGCAAATACATTGCGGCTTAGAGGCAATGTAATGAGTTTTGCAGATACATTACGGCTTAGAGGCAATGTGCTGGGCTTGGATAATATATTGCGGCTTAGAGGCAATGTAATGGGACTTGTAAGGAACTCATCACTGTGGGAAGACTTAGGTGATGGGCTAAATGTGTCGCAGTATGAAGACTGAGGTGACGGGTTGAATCGTAGGAGAAGTATTGCATTGGTCGATCCTTGGATAGTTGAATCGAGGGTGAGATTATTTGTCTGTTTGCTATGTGATACATGTGTATGCATGAGTATTGAATGTTGTATGTATGTGAAATGTATGATGCTTGACATTGATATGGAACCCTGAGTGTATTCAATATTGAAATGTATATGGCATGTATGCTTTGGATATGCAAAATGTATGTATGAAATATGTGTAAGATGTGCGTAGGCCTTGAAATGTTATGAAAACTATTTCTGGCATTCTCTCCTTTAAACCATTGGCTTAGAGTTACCAATTCCTAGCGTTGTATGTTGTGTCATCGTAGCATTATTGAACTTGAACACGGTGGGTAATGTTAGAAAAAGTTGAGCGTTGATTTTGTATTGCGGACGTAGACGTAGACGTAGATGTAGGTAATGGCCTATGCGTAGATTTGTATTTTATAAACGCGGGTGTAGACGTATGTATTGGCATATGTGTGGTCTCTGTAAGCGCGGGCGTAAGTGTAGACGTATGTAGATTTGTATGTTGCAGGCGCAGGCGTAAGTGTAGCCGTATGTAGATTTGTATGTCATAGGAACGGGCGTAAGTGTAGACGTATGTTGATTCGTATGTCGTAGGCGCATGAGTAAGCATAGGCGTATGTCGATTCATATGTTGTAGGCGCAAATATGCATAGATACAGGCGTATACATGTGTATAGATTTTTGTATTGCAAGACATAAGAGTAGCCATGTGCGTGGACGTAGACGTGGATTTTCTTTCGATATTTTTCTAACCAAAATACTTTTTCGATGTTTTGTCAAATGCTTTTATTTTGTTAATCCCCCAGAATGATTTCAAGACAGTATTCACAAGTAATGATCGTATTATTTTGTAAACAAGTCTGAGAAAATAAAAATGCAATTTGAAAGATGCAAAGAAAGCAATTGTTTTATTGACAGGCCTCTGAATAGGCGAGAATACAAGATGCAATTCTTAGAAAGAGGTAATTACAGAAAGTTTTAAAACTGTAAATGGCAACGAAAAATGATAATTCCTACTACTGTTCTCCAATATCCTTTTAATGATTCCATCTCCTTTGCTTATGAATTGTATGATTGAGATCTATCTCTCCCTTCGTGGTTTGTAGTCGCAGTTCTTAGATTGCAGCCTTTTTGTTCTTTATTTCTTTTTGAATGATCCCTAATTTTTGCCTGGATTTTCCTTTCGGGTTTTCAATCCACCGGGATAAATTTTTTATTTATATGCCCCTAATTTTTTCCTAGATTACCCTTTAGGGTTTTCGATCCACCGGGATGCTCCTTTTTGCCTAAGTCTCCTGTTTAAGGTTCGAGCTTAGTGAGCTTCTTATACATAGTATTTTTGACCGCGTCTAAGTTTTTCCGTATGCGATAGTTCCTCCCCATCCATTGTTGTGGGGATAAGACCACCACCGAAGGATACTATTTTGACTACATACGTATCTTCGTAGTTGGGGGTCCATTTACCACGCGAGTCGAGGTGAGGTAGCAGAATCTTCTTGAGTACTAAACCATGTCGTAGTTCATCTTGTACAGTATATTGTTACTTTGAAAAAATTTCGAGGCTAATTTTCGTGGGGTTCGTTTGTCGATGTTGGAGGCATGCTCTTGTTTTTCGAGGTATTTCTTGATGTCGTAAAACCAAGGCTTGTCATCCGGTATTTCTTTGATAGAAAGACAAAGTGAGGGCTCTTGATTATGTCTGTTTGTGATGCACGATTCGTGGTTTGACCAAGTTACTTTGAATATAGACGATATAGTTTCCAGGGCGTCTGTCATTTGATTTCCTTTTTGTGGGACGTGAATGAAAATGATTTTTGCGAATACCGCAATCGGTTTTCAAAACATGATCCCGATATGGAACCAGTTTTGGATGTTTAGTATCCCGTTCACCATTGACTTGGTATATGGCCTGTGAGCATTCTTTGGAGAAGTCAATACTGCCCCTATATCGTGCCTCGGTGCATTTGAAGCTTCGTCGAACATGGATACTCAATGTGACCATGGCTCGGGTTCTTCGTCAGATCTTGGTATTTCATAGTTGCTTATTTTTACAACACTGTCTGTATTTGGCCTTGGCCTGTTTCTGTAGATATACGTAATAACTTGATCAGCTTCTTTGTGGCTCCGCTCTAACATTTCCCCTTAGCTTGGTTTCTTCCGGGTCTTCCCCTGTGTTCAGATTAATGGTCTTAATAGCCTCTTAATATGGTTGCGTATTATTAGCTTTTCTTTTTATTTCCCTCGTCGTTTTCTCAGAGAGTTTAAGATATTTATCATCTTCCTCTTTAGCTTGGTTGATAGGAGTATCAAAATTATATCGGGTCGCAGTAGTAACATTATCAGTGTATTTGGGCATGAATTTGCACACTTATCATGTTTTGGTGCAAATTTAGTATATGAAATTTGAAGATGCGTATTGTGATCGGTGGATCTGAAACTGACAGTTTAACGCTGGTTCGCGAAATGTCGCGGAAGCAAGAGTCACCACCGTCTTTTATTTTCTCCAACAAGGAAAGGACAAAAGCACAGAAAAATTCCTTATGAGATTGCTCTCGGTTCGGGAGGTAGATTTATAGAAAGGGAAGGTGTTAGCACCCTTTCTATCCATTGTTATCCATGGGCTCTTAGATACTTGCTCATTTGTGTTTTCAAAAGTGTTTGTTTTCTTTTCAAGTGTGAGTGAGTTTGAAAAAGTTTCGTTTAAAATTTCAGTTCGACTCTTGTATCAGTCCTCAAGAGTGTTTGAAAAGTTGTTTTTGAAAGCTTTTTGCAAAGTGTCGGTGTGAAAAGAAGTTTTTGATTTGTTTTGAATTAGAGCAAGTATCTACGAGTCATCTACCTACCCTAAGGAATTAGTCTGTGTAAATGTCCTTAAGGTAGTGCCATCCCACCATTGAGAGGTAGGTAGCACCACCGTTGGAGGTGTTCGGGTCAATTCGAGTTTGTAGGGACAGTGTGGTCACCGAGCAACGGTAAGACACCTTAGAAGCTACCCTTATGCCATTGATCTTTTATTCCGAGGCAACTATTCTGAGGCAACTTGTTTCGAGGCAACCGTTTCGAGGAAACTAGATCAATGGAACATAAGGACTCACTAAGACGTCCTATAGTCGACGACCATGTTTCGAGGGGTAAGGCAACAGTGTGGTCACCAGAGCAATAGTAGGACACCTTAGAAGCTACCCTTATGCCATGTTCATGGACATAAGGACTTACTAAAACGTCCTATACTCGACGACCACCTTTCGAGGGGCAAGGCAACAGTGAGGCGTACCCTAGGAGTGGTGTGTGAATTATGTGTCATTTTCAGTTATTATTTGTCTTGTCATGCATCGGGAGTTCTATGCTTTGATTTTATTTGAGCATACATTCTTTCATGTGATTAACAGTTTAAAGGGTGCGGAAATTAAAATGCGGAAAAATAAAGGTCCTGCGCTATTACAAGGCGCGGGTCTACATCGCCAAATTAAACAAAGACCCGATTTGAAATAAAATGCGGAAAGTAAATGTCCTAATTATCTATTACAAGGCTTTGGGGCAATTACATGAGATTTAAAAAAGGAAATAAAAATAAACGTGTGAAAGGAAATTAGAATCGAGTGCGAGGGCGTTGGCCCCTTTAAAGAAATTAAATCGAAATTATAAATTAATTAAATTAAATAAAGGAAGGAACTTATTTTTTGATGTTTTTTTTGTATTTATGAAAATAAAGAAAATTAGAAGGAGAAGAAACCCTAATTCTACATGTTTTCAATTGTTAAAGAAAAGAATTAAAGTTTTAACCTAATTTATGCTAATTATTTAATTACATAAGTATTTATAAAATTAATTAATAATTACTAATAATAATAAGGAAAAAAAAAGATTATTTATTGAGAAAAAGAATAAAGATACTAATAACCTAATTTTTATTATATTTTTTAGTTATTTAGAAAAAAGACATTAAAGTTAAACACCTAAATTTAAACTAAATTGTTTTATTGGAATTTATTTATAAATACTATTTAAAGAATTAAAAATAATAAACATATTTTTATTTTAAATGATTTCTGATTTTTTTGTGTTTTATGAAAATTAATTTTATGGAATTAAATAAAACAAAAGAAAAAATAATTAAACTAAAAAGAAGAAAGAAAAAGGAAGAAGAAAATGCAAACCATGGGGGGGTGTTGGCCTTTTTTGGAGGTTTTTGCAAGGAATTAGGCCCACTGAATTCAAGGCTTGTTGACTTTTTCCAGCGCGTGTATGGCATGGTTGACTAACGTCCATGGTGATCTGCAAATTCTGACCTTTGGATTGGGGCCCCTGGCCACTTGGCAGGCACAAGCGTTGGGGAGTTTGGTGGACCACTGGAAGGGAATTACACCTGAACGCATTATGAACAAAATTATGAAGAATATGGGGGACCTGGGAATCGAACCCAGGTCCCATTGTCTGCATGACAACACATCAACCAACCCAACCAACGCCTGTCTTTGTTAATTAAATGGAATAGAAATAAAATATATAATAAGCAAGCACTATACTGAAGCCAAGTAAAAACGCGCTAACTTTCAAATCTGCCAATCACATGCCTACAGCTCAGCGTCTTCCTCATGGATTGTTCGTTTTGCCTGAAAATACAAATGGATAGCGGGGGTTTTAAACCCCCACTAAATGGTACCTACAAAAATAGCGAATAAGGCATAGTGAAAAAGAAAAAGGGCGCGAGGTATGAGAACGAATCGTCTGGACATCCTGGTTTCAATGGTGTAGGTTTCATGGCCTAATTTTTCCAGATGAGGAAAGCCCCAAATCCAAGCTTCTGCAACCCTAGCCATCGTTAATGGTGATTTTGGTTACAGGCAATATCAGTTCAATCAAAGCATGCCATTAGCTTCAGGACAATCAGCTTAGTGTAAATCAATCATTAGAATGCATTAATAGGGCATGAAAATGTAAATACGAATATGCAAAATTGTATGAACAGGGTGACTCGGTTATACCCACTCTTTGAGTATGGAGATTTGGCTTTGGTTGGAAAAGATTCCTGGTAGTGTCAGGAGTCTATTGGAATGCTTTTGAGACCTTGAATCACACTGCAACTATGAAAACAGATTTGAGATTTTTGTGAATAAATGCAAGTTTTGTTTTGAGGTTTCAGCGCAGCATTCCTGTCCTTTTGCATTAGGGTTTGTTTGTATATGTATGAGGAATGATTTAGGTTAGAAAACAAAGCCCAAAATCCATTGAATCAATGTTTCAATATTTGATTTTTCAAGCATCTTTTTCAATCTTTTTGTCATAAAAAACATGCCTATTTTGGAAGATCTTGCCTCTTGATGTGGTACACGAAATCCCTAGGCCTTAATGAGAGAATATGCTGCACAAAAAGATTTGGAAAACATGTTTTAGTATTTTTCTTAAATTTAATTTTAATTAAATGAATTAATAGGATTAATAACTCAATTAATTAATTAAAAATAAGAAAATAACTCCCCTTTGGGTCAATGGGTCGTGCATAGCTTTTGGGTGATGATTCTTGGAAGAAATTGAGGCCCATTAGCAATTTTGAGGCATTTGAAGCAAAGTTGACTTTTCAAAATTCCCAAAAATTTTCCAACTTCCACAAGGCATATCTTGCTCCATTTTTAAGCTTTGATCATGTTCTTGGACATTTTGGAAAGGTCTTGAAGTCCTATAACCAATGTCTTTGGTCCCATGTGATTTTGATTTACCAATCTCAAGTTATGGTCTTTGACTTAAAGTGTCTTTTTGTTGACTTTTGAAAATGACCTATAATGTTGAGATTGATAATGTAGGTGTTTAGGTATTGGCTTGCATTTTTGGTAAATCCCAAGTGTATGTGTGAATGTCATGACTGATGTCATAACATTCCAGTTCAGTTTGTACTAACTCGTTAGGTACCTTTGCAGAAAAATATTGTAATTCAAATACTGATGCTTATAAGTGTGTATCTGAGCATTTTTGCAAAATAATCACATTTTGCTAAATCAGTAGACAGGTTTTCTCAGATGTCATAACAGATGTTATGACATCCTGTTCTGAACTAACAGGATTGCAGGATTGGATAAGTCTGAGTTTTTTCAGGAAATAACTCAGTCCTTTCTGAACAGAATCCTGCGTTTTCTGAGGGGTAACCTAGCTCAACCCTAACCTGGTTAATAAAGTCCTGTGACCTGATCTTTAGGTAAAAACGGAATTAACCCTAGGTTTTTGGAAACCCTAACTGAAGTTGCAGCTGCTATATATTCAACAGAGCTGCTGTTTTTCATGGAGGCCTTTATTGATCAGAAGATCATTTGTAATCTGTATAGATTTGTTTATTGTACTCCAAGCAATTATCATTGTGATAAGTGACTTGGAATAGGTTTCCTATTGTAAGGGCTGTGTAGCACTCAAAGCTTTGAAGCAAGAGTGTTTGAATGTTCCTTGACTAAAGCTGTGAAGCAGAGTCAAGTTAGTTGTGTGCATCACTCAAAGCTGTGAAGCAAGAGTGATTGTGTTGCTTGATTAAAAAGCTGTGAAGCTTAATCAAGTGTTTGTTTTTGAAGAGTGTCTTCATCAATTATTGAGTCAAATTAGTTTATGTATCACTGCTGTGATTGAGGGGGAGTGAGTTGGTACTCAGGTTTAAGTTGTACTTAGATTGGAATTGCATTGGGTAGGTCTTAAGTGAAGGAGATAAACTGGTTGGTTTATTCCTGAATTAACATCTCTTATAGTGGATTTCCTCCCTGGCTTGGTAGCCCCCAGAGTAGGTGTTGTTGCACACTGAACTGGGTAAACAATTGACTGTGTTCTTTATTGCTTTTGTATTTACTGTCATATAGTAAGTCAGATACGGTGTCATAACATTGAACGTGACATTGAGTATCTGAAGCCAGAATTTCATTTGGCATCAGAGCAGGCACCCTGCCTGTATTACTGGGTGAGATCTAGGGATATCACTTTCTGGCACTATGGACAGAGAAGGAGTTTTTGGAAATAGACCACCCATTCTGGATGGAACTAATTATGACTACTGGAAACCTCGTATGATTGCCTTCCTAAAATCTCTGGACAAAAAGGCTTGGAGAGCTGCTGACAAAGGATGGATCCATCCCACCATAACTGAGGAAGATGGGACAATCAGTCTGAAGCCTGAGGAAGATTGGAGTAAAGAAGAAGATGAGTTAGCCCTGGGAAATTCCAAAGCTCTAAATGCCTTGTTCAATGGAATTGATAGAAACATTTTCAGATTAGTTCATCAATATGAACTGGCCAAGGAAGTTTCGGACACTCTCAAAACTACTCATGAGGGAACTTCCAAAGTAAAAATGTCAAGGCTTCAGATGTTGACTACCAAGTTTGAGAATCTAAAAATGATGGAAGATGAAACCATTCATGAGTTTCACATGAATATCTTGGAGATTGCCAACACCTCAGGAGCACTGGGAGAAAAAATGTCAGAGGAAAAACTGGTGAGGAAGATTCTCAGATCCTTGCCTAAAAGATTTGCAATGAAGGTAACTGCCATAGAGGAAGCCCAGGACATCAGCAAGTTGAAAGTGGATGAACTTATTGGGTCTCTTCAGACTTTTGAGATGGGGATCACTGATAATGGTGACAAGAAGAACAAAAGCATAGCACTTGTATCCAACACTGATGTTGAATACAAGGAGGATGAAGAAGAAAACATATCTGAAGCTATTGCCATGCTTGGAAGACAATTCAACAGGCTCATCAAAAGAATGGACCCAAAGTCAAGGTCTAATGTTCATAACATTCCCTCTGACATTGACAGTTCCAGCAGAAGACCAAGGTCAGAAGATAAGGGAAACCAAGGCAGAGGTATTCAATGCCATGGCTGTGAAGGATATGGACATATTCGAGATGAATGTCCTACCTTTCTTAAGAAACAAAAGAAAGGAATGACGGTTACTTGGTCTGACTATGATTCAGAAAGTAATTCTGAAGAAGAATGTGCCAAACTTGTCACTGCTCTAACTGGAGTCTGTCCCTCTGAAAGTGACACTAGTAATGAAGAAGTGACATTTGAAGAACTGGCTGATACTTACAAGAAATTATGTATCAGAAGTGCTGAAGTCTGTGTGCAAAATGAGAAACAATCAAAGCTCATTATAAAGCTGGAGGCTGAAAAAAGGGCAGATCTTGAAACCATAAGTCATCTAGAAGGAGAAGTTCAACTGCTGAACTCACAACTGAACCAAATGACCAAATCTGTCAAGATGCTGACTAATGGAGGAAACAAATCTGGACTAGGATTTGTAGGAGCAAAGAAATCTGGTACAAACGAGAAGATCAGGCCTGTTAAGCAAATGTCAAAGCAGATGTCTCAACACAACTATCAACATCGGGAACAGAGACATATGAAGAAAAAGTACCAAAGATGGAGATGTCATCATTGTGGGAGATATGGTCACATAAAGCCCTTCTGCTTCAGACTACATGGATATCCTAATCAGAACTCAGGTGTCAAACCTAAGTTGAAAAAGGTACCACATGCTCCTAAATGGAAGAAAAAGGCTATTGCACTAATAGCTCACACTTCCCTGAGGGTCTCTGCAAAGGAGGATTGGTATTTTGACAGTGGATGTTCCAGACACATGACTGGAATCAAGAACCTCCTCAATAATGTTAAGCCTCACACCACCAGCTTTGTGACCTTTGGAGATGGTGCTAAAGGTGAAATCAAAGGAGTTGGTAATTTGGACTGCCCTGGAGTTCCAAGTCTGAATGAAGTACTGCTGGTAAAAGGGCTGACTGCTAATCTCATTAGTATCAGTCAATTGTGTGACCTAGGATTCAAGGTCAATTTCTCAAAATCTGAATGTCTTGTAATCAATGACAAACAAGAGATAGTAATGAAAGGAGTCAGATCCAAAGACAACTTTTACTTGTGGGAGCCTGAGAACACTAATTTCTCATCTGTGTGTTCCATGGCAAAATAAGAAAAAGAGGTGAAGCTATGGCACCAAAAACTTGGCCATCTTCATCTAAGAGGCATGAAGAGGATTATCTCCTTGGAGGCAGTCAGAGGGATTCCAAGACTGCAAATTGATGAAGAAAGAGTTTGTGGTGAATGTCAGGTTGGTAAGCAGACTAGGATGTCACATCCAAAGTCAAGACATCTGACCACATCTAAGGTTCTGGAACTTCTTCATATGGATCTGATGGGACCAATGCAAGTAGAGAGTCTTGGTGGAAAAAGATATGCCTATGTGGTTGTGGATGATTTTTCAAGATTCACCTGGATTAATTTCATTAGGGAAAAATCTGATGTATTTGAAGTCTTTAAAGAATTGTGCAAAAGAATTCAAAGAGAAAAGGAAGGGTGTATTGTCAGAATCAGAAGTGATCATGGCAAGGAATTTGAAAACAGCAAATTTGATGATTTCTTATCTTCATAGGGAATTAGTCATGAGTTTTCTTCTCCTATAACACCTCAGCAAAATGGAGTTGTGGAAAGAAAAAACAGGACCATACAGGAATCTGCCAGAGCAATGTTACATGCCAAAAGACTTCCTATGTATTTTTGGGCTGAAGCTATGAATACAGCCTGCTATGTTCATAACAGGGTCACCTTAAGGAAAGGAACCTCATCCACCATTTATGAACTCTGGAAAGGAAGAAAACCAACTGTGAAGTACTTCCATGTGTTTGGCAGCAAATGCTATATTCTGGCTGATCGTGAACAAAGAAGAAAACTGGACCCTAAAAGTGATGAAGGCATATTTCTAGGATACTCCTCAAACAGCAGAGCTTACAGAGTATTCAACTCCAGAACCAAAACCCTGATGGAATCAATAAATGTTATAATTGATGATTATCATGAAGAAATAGATGTTCCTTGTATTGTTGAGACATTCTTTGAGACTTCAACCCAACAGAATGACCTGCCCAACTCCACCACAACAGAATCTGAATCAAAGGAAGCTAGCAAGATCCCTTCCATCAGAATTCAGAAGGATCATCCAAAAGAGCTCATCATAGGAGATCCCAATAGTGGAGTCATCACAAGATCTAGAGAATTCATCTCAAACTCTTGTTTTGTGTCCAAAATGGAACCAAGAAATGTCAAGGAAGCTTTAACTGATGAATACTGGATTGTTGCAATGCAAGATGAACTGAACCAATTCAAGCAACATGAAGTTTGGGAACTGGTTCCTAGACCTGAAGGAACTAACATTATTGGGACAAAATGGATATTCAAAAACAAGTCAGATGCTGAAGGAGTTGTCACCAGAAATAAGGCAAGACTTGTTGCTCAAGGATACACCCAAGTTGAAGGGGTGGATTTTGATGAAACCTTTGCACCTGTAGCCAGGCTGGAATCAATCAGACTCCTATTGTCTATTGCGTGTCTTCTGAAGTTCAAATTATTTCAGATGGATGTGAAAAGTGCCTTTCTAAATGGGTACTTAAATGAGGAAGCTTATGTGGAACAACCTAAAGGCTTTGTGGATCCAACCCACCCTGATCATGTCTACAAATTGAGAAAAGCTCTATATGGCCTGAAACAAGCTCCTAGAGCATGGTATGACAGGTTAACAAAGTTTCTCTCAGACAAAGGCTACAGAAAAGGAGGCTTGGACAAAACTCTCTTTGTCAAAACTGAAGGAGGGAAGTTGATGGTTGCCCAAATATATGTTGATGACATAGTGTTTGGAGGAATGTCAGAACATATGGTTAAACACTTTGCTGACCAGATGCAGGCTGAATTCGAAATGAGTCTCATGGGAGAACTAACTTATTTTCTTAGACTGCAAGTCTCACAGATGGAGGACTCAATCTTCTTATCTCAAAGCAAGTATGCTAAGAACATTGTAAAGAAGTTTGGTATGGAGAATGCAAGTCACAAAAGGACTCCTGCTCCTACTCATCTAAAGCTTTCCAAAGATTCAAGTGGGGTTAAGGTGGATCAAAGTCTGTACAGAAGCATGATAGGAAGCTTGTTGTACTTAACTGCCAGCAGACCTGATATTGCCTTTGCAGTTGGAGTTTGTGCAAGATACCAAGCTGATCCCAAAGTCAGTCATATCAATCAAGTGAAGAGAATTTTGAAGTATGTAAGTGGTACTTACAACTATGGATTGATGTATACTCATGGCTGTGAACCAGCTCTGACAGGCTACTGTGATGCTGATTGGGCTGGTAGTGTTGATGATAGAAAAAGCACCTCTAGAGGATGTTTCTTCTTGGGAAGTAATTTGGTTTCCTGGTTCAGCAAGAAACAGAATTGTGTATCTCTTTCCACTGCTGAAGCTGAATACATTGCAGCTGGTAGTAGCTGCTCTCAAATGATATGGATGAAACAGATGCTCACTGAGTATAATGTCACACAAGATGTTATGACATTGTACTGTGACAATCTGAGTACAATCAACATTTCCAAGAATCCCATTCAGCATAGTAGGACCAAACATATTGACATACGACATCACATTATCAGAGACCTTGTAGAAGAGAAGACAATCAAATTGGAACATGTTGCCACTGAGCTACAGCTGGCTGACATTTTTACCAAGGCTCTTGATGCAAATCAATTTGAAAACTTGAGGGGTAAGTTGGGTATTTGCCAACATGAGGAACTGTAGCAATTAATTTTGCTTAAAACAAGGGTTAAAGGAGTTGTGTTTGTTCTGATTGGGTTAAAATTATATTTTCCCATTTCCTTCAATTCCTTTAAGAAGTTGAATAGACACTCCTTTTCTTCCTTTCCCTCTCGTCTCCTCATCATAACCCTGTCTCTCAATCAGAATTCTCTCTTCAGTTGCTGCTGGTCCTCTAAGACTATCAAAATGTCTCAATCACCATCATCATCCAATACGACTATTTCAACCTCTTCATCTGATCAAGATTCTATGACAATCTCTTCCTGTCTGGACTCTGAAGTCCTGGAGATCTCTTCTCGAAGAAAAGTAGGAACTAACCCCACCAAGGTCAAAGAATTGAGAACAAGACATGCAGGAAAGTCCCAAACTTCTGCCTCTGGTAATCCATCTCACTCTTATTCTTCAGTTCCCCCTGAAATTGCAAATAGGGAAGGAACAGCCTATGTTAATCAAGCAATAGCAAAGATTGTTTCAAGAATTTTGAACGAAAAACTCTCAGTTCCTGGCATTTCTGTTCCTCTGAACCAAGAAAGTTCAAATGCTGAAACAAATCCAGATGTCTCTAAGGATGTTGAGACATCAAACAAAGAGAAGAATGCTGACATTGCTCACAAGAAAAGGAAGAAGCCCGAATCCTCTGAGTCTGATGACAGTGCTTGAAGGTTGGTTGCTGTTTGGTGCTGATATCTGGTGGAGTTTGGAGGTGTATTCAGTTGTTTTCTGCTGTTGTGTATTCAGTCCTGTATGATTTTATGAACATGTATCTTTGGCCCATTTGTGGCTAAAGAGGGGGAGAATATTTTGGTACTTACTTAATTAGTACTTGACATTCTATTTTTCTGCTGTCACTTATTTCTGCTGCTATCTATCTCTGATTGTTTAGGGTCTTTAGCCAAAAATCTGCCAAAGGGGGAGTTTGTAGGTGTTTAGGTATTGGCTTGCATTTTTGGTAAATCCCAAGTGTATGTGTGAATGTCATGACTGATGTCATAACATTCTAGTTCAGTTTGTACTAACTCATTAGGTACCTTTGCAGAAAAATATGGTAATTCAAATACTGATGCTTATAAGTGTGTATCTGAGCATTTTTGCAAAATGATCACATTTTGCTAAATCAGTAGACAGGTTTTCTCAGATGTCATAACAGATGTTATGACATCCTGTTCTGAACTAACAAGATTGCAGGATTGGATAAGTCTGAGTTTTTTCAGGAAATAACTCAGTCCTTTCTGAATAGAATCCTGCGTTTTCTGAGGGGTAACCTAGCTCAACCCTAACCTGGTTAATAAAGTCCTGTGACCTGATCTTTAGGTAAAAACGGAATTAACCCTAGGTTTTTGGAAACCCTAACTGAAGTTGCAGCTACTATATATTCAACAGAGCTGCTGTTTTTCATGGAGGCCTTTATTGATCAGAAGATCATTTGTAATCTGTATAGATTTGTTTATTGTACTCCAAGCAATTATCATTGTGATAAGTGACTTGGAATAGGTTTCCTATTGTAAGGGTTGTGTAGCACTCAAAGCTTTGAAGCAAGAGTGTTTGAATGTTCCTTGACTAAAGTTGTGAAGCAGAGTCAAGTTAGTTGTGTGCATCACTCAAAGCTGTGAAGCAAGAGTGATTGTGTTGCTTGATTAAAAAGTTGTGAAGCTTAATCAAGTGTTTGTTTTTGAAGAGTGTCTTCATCAATTATTGAGTCAAACTAGTTTATGTATCACTGCTGTGATTGAGGGGGAGTGAGTTGGTACTCAGGTTTAAGTTGTACTTAGATTGGAATTGCATTGGGTAGGTCTTAAGTGAAGGAGATAAACTGGTTGGTTTATTCCTGAATTAACATCTCTTATAGTGGATTTCCTCCCTGGCTTGGTAGCCCCCAGAGTAGGTGTTGTTGCACACTGAACTGGGTAAACAATTGACTGTGTTCTTTATTGCTTTTGTATTTACTGTCATATAGTAAGTCAGATACGGTGTCATAACATTGAACGTGACATTGAGTATCTGAAGCCAGAATTTCAGATAACTTTTTGTGAGAGCATTTCTTGGACTTGAAGTGTGAAGAGGAGTTGTAGGAAATGTCATTCTCTTCAAAATGAGCTTTAGATGGAATTTTTCTGATAAACCATGTGAAAGTTATGCCCTGGTCAATTTGCAGTTGACTTTTCCAACTGTCCAAATATATAAACTTTTGCATCTTGAGACTTTTTGAGCCATACCTTGAGAATCATGATCAAGAATTGATCAAATGATGTTTGTGGCTTCAGAATAAGATGTTGCCCAAAAATTTGGATTTTTGGCTGTCAAATGACCATTTTGCCCCTACAGTTGATTGTGAAGCAATTAGGGTTTTTGACTGTGCAATTTGGTGCTGTGAGTCTTGAAACTTGGCATAAGGATGCTTGACAATGTTTTTAGGCATGTGGGACTTGTTTGGACCCTTGGACACTTCAATTTCTTTTCCAGAACCAAAACCCTAATTTTGACTGTTAGGAGGCCATTGGACTGTGCAACCTTTGGGGAGATTTTGAAGCATGCTCTTGGCAAATCTTGAAGAATATGGGAGGGAAAATTTTGGGGTACAATAGTTGCCCCTGTTCAATCTTCTTAAACCTGAGGATGTAGATTGGCTGACGTGCCTTTCGTAATCCGAAGGTGGAAGATGATTGAACACTAGAGTGCCCAGAAATTTGCGCTCACATAGAGTGTGTTAGCAGTATGATGTAGGGAATGGGCTTACAGATGCCATGTTGAGATATGATGGATAGGAGGATGGGCTTATAGATGCCATCTAGGTGTCGATTGCGTAAGAGATTCCTTAGCGAGAATTTGCGTACCTGAAAAAGAAAATGATTACCTGGCCTGTTACAGGAGCTGGTCTTCAAACTCTTTGTGTAGATGTGCCCTGGCTGGTTACAGGAATTGAATCCTTAAACCTCTTCAGACGTGCCCTGGCGAGATGCAGGAATCGGGTCTGGAGCTTCAAAAGGTGATGAATGAATCAGGGATGGTTATTACCTCAACGGGACGATGAGAGAACCTTGGACGATTACTACCTCAACAGTAACGATGAGAGAACCTGGGGCGATTACTACCTCAACAGTAACGATGAGAGAACCTGGGGCGATTACTACCTCAACAGTAACAATGAGAGAACCTGGGGCGATTACTACCTCAACAGTAACGATAAGAGAATCTGGGGCGATTACTACCTCAACAGTAACGATGAGAGAATCTGGGGCGATTACTACCTCAACAGTAAAGATGAGAGAATCTGGGGCGATTACTACCTCAACAGTAACGATGAGAGAATCTGGGGCGATTACTACCTCAACAGTAACGATGAGAGAATCTGGGGCGATTACTACCTCAACAGTAACTATGAGAGAATCTGGGGCGATTACTACCTCAACAGTAACGATGAGAGAATCTGGGGCGATTACTACCTCAACAGTAACGATGAGAGAATCTGGGGCGATTACTACCTCAACAGTAACGATGAGAGAATCTGGGGCGATTACTACCTCAACAATAACGATGAGAGAATCTGGGGCGATTACTACCTCAACAGTAACGATGAGAGAATCTGGGGCGATTACTACCTCAACAGTAACGATGAGAGAATCTTGGATGTCTTCTACTGAGTCTTCATTCGGAAAATCTTTAGGAATCGATTTAACTGGATCAGAGAAGGCCTTTGACTGGATCAGCATCAGAAAAATCTTTAGGAGTCGATTTAACTGGACCAGACAAGGTCTTGGAATCTTCAACTGGGTCTTCATCAGGAAAATCTTTAGGAGTCGATTTAACTGAACCAGAGAAGGCCTTTGACTGGATCGGCATCAGAAAAATCTTTAGGAGTCGATTTAACTGGACCAGGCAAGGTCTTGGAATAGCTGAGAACTTAACTGGATCTTTCCTGAAATGTAAAAGTCAGTCGTATGCAATGCATGCCATGGATCAAGCAATGATGTTCTCAACATAAATGAGATTGTAAGATATGATGCGTTTATGCATGTATCATGATGTATGACGATGTGATGTTTTTGAACGTATTTTCATCTAGGAAAATATATCCTTGACGGATGCCGGGAGTCAAATCCTGGGCTGATGGTTGAAGAGGGTTCTTCGTTTCCGCTGAGGATGGAGATTGCAAGAATGAACCGGTAGGAGAAGATGACTCCGTTGGGGAATAAACTTGATGAAGAGATTACTCTGCGGGGAATAACTACTCTAGCGATCTTGCTGGGGGACAATACTCTGTGGGAAGAGAGATGCTTCGCTGAGATGAATGAGAACTCCATTGGGGATACCATTGTTGAGTTTTGTTGAAGAATATGATGAACTCCGCTGGGGGATAGGAAGGCTTCGTCGGGGACGATCTTTCCCTGGTTATTGACTGAGGATAACCCAATTATATCCTGGTGAGGAAATAACCTTCTGAATAAAGCCGAGAGACGCGTTCGTGCTATGCAGGGGATAAGCTTCCAGAATCTACTGGGGATAAGCTTCTTGCTGGGGAGATTGATTGGACTCTCCTGGGGAAATTTTGAGATGTACTGGAAGTGACTCCACTGAATGTCTGTATACTGCCGGGGAACAATCTTAGATCCAGATTACCGGGGATGCTTGTTAAGAATGTCCGTATATTGCTGAGGAATGTTGAGATCCGCTGGGAATACCCAACTTTCTTGAGGCTAATAGCTTTGCTTGGGGAGAATGCATTGACTTGCTGGCTCACTCTCTGGGGAGTTAAGATATACTGGTTATGTCCTTCAGCTGAATTCACCTTGATACCTTGGCGGACAGAGCAATTAGATCGTTTGGACAACTCATCATTGCCCCTGTTTCTGAGGTGGGAGAGGAAGACCTGCGAAGTTGTTTGATGACTGCCGATTGACAAATCTTCTTCTGGTAGGCAAGTGACGAGATGCCGGGACATAGTCGTACGCTTTGATCCCTAACTTTTGCCTGGACCGCCCTTTCGGGTTTTCAGTCCACCGGGATACCCATTTTTTGCCCAAGCCGCCTTTTCAGGTTTTCGACTTTCCGGGTGTACAGATTTTTTTCATTTCATCCCTTATTTTTGCCCGAACCCTTTTGGTTCGCCGGGAAGCCCTTATTTTTGCCTAGGTGTGTCAACTTAGCGGGTCTTTGATTTTGCGTAGTATTTTTTGACTATATCCACGCTCTCAGAATATAGGGAGATGCCCCTGTCAGTAGTATTGCGCTACCGTACCACTAGAAGATGTCTAATCAGGCAAGATTCGTTGTCGGAATGCCCCAGGTGATCCAGATGGAAATTTGCCCCAAGCTGGTTGGCCTTTTGAGAGATTCTCCGAATCTTGACTTAACTGCCCCAAATGATGGACACTGATCATGCCATGCCCCTTGATTGGAAGTGTTTCTTCCACTTGAGGTGACCTCTTGGTTGAGAGGACTTTTGTTCACTGGATGTTCGTCGTGCAAACTTCTATGTTGTTCAAACAAGTAGTCATATGCACACAATGTTATTTTAAGAATGCAAAAGCTTATGTCTGTCTTGAATTTTGAAAATGCATTTTTGTAAAACAAGTGAAACTTTTTGTAGACTGTGATGTCAACTCAAACTTTTACAGCGGGCCTTAAGGAGTCAGGATACCTTTCGTAACAGTATGCTTTCGAACTAACCCATGCTTCAGCTAGGACTTTTGAGGGTTATAACGTGGCCTGGTTCATGGTTTAAGAAACAAAGGATAAAGGCTCAAATTTATTTGTACCCACCCATTCTTCGTGATGTTCTTCAATCCTAAACTCAGTTGATCGTGCGTTAGACCTTATTTGAGTTTTTGTCCTGATATTCCCGTGATGGTTCGGATGTTAATAGTTTATTTTGAATAGGCAGTCATTCCTTTTTGTTATTGAGGGTTTGTGTGACCTCTTTCCGTTTTTTTTTATTTCGTTATCCCTGTTTTTTGCCTGAACTGTTTCTTTTGTGATTACAATCAGCGGGATGCCCTAGTTTTGTAAGTCTCCTTCATAGGTTTTGACTTATTGGGTTTTTATTTTTGAGATATAATGACTGCCTATCCTTATGATTATTCGGAATCATCACTGTCTTCTTTTTTTTGTAAGGACCTCTTTGGTGTCATTCGTTGTGCACCTAGATCAACTGAGAAAACTACCCTGCCCCAGGTTATGATAAAGGGTTTTAATTTTCGAAAAGAAAAACTCCTACTTCTTTGGCTCAGAGGGGTTGACGAGGGGTTATCTTCCTTATAACTCCAGTGTTTAGGGATTAAAACAATGCCTGTACCTCATCAGTGGGGTTTGTTCAAAAGCATACTGTAGATTGTGGTATCACTTTCGTTATCCTCCCTCAAGAGGCTTAGAATTTTAGATCAAGAGTTGACATCACAAAAATATGAAAACAGTTTGCATATAGTGAATACGAAATAATTACTTCAAAACAGACATATGCGATGCATTAATGAAATAACAATGTTTAACATGAGTAAATGTTTGAACAAAAGAAAATTACAACTTGAAAATCCTAATGAACAAAAGTCTTTTCTTCTCAGGGCTTGTTACTTCAACTGGTGCATCTTGTAGGGATGACAGGAGCATTCAGCCTGGCCCATCTGGGTGAAATCCACAGCTCTTTCATTAATCAGGTCTTGGATCTTATTCTTCAGGGCCCAGCAGTCGTCGGTGTCATGTCCTGGACTGTCAGAGTGGTATGCACATCTTTCCTCAGGATTGTACTTTGCGGAGGCTGTGTTGAGATTCTTAGGAGGGTCCCTTAACGTCACCAGATTCAACCTCAACAATTGTTGTAAAGCTTGAGACGGTGACACGTTGAGCTTGGTGAACTGCCTTTTAGGCTTGTCTGGCTTTCTCTGATCAGCCCGTTGTTCTTGGCGAGGTCGTTGTTGGACCTGTGAAGTGGTAGAAGCTTGGAGAGGTCTATTCATTAGACCATACCTTTGCCCTCTTGGAAGCTGTTCCATGACCTGGTCCCTGACTTGGGCTGGTTGCTTCATGTCTTGATGAAGCTGACTGATCATGGCCCTCAGCTCTCCTTGCTCCCGAGCTAAACCTTGGATGAGAGCCCTTTGCCCCAGCATCTGGGTTTTCATTGTATCCACCTCAGCTTGTAGACGTTTCAGTCGTTCGTCCTTGTCATCTTCAGGGTTTTGCTTGGCCAGATTCCCCATGAGGAGTGTCCGTAACTCTTCTTGCCCCTTGGATAGGCTTAGGAAGATCTCCCTGAACTGAGTCTCTTAAGCCTGAAGATCCTGGTTATTTTGTTGGGAAGCCATTGCTGAAATAAACAGCGGAGATGGTAAGTGACCTGTCAAAAGGGTACCTGTTATGCAATGATATGTATGTATGTATATGCAATGTTTTCAAGGATCTCGCGGGGTAAACAAGAAACAATTGTCAGAATTTGAATCCGGTAGCTTGATTGAAGGAGCTTCATGTTGTTGAGAGTCCTTCTTCAAGGGTCAAAGGCTCACCATATCCAGTGGGTCATAGCCCCTGACAACTTTGGCTAGAGGAAAATAAATCCCCTTTTTCCCCTTGCTATACAGTTTGATTCATCATGACCTACATCACAGACCCTTGAGATCCTTGAAATGGATTAGTCCTTATGTAGGATGTATGCAATGGTATGATATTATGCTATGCATGGAGTGATGTAAGTAAACCCTGTTATAAGTCCAGATTAAGGACTGTAAACACAACCTGCAAGAAACTCAAGTGTTAGAACAAGCATGCAAATAGTCAAGTTTGAAGGCACACAAGTCACACAGAGAGCCCTTAGAGTTTAGGCCAGCATGGGGTCTAGGTATTACCCTCTTTCAGTTTGTTGGTTCAGACCTGTCCTATCAGAAGTAACCGGGTTCTAGAGGATCCCAATATCACTGACTACCCTCAATAGGTCATAACTCCAGCATCGCAATCTTTTCTTGCGGCCAGAACCATCACGAGAGTTTAGCCTCAATGGGCGTAGCATACTGCTACTGTTCTATTGGCCAAGTTAGGTGATTTAAGGTTCTAAGGTCGGTTGGTGCTTAATGACTCCTCAGAAGACCCATATTCTCCTCGTTGCAACACAAGGGATATCTGTACAGACCAAGGTGCCACACCAACGTAGCCACTGCTTCACCCATGTCGGTCTACGCCTGGCAGGTCCCTCACAGCTTATGCTACCTAAACAGGGTATCCCCAGATCCGGGTTAGGATCTATGTAACTCCGATGCAACCCACAATTTAAAGCAAACAAGTCAACACAATTGAAAACACAGTTATGAACTATCCTAAGGTACACCTCACTTTATAAGAGTCCCCAGCAGAGTCTCCAGTTCTGTGATCGGTGGATCTGGAACTGACAGTTTAACGCTGGTTCGCGAAATGTCGCAGAAGCAAGAGTCGCCACCGTCTTTTATTTTCTCCAACAAGGAAAGGACAAAAGCACAGAAAAATTCCTTATGAGATTGCTCTCGGTTCGGGAGGTAGATTTATAGAAAGGGAAGGTGTTAGCACCCTTTCTATCCATGGTTATCCATGGGCTCTTAGATACTTGCTCATTTGTGTTTTCAAAAGTGTTTGTTTGCTTTTCAAGTGTGAGTGAGTTTGAAAAAGTTTCGTTTAAAATTTCAGTTCGACTCTTGTATCAGTCCTCAAGAGTGTTTGAAAAGTTGTTTTTGAAAGCTTTTTGCAAAGTGTCGGTGTGAAAAGAAGTTTTTGATTTGTTTTGAATTAGAGCAAGTATCTACGAGTCATCTACCTACCCTAAGGAATTAGTCTGTGTAAATGTCCTTAAGGTAGTGCCATCCCACCATTGAGAGGTAGGTAGCACCACCGTTGGAGGTGTTCGGGTCAATTCGAGTTTGTAGGGACAGTGTGGTCACCGAGCAACGGTAAGACACCTTAGAAGCTACCCTTATGCCATTGATCTTTTATTCCGAGGCAACTATTCCGAGGCAACTTGTTTCGAGGCAACCGTTTCGAGGCAACTAGATCAATGGAACATAAGGACTCACTAAGACGTCCTATAGTCGACGACCATGTTTCGAGGGGTAAGGAAACAGTGTGGTCACCAGAGCAATAGTAGGACACCTTAGAAGCTACCCTTATGCCATGTTCATGGACATAAGGACTTACTAAAACGTCCTATACTCGACGACCACCTTTCGAGGGGCAAGGCAACAGTGAGGCGTACCCTAGGAGTGGTGTATGAATTGTGTGTCATTTTCAGTTATTATTTGTCTTGTCATGCATCGGGTGTTCTAGCTTTGATTTTATTTGAGCATACATTCTTTCATGTGATTAACAGTTTAAAGGGTGCGGAAATTAAAATGCGGAAAAATAAAGGTCTTACGCTATTACAAGGCGCGGGTCTACATCGCCAAATTAAACAAAGACCCGATTTGAAATAAAATGCGGAAAGTAAATGTCCTAATTATCTATTACAAGGCTTTGGGGAAATTACATGAGATTTAAAAAAGGAAATAAAAATAAACGTGCGAAAGGAAATTAGAATCGAGCGCGAGGGCGTTGGACCCTTTAAAGAAATTAAATCGAAATTATAAATTAATTAAATTAAATAAAGGAAGGAACTTATTTTTTGATGTTTTTTTTGTATTTATGAAAATAAAGAAAATTAGAAGGAGAAGAAACCCTAATTCTACATGTTTTCAATTGTTAAAGAAAAGAATTAAAGTTTTAACCTAATTTATGCTAATTATTTAATTACATAAGTATTTATAAAATTAATTAATAATTACTAATAATAATAAGGAAAAAAAAAGATTATTTATTGAGAAAAAGAATAAAGATACTAATAACCTAATTTTTATTATATTTTTTAGTTATTTAGAAAAAAGACATTAAAGTTAAACACCTAAATTTAAACTAAATTGTTTTATTGGAATTTATTTATAAATACTATTTAAAGAATTAAAAATAATAAACATATTTTTATTTTAAATGATTTCTGATTTTTTTGTGTTTTATGAAAATTAATTTTATGGAATTAAATAAAACAAAAGAAAAAATAATTAAACTAAAAAGAAGAAAGAAAAAGGAAGAAGAAAATGCAAACCATGGGGGGGTGTTGGCCTTTTTTGGAGGTTTTTGCAAGGAATTAGGCCCACTGAATTCAAGGCCTGTTGACTTTTTCCAGTGCGTGTATGGCATGGTTGACTAACGTCCATGGTGATCTGCAAATTCTGACCTTTGGATTGGGGCCCCTGGCCACTTGGCAGGCACAAGCGTTGGGGAGTTTGGTGGACCACTGGAAGGGAATTACACCTGAACGCATTATGAACAAAATTATGAAGAATATGGCGGACCTGGGAATCGAACCCAGGTCCCATTGTCTGCATGACAACACATCAACCAACCCAACCAACGCCTGTCTTTGTTAATTAAATGGAATAGAAATAAAATATATGATAAGCAAGCACTATACTGAAGCCAAGTAAAAACGCGTTAACTTTCAAATCTGCCAATCACATGCCTACAGCTCAGCGTCTTCCTCATGGATTGTTCGTTTTTCCTGAAAATACAAATGGATAGCGGGGGTTTTAAACCCCCACTAAATGGTCCCTACAAAAATAGCGAATAGGGCATAGTGAAAAAGAAAAAGGGCGCGAGGTATGAGAATGAATCGTCTGGACATCCTGGTTTCAATGGTGTAGGTTTCATGGCCTAATTTTTCCAGATGAGGAAAGCCCCAAATCCAAGCTTCTGCAACCCTAGCCATCGTTAATGGTGATTTTGGTTACAGGCAATATCAGTTCAATCAAAGCATGCCATTAGCTTCAGGACAATCAGCTTAGTGTAAATCAATCATTAGAATGCATTAATAGGGCATGAAAATGTAAATACGAATATGCAAAATTGTATGAACAGGGTGACTCGGTTATACCCACTCTTTGAGTATGGAGATTTGGCTTTGGTTGGAAAAGATTCCTGGTAGTGTCAGGAGTCTATTGGAATGCTTTTGAGACCTTGAATCACACTGCAACTATGAAAACAGATTTGAGATTTTTGTGAAAAAATGCAAGTTTTGTTTTGAGGTTTCAGCGCAGCATTCCTGTCCTTTTGCATTAGGGTTTGTTTGTATATGTATGAGGAATGATTTAGGTTAGAAAACAAAGCCCAAAATCCATTGAATCAATGTTTCAATATTTGATTTTTCAAGCATCTTTTTCAATCTTTTTGTCATGAAAAACATGCCTATTTTGGAAGATCTTGCCTCTTGATGTGGTACACGAAATCCCTAGGCCTTAATGAGAGAATATGCTGCACAAAAAGATTTGGAAAACATGTTTTAGTATTTTTCTTAAATTTAATTTTAATTAAATGAATTAATAGGATTAAAAACTCAACTAATTAATTAAAAATAAGAAAATAACTCCCCTTTGGGTCAATGGGTCGTGAATAGCTTTTGGGTGATGATTCTTGGAAGAAATTGAGGCCCATTAGCAATTTTGAGGCATTTGAAGCAAAGTTGACTTTTCAAAATTCCCAAAAATTTCCCAACTTCCACAAGGCATATGTTGCTCAATTTTTAAGCTTTGATCATGTTCTTGGACATTTTGGAAAGGTCTTGAAGTCCTCTAACCAATTTCTTTGGTCCCATGTCATTTGGATTTACCAATCTCAAGTTATGGTCTTTGACTTAAAGTGTCTTTTTGTTGACTTTTGAAAATAACCTATAATGTTGAGATTGATAACTTTTTGTGAGAGCATTTCTTGGACTTGAAGTGTGAAGAGGAGTTGTAGGAAATGTCATTCTCTTAAAAATGAGCTTTAGATGGAATTTTTCTGTTAAACCATGTGAAAGTTATGCCCTGGTCAATTTGCAGTTGACTTTTCCAACTGTCCAAATATATAAACTTTTGCATCTTGAGACTTTTTGAGCCATACCTTGAGAATCATGATCAAGAATTGATCAAATGATGTTTGTGGCTTCAAAATAAGATGTTGCCCAAAAATTTGGATTTTTGGCTGTCAAATGACCATTTTGCCCCTGCAGTTGACTGTGAAGCAATTAGGGTTTTTGACTGTGCAATTTGGTGCTGTGAGTCTTGAAACTTGGCATAAGGATGCTTGACAATGTTTATAGGCATGTGGGACTTGTTTGGACCCTTGGACACTTCAATTTCTTTGCCAGAACCAAAACCCTAATTTTGACTGTTAGGAGGCCATTGGACTGTGCAACCTTTGGGGAGATTTTGAAGCATGCTCTTGGCAAATCTTGAAGAATATGGGAGGGAAAATTTTGGGGTACAACACGTATGCAGAGAAAGTATTTCCATTTTTAAATTTAAGATATAAATGCAAGAGAAAGAAAAGGGATCTTAATTGAAAACAAAATATAACTTTTATTAATCGTAAATATTGTTCGAAATAAAACAGGGAAACCCTTACAAGCAACCCCTATGTCTCGGGCTTGACATAGGTTCTTTCGAAAACAAGAAAAATTAATCAGGAAAGAAAAACATCTTAGGAATCTCCATGGTCGTCAATCTTGAGTTTTTTATCCTGGGGCACATTCTTGGATGGACTCAGTTGCCCCTTTGGTGTTGGATTTGTTGGATATTTTTGCCCCATGTTTGCCATGCACTACTCCATGGTTTGTCGACAAGAGTCTCCTGGATCGAAGGAAATTGTACTTCGCCCCTCAGAGCAGCTTTATATTTTCATTCAGGGTATTGTCCGAACTGGACTATCCCCTGGTCTCCTAGCCTTTGTAGAGCTCTTTCGAAAACTTCAATGTGTTCTAGCGGGAGTCCGTATTCCAACCGATATTCTTTCAGTGAGTTTATCAGGGGTTTTGCTTGTCTGCTTTCCCTAGAGTCAGTGACTACCTCGATTGCATTTATTGTTAGCCCACCGTGCAATGGCTTAGGGTCAGATTTGATGTTGGGCTTCTCGAACGTGATGTCTTGAGATTCCAACAAATCATGCACCTTGTGTTTGAATGGCCAACACTGTTCTATGGTATGTCTAGGAGAATTAGCATGATACTCGCATCTGGCGTTGGCGTCGTATCTTCGTGGGAGTGGCCCGACTGAAGGAGCTAGAGGCTTGAGTTCCACTAAGGATGCCTTAACTAGCTGTTGTAATAAATGGCTAGGTGGCATAGGGAGTGGATCAAATTTTCTGGGTGGCCTTCTGTCTTGCTGCTGCCCTAGGGGGATCACTAATGGTTGTTGAACCCTGGGTTGTGACGCTGCAGTATTAGTTTCTCCCTCTTTTCCTTTGGTGAAGTTTGAAGGAGGCCGCTTTGAATTGTAGGGAGCATTTGATGGTCCCCCTAACATCTTCTCGCTTTTTATCCCTGTCTCGATTCTTTCTCCGATGGTTAATAGGTCTGAGAATCCCGAAGAGATACTTCCAACCATCATCTCATAATACAGCCCGTGCAAAGTTCCCATGAACGTGTCTACTAGCTCCTTCTTTAACAGTGGTGGTTGCACACAGTATGCCAACTCCCTCCACCTTTGAGCATACTCCTTGAAGGACTCTTCTTTCTTCTGGGACAGGTTCTGGAGTTGCATGTGGGTATGTGCCATGTCCAAGTTATATTTGTAATGCTTTAGAAAAGCATTAGCAAGATCTTCCCAGGTTCGAACATGTGTTCGCTCCAATTGCATGTACCAGTATGAAGATGCCCCACTCAGGCTATCTTGAAAATAATGAATCATCAACTTCTGATCATGGGCGTGGGCATGCATCTTCCTGCAATACATATGAATATGATTTCTTGGACAAGTGAGCTCCTTGTATTTTTCAAAGTCAGGTACTTTGAACTTTGGTGGAATCACCACATCAGGAACTAGGCCCATTTCGAGAGCGTCTACTTCGAAAGCATCAAAACCCTCCACAACTTTTAGTGTTTCTTCCAGGACTTTGTACTGATTCATCACTAATGAATTATCAACAACATGAGTACCATTCGTCTTTGAGGGTGCTTGGTTGGCATCCTCTGGGTCATGGTCTCCGTATTGCAGGTCTAAGTAATTGTCTACATATCGGTCGGAATCTGTAGAGTACGAGATGCCCCTGCTTTTGGCGGCAGTGGGACAAAACCTTCAGTTTCAGCTTCTTGTTGGGCCACGACGGACTTATGGAGTCCTGCCTCTGACTCTTTCCTTAATTGGTGACCGCTTGATGCACCAATAGTCCGGGCTACTTCCTCGAAATCTACCCTGGGAATTTGGTCTTGCCTATCAAAAATGTTCTTCAAAGTCAGAAGAACTTGACCCAAATCTCCTCTCATTGAAATTACGTCGCCCTTTACTTGGTCGAGATCCTCTTTGAATGCAACCTGAGTTTCCTCGATTTTCTCCATGGTTTCCTGTTGATAGGCTCTGGATTGATATAGAGGCCAAGGAAGTGGAGACCTTCTTCTACCAATGGTTCAACTGGAGAGATGTTTTTTGAAAAATGAGTTTTGACATGATATGTGGGTGTTCGTGAACGCATGCGTGTGAATGAATACGTATGAATATGAAATGGTTACTTGTTTTTAATGTCTTATTCACTTGGGTATGTATTTGTCTTCTGCTTATTATTTTACTTAGCGACTATAATAGATATGCGAACGAGATATAGAAACAAAATGCCTTTATTGAAAGTAACATAATTCAGATATTGAACAATATTACAATCTTAAACCAAAACTTTAT
Organism: Vicia faba; assembly: GCA_948472305.1. Classification (NCBI taxonomy): domain Eukaryota; kingdom Viridiplantae; phylum Streptophyta; class Magnoliopsida; order Fabales; family Fabaceae; genus Vicia; species Vicia faba. Next base: position 1,001,061,591 of record OX451737.1, on the reverse strand, counting down.
TTGCGTGAAATCAAAAAAGGAAATAAGTCTTCTAGGTGCGCCTGTGGACATCTGATCTTAAAACCACCCCCTATTGCTGGACAAAGCTTGATAAAGTCTTCATCACATTATTTCCCTTTTGTGGCCTTGATTTCAGACATGTTTGGCGTATTGACGTGGGCAAGTTGTTTCCTTCGGTATCCATTTTAAGAGACAGTCACCTAGATCTTGAGTTTATTATCATATTTTATACCTCCTGTGAATAATACAGATGTAGGGTGATGAATATATGAAATGCATGATGAATACATGAAATGTATGAATGCGTGGGTGTAAGGTTGAGTGACGGATTTTTGTAATACGTACCCCTATAAGGTAGGGATGTATGGTTCAATGACGGGTTTTTTTATAAGTACCCTTAGAAGGTAGGCTCCTTAATTTTGACCTACGATTGGTCTACCCTCCCAAAAGGTGGTTCCTTAAAGGTGTCATGAATAACACAAGAGGGAAAAGGCATAAGGGCCTCCCTTAGGTGGAGCCTCTTTACGGACCGAAACTTTCGTCTCAAAGTCGTGAAAGGTCTTGTCATGAGATTTTAGGTTAAGGCCGTTACAAAGAGTCATGGGTGGCCTTCCAAATTCCTACTCGTCAAGAGGATATCTCTTGATAAGTATTCCTTTTTCGAAAGTTCATCGACTCTAGGCGAAGTTGTCACATAAACTTGCAGGGATGATGTACCCCCTAAACTAATAGATGAACCTTCTTTCTAAGGGTTATATTGAAAATATTTGAGATAGAAAATCCCGCCACGCAGTAAATATATGATGAGAAGAGAAATTGATAATAAATAAATAAATGCGATAAAGTAGATAAATGCAATAAATAAATAAAGCAAATAAAAATAAAAACCCAAAAATACCTAAACCTAAGGTTAAGGAGATCCCCAGTAGAGTCGCCAGCTGTTGCAACTGGTTTTTAAATCAAGAGTCGCCACTATTAGTTTTTATCCTAAGGAAGGGAATCTAACAGAAAACCCTAATTCGCAGACAGAGATTCTAGGTTTTGGACTCAATTGGATGAAAGGAAGGTGTTAGGCACCCTTCATCCACCTTGTTCACAAGGATATTAGACTCTAGGTTTAGGTTCGGGGTAAACTGGATTTTAAGTTTTAATTAGAAAGAGAAAAGAGTTTTAATTTTTAATAGGGGGAGGGTTTGTTTTTTTATAGGAGAACTCGCTACGATTTTTGATCGTATGCCTACATATCCTCTTATGAGGAATCAGAGTCCCAATTCATAGTTCGTATGGGTTGGTGTTTTTTAGGGGTTTTTAAACATATTTTGAATCACTTCGCACTCGGTCGGGAGTAGTGATTGCGGAGATTTTGACTGAATGTGCAGTAAGTCAAAATCTGTTTAAAACCCTTTTGCAAAAACAGTTGATTAGATTAGTTGATTGCGAAAAGATAATTTGTTGTTTGTTGCGTGTTTTTTAATCGTATTAACTGTAGAAATATCTTGATTAATGCATGATTAAAAAAATATTTAATGCAAATAATATAGTAAAATAATGTATGCAATTTTTGAATAAAAATGATTTATTTGTTAGTATATAAATAATAATGTATACATATAATAATTAAAATTAATAATAATAATAATAATAATTATAAATAATAATGATAAGAAATTGAATAATTATAATAATAATATATAATAATAAAAATATTAAAATATAATAATTGTAATAATTGTAAAAAAAAATAGAAAATAATATAAAAGGGGAAATAATAATAATAATAATAATAATAATAATAATAATAATAATAATAATAATAATAATAATAATAATAATAATAAAATAGAAAAATAATTGATTAAATCAGAGGGTGCATTTTTGGTTCATAAGTAAAAACATGGGGTGTTAGTTTAGTAACCTGACTGGGCCCAAAACAAAATTCAGAGGGGGTGTAATTTGCTTTGTGTTTTAGTAATCTGCAGTAAGGGGGGGGGGGGGTGAAACCCAAACGGGCTTGGCCCAAACGAAGGTGTTAAGGGTCTGACTGATTGAGTGTGCGATGGTACATGGAACTTAGGGTGTGACTTGGCCTAATGGCCGTCAGATCAAAATCAAGCGGATAAGAATGAGGGAGCATGCTAGGTATTGTAGGCGCATATGTATTGGATGTTTACGAATAAGAATTTTGTTTTAATTCATTTTTCACAATTTTGTTTCAGCTACAGCCTCCTTCTCTTCCTCGTAACCCTCTTTCTCTCCTTTCTTACAAAACCTTCCCATCTTCTTCGTTCTAGATAACGACCCCCTCCATCCGCGGGGACTCAAACCGGATCCAACACACCATAAACCCAAATACAAGAACAAATAAATAAAAAAAGAGCTAAGTTTTTTACCCCTATGCGATTTTTCCTGGATCTTTGGCTTTGAGCTTTTCCGATTGAGGCTAATCTCTTCATTTTCTTCCAGTTGCAGGTCACAGAGTGAAAGATGGTGGTGATGGCCTTGAGGACGGCGCGACGGAGGTTCACTGTCAGCGGGGGACAACTAGCGATTAGGGTTTCGGATATCGATACTCTAATCGCATCAATCTTTGGTCTTCAGCGCGAGATGGCGTTCTTGCTTCGTCTGTCTTTCTTCTTCTCCTCTCTGTATTAAGCTTTTTTCTCTGTATTTTTTTATTCCCTTTCTTCATTGTAATCTCTTCAGTATGTATAAGTTTTTAGTTTTTAGGGTTTTTTAGAATTTGCTGTTAGAATTTGATTATCGCAAATTTAGGAATTAGAGACAATTAGGGATTTAGTGTTATTGTTAATGGATGTGAATTCATTCAATTTGTCGCATAATTCTAAATTTGACTTGTAATGTGAATTCCGGATTTGATAGATAGTGATTTGATTTTTTTAGTGAATTTTTAGACACTTTTTGACGAAAAATGCATAAAATAAATTAAACATTATTATTAAAAATTGCCTAAAATAAAAAAACAAAAATAATATTTAAATAATAAAAAACATGATTTTTAAGAAGATTTGAATGTAACTTGAAATTGAAATGAAATTAACAAAAATAGAATAAAATAAATCATCAATCCAAATAATTAAAACCCAAAAAGAAATCAAATTTTTGGATTTATAATTATTGTAACCAATTACGTTGATTCTCTTTTAAAACAAATATTACTACCTAAAATACAAAAGATAACAAAATATTTTTAAATCTTTTTGTATTTTAGATTTTTTTTGGTTATTTTTGGAATAAAAAGTGAAAAAAATAAAAATAACTATTTTTAAAAATTCATTAATTGAAAATACGAAATTTAATATTTAAATATTTAAAAAAATGATTTTTTTAATGATTTTTATAAATAGAAATAAAATTAGTAACAATAAACAAAGAAATATAAAAAAATGTACCAAGTGAAATTTGAACATGTGACCTTATGCTTTCAAGGTATGTTTCCTTGCCAATTGTGTTATGTTATTTGTTTGAAATAAGAAGCCAATTGAAAGTATATGAAGACGAGTAATTATTTTCCATTTTAAAAATACAAATAATTATTATATTTTTAAACAGACTTGAAAGCGAATATTTATTAAAAACCCCAAAATGTTAATGCAATTAAACCAAAGGAATTTTACCCTGTAAAACCCATGTTCGAAAATAACTTTGACGGTAGCACTAAGGAGGGCAAATTTGGGGTACGACCAAATGCAACATTGATAGCGTCATCGAGGGACTATGATCTTGTATTTTTATTGCTTTTTGCTAAGATACCCCACATGCATAACATGACCATTTTTGTAAGGCAACAAAGTGGAATTACCCTAAGGGTGCAAGTGTACAAGTGTGTTTGATCTACATGCATTGTTTATCTTGAATTAGGGTTTGCTAACTTGTTGATTTTAGTCTTTCCATACAAACCCTAATTACTAGTATATATATAAAGCGATAAATTGCGGAAAATAAAAATACTAAGCTATTACATCATTAGGGGAGGGGTGTACACATTTACAAATGGGGATTTTGCAAGAAAATTAAACCTAATTATCTATTACAACCATATTTAATATTGTAGAAGAATTGAATAAATGAAAATAATACAAGTATGTAAATGAAAAAAGAAATTATTTTTGTTTGGTTTTTTTATGAAAGGGTTTTAACCTAATTAAAGAAAATGATTAGTTAAAATAAAGCAAAAATAAACTTAAACTAATTAAGAAAGAAATTAAATTAAAAAAGTATTTTTAGGGTTTTTTATGAAAAAACTTTTAATTTAAGGAAAATAATATGGAAATTAATTAATTAAAATAAACCTAAGTTCTAAATTAATTTTAATTTACAAGAGAATAATATAATAATTAAACCTAATTATATAAATATTAATTGTTTAAGAAATGAAATTAATTTATTATAAAATGTTTTTTAGTCTTTTGTTTTATAAGAAAATAAAAGAAATAAGTGTAAATAATAAAGAAAAAAATTTTTGATTTTTTTATTAATAATAATAATAATAAAAATAATAAAGAAAATATGAAATGAAAATAAAATAAAAAGTGCAATAAAAATGAAAATAAAAAATAAAGTTGGGCCAGGTGCAAAAGCAAAGCAGGGGGTTAGAGAAAGCAAAAAAATGGGAGGCCCAAAGGGGGAGGCCCAGGCGCCTGGCTGCAAAAAAGAAACAGAAAAATATGAAAATGAACAAAAGGGTACTACTGGGGCGCGAACCCAGGTCCCAAAGGTTAACAGGCGCGCGCTTTACCATTGAGGTGGCTATGCATCCGTTCATTAATACAAAACCATAAATATATATTTGAAAACAATTCAGGAGGCCAACTTCATCTTCTTCCTCGTGCCAACAAACTGAACATGATTTTTAAAACCTGTAACTTCTTCATCTCTCAACCAAAATGGAAAATGTAAATATGAAAGTTGTTCCATTTTTTCTCACGAATCCAACCATATAAATAACTAAAGCTATAAATCAAAGATGAATGGGAGTTTTTGAAAGTACCAAATTCTGACCTAAATATTTCATAAAGTTCAAACTCAAAATTCTCACTACTCAAGCAACATAAATGAAATCTATGGACATGTATAGCTTCGGGGCAATGATGTCTACATTTTATCTTCACAAATGCAAGCCTAACAATGCCTAGATAATGAGATGAAAAGTTAAAAAATATACCTCAAAAATGGAAATCATGAAATGAGTTTGAGCTTGATTCAAGGTGCTGCAATGATCAGGTTAGCTTCCTTGAGTCTCTAGGAAGCTAATACAATGCTTATCTTGAGTTGAGAATGGATGAAATGGATTGGAGAAGTCAATGTGCAATGCTCTGTTTTTTGTTATGGAATTTGATGAAGATAATGTTACAGTCGTGTAACAAGGTGTGTGATGGTTTTTAGGCAAAATAACGCACGAGGGAAATATGAGTTTGGAGTTCAAGATCAAAAACTATGCAACAATGGAGTTTTTGGGCAATTTCTAATTTGAGGGAGTTTGGGAGTGTTTCAGGGTGTTCAAGCTCGTGTCTTAGCTCAAATAGTGCCTCTATTTATAAGCAACAAGTTTGGAGACTTGTTGTTGATCAGAATTCAAAATCATAAGTTTAAGCATAACATGTGATTTTTGAGAAATCCAAGTTTCAATGCCTTGTATACTTGCTAAGATAGAGTATTTATGCTTTAAAACTACTTGCTTCTGACTTTGTAGATGGAGTGTGATCAGAGGGAACAAGTTAGAGGCTCAAGAATTGACTTTGTGCATAAAGCTTGCTTTTCAAGAATGGCATTCTTCACTTTCTTCCCAAAATGGCAATATGAATTGGATAAAGCTTAAACCACTTTAATTATAGCTCAAAATTTTGTGTAATCCATTAATTATGGATAGATACACAAGTTAGAAGGCCTGCAAATCAAGATTATGCAGCCTAACATTGAAATTGCATTATGTGTTCATCAAGAAATGACTTGTAATTCAAGAATGAAACCCTAACTTCTTGTCTTTGATTCTCCTTGCTCAAACATGATGTCAATAAGTTCTTGGACATTTTGGAAATCTTGTAAAATCCTATACAACCTCTATGTTTGACATTTTTGAAGATTCATCTTGGAAATATGTGAAAAATTTCCATGAAGTTAGGTCAAAATCCTGCCTAAACTAGGGCAAAACTTCACTAAGTTTCCAAGTTTCATGGACATGTATTCACAAAATCATAACTTGAAATCCATGCATTTCTAGGAGAATTTGTGTTCTACAATGTTTTAGATCTCATTTATATCTACAACTTTCATGTTTGAAGTTTCCTTTGAATCATCTTTCACCATGGTGAAAATTTGGCTCAAAGTTATGAAAAAATATGAATTTTCCAACACTTAGAAAAAAATTCTAAGTTTAGAAATTTTGACTTTTCAAAATGAAATCTTGACTTTTTGATTTCTTGATGAAATTTTTTCATATTTTGACATGTATTGATTAATTTTGATCTTTGGGACTTGATTTTGACCAAAAAGTCAAAGTTTGACTTTTCAGTGTACAGTTGACTTTTGATCAGTTGACTGAAATTCAACTATCAACCAATTGATCTTGAGAGATGTTTTGAGTCATGTCATTAGGTCAAAATGAATCATTTTAATACTTGAGATCATAACTTAAACCAATCAATCAATTGCTAAGTCAAAAATCAGAAATTGCACCTTCTCAGTCAAAACCCTAATTTAAACCATTTTGCCCTTTTGATGATCTGGTCAAATTTCTTATGGAATTGTGGTCCAAACTTGATCAAATGATATATATGAGTTCATTATGTTGATATGGATAAAAAATTATGAAGTTTGAATGTAAATTGACCATAATTGACTTTTCCCCCAATATAGTTGATATTTAGGTCAATTGATCAATTGACTGGGCAAAAATGTGATCCAAAGCTTGAAACTTGACATGAGCAATCTTGAGTGTCCAAAATGATCCATGAAAGTCATATGGGGCATCAAAAGTCCATTAGTCCTTGTGCAAACTCAAACCCTAATTTTCAATCATAAGTGCTTGAGGAGGTGTCTTGAGCTGGTCAACCCTTGTGCAGTCTTGAACCAAAGGAGATCTTGTGAGAGATTACTTGAGAAATGAGAGGGAAATTTTTTGGGTACAACAGGATGTGATTAGGATGCTTCGTGTCCCATTCTCATTTGATTTGACTAATTACTAAGGTCGAGTCTCCAAATACACTCAAGAATTTGATCCTCAAGTCGATAGCAGCTATGAGACCCATGATGCATGCTTCATATTCATCCATATTGTTGGTACAATTGAAACATATCCGGGCAGTGAAAGGAGTAAGATATCCTTTGGGAGATATGATCATAACACCGATGCCATTGCCAAGAGCGTTGGAAGCTCCACCAAAAACCATGCTTCATCGGGATCCTTTTTCAGGTCCTTCATCCGGTCCAGGTTCTTCACAATCAGTTACTAACATGACGTTCTCGTCCGGGAACTCAAAATTCATGGATTGGTAGTCATCCACAACCTGATGAGCTAAATGATCAGCTAATACACTTCCCTTAATTGCTTTCTGGGTTGTATATTGAATGTCGTATTCGGTCAGGATCATTTGCTACCTTGCTATTCTTCCAGAGAGAGCGGGCTTCTCAAAGATGTATTTGATAGGATCCATTTTAGATATCAATAAGGTAGTGTGAGTCAACATATATTTTCGTAGTCGGCGAGCAGCCCATGCCAAAGCGCTACAAGTTTTCTCGAGTAGTGAGTATCTTGTTTCACAGTCGGTAAACTTTTTTCTAAGGTAGTATATTGCATGCTCTTTTCGACCAGACTCGTCATGCTGCCCCAGCACATACCCCATTGAGTTCTCTAATACTGTTAAGTACATTATCAGAGGTCTTCCTTCAACTGGCGACATCAAGATTGAAGGCTATTGAAGATATTCCTTTATTTTGTCAAAGGCGTTATGGCAATCGTCATTCCACTTCACTGCTTGATCTTTCTTCAGTAATTTAAAGATTGGTTCACAAGTAGCGGTTAGATGGGAAATGAATATGGAAATGTAGTTTAGACGTACCAAGAATCCCCTAACTTCCTTCTCAGTGCGAGGAGTAGGCATTTATTGTATAGCTTTAACCTTTGTAGGGTCTACTTCAATACCTTTGCCGCTGACAACGAAGCCTAAGAGCTTACTGGATCTTACTCCAAAGATGCACTTATTCGGGTGCAGCCTTAGTTTGTACTTTTTCAGCCTTTCAAACAACTTTTGCGGGTGATCAAGGTGCTCCTCTTCAGTATGGGAGCTGGCTATCATATCATCAATGTAGACCTTTATCTCGTGATGGATCATATCATGAAACAAAGCTACCATGGCACGCTGATAGGTTGTCCCGACGTTCTTTAACCCAAATGGCATAACTTTGTAGCAGAAGGTGTCCCATTGTATGACGAAGGTCGTTTTCTCCATGTCCTCAGGTGCCATTTTGATCTGATTGTACCCGGAGAAACCATCCATGAAGGAGAATACCTTATGTTGTGCGGTGTTGTCAACCAGAATGTCGATATGGGGAAGCGGAAAGTCATCCTTGGGACTTTCCCTATTCAGGTCTCTGTAATCCACACACATACGTACCTTACCGTCCTTCTAAGGTACCAGAACAACATTGGCAACCCATTACGGATAGGAAGTAACGGCTAAGAAACCAGCATTGAACTGTTTCATGACTTCAGCCTTGATCTTTTCTAACATCTCTGGCCGCATACGACAAACCTTATATTTCACTGGAGGGCAGTCTTCTTTTATCGGCAGACGATGGACCACGATATCAGTGTCAAGTCTCGGCATGTCTTTGTATGACCAGGAAAAGACCTCAACATAGTCATGTAGAATCTGAATTAACCTCTCTTTGACACTATGCTCCATATCGGCACCTATCTTGAATTCCTTGTTGTCCTTTTTAGTACCCAAGTTAACTGTCTCAACCGGCTCTTCATGAGGTTGTATTTCCCTTTCCCCCTGTTGTAACAGTCTAGAAACTTCCCCTGGTACTACACAAGCTTCCTCACCTTCGTCCTCGGCTTGGTAGATAGGATTTTCTAAGTCATAACTGGCAATAGCAGAACCGTTATCAATGGGATCCAGAGTGGATGTGGATCTGCAGTTTGATATGTGGGTGTGTGTAAGAGAGCATAGCTATAAAAAGTAGAAAAGAAAAACAAAGAGCGTAATAATTGTATGCAAAACATCCAATGATTTATTAATGACATATGAAGATGAAGTAATAACCCTCACAAATAGACCATTGTGCCTCGGGTAAGACACAATGCTTTAGAGTTTCAATTGTTTAAATGTTACATATCCCAAAAACAAAAGACAATTACTCTTGAATAAAAGTAATAGGAACAAAATGTTTGGCCTCCCAATTGTTGAGTCCACCGCTGATAGTTGGGAAGAACCACTTGTCCATGTCGCAGTCAATGTCACTGTCTTCCAGGGCATTGACTCCATTGTTACTGATGTGAAGTGGTGGTCCCCTGGCGCGAGCACGACAAACAACTCTTTAGGCTCCTGAAGTAAAACCCAAACCAAATTTGTCAAATTTATAGGGAATATCCGGAAGTTGGCCCCAAATGGTACACCCACCTTCTTCAACTACTGCTTTGGCATCCTTTAGAGAAGCCATTTTCAATGGAGGTTTGGTAGTCTTTGGAAAACTAGTAGCAGCCTTGGTTACAACAACTGTCTATGGAACCTCCTCTAAGTTCTGACAGGGGGTCTCAATGAACTCGCCGTCCATTTCAACATACCTTAAAGAGTTCAGGTGGCTCACCATGTATTCTTCCTCGCCATGGACTGTGATAATCTTTCTATTGACTGTGTACTTCAACATCTGATGCAGAGTAGAAGTAACAACACCGGCCCCATGGATCCAAGGGCGACCCAATAAGCACGAATAAGACAGGCGAATGTCCATCACGTAGAAAGTTGAGTCAAAAGTCTGAGTACCAACTTTGATATGGATGTCCACCTCCCCGTGCACCATTCTTTTGGAACCATCAAAGGCCCTCACCACAATGTTACCGGGCTTCAACGTGATTCCTTCACAATCCAATTTATCCAAAGCATTCTTGGATAATACATTCAACAATGAACCTGTATCTACCAGAACATGAGCTAAGGTGGTGCCCCTGCACTCAATAGAGACATGCAAGGCATCATTGTGTTTCCTTCCATTGGGAGTTAGGTCAGTGTTGGAAAAACCCAGTCCATTATTAGCAGTCAGACTGGAAACACAATTCTCAAATTGATCAGCAGAAGTCTCTTGAGGCACATGAGTAGACTTCAGGAACTTTACCAAAGCCTTAACATGGGCTTCAGAGCATAAAAGTAAGGCCAACATTGAGATATTTGAAGGGGTCTTCCCCAATTGCTCCACGACATTGTAATCACTTTTCTTTATTATCTTTAGTATCTCTTCCATTTCTTTTTTAGAAGCCTCGGGAATGACTTCTTTGTGCACCTTCATCTGGAAGGCTCAACCAATACCTCTTTTTACCGAGTCTCATACGACTCAGTAGCAGGGATAACAACAGGGATAACAGTAGGAGTAGCAATGGGAGTACTAACAGGAGTAGCAACAAGAATAATCATATGAGTAGCAACAGTCTTTGGAGAGATTTCGGGAGAGAAAACTCTTCCGCTTATCGTAATTTTACTGGTCCCAACAATGTTGTAGATGTCAGGATCAGTATCTTCAGCAACTTTATCCTCAACAACCAATAGGTCTTGCTTGACGCCATGATAATAAACGTCAGCCCCATAATTCCAGGGAACAACTTTATCAGAGGAATATGGTATTGGCCCAGGAAGGGTGATGATCAAGGGAGCAAACTTGGGAACAGATGTAATCTTGACGGTTCTTTTGGAGGAGACCCTGGGAGGATTGTCGGAAATGGTAATTATTGAGATATCTTCAACAAACTTCTTGTAAGGGGAACCTTTTCAAACAAAATTTCTTTGTTAACCATCAGGCGATGGACGCCCATCTTTAACAAAAAACAACCATCTAGTAGAGACATACATAAGTGGAAACCTTCACCACAACCCAGAAATAAACTGACTCGCAATAGATTCCTTTTAACAGTCAGAAGAGGAGTAGCTAACTCATCCACATAAGAAACAAATCGGTTGTCATCAACATCATTAACACTTTGGCCATGTTTGGGCATTGGTGCAATTATTACATTAGGTGTCTCTAGAAGGTCAAACTCAATCTCCTTCGCCTCGATAAGATCCCGCACCTTGTTTTTCAAAGCCTAACAATCGTTTGTATCATACCCCAGACTTTCGGAATGATAGGCACATCGAGCATTTAGGTTGTAGCGAGGAGATGCAGTATTGGGATTCTTAGGAGCTTCCTTTAGAGTCACCGGATTGGACTTCAGCAAATGTGGAAAAACCTGGGATAGGGTCATGTTAATCCGGGTGAAATGTCTTCTGGGTGCATACGGTCTGCGCTGATTGTTTCATTGTTGGTTTAATGAAGGATTGGAAATCATAACAGCCCCTACCATCAGACGATGTTCAGTTTTGCTTTGATTTCTATGGCCATAAGCAGCACTGACCTTCTTCTTTCCAGTGAAGGGTTTTTTTATGGTACTGAAGGATGCATCTCTCTGGATCTTACCACTTTTTACGGCCAGAGACAGGAACATTTGTTAGAACTGAGCATTTTAAGCTTGAAGATCCTTTACTGTTTGTTTAAGAGCCATTTCTTTTGCTGAAATAAACAGCGAAAAGAATAAGAAACTTGTCTTGAAATACCTGCTTATGCAATGAAATGCATGATATGCTTATGCAATGTTTTCAAGGACTTTTAAGATCTTAAATTTGCTTAGCCAAAGAGAAAATAAACATTAATTGCATTCATAAGTTTTAATGATTACAACAATGCCTCTTGGGCTTACAATGGAAGAAACAAAGGTAAAACAAAAAACTCATAAACCAAACAGGACTCAGGCTTCCCATGAGCACATCCTATTTGGTGCAATGTAGGCATTCAAACTCTGTTCTTCTTGCAGTTTCCTTGTAAGATCCAAAACCTTTTTCTTGCTTGCGTATAACTGGGTTTCAAAGGTGTCCCGTTCCTCTTTGAGTTGAATCCAAGATCATTGCAATTCCTCAAGAGTAGTCGGCATGTCAGGATGGAGAATAGTATGAGGTACATCTGTCTCGGTGATAGGTTCCATGATGATAGGTTGAATGGTGGGGTAAGGCATCATGAGATTTTGAGCGCATGCCCGTACCCAACTAAGATAAGGCTCCAAAGGGATAGAGTTCTTATGCCCCAATGTCTTGCTATCCACTCTGTTCACCATGCCCCAAGCTTGGATTAACCTCAGACGGTACCCTTGGACATCATTCTCATAGTCAAATACAATTCCCTGAATCAATGCATCATGAGGACCGTCCCTCCTAGCATACCCAAACTGTCGCAACACCAAACAAGGGTTTTAAGTGATTCCTCCCCTAATTCCTAGGAGAGGGACATTAGGGAATTCCCCACAGTGATCAACAATGGTAACGTCTTCCGCAGATTGAGGGCACCAGTGAATATCTGAATGCGTGAGAGACATCAACCTATTAGACCATCTCATGCATTGCTCATTCTTCACAACAGATCAAGGTAGGTGCAAAATAAACCACCTAGCCAACAAAGGAGTGAAACACATGAGGGTTCCTCTTCTCTTTACAGTGCGAGTGTGAAAATAATGCAGAATGTCTCTAAGTAAGGTAGGTGTCGGATTATGAGACATGAAAACTTTGACCGCATTCACATCTATGAGTTGGTCCAGATTAGGGAACAATACCATGCCATATATGAGAAGGGCCAATACCTCCTCAAAGGCTTGTAAATCCAAAGTATCCCAAAAATGATGAGCTTTCTCAAATAAAAACTTGGCTAGAAACCCTTTGATACCACTTATTGTTTCCCAGTTGGTCACAATGTCAGACTGTTATAAATAAAGGGCTTGAGCGATTTCCTCAGGCTTTGGGTCTCTTTCCATACCGTTGAAGGGTAATTGGTTGAGAATAGGTACACCCAATAACGGAGAAAACTCTTCCATAGTAGGCACCAACTGGTAGTCGGGAAATGTAAAGCAATGATGTAAAGGGTCAAAGAACTGAAAGAGAACTTTCACCATGTCTTCATCAGGGCTTCAGGTGACCAAACTGAGGAGTCGACCATGTCTGTTGGTGAATGGAGAATTCTCAGGAACCCTTGATGCCAATTCTTTGAGTTAAGGAGTCACCCTTACAAGGTTAACTTGGATATTATTCCTGTGAATGGGAGCCATGTCCTACAAAACAGACACAAGGATAAGTCCTAAAAGTCCTTGAAATGGTTAAAGTGATATGCCAATGTTAGATGTTATGTACAAACAAATATATATACAAACACACAAATAGATCCTTAGGTTTAGGCTTGCATGGATTCCATAGGTAAGTACCCTCTTGATGTTTAGTTGGTTCAACCTATCCTATTAATAGTAACCGGGTTCTAGGGAATCTCAATATCACTGATCTTTCTTCATCGGGCATTGTTTCAGCGCAAGCCTCTTTATTGGTGACCGAAATATCCCGGAAGTCAGATCCCAATAAGTGTAGTATCGAGTATCAACCAACTTCAGACTGCACCAAAGTAGGCTATCTCACTACTTCCTAATGGCCAAGTTGTTCAATTAAAGGTTCTAAGGTCAGTTGGTGCTTCGTGACACCACACAACGGCCCCGTATTCTCCTTGACTACTCAAGGGCTACTGGTACCAACAAATGTGTCACACCAATGTATCTATCATTTCAACTGTGTCGGTATACCCTGCACAGTCCCCATGATCTATTGCTACTTACCTAAAAAGGTTCCCCAGATCCGGGTGTAGGATCTTTACAAGTAAACCCAAGCAAAAACCCTTAAAGATAAAGCAAGCAAAGCAAATAAGGAAAGCAATTTTAAAATGAATTAACTCTAAGGTAACCCCACTTTTCTATATATCCCCAGCAGAGTCGCCAGTTCTGTGATACGGTGGCAGAACCGACTGTTATACTGGTTTTGCGTTTGTATTCGCAAATGTTATAGTAAGCAAGAGTCGCCACCGACTTTTCTTTTATCCAACAAAGCAAGGGTAAACAGAATAGAAAAAGACCTTTTCGAGAGTTTTCTGAGTAAGGGGGTAGACTATGGAAAGGGAAGGTGCTAGCACCCTTTCCATCCGTAGTTATCTACGGGCTATTAGATGCTTAGCTCATTTTAAAAATACCTTGTGCTTTGTGTGTTTTTGAAAAGTACTTTTGAAATTTCACAGTGAGGCAGTTGGCTTTATGATAACTCTTGTATCAGTCCTCAAGAGTCTTAATAAAGAGTTTTGAAAAGGTTTTTGAAAGTTGTTTTGTGTAAATGTGAAAATTTGTTTTTGAGCAAGCATCTAACAACTATCTACTTTACTCTAAAGGGTCGTTCTTTTCCTCTTTTCCTTTAGTCAGTGCTATCCTACTATTAGTGAGTAGGTAGCCCTATCGTTGGATGTTTGAGGGACATTTGTGGGTCATCGTACAATCATAAAGGCAACATGTAGGGACACTTTTAGCAATTTTTTAAGGGACTAGATCATTTACTAAAGGCAACGCCGAAGGGTCATTGAGGGACTATGATATTTTGATTCGAGGGTCTTTGCTAAAGCGACCCCACTTTCGAGGGACATGACTGTTTTATTTTCTGAAGGCAACCAAAGTGGGAGTACCCTAGAGGTGTATATGTGCAAGTGTGTTGTGTTCAGTTATTTTTGTCTTATGTTAGGTTTGCTAGCGTTTGATTATTATGTTCTTGCCATACATCCTATTAATCATACATCTAGCAGTTAATAATTGCACTAATTAAAAGTGCAGAAATATAAAACCTAGCTATTACAAGGCTTCGGGGAGGGGGATTATGTATATATCCAAAACTGGGGGGAAAATGAATAAAAGCAGTAAAGGTCCTACTAATCATCTATTACATCCCAATACACAGTTACAATAATAAAAGGAAGTGTGAAAGAATAATAACGCGCGAATTTGGAAAGACGTCTAAAATCCTAAGAATAAAATCTTTTTGTTTTGTATTTGATTTTTTTAAGAAAATAAAATAAAATAAAAATAAAATAAAACCCAAAATTCTAATTTATTTTGATTTTTTGAAAAAAAAAAGATGTTAACATTAATTAATTAATTAAAGAATTTTCAAAATTAGTTGGATTAAGAAAAATATTAACCTAATTTTTTTGTGATGTTTAATTTTTATGTTGATTAAAATTAGAAGAAATAAAATAATGAAAAAGACTAAATAAACAGACTAGGCGGTAAATAAAACAAAAAAGGGTGCGGTTTGGAATGCAAGTCTGAATCGAAAGAGACCCAAATTGCCTTTTGATCCAATAAAGCAACTGGTCGAAGGTGTATGATGGGCTGCACGTTTGGGGGTGCTGGATCTGGATTGCGTTGAGATCTCACAGTGAGGATCAAAGGATGTATGGCACACACCTGGGCCATGTCAGCATCGAATATGCAAATGAAACATTAGCAAAATAACATAACCTAGGTATCGAACCCAAGTCCTTCCTCTGCAGAATCGAACCTGCAAAGAAAAACATAACGAGTTATGGAAATCCAAACAAAACCTATCCCCTTAATTCGAATTCGCCTGATTTCAAACTTGAGATCTATTTGGCATAAAACGTCCTAAGTGAGATTTGAAGGAAAAACTCAGATCGTGCCCGAGCAATAGCATGATCTCATCCCGCTTGTATGCAATACATTCATTCAAACACAAGTATCATTAGTAACAAGAATATAAGCGTAATATGTATTTAAATGGTATGAATGTGCAGTTTCGGTTTTGCAAACCCTTGCCAATCAAAGATGCCTGGATCTATGGCCTTGGGCATGGAGATTCTTGCTTAGGAGCTGGTGTGGACTCCTGGATGTCTCAGGAACAAGAATCTGGTGTTCGTTTGGACGGGAGGAGCCTGCAAAGGGTGTTTTGAACTTTGACCACTTATGAGGTTTTTTTGAGAATTTTGGTGTGCTTTCAGAGGCAGCATGTGCGTGTAGTCCTTTGACTTGTGTTGGTTTCTTGTATTTATAGGAGGTGGAGGAGACAAGAAAATAGGGAAATAAACATGACTTTAAAGACCAACCATTAAACATGGCTTTGAAAATAAAATTAGACAAATTAAAAGATTGTCATTTTGATATTTTTCATGCCATTTTGGAATCTTGAGTGAACCTGGATATGTTTCTCCCCCTGGATCTTTCGAATGCCTCACATGTATGTCCTTAGAAGGAACCATTTGCGTGTCCTTCAAATGTACCAAAGGTGTGTCCTTTGAAGGCACCATTTGTGTATCCTTCGAATGGGCCTTTGAATGCTTCTTCGAATGGACCATATAAATGCTTCTTTGAAGGGACAATTTTCTTCCTTAGTAGCTTGATCTGAAACTCTTCAACTAGCCCAAACGAAAACTCCTTTCTGGCCAGCCGAAGCTTCTCTTGTTACCTCATTCGAATGCAATTGTGCAGAAGGCTTGGGCTTAGCAGCATGTTGGACTTTGGCCAGCAAACCTCTTGGACCAAGACTCATCATAAAACAAACTGGTTTCCCACAATAATGTGTCCTTCAAATAGACCTTTAGAATGCTTCTTCGAATGGACCTTTGGAAAGTTTCTTTGAATGGACCTTTGGAAAGTTTTTTCGAAGGGACCATCTTGTGTGTCAAAGTGTGGAAAACTATGTGTTGAAGGGTTTATAGGTGGAGTCAAGGCTAGCATTAGGGAAGCCAACTGCTTCATGAATCGAAGCACATATGAAAGAAAGCCACTGCTTTATAGGCGCTAGCATGAAGGGAAACCATTGCCTTTCACATTGGAGACAAACACAGAGGAAGTCATTTCCTTGTGGGTCGAAAGCAAGCACAAAGGCAAGTTGAAGGGGCCTTGGCCTTGTGGATCGAAGGCAAGTCTGAGGAAGCCTTTTGCCTTGTGCGCTGTAGGTACGCATAAAGGAAGTCATTTCCTTATGGGTCGAAGCACACATGGAAGAAGCTCTTGCCTTGTGAACCTAAGGCATGTAGGAAGTCCTTTGTCTAGTTAATTGAAGGCAAGTATGGAGAAGCCCTTTGCCTCGTGAATCAAAGGCAAACATGAAGAGGCCTTTGCTTTGTGAATCAAAGGCCAGTTGAAGAGGGAGCCTTTTCCTTGCACGCTGAAGGCAAGTGTTATACCCCAAAATTTTCTCTCTCATTTTGCTCAACACATGCCCATTGAGGTCCCTAACTTGCCCATAGATGACTAAGAATTGACCAGAAAAACTCTCCTCCTAAGGCAATAAATCTCTAACTAGGGTTTCAGTTTTTATCAAGATGTGTGAGCTCCAAGAGTCTCAAATGTTTTCCATGGCCCTAATATGTCCTCAAGATTATCCATGCCAAATTTCATTCCTTACACAACAACTTTGCTCAGTCAACTGCAAATATGCTTGAAAATCAACTATACTAGGTCAAAAGTCAATTGTGGCCTATATACAGTCAAACCTCAATATTTTTTGTCAACATCAACATTTTGAAGTAATATCCATCATTTTATCAAGGGTTGATCATGATTCCTCAAGAAATGCTCCTAACTCATCAAAAGTCAAAAATGGCAAATTAGGGTTTCTATAGGAAAAGTCAACCAAACTTTGACCAGGCATAAATTTCTCATAATTTATCAGAAAGTTTTACACCAAGGCTCATTTATAAGATAATTCAATTCCCTAAAACTTCTCTTCATCCCCCAAGTTCAAGAAATGCCCCATTTAAAAGATATAAGCTCAGACATTATAGGTCCTTTCAAAAAGTCAACAAAAACACCTTTTGGGTCAAAGATCCTTACATGAACATGGGAGATCCAATTGAAATGAAACTAAAAGGGTTGTTTAGAGGACATCATAAGCTCTCTAAAAAGTCCAAGAACACCCTCTTAGGGTTAAAAATGAGAGAGATATGCATTGCTAAAGTTGACCAATTTTTGGAAAAGTGCATGAACTCAATATTGACCAAACTTGAATTTTTTCCAAATGGGCCCATCTTTTCATGCTTGAAACTTGTTTCTAACATGGCCCACGACCTCTGAGCTCACTCATGCATTATCTTATTATTTATACTATTTATTTTGATATTTTATTCATTAAAATTCAAAATTAAATAAAGAAGTAATGGAGATAATGTAAGATTTGATTTGGGATCTTTTTCCATTAAGTATTGGGCAAGATTTGTTGATTATGTCAAGGGAAGATCGTGGAGGGAAGACAAAATTTGATTTAGTTCAAAACAAGCCAAAAGTAACATAATTAGAAAGAAAATATTTCTCATCAAAATATGGATATTCCTCCATATTTGTTGACCTAATATGGTCTCATATATATGCACAACAATTCTAGACTAAAGATACACGCGCAACAACCTCAAAAGAACCCTAACACTTCTCAAAAAATTTCAAAGAGTGGTGAAAATCATGATTCACATTTGCAGCCAACTTCAAATCATTTTAACCATTCCTTGGTGTTCCTGAGGTAAGCTTAGGTAAGTATGGATCATCATCTATAGCCATAACAAGCTGAAACTCATCGTAAATAACTCATATTTTCATAATTTTATGTCTATCGCATCTTAAATTATTGCTCGTTTCAATTTGTTTTAACCCCATTAACATGATCACACGATGATAATGAAGAGATATGGGCAATCATTGATGAGCTTTTATGGCTAAATAGCCATATGCCATGGCTAGGGCATAATGTGTAAGTCTCAGATGCAATTACATAATGAACTGCAAGCTTTGTATCTCCCTGTACAGGGACTTTCAGACTAAACAGACACCACCACTAGATTCCCATCCCTCGAATTAGGGGGGCAGGGTCCTTCTTTTGCGTTTAACGTGGATATTTTGCAGGTTTGATGATTGAAGCCCGTCGGAGAAGACGATCAGAGTGTTGACTCCAGTGTTGCTAGGGTTTTGACTCAGGCAAAGGCATGCGTGGCAAGATCCACTCTTTTAATTGGTCCATTCAAATATCCAGGGCCCACTGGGGTGCATGCGTGTACACCTCAGCATCTTTTTGGTGTTTCCAATATATTACTATTTTGTCAATGGTATAAACGATCAACGGGTTGGATGAGTAGTAAGAGGAACGTGTGCAAAGGGAGAGACCTGGGTTCGATACCCAGGTCTAGAGTTTTGTTTTTCTAACAGGTTTCATATAGATTCAGTGTGCCCAGATCCAAGACGTGCACCACGGGCCATTAAATTCACACCATCATATCCCAATTGGCTTGGATCTAGTGCCTCCAAGCGTGTAGCCCCACCATAGACTCCCCAGATGCTTCCTTACCAGATCCAATGCAAGGGTAATGGGCCAACAAATCTGGGCCTAGCCAAATTCAGCCACACCCCCCAATTTACTTCTTACTTCAGGCCCATTTCTCTCTTTTTTTTTAATTTACTTTATTTTTCTTTTTTAATTAGTTTATGTTTTTTTAAATTCATTTTTTTAATCATAAAATCAACAAAAAATAGATTTAGGTTTTTTTAATTAAAATTAACTCTTGCAAATTAATTTAATTTAATTCATTTTAACTTTTTTTTAAAATTTAAAATTAATTAGAAATTAGGTTAAATCTCAATTTTTTCATATAAAATACCAAAAAAATATTTTTATTAAGCAGTTAGATTTTTAGGGTTTCAAACTTGTTCCCATCTTAATCTTCGCACGCTTATTATTTTTCGTTTTATCATTTTTCAATTTATTGTAACTGTTTCCCGATTTGTAATAGTTTAATTATGGTTTAAATTTCCGCATCTAATTATGTAATTGCCCCTAGGCCATGTAATAGCTTAGGAATTTTTACTTCCTGCAATTTATTTTCCGCACTATAATCTGCTTAGATGAATGGCTAATAGGATTGTATGAAAAAGACTGAAATTAAAACGGGTAGATAACCCTAAATGTGCAAGATAATATATCTGAATTAAGCACACTTGCACATGCTCACCCCTAGGGTATCTCCCACTTTGGTTGCCTTCGAAACGGTCACAATTCTCGAAACGTGGGAATTTTTAGTGACTGTCCTTTAGTTCAAGAGATCACAAGTCCCTCGATGACCCTCTCGACTGTTGCCTCGGTTAAAAAAGCGATCTTAGAACTTTAGGACATTTACTAAGGGTTCTTGCCCAGTTTTCTTAGTGACCGTAAATTTCCCTTTCGATAGTCCCTCAAACATCAAACGATAGGGCTACCTACTCACTAATAGTAGGATAAAAATATCTAAAGGGAAGGGGAAAAAATGCCTTTTTTCGAGTAGGTAGATTGTTGTTAAGTACTTGCTCAAAACTAATTCCTTTTTACCCCACACTTTCAAAACCTTTTCAAAAACGCTTTATCACACTCTTGAGGACTGATACAAGAGTTATCATAAAGCAAACAAAACTTTTCAAAACACACAAACACAAAAATCAATTTTCAAAAATAAGCAAGTACCTAAGAGTCCGTGTAAAACCACAGATGGAAACAGTGCTAACACCTTCCCTTTCCACAATCTACCCCCCTTACTCAGAAAATATCAAAAAAGGTCTTTTTTTGTTCTTTTCACCCTTTCCTTTGTTGGATAAAAGAAAAGTCGGTGGCGACTCTTGCTTACCGCACATTTGCGAATACAAAATGCAAACCAGTATAACAGTCGGTTCTGCCACCGTATCACAGAACTGGAGACTCTATTGGGGAGTATAATAAAGTGGGGGTTTACCTTAGGGTCTAGATCATTTTAAAAATTGCTTTCTTCATTTGCCTTGACTGCTTTATTCTTAAGGGTTTTGTTGGGGTATTCTTATAAAGATCCTACACCCGGATCTAGGGCACCTTTTAAGTAAGTAGAAATAAACCATGGAGGTTGTACGGTGTAGACCGATATGGAGGAAGTGGTGGCTACGTTAGCGCGATACTCTGGATTGTACTAATGTTCCTTGAGTAAGTCAAGGATAACATTAGGCTTCCTCATAGTGTCACTAAGCGCTGACTAAACTTTAGAACCTTTAATTGACTCATCATAGCCATTAGGAAGTAGTGAGATAAGCGACTTTGGTTCCGACCGAAGACTGGTTGATACTTGATGCTACACTCATTGAAATTGGACTTTCGGGATATTTTAGCCGCTATACTTTGGTGCTTGAGCTGAAACAATGCCCGACGGAAAGGTCAATGATATTGAGACTCTTTAGAACCCGGTTACTATGAATAGGACAGGTTGAGCCAACTAAACATTCAAGAGGGAATTTACCTTAAAACCTCATGCAAGCCTTTGAACCCAAGGTCTATTGTATGATTTGCTTGTGTTTATCTTGTTAGAACAGAGTTTGAATCTACTACCCTAAGTTTAAATTTTGATGATAACAAAATGAAAAGATATATTAATTATGTGATTCATATAAGAACTATTTACTACCTAAAATATTACCTTGTGTTTTGCAGAAACTCTGATAGGTATCAGCAAAAGTACATCTTAATCAGCATCAGAATATTGGTTATTAACATCAGCATCAGAAGTTGCTATAACAGAATACCAGAATCAGAAGAACAACTCACGCGACTGCTGAAGCTTGATGAACAGAACTGCGCTCAACACTCTGATAAAGACAACAACAGTTCATCAGCACTTAAGCAGAGTCAGAATGAGGCCAAGTCAGAACACGCTTTAAGTAGCAACGGTACTGTGCATTTAAAGCGAATTATTACCAACGACATCATTCCAGACAAGATATGCTCAATAAGGAAAGTTTGTTATTGGCATTGAATCAAGAATATTGCTCCAACGTTCAACAAATTCAGTGCTATATAAACAAGACAATGAAGATTGAATTGGCTAATGCTCTACATCATATTACACGCCTAAAATATATTCTACATCTTCTCATTCTCAGTTTGCTAAAAAGCTCCATAATTCCTTACTCAATTATATTTTAGCAATCTAGTTTCATAAGCTTAAGTTGTGTAATATCACAGTTGTGATACAGTTTTGTAGAAAACATTCACACACCTATTTCTCTTATTTGTAAGAAAGTGTTTCCTTGACAAACCGGGTTGTGGTTTGCATCAAGAAGGCTTTAGCAGTTGTTAAAGCAGTTTGTAATATTCAGTTGAATATAGTGGATTAAGACCTCGTTGGAGAGAGGCGAAATCACCTTGACGGGTGGACTGGAGTAGTTTGAGATCAAACGAAGCAGGATAAAAATATCTTGTTCATTGCATTGATTTTCAGTTTTACAATTCAACCCCCCTTCTTGTGTTTTTCACTTCTTCAATTGGCATCAGAGCGCCTGGTTCTGAGCTAAAACACTTAACCGTGTCAGTACAAGATCCAGCGTCAGAAAAACACAATGGCAGGAAATTATTCTCACACCAGCAATGACAACCATGAGGACAGAGACAGATTCAGCGGCAAACCTCCAGTCTTTGATGGAGAAAACTTTGATTACTGGAAAGACAGAATTGAAAGCTTCTTTCTGGCACATGATGCTGATCTGTGGGATATGGTGACAGATGGATACACGCACCCTGTGAATGCAAGCGGTCATTAGATTGATAGGAAAAAAATGTCTGACCAACAAAAACGTGACTTCAAGAATCACCACAAGGCCATAACCATCCTTCTCAGCGCCATCTCGTATGTTGAATATGAAAAGATCTCCAACAGAGACACAGATAAGAACATGTTTGACTCACTCAAAATGACGCACGAGGGCAATGTTCAGGTCAAAGAAACTAAAGCTCTGGCACTCATTCAGAAGTATGAGGCGTTCAAAATGGAAGAAAGTGAATCCATTGAAACAATGTTCTCAAGATTCCAGATTCTGGTAGCTGGTCTCAAAGTTCTGGACAAAGGTTACTCTACTGCTGATCACGTCAAGAAAATCATCAGAAGCTTACCCAAGCAGTGGAGGCCAATGGTTACAGCTCTGAAGCTAGCAAAAGATCTCAACAAAATTTCTCTGGAGGAACTTATCAGCTCCCTCAGAAGTCATGAGATAGAGCTAGAAGCTGATGAACCCCAGAAGCAAGGTAAGCCTTTAGCATTAAAATCTAACAAAAAATTTGAGTCTAAAGTTTTGCAGGCAGTTGAAGAAACATCTGATGGATCCTCATCAGAAGAAGACAAACTCTCCCTCCTCTCCAGAAGAGTGAATCAACTGTGGAAGCAGAGACAAAGAAAGTTCAAGAACCCCAGAAGATTTGATCAGAACGAGTCTTCTTCCAGACACAGAAGGACAGATTCTTCCTCTGGATACAGAAGATCTGAAGGCTCCTCAGGAAGCTGAAAGCCAAACACCAAGGACATCGTCTGCTATGAGTGCAATGAGCAAGGACACTACAAGAGTGACTGCCCAAAGCTTCAGAGGGAAAAGCCCAAAATAAGTTTGGAAGAGAAAAGAAGAAAAGTCTCATGGCTACATGGGATGACTCTGACTCGTCTGAAGCTGACTCAGAATCAGATGATGAGAGAGCAAACATAGCTCTCATGGCTAACATCTCAGAAGATAGTGAAGCTTCTGAATCAGACTCAGAATCAGATACTGAAGAGGTATTTCCTAACTTTGCTGTTAATTTTACCAAGGCTGAACTTGCTGAAAGCCTTAATGAGATTCTGGAAAGGTATCAGCAGATTAGAGTTAAATTCAGAGACCTGAAAAGGAATCTAGAATTTGACTCTAATAAGACTGAGAGTCTTAAATTGGAGAATTCTGAGCTGAGAATTAAAATTTCAAAATTAGAAAATACTTTACAAAACTCTCATAAGGAACCAATTTCTGAAACTCCCAGCAACGCTGATGAGATCATCAAGGAGTATGATCATAGTTTCCAGAAGTTCCTTGCTAAAAGCATAGATAGAAGCAAAATGGCTTCAATGATCTATGGAGTTAGCAGAAACGGCAGGAAGGGAATAGGATACCAAGGTAAGGTTCCTACACCAAATAATGTCATGGATTTAACCATTAAACACACTCTTCTGAATTCACATTTTGTGTATGGTCACACACATGATATTAAATACACTAGCAGTAAGTACTCTGTGAAACCAAAATTCAACCAGAGTTTTGGTAAATCTAACAAATCAGGACCCAAGAAAATCTGGGTACCTAAGGATAAAATAATACATGTTGCAGATATCTTTAGCAGCAAATCAGAAACACCAGTCATGGTAACTGGACTCTGGCTGCTCGCGACACATGACGGGAAGAAGGCATATGTTCCAAAGCCTGGAACTTAAGCCTGGAGGCCACGTTGGCTTTGGAGGCAATCAGAGGGGAAAGATCATTGGCTCTAGAACTGTAGGTAATGGAAATCTTCCCTCTATTAATAATGTTCTGCTAGTAGATGGATTAATGCATAATCTGTTATCCATAAGTCAATTAAGTGATAACGGTTATGATATAATCTTTAATCAAAAATCATGTAAAGCTGTTAGTCAGAAAGATGGGACTATCCTGTTTAATGGAAAGAGGAAAAACAACATTTACAAAATCAAACTTTCTGAACTGAAAAGTCAGAATGTAAAGTGCCTTCTGTCTGTTAACAACGAGCAGTGGGTCTGGCACAGAAGATTGGGGCATGTTAGTATGAGAAGAATATCTCAGATTAACAAACTCAATCTGGTCAGAGGACTTCCTAATTTGAAGTTCAATTCAGATGCTCTGTGTGAAGCATGTCAGAAAGGCAAGTTTTCAAAACCTTCTTTTAAATCTAAAAATGTTGTTTCTACCTCTAAGCCATTAGAACTTCTGCACATTGACTTATTTGGACCAGTTAAAACTGCTTCAGTCAGTGGCAAGAAGTATGGGTTAGTAATCGTAGATGACTATAGCAGATGGACATGGGTAAAGTTCTTAAGACATAAGGACGAGTCACACTCTGTGTTTGTTACCTTCTGTAACCAAGTTCAGAATGAAAAGGATCTTAGAATCGTTAAAGTCAGAAGTGATCATGGTGGAGAGTTTGAAAACAAAGATTTTGAGTCATTCTTTAATGACAGAGGCATTCTGCATGATTTCTCTTGTCCTAGAACTCCCCAACAAAATGGAGTTGTAGAACGAAAGAACAGAACATTGCAAGAAATGGCCAGAACCATGATCAATGAGACAAACGTTGCTAAGATCTTCTGGGCAGAGGAAATAAACACAGCGTGCTACATTCAGAATAGAATCTCAATAAGACCTATTCTGGAAAAGACTCCATATGAATTGTGGAAGAACAGAAAGCCCAACATTTCATATTTTCATCCATTTGGATGTACCTGTTTTATGTTAAATACAAAGAATTATTTGAACAAGTTTGACTCTAAAGCACAGAAGTGTATTATGTTAGGATACTCTGAACGCTCAAGAGGGTACAGAGTATACAATACAGAAACACAGATTGTGGAAGAATCAATCAGTGTTCGTTTTGATGATAAGCTTGACTCTGAAAAGTCAAAGCAGAATGAAGTTTTTGCAGGTATGGAAATTGAATTTACAGGTTCTGAAGATAAGTCATCAAAAGCTCTCAACACAGATACTCTTTCAACGTCTGAAAGGAGCACTGCTAGAAATCCTACAACAGCTGCTGATCAACCTCAGAAGAGATTACCCAGAAGCAGCTTGGATCACCCAGAAGAGACTATCTTAGGAAGAAAGGAAGATCCAATCAGAACAAGAGCAAGCTTCAGAAACTCTGAAGAAACCCTCAAGGGACTTGTGTCTCTGATTGAACCTTCTTCTATTGATGAAGCACTTCTGGATAATGACTGGATTCTGGCAATGCAAGAAGAGCTGAATCAATTCACTAGAAATGACGTATGGGATCTTGTTCCCAGACCAAAAGGATTCAATGTCATTGGAACAAGATGGGTCTTCAGAAACAAGCTAAATGAACAAGGTGAAGTCATCAGAAACAAAGCACGACTGGTTGCACAAGGTTATAGTCAGCAAGAGGGGATAGACTATACAGAAACCTTTGCCCCAGTCGCCAGGTTAGA
Source organism: Vicia faba (assembly GCA_948472305.1). Taxonomy (NCBI): domain Eukaryota; kingdom Viridiplantae; phylum Streptophyta; class Magnoliopsida; order Fabales; family Fabaceae; genus Vicia; species Vicia faba. The sequence continues at coordinate 1,001,035,461 of OX451737.1, read as the reverse complement.
ATCTATCAGACTTTTAATTTCATTTGCTGTTAATAGAGGCATCACTGTGTATCAGATGGATGTCAAGAGTGCATTCTTAAATGGTTATATAGAAGAAGAGGTTTATGTGCACCAACCCCCTAGTTTTGAAAATACAAAACATCCAGAACATGTTTTCAAACTAAAGAAGTCACTATATGGTCTGAAACAAGCTCCCAGAGCTTGGTATGAAAGGCTAAGTAACTTTCTGTTAGAAAATGAATTCACCAGAGGGAAGGTGGACACTACCTTATTCTGTAAGTCAGTTAAGAATGACATCTTAGTCTGTCAAATTTATGTTGATGATATTATTTTTGGTTCTACTAATCCTTCTCTTGGAAGAAAATTTTCTAAGTGTATGCAGGAAGAATTTGAGATGAGCCTCATGGGGGAACTGAAATTCTTTCTAGGAATTCAGATCAATCAAACTCCAGAGGGAACTTACATTCATCAGAGCAAATACATCAGAGATCTTCTGAAGAAATTTGACCTCTCAGAATGTAAGCCATCAAAGATTCCAATGCATCCCACGTGCATTCTGGAAAGAGAAGAGGTAAGCAAAAAGGTAGAACAGAAAGTCTACAGAGGTATGATTGGTTCTCTCCTTTATCTGACAGCTTCAAGACCTGATATACTATTCAGCGTATGTATTTGTGCTAGATTCCAATCAGATCCTAGAGAATCTCACTTAACAGCTGTTAAGCGAATTTTCAAGTATCTGAAAGGTACTACTAATCTGGGTTTGTTTTATAGAAAATCTAGTGATTACAGTTTAGTAGGCTAATGCGATGCTGACTTTGCTGGAGACAGAGTAGAGCGTAAAAGTACTTCTGGAAGCTACCAGTTTCTGGGAGAAAATCTGATCTCTTGGTCCAGCAAAAGGCAATCCACAATTGCGCTATCAACAGTAGAAGCTGAGTACATAGCAGCAGCAGGATGTAGCACACAAATGCTCTGGATGAAAAGTCAGCTTGAAGACTTCCAGATTTTTGAGAGTAACATCCCTATACTCTGTGATAATACTTCTGCTATTTGCTTAAGTAAGAATCCTATTTTACATTTTAGAGCTAAGCATATAGAAATAAAACATCATTTCATTAGGGACTACATTCAGAAGGGAATTTTGAATTTAAAATTTATAGATACAGACCATCAATGGGCTGATATCTTCACTAAACCCCTTTCTGAAGATAGGTTCAATTTCATTCTGAAACATCTCAGCATGAAAATCTGCCCAGAGTGAAAATGTTTTAATTCCATATATTTATCTTCAGAATGTATTTGTTTTACTGTGAACTTCTGATCAATCTCTTTTCAGAAAGATAGAACATGCAGATTGTATCAGATGCTAGTCTTAAAGATCTGAGCGTTTCAGCTCAAAGATAGACGTGCTGATCACTAAATCAAACAAGTGTCATCCAATCATCAGCAAATCTCTGAAGCAGAACGCATGCACGCTTCTGAGAAGGCAAAACGCTGATTGGGTGCATTGAGACACATGTCTGGTAACCGTTTCAAGTATCTTTCTCAAATCCCCCAAAATCAACAAGCATTAAATGAAAGTAATCATATTTTTAAAATGTAATCATGATTTTATTTCTCTTTCTTGAAAACATTTACTCTTTCAAAATTCTGAAGCCTATTTAAGAACGTTAACCTCTCACTTTAATCTTTTACAGTTTCTCATTATCTCTCAAGTATTCTCTGCATTTTTCTGTGTTCATCTCTCTCAAACCCATTTTCTCAGTTTTTTCTCAAAACCCTTAAGTGTGAACATGGCAACCTCCACTAGTGCTTCTGCAGGTTCTCAGAAGAAAGCATCCTCTGAACAGTACCAAGTTCCATTCAGAACACTCCTCACTCCAGTGAAGAATCTTGAAGTGTTGTCTGAACTGATTATTGATTTTGGCAGTCTGAAGGAGAATGGCTTTGACTTGACAGAAGAAGTTAGGGCACAGAAATGGGAAAGGTATTTTGACAGGTTGGTTGGACCAACATTCCCAATGTTAGTCAAGGAGTTTTGGATTCATGCAACTGCTTCAACGCATCAAGTCACCTCCTACATAATGGGGAAGAAGATTGTGATCACTGAGGATCACATAGCAAAGTTGATTGGTTACAGTGGCGGTGGCGTCTGCTGTATTGATATGGCTGAAAGATGCTCTGACATTGGTGTCATAGCATAACAGATTTTCACCCTTGGGGTGCCCAGAAGCAAGATCAGAGATCTGAAGGATCACCATAGAGTTTGGGCGAAGATAATTCTGGGGTGCTTTAATCACAGGAAGCCAACTAGTTCCCCTGATTACATAAATATAGATCAACAGTTTCTGATCTATTTTATCAATCAGAAGGTAAAAATAAACTTGGCTCATCTTCTGTTTAATCACCTCAGAACAAGCGTGAAGGAAACTAGGGAAGAAGAAAGAACAAAGAGGGATTGGATACCCTTTGGAAGGTTAATATCAGATATTCTGACTGAGAATAGGCTGATAGAGCACCTGATAGAAGCTCAAGAGTTAAGCACCATTGAACCAACGGTTGGGAAGCCTCTGAACGCGAAGAATCTGAAGAAAATGAAGTTAATAGAGAATATCAGAAAGGAACCCAGTGTTACTCCCACTGCTGACATCACCAGCAGAAGAGTCCCACTGAGTGACTTTCCCTTATTTTCTGAGATAGAATCTAAACCAGTGGTGGTTCTCAGATACCTAGACGCGTGCAAGGCTGATGGTACAGATCCCAAGTTGAATATCAAAGATCTGCACCAACCTCAACCAGAAGTTACACTGAAGAAGACAAAGAAAAGGAAGGCCCCTTCAGAAGGAACATCCCAGCAGACACCCAAGAAAAGAGGTAATTTATCTGCTGCTTCTGTTTTAAAGTCTTCTACTATTCCAACATCTATCCCAACTCTAACCTCTCATAGAATCTCAATCCCCATCCCAACAATAGATGAAACCGAACCAGAAGATGACCCTTCTGAGGAACTACAACTCAGAAGACCCCTCACCAAACATCCCAAACCAACAATTTCAACAACATCAGCAATTGACAAAGTGTTGTCTGACATTGATCAACATGCTTCTGATCACACCTCCAATAATCCAAACTCTGAACCAGATATTGCCACATCTCCTCAACCAGAACAACCTCTCTCACCCATTCCAGAAGAACCACATATTCCTGAAAAACCAGAAATTCCTCCTCCTTCTCCACAACCAGCAATTCCTTCTCCCTCTCCTCAACCAGAAATTCATCCACCATCACCTCAACCATCACCTTAACCATCACCTCAACCTGAGTTTCATCATTCTGAAACTCCATCTCCTCCACCTCAGTCTCCTCAATCATCTGAACCACAACCTCTGGCAATCCAGCTGCCATGTGGAACAATAGTAACCATGGCCCAGCTGCCATCCTCGCCAGAATCTACACCACCAAACACTCCCAAAACCCCAAACAGTCCAATCATTATCTCTGATTCTCCCACTCCATCTCCCAAACAAACAGCTCCCAAACAAACCACAGAAAACCCCAGCAGGACCTTCATAGATTTAACAATCCTTGACCGTCTTGCTGATCTGAAACATAAAATAGCCATTCCAAAACCAAAACAGCCAGATGTTGGCTTTGGCATTATGAATTTTGAAACAGGTTTGCAGCAGTGGATTGCTTCTCTGAAGCAAGTCTGTCCTGGAATGATTGATCCAGCTGCCTCTGACCAGCTCTGGTCACAATTCAGAATTTGGGTACGTGCTGAAGCTCTAAAATTGCAAGACATCAATTATGAGCAAGCTCAGCAGAATTTCAGCAAGCTTCTGAATGAAGTTGGAAGTCAGTTGCTGAAAGAAGACGTGCTCCTTCTGGATAGTGAGCCATGGTCTGAGAAGCGTCCAGCTTCAAAGGTGCAGCCAAAAGAAGACCATACTATTAAATCTGAAGCCAGTCAAGCTGAAGATGTTGCAGAAAGCTCTCAGAAGCTCCCTGCTTCTGATGCTTCTCAAGCTGCCTTGGACAGGCAGACTCTGGAAGAGCTGAAGCTGAATGATATTCGTCTGCAACAAAGGATGGATGAAAATGACCAGAAGATGAAAGAAAGGATGGACGTGCAGGATAGCAAGATAGATACAGTTGTCAGCATGGTGCACAAGCAGAATGAGACTGCTGATCAGATTAAAGCAATGCTAGAGACTCTGTTCACACGCCTTCCTCCCTAACCTTAGATTTTCATTCATGCCATTTTCATGTTTTCTTTGCATATCTTCTGTACTGTTTTGTTTGGTTCTGAACTTTTTAATATGACAAGTTTTTCTAATCTAAATGTTTTAGCACATCACTTACACTTTTTGATTGCTGACAAAAAGGGGGAGAACAAGAATGATATTTTCAATAACGGATTACTAAGACAGAAAATCTCAAACATTCTAACTCTGATATACTTGAATGTTCTCTTCTGTTTTTGCTTAAGTCTACAGGTACAAGAACGCTCTCTAAATCACTGAAGACTAAAGCTCTGATACTCTGATCCAAAGCAAAGCTCTGATAAAGCTCTGATATTCTGATATGAAGCTCTGCTCTGATATTCTGATCTAAAGCTTCTGATAGTCAAAGTTCTGATATTCTGATGATCAAAGAAAGACAATAAAGATCTGATCCTGAAGAACTCTTGGAATTAAAAAGGGAAGTAATAAATTCAGGGGGAGTATTTCTCAACTCTGATATCTCTTTATCCCTTATCTTTGATAACTTCTTACTCTGATACATCTTATCATTTAGTTATCTCTGATACTTTTCACGTTATTTCAATTAAAAATATCTAGTTTTTGTCATCATCAAAAAGGGGGAGATTGTTAGAACAAAGTTTGAATCTACTACCCTAAGTTTAAGTTTTGATGATAACAAAATGAAAAGATATATTAATTATGTGATTCATATAAGAACTATTTGCTACCTAAAATATTACCTTGTGTTTTGCAGAAACTCTGATAGGTATCAGCAAAAGTACATCTTAATCAGCATCAGAATATTGGTCATTAACATCAGCATCAGAAGTTGCTATAACAGAATACCAGAATCAGAAGAACAACTCACGCGATTGCTGAAGCTTGATGAACAGAACTGCGCTCAACACTCTGATAAAGACAACAACAGTTCATCAGCACTTAAGCAGAGTCAGAATGAGGCCAAGCCAGAACACGCTTTAAGTAGAAACGGTACTGTGCATTCAAAGCGAATTATTACCAACGGCATCATTCCAGACAAGATCTGCTCAATAAGGAAAGTTTGTTATTGGCATTGAATCAAGAATATTGCTCCAACGTTCAACAAATTCAGTGCTATATAAACAAGACAATGAAGATTGAATTGGCTAATGCTCTACATCTTCTCATTCTCAGTTTGCTAAAAAGCTCCATAATTCCTTACTCAATTATATTTTAGCAATCTAGTTTCATAAGCTTAAGTTGTGTAATATCACAGTTGTGATACAGTTTTGTAGAAAACATTCACACACCTATTTCTCTTATTTGTAAGAAAGTGTTTCCTTGACAAACCGGGTTGTGGTTTGCATCAAGAAGGCTTTAGCAGTTGTTAAAGCAGTTTGTAATATTCAGTTGAATATAGTGGATTAAGACCTCGTTGGAGAGAGGCGAAATCACCTTGACGGGTGGACTGGAGTAGTTTGAGATCAAACGAACCAGGATAAAAATATCTTGTTCATTGCATTGATTTTCAGTTTTACAATTCAACCCCCCTTCTTGTGTTTTTCACTTCTTCATATCTGAGTTTTTAAGCATAATCATGACATCATAAACATCATGACATTCATATATACTAATCATTTCAAGGACTTATTGGATTTACCTCTTTGCTGTTTTGTAGGACATGAATTCAGGTCGCAGAAAAACAATCCGGATTCACTTCAGAGAAGTTCCTCCCAAGCTCAAGGAATTAGTCTTGAAAGTCCCCAAGGACTCATTATTTCATAAAAGACATGGTCAGTTACTCAGTTTGGTTACCACCAGATTTGACGAGGGTTTGATGAGTGTCTTATTCCAGTTCTTCGATCCTAAGCACCATTGCTTCACATTCCCCGATTATCAATTGGTGCCTACACTGGAAGAATTCTATAAGTTACTTAGTTTACCTATATTGGAGCGAGTACCTTTCACTGGTTTAGAAAAAGACCCAGCTTCTGAAAATGTTGTCGTAGCTTTGCACTTAAAGCCATCTGACACTGAGTCCAATTGGGAAAAAAGAAGTGGAGTTAAGGATCTCCTTGCAAATTTTCTGATGAAGAAAGCTCAGATTTTCCAGGATGCTATGAGTTACAATGCCTTCGAAGATGTCTTAGCTCTCTTGATCTATGGATTGGTCTTGTTTCCTAATTCAGATCAATTTATAGATGTGAATGCCATCAACATTTTTCTTGCTCACAATTCAGTTCCTACATTGCTCGGGAATATCCTACATTCTCTCCTTACTCGTACTCTGAAGAAGCGAGGAACTCTCATGTGTTGCACCCTGTAACACGGTGGGAGAACTGACTTGGGATGTTTTGCATTTTATCTCAATTATTATGGATAGCAAGAGTCGCCACCGACTTTTATTTTATCCAAAAGGAAAGGTTGAAAAGAACAGGAAAGACCTTTAGAGATGTTTTCTTGAGTTAGGGGGGTAGGTTATGAAAAGGGAAGGTGTTAGCACCCTTTTCATCCGTAGTTATCTACGGGCTCTTAGTTACTTGCTAGATCACTTGCTTTTGTTTGAAAATGTGCTTGTGGTATGGGTTTTGAAAGGATTTTGAAAACGTCTTTGTAATGGTTATTGTTTCTATAAGAACGCGTATAAAGTGTTATTTTGAAAATAGTTCAAAGAGGTGTTTGTGGAATGTGTTTTTGAAAGTGATTTTTAAAAGTGTCTTTGTAATGGATCTCGTCTCTATAAGAATGCGTACAAAGTGTTGTCTTTTGAAAATGTTTCAAAATGAAAGTGTTGGTGTATAAAATGTTTTTGTTGTGAGCAAGCGAGAAACTAAGAGCAACCTACCTACTCAAAAAGTCTTAAATGTTCTTTTCCTCCTCCTTTAGATGTTGCTATCTTACCATTGATTTGGTAAGAAGCCCCATCGTTGGATGTGAAGGGACGGGCGTGGGACATTTGTATAGTCATAGAAGGCAACCTATGGGACGTTTTAGCAATGTCATTTAGGGACTATATCATTTACCGAAAGCAACATTAAGGGTCATCGAGGGACTACGATCTTTTATCGAGGGTCTTTGCTAAAACGCCCATATTCGAGGGACATGACTATTTTTCCGAGGCAACAAGCGGAATTACCCTAAGGGTGCATGTGTGAATGGTGTGTTTGATTTGCATGCATTTAGTCTTTGATTAAGGGTTGTCTACTTTTTGTTTTTATCTTGCCATACATTCCTTATTTTACTAGCAAGCATACAAAAGTAATAAAATGCAGAAAGATAAAATCCTACACTATTACAACCATATTGAATTGCATGAAAATATAAAGGCAAAAATAAAATAAAAACAAGAAAAATGAGGGTTTTTCGATTGAGGCAGAAGACCCTTCGATTCTGCACTTTCTGGCTCTCTTCGATTTGGGCCTGAAGTCGGTGAAGTTATGCCCTTAGATTTTCCTTTCTGCCTCCTTCGAACGGAGGCTGGCACCAGTGTAGGCGTGTCTTTCGATTGGGGCCTGGAGGCCAGCATGTTATCCCTTTTGGTTGGGCCTGGAATCAGTGCAAGATGTAATCTGCCTTTCTTCCTCCTTCGACTAGGGGTTGAAAGCAGTGAGGGAATGCCTTTCGACTGGGCATGCAAGTCAGTATGTTCGAAGCAAGTGTGTGTGTGTGATGAGCATGTCTGTGTCGAAGCATGTGTGTGCATCAAATCAGGTATATCGAAGCATGCATATTTTTATTCCAACATTTTTAGGGGGCTGTACATATTAGTTCTTAAAGGAAAATACAAAACATCGAAGGCCATGGTTATTACATGTTGGCCTTGAAGATGAATAAAATAAGATGCTTGCAATGGAAGAGTTAAAGTCAGAAAGGCTTACCTCCAAGCTAGTGTGGAGGTTTTCGAACTTGAACTGCTGCCTGGATGGTTTTGGAATTCGAAGAGTTGTCACAGGGGGTTTGCTTTTGGTTCGAAGAGTTGCCACAGAAGGTTGTCCTTGAGTTTGAACAAACTTCTATGTGTGGGGTGTTCTGGATAGTTTATTTATGAGAGTTGGAAAGATAAGATAATGGATTTTGATTTTGTGTTTGTAGGTGAAAGTAGAATTAATTTTTGAGTGAACAAAAATTACAAAGGTTTATTTTGTTTCCCAGCTCCCTTTTCTCTCCTCTCAGCGTCTCCATCCCCTTGATGTTGTAAAGAAAGGTTTATTTATAGAGGAGCTTTGATGTGGTTTTGGGGGAAATCAAATAACAATTGAACTATTTGGGTATACTGTCCCATTGTTTTCTTCAATACAACTCTTATGTACCCTATTTTGTGTAAGTATGGGACTGAGATAATGCAAGCTCAGCAGTATTTTGGAGTGTTGTGACAGCTTGGTGCAAGACTGTTGCATAGCAGTATAGCTGGCTTGGGCTTGGCAGTATATAGGACTTTGGTCAACAAACATCTTGAATACTTCACCCTTTCTTTTTGATCACTTCGACCAGACTCATCATCAGACAACAACGTTCATTTCCAACAATGTGTGTTCTTCGAATGGACCTATTATATGTCCTTCGAATCCACCAATCATGATCCATAGTGTGGAAGAGTTTAGAGGCGTAATCTAAGTACGTTGCTTCTAAGGGTTTAATTTTCCAACTTGTGGATCGAAGGAGGTTACCTTGAAGGAAATCACATGCCCAGCTTATGGACCGAAGGGGGTTACTTCAAAGGAATCCATATGCCCAATTTGTGGATCGAATGGGGTCACTTCGAAGGAAGCCATACGCCCAGTTTGTGGATCGAAGGGAGTCACTTCCAAGGAATCCATATGCCCGGTCTGTGGATCGAAGGGGGTTACTTCGAAGGAAGCCAATGCCCAAATTGAAGCTTGTGACTAAAGGGAGACTACATTTCCCAATCGAACGTTGCTAAATCGAAGCCAACTTGTTTCTTTTTTTGACCTAATCGAACGACACACTAACATCTTCAAAATTTTACATTTTTCTTTATTTCTTTAAATAGGTTTTTGTAATCACACGTGTGAAAGAAATCATGAGAAAATGAGAGGGCGAATTTTGGGATACAACAGCTGCCCCTGTTCAATCTTCTTGGACCTGAAAAGTGAGAATGGGTCGTCGCTATTTGTAGCTTGAAGGTGGAAGATGATTGAACACTAAAGTACCCATAAATTTGCACTCGATGATGTGCTAGTTGATTGTGTAGGGAATGGGCTTAAAGATTTCATTTGGAGAGATGATGGAAAAATTGTTGGAGATGGGCTTATAGATGCAATCCAAAGATAATTGTTGACAGCAATTAGACTAAGTTTAAGCTTGATTTTAACTGGAAAAGAATCAGAATAAATCTTGGAGCGATCTATCTGTACCAGAGAAAATGTCTATCGGAAAGGAATCAGGATAAACCATTGAGAGATTTAAACTGAACCAGTAGAGGTCTTGAATATTCTTTAACTTATGATGGGAATGTGTAGGGCTTCTATAGGAGACATATGAGAGGGGAACCTGGGTAAGGCTGCTTCAAAATGAATCCATGTGAAACTTCACCTAGAATTTTAAGAGAAGGAACCTGGGTAAGGTTGCTTCAGGATGAGTCCGTGTAAAACTGTATCTGGAGATGAGAAGGAACCTGGGTAGGGTTTCTTCATGATGAGTCTGGGTAAAACGACATTAGGAAATGAGAAGGAACCTGGGTAGGGTTGCTTCATGATGATTACGGGTAAAACTGCATCTGCAAATGAGAAGGAACCTGGGTAAGGTTGCTTCATGATGAGTCCGGGTAAAATTTCATGGGAAGGAACCTGGGTAGGGTTGCTTCAGGATGAGTCTGTGTGAAACTACATGGGAAGGAACCTGGGTAGGGTTGCTTCATGATGAGTTCGAGTAAAACTGCATGGGAAGGAACCTGGGTAGGGTTGCTTTAGGATGAGTCTGTGTGAAACTGCATGGGAAGGAACCTAGGTAGGATTGCTTCATGATGAGTCCGGGTAAAACTGCATCTGGGAAAGAGAAGGAACCTGGGTAGGGTTGCTTCATGATGAGTCTGTGTAAAATTTCATATAGAAACATAGAGAAGGAACTAGGGTAGGGTTGCTTCATGATGAGTCTGTGTAAAACTTCATCTATAAATGTAGAGAAGGAACCTGGGTAGGGTTGCTTCATGATGAGTCTGTGTAAAATTGTATTTGGAAATAAGAAGGAACCTGGGTAGGGTTGCTTCATGATGAGTCCGTGTTAAACTGCATCTGGAAATGAGAAGGAACCTGGGTAGGGTTGCTTCATGATGAGTCTCTATAAAACATCATCTGGAAATGTCTGAGAAGGAACTTGGGTAGGGCTACTTCATGATGAGTCCGTGTAAAACTTCATCTGGGGATGTCTGAGAAGGAACCTGGATAAGGTTACTTCATGATGAGTCCGTGTAAAACTTCATCTTGAAATTTATGAGAAGAAACCTGGGTAGGGCTACTTCATGATGAGTTTGTGTAAAACTTCTTCTGGAAATTAGAAGGAACTCGTGTAAGATTGCTTTCATGATGAACCCATGTGAAGCTACATCTAGAAATTAGAAGGAACCCGTGTAAGATTTCTTTCATGATGAACCCATGTGAAGCTGCATCTAGAAATTAGAGGGAACCCATGTAAGATTTCTTCATGATGAACCCGTGTGAAGCTGCATCTGGAAATTAGAGGGAACCCGTGTAAGATTGTTTTTAGATGAACCATGTAAAGCTACATTTGGAGATTATGAGAAGGAATCTGTGTAAGATTGCTTCGCTTGGTCGTGTAGATAGTTGCTATGTCTTTTTTTTCCAAGAACTAATCTTGGACCTCTTGAAAATTATTGATGATAATTATCATTCAATTGATCTTTCCTGAAAAGGTAAAGGGTTAGCTGTATGCAATGTCATGATGTATGAAATGCATTATGTAATGATGTTCTCAAAAATGAGGTTGTGATGTATGCATATATCATGTATGTTATATGATGTATGAATATGAAGTATTATTGAAATTTATCTTTGCCTCGAAAAATAAATCCTTGACAAGTGTTGCGGAGTCATTAAATCTCGGACTGCTGTTGAAGAGTATGCGTGTCTTCAAACTTTGTTTAGGGTGTTTCCGCCTGGGATTCCTGTTTTGTTGTTTGAGGAGAAACTATGTTGGGGAATGTTGATCTTGAGAAAGAAAACTCTGTTGAGAGTGTTGATTCCTGCTTGGGGAAATGGTGTCAGGAGTCTTCATTGTCCGTTGCTTTACTAGAGAGTTATCTCTTGATGGAAGAGAAAGAAAGTTAACAACTTGTTAACTGTTATCTGGTTGTCTTCCAGGTTTCACAATGACTTGCTGGGGATAAAGAAGTTGATGGTTATCTGGTTGCTTTTCCTGGTTTTACAGCAGCTCACTGAGGATTATAGAAAAGTCTATTGGGGAAGATAAGTTGTGGTCCCTTGATTCGGGACAATCTGAGAGGTAAATTTAAGCTGGAGATTCTATAGTTTGTTGGGGAATAAACCCGGTTTCCAATCTAATGGAGAAGCATTTCCTTTTGGTAGAAATCCTTGAAGATTCCTGAGATCAAACCCAGTTGGAGAGAAGTTTTTTAGAGATTGAAACTCTGGCTGGGGATCATCCTATGAAAAGGACTTTGTGGTAGATTTTTCACTGCCCCTGCCCCTGGTATATTCAACATTTATTGAGAGATTTCTTAGAATCTTGACTAGACTGCCCCAGGTGAGTCCGGACAATGGTGCGCATGCCCCCTGCTTATAGGGTATTTGTCATTGGAAGTGTCATCCCTTTGAAGTGACTTTGTTCACTGAGAGAGCTTTTATTCGCCGAACATTCGTTGTGTGAATTTCTCTATTGTAAAGCAAATAGCTATATGCAAACAGTTGTATTCAAAATAATGCAAAGTTTATGCTTGTCTTGAAGTTTTGAAAATGCGTTTTAGCAGATAAAATAATTTTGCAACTATGTGAATTCAAATCAGGATTTAGAGTAAGCCTTACAGGAGTCAGGATACCTTTTGTAACAGTATGCTTTTGGACTAACCTATGCTTCAGGTAGGACTTTGAAAGGTTGTATCGTGGTCTGGTTCACAATTTAAGAAACAAAGGATAAGGCTCAAAGTGTATTTGTACCCGCCCGTTCTTCGTAATGTTCTTCAGTCCTAAACTCAGTTAATTGTGCGTTTGAACACCAATTGAGTCTTGGAATGACGTTTTGGTGATAGTTCAGACAAGTTAAGTTTGATTTGTTGGAAGGCAATCATTTTTGCCATATTTTCCATGTTGTTGAGGATTCGTAGTGACCTATTTTGATTTATTATCCTTGATTTTTCCTGACTGTTCTTATTTTTGAGATTATAGTCAGCATGATGCCCCAGTTTTTCTTAAGTCTCCTTCATAGGTTTTGACTTAGTGGGCTTTTCTCTTGAGAGATAATGACTGCCTATTTTTGTAGGGAACCATAACCGTCTTTTGATTCCAGAGGAATGTTTTTGATGTCATTCGTTGTATACGAATTGAAAGTTTGCGACTGAACGTGCATTTGAATTAACTAAGAGACTACCTTGTCCCAGGTTTTGATTAAAGGTTTCAATTTGTGTGAAAAAGAAAGCTCCTACTTCTTAGGCTCAAGGGGGTTGACTAGTGTGATACGGTGGCAAAACCGGACTATTTTAGGAAAATGCTGGTTTGTGTTTTGCGTTTGTGTTTGCAAAATGTCGCGGTAAGCAAGAGTCGCCACCGACTTTTATTTTATCCAACTGGAAAGGAAAAAAAGCACAGAAAAATTCCTTTTTTCGAGATATTCTGAGTACGGGGGGTAGATTATAGAAAGAGAAGGTATTAACACCCTTTCTATCTGTGGTTTTCCACGGGCTCTTAGGTACTTGCTCGGCATTTTAAAAATTGCTTGTGTGTGTTTGTTTTGAAAAGTTTTTGTTTTACTTCGTTTTAACCCTTGCTTCTGTCTTCAAGAGTGTTACGAAGTGTTTTTGAAAACTTTAGTTTGAAAGAGTGTGTAAGTGTGGAAAAGTTTGATTTTGAGCAAGTACCTACTAGCATCTACCTACTCGAAAAAATAATGTTTATGTTCTTGTTTCCTTTAGACAGCACTATCCCACATTAATGAGTAGGTAGCATCGTCGTTGGAGTTGTAAGGGTCAATTCGAAAGGGACGTACGATCACTAAAGAAATGTTAGGACGTCTTAGTAATAACCCTAATGTCTTAAGATCATATTCGAGGCAACATTTCCGAGGCAACATTTCTGAACGGGACGTTTAATCTTTGTTTAGACAAGAGAGCGACCACTAAAATACCCTATACTTAATGATCGTTTACCGAAGGCAACCGAAGTGAGAGTATACCCTAGGAGTGCGCATGTACGAGTGATTTGATTTCAGTTATTATCTTTTCACATTTAGGGTTTGCTAACCGTTTTAAAATTATCATACATTTTTGTCATGCAATCCTATTATCATACATCTAACAGTTAATATTTGCAAAAATTAAAATGCGGAAAATAAAACTACGCTATTACAAGGCTTCGGGGCAGGGGATTAATTACATAGCCAAAAACCCGTAAAAACGATAAATAAACGAAAAATCCTAATTAAACTATTACATCCCACGAGCAGTTACATTAATATCGTAAAAATAAATAAATGCGCGATGATTCGAGAACGAAAGAAAACTAGGGTTTTGACCCCGTCTAAACCTAATTAAAAGAAAAATCATTTTTTGTTGTTTTTGATTATTTTTAAGAAAATAAGGTTTTAAATTAAAAATATACAAACCTAATTACTAATTAAATTAAATTTAGAAAATTAATTAATTTTGACCTATTTTTGTATTTTTGTTATTTTAAGAAAAGAAAATAAAATTTAAACAAAAAACCCTAATTTTCTAATTGATTTTAATTTATTAACAAAAGGTTAAAATTGCCCTAAAATTAAATCAAACTAATTAAATTAATTTTGACAAAATATATAAAAAACCTAAATTTGATTAAATTGATTTTAATGAGTTTTTTGTAAAAAAAAAGAATTAAATTTGTGTGAGAAATAATTAAAACAAAGTAAATTAAGTAAAGAAAATGAATAACAGAAAAAGAGAATTGGGCCTGGTATGCTAGCGATTTGAGGGGTGTCTATAGCAATTTCTGAGCCCAAAAGCCTTGGGTCCACGTTGACTCCCATGATCCAATGCGTTGGCTTGACTAAGATGCATGGTAGACCTTTGAGGATGAGCGTCAGATCTGGCATTCTGGAGATATAGTGATTGAACGTTGAGGGCATATGGTGAGACGCTTGGGCCAAGGGTGCACTGAATCTGTAACAAGAAAATAAGAAAATAGCATTTTGTTGGGACCTGGGATCGAACCCAGGTCCTCATGCTTCAAACCATCACCTTGTTGCCATCTGTGCCACGCTGTTTATTTGTATAAGGAACAATAAACAAATATTATATTAAAAAACACAAAATGCCAATTGTACAGCGCGCAAATTTTTGAATGGACGAATGGTGTGTTGCCACGCCACCTTCTTCTGTAGCTATAGCCCCTGTGATTTCCAAAATCTCACACAAGTATCATAAATTAAAACTGAAGGTACAAATCAATTCGTCTTGACCTTGTAAGCACCATGGCATCCCTCTTTTGGGCCAATTTTACCTGAAATCAAAACCCCTAAAAACGAAACCTAAACCCTAACAATGATGGATCTCAGTATAGCTAACAAAAACGCAATTGAATATATCCATTTGCTTGCAAATGTTTCACTGAACAATAATATGTAAAGAATTCATGGTAACAATGCCAAATTCATGATATTCGATTTCAAAAAGGGAAGGATGTCGTGAGGCACTTACATTGCGTTTCTGGGCACGAAAAGGCTTGTTGGTGATTGGGATAGACTCCTTGAACACCCAGGAAGCGAATGAGATGGCTTGGAAGGCCTAAGATAGCCTGGAATTATGAAAACAAATTTCTACTTTTCTTGAATTTTTTCCAAGTTTTTCCTCAGCTTCTCACGCCTCTAACCCCCGTGCTTTTGGTCTGGATTTGTTCTATATGTAGCCTTGAGTGAATTAGGTTTACAAGTTTGCATCCAATCTTCTCCAATAATGATCATTGATCAAGATTTGATTCTCATGTAAATCTTTCCAAAACAAGCCAAAAAACAATCTTTTTGTGTACAAACAATTCTTGCACGATTTGATCTCATTGCCAGCTATTCATGGACCTGAAATATGCATAAAATCTCAAGGTTTAAATGATTTTAATATTTTCATGATTTTATTTTGATTTAATTTGATTTAAATGAAATAAAAATCAAAATAAATGACGAAAATAAAATATAGGCAAGTGGGAAGGATCATGGGTCGTGGACCATGTTACAAACTCAATACAAGCACAAAAAGTTGGGCCCATTTGACAAAAATTGCAATTTGAGGCATATTTGACTTTTGGCAATTTTGTAAAAAATGTCAACTTCACCAATGCATAACTCCTTCAATTTTAACCCTAGAGATGTGTTCTTGGACTTTTTAGAAATCTCAAGATGTCGTCTAAGCAACCCTTTTTGTCTCATATCCATTGAGTCTTCCATGGTCATGTATGAAGCTTTGACAAAAAAGGTGTTTTTATTGACTTTTCAAAATGACCTATAATGTCCAAATTCATAACTTCTTGTGAGTGAATATTTTGAACTTGGGAGATAAAGATGAATTGTAGGTCATTGCATCCTCTTCAAAATGAGCTTTGGATGGGTCATTCTTGATCAAGTATGAGAAAGTTATGCTTGGTCAAAGTTGGGTTGACTTTTCTTACAAAACCCTAATTTAGCAACTTTTGGGTTTTGATAAATTGTGAGCAATCCTTGAGGATTCATGATCAACCCTTGATCAAATGATTAATAACACTTAAAAATGAGGATGTTGACCCAAAATTTTGAGGTTTGACTGTATGTGGGCAACAATTGACTTTTGCCCTAACACAGTCGATTTTTAGGCCTTTGAGCAATTGACTGAGCAAATTTTCTCTGCAAAGATTGAAACTTGACATGGATGATCTTGAGAACATATTAGGATAATGGTGATCATTTGGGATCCCTTGGACTCAAGTATCTTGATGCAACATGAAACCCTAATTTGAGGTAGACTGCCTTAGGAGAGAGTTTGTTTGGTCAACCCTTAGACTTCCTCGGGCAACTTAAGGATCTCACTTGAAATGTTTTGAGAAATATGGGAGGGCAAATTTTGGGGTACAACAGCTTCCCCTGTTCAATCTTCTTAAACCCGAGGATGTAGATTGGCTTGCTTGCCTTTCGTGATCCGAAGGTGGAAGATGATTGAACACTAGAGTGCCCAAGAAATTTGCACTCACATGAAGTGGTACTTGTCTTGTGATGTCGGGAATGGGCTTATAAATGCCATTTGAAGATTGATGTTGGGGGATGGGCTTAAAGATGCCATCTGAAGGAGTGTCGATCGTATAAGAGATTCCTTTGTGAGAGCTTGTATACCTGTTGTTGGGGAGGATTCTGCTGGGGAATGTTGTTCTTTATCTTGGTAAAAGTTGAATTTTAAGAGCTTCGGTCGTTCGTTATTCTACTGGTGAATCATCTCTTAGTCGGAGAAGTGAAAATGAACTACTATCTGGTCGTGATCCAGGCTTCATAGCGATAAGATTGACTGCTATCTGGTCGTGCTCCAGGTTTTACAGTGACTTACTGGGGAGATGAGATTAAACTTGTTATCCGGTCGTAATCCAGGATTCGCAATTTCTCAATTCTTATCTGGTCGTACCCCAGGCTTCAAAAGGAATTAAGTTGTTATCCAGTCGCATCCGGGCTTCAACTTGAATTTAGGGCACACTAATATTCGGTCGACTCTGGGCTTCTTAGTAATTGTCCAGGTAAACTGCTATTTGGTCGAAGTCCAAGCTTCATAGTGTCTTGTAATGTTATTTGGTCGTAATCCTAGGCTTCAGTGTCCTTTACCGCTATCTGGTCGTAACCCAGGCTTCACGATGTCTTATACCATTATCTGGTCGAATCCATGCTTCATGGTGTCCTGTACTACTATCCGGTCGATTGCAGGCTTCACAATACTTCACTTCTTATCTGGTCGTATTCCAGGCTTCAGAAGAAATCAAGTGGTTATCCAGTCACATCCGGGCTTCCATTTGATTTTTAGGCCTACTAATATTCGGTCAATTTCCAGGCTTCATAGTAATTTTCCGGGTAAACTGCTATTTGGTCGAAATCTAAGCTTCGTAGTGTCCCTTACCGTTATCTGGTCGTAATCTAGGCTTCAGTGTCTTTTACCACTATCTGGTCGTAATCCAGGCTTCACGATGTATTATACCATTATCTGGTCGAATCCAGGCTTCATGGCGTTCGGAGAAATCAAGATATTATTCAGTCGAATCCGGGCTTCATAACTTGCATTAAAGATATACCACTATCTGGTCGACTCTGGGCTTCGTAGTATTCTTGGCTGCTATCTGGTCGTAATCCAGGCTTCACAACATCTTGTACCATTATCTGGTCGAGTCCAGGATTCATGGTACCTTGTATTGCTATTTGGTCGTAACCCAGACTTCACAATAACTTGTTGAGGATTAAACTATTATCCGGTTGAATTCGGGCTTCATAGCTTAATGATAAACCACTATCTGGTCGATTCCAGGCTTCACGGTATTTTGATACTGTTATCTGGTCGTTCTCCGGGCTTCACAATATGATGGAGAAATCAAGATATTATCTGGTTGGACCCGGGCTTCATAGCTTGAACTGGAATAGAAATCTTTTAGCATTGATTTGACTGAACCAGAGAAAACTTGTGAAAAATTTGATTGTACCTTTCCCTGAAAGGTAAAGAGTTAGTCATATGTAATGTCATGATGTATGAAATGCATTGAGCAATGATGTTCTCAAAATAAATGAGACTGTGCTGTATGATGCGTATGCGCATGCCATGATGTATGGATATGCAATGTTTTATGATATTCTCTAACTGGGGAAAATAAAACCCGGACTGCTACTGGAGAATATAAAGAGTTGAATTCTTCGTCCTTGCTGGGGATAACGATCGAAGATGATTTAAGAATAAATTGGTGGGAGAATAACCCTGTTGGAGAATAAACTGGCGAGAGAAATGACTCTGTGGGGAAGAGATACTCTTCCAGAAGATCTGCTGATTTGGAGAAATAACCTCGGCTGGGGATGAATTACCACTGCTGGCAATAATGAACCTTGTTGGGGATTGAGTCTCTGCTTTTGGAAGAAATAAACTCCATTGGGGATAACCTTCCATCATTGGTGATAGATAAACTCTGCTTGGGGAGAATTAATACCGATGTTTTTAGATACCTATTACTCTGCGGGGAGTGTATGCACCCTTAGTCATCTTCTCCAGTTGGGTCTATCATTGTACCTGGTGGATAGAGAAACTGTAAGGTTTGGACATTTCTGTTTGCCCCCTATTCCTGAAATTACGAGTAATCGTCTTTTGTTTCGCACAAATATTTATGAGCAACAATTATTTTCAAATGCATATATAAAAAATGAATCATTGGACGTTCTTGCAAAATAAAACAGGAAAAGAAAAACAATTTTGAAATTTATTGAAAAGTAATTGTATTGATTTTGAAGTTGGCCCGTCATAGGCGTTTTGTACAAGAGGTTGACGTCCTAGTAAGAGAACACCGCCGAAAGATAGAAATTATACAATTTGTGAAAAACAAAGAAAAACAGCTATGTGAACAATCCCACTGGGTTCCAACTCTGCTATTGCCTTTATATCTTCGAGCGTCTCATCACTTTGCTACTTGGTTGAAGGTAGATCAAATTGATTGGCACCGTCCGAGCTTGATAGTCGATACTGAAGTTTGGTTGCAAGATGATCCAATGAGACATAGTGTTACGCTTTAATCCCTAATTTTTGCCTGGACCGCCTTTTCGGGTTTTCAGTCCACCGAGATACCCTTTTTTGCCCAAGCTGCCTTTTCAGGTTTTCGACTTGCCGGTGTATAATTTTTCATTTTCATCCCTTACTTTTGCCCGAACCCTTTTGGTTCGCCGGGAAGCCCTTATTTTTGCCTAGGCCAGTTAACCTAGCGGGTCTTTGATTATGCGTAGTATTTTTCACTATGTCTGCATTGACGGGGTGAGAAAGGTCTTCACCATCCATGGTGGTTAGAATCATAGCTCCTCCCGAGAAAATATTCTTAACCATAAATGGCCCTTCGTACGTAAGGGTCCATTTTCCCTTGGGATCAGCTTGCGGCAGTATGATGCGTTTGATTACTAGATCCCCGACTTGTTATTCTTGTCGTCTGACTTTCTTGTTAAATGCCTTGATCATTTTCTTTTGATACGTCTGACCATGACAAATAGCAGTAAGTCTCTTTTCATCGATTAAATTTAGCTGATCAAGCCGGGTCTGGATCCAATCGTCCTCGCTCAAACCTGCATCCTTCATAATCCGGAGAGGGTATCTGGACCTCAATGGGTAAGACTGCCTCCATGCCATACACCAAAAAGTAGGGTGTTGCCCATGTTGACGTCCGCGCTGAGGTACGGTACCCATGAAGAGCGAACGGTAGCATCTCGTGCCAATCTTTGTACGTCATCGCCATCTTCTGCACAATCTTCTTGATGTTCTTATTTGCTGCCTCAACAGCCCCATTCATCTTCGACCGGTAAGGAGAAGAGTTGTGTTGCTGTATCTTAAACTATTTGCAGAGCTCGGTGATCATTGTATTGTTGAGATTCGTACCGTTGTCCGTAATGATATTCTCTGGTACACCGTATCGACAGATCAGATTGTGTCGGATAAACCGCGCTACGACATTCCTGGTTACTGTAGCAAAGGAAGCTGCCTCAACCCACTTCGTGAAATAATCAATAGCTACCAGAATGAAACGATGCCCGTTAGATGCAGTAGGTCTGATCTTGCCGATCATGTCGATGCCCCACATTGCAAAAGGCCAAGGAGCTGTTAAGACGTTCAAAGGAACTGGAGGTACATACACCTTATCAACATAGACTTTCCACTTATGACAGGTCCACGAATGCTGATAACAATCGGCTTCCATAGTGGACCAATAATATCCTGCCCGTGGGATTTTCTTGCCATGGTATGTCCACTGGAATGAGTTCCAAAAGTACCTTCATGTAACTCTGCCATAATCCTTTCTGCCTCGTTCTTGTCCACACATCGCAGTAAGGTTGAATCATGGTTACGCTTGTAAAGGATACCATTACTGATGAAGAACTTCGCAGCGAACCTTCTCAAGAACTTCTTATCATTAACAGATGCACCCTCGGGGTATTCCTGAGCCTCAAGATACCTCTTTACCTCGTGAAACCAGGGTTTATCTGCTACCTCTTCAGTCTCAATGTCACAGTAATGTGTGGGTTCGTCCAACCTCTCAATGGTAATCTAGGGAGCTTCATTGTCCCACCTGACCTTGAACATAGAAGACATGGTAGCTAGCGTGTCCGCTAACTGATTCTCCTCTCTGGGGAAATGTTCAAAGGTTATCTCCTCGAAGTGCGGAAGCAACGTCAATACATACTCTTTGTAAGGAATAATATTTGGGTGTTTCGTATCCCACTCACCTTTAATCTGACTGATCACGAGAGCGGAATCTCCGAATACACTCAAGAACTTAATCCTCAGGTCAATAGCTGCTCGAAGACCCATGATGCATGCCTCATACTCCTCCATATTGTTGGTGTAGTTAAAACATAACCGGGCAGTGAATGGAGTATGACAACCTTCAAGGGATATGATCACGGCGCCAATGCCATTACCCAACGCATTTGAGGCTTCGTCAAAATACATAGACCATCGGGATCCTTCCTCAGGTCCTTCATCCGGTCCAGGTTTTTCACAGTCGGTCACCAACATGATGTTCTCATCCGGGAACTCGAAATTCATGGATTGCTAGTCATCCACGGCCTGATGTGCCAAATGATCCACCAATACACTCCCCTTGATTGCTTTTTGGGTTGTGTATTGGATGTCATACTCAGTTAAGATCATATACCATCTTGTTATTCTTCCGGACAAGGTAGGCTTTTCGAAGATATACTTGATTGGATCCATCTTTGATATCAATAGGCTAGTATGAGTCAGCATATACTGTCTCAGACGGCGAGCAGCCCATGCCAAAGCGCATCAAGTTTTCTCGAGCAACGAGTATCGGGTCTCGCAGCCGGTAAACTTTTTGCTAAGGTAGTAAATAGCGTGCTCTTTTCGGCCAGACTCGTCATGCTGCCCCAATACGCACCCCATTGAATTATCCAACACTGTCAAGTATAAGATCAAAGGTCTTCCTTCAACTGGAGGCATTAGAATAGGTGGCTCTTGGAGGTATTCTTTGATCCTTTCGAAAGAGGTCTGACATTCATCATTCCATTTTACTACTTAATCTTTCTTCAGCAGCTTGAAGATTAGATCACAAGTAGCAGTCAGATGTGAAATGAATCGGGCGATGTAATTCAGACGTCCCAAAAAGCCTCTAACTTCCTTTTCTGTTCGGGGAGCTGTCATCTCCTGTATAGCCTTCACCTTTGTAGGATCCACCTGAATACCTTTATCACTAACGATGAAACCCAACAGCTTACCAGACCTTACCTCGAAGGTGCACTTGTTTGGGTTTAACCTTAGCTTGTACGTCTTCAACTTGTCAAACAGTTTCTGGAGATGGTTAAGGTGTTCTTCCTCAGTCTGGGACCTTGCGATCATATCATCAACATAAACCTATATCTCATGGTGAATCATGTCGTGGAACAAAGCGACCATGGCGCATTGATAAGTTGCACCAACATTCTTCAACCCAAACGGCATGAACTTGTAGCAAAAGGTGCCCCACTGCGTAATAAAGATTGTCTTCTCCATGTCTTCGGGAGCCATCTTGATCTGGTTGTAACCAGAAAAACCATCCATAAAGGAGAAGATCTTATGCTGCGCGGTGTTATCGACCAGAACATCAATGTGAGGCAGTGGGAAATCGTCTTTGGGGCTCTCCCTGTTCAGATCTCTATAGTCCACACACATCCGTACCTTACCATCCTTCTTAGGCATTGGAACAACGTTGGCAACCCACTGTGGGTAAGAAGTAACAACTAGAAATCCGGCGTCAAACTGTTTTATGACTTCAGCTTTGATTTTCTCAGACATCTCAGGGCGCATACGGCGAACCTTCTACTTTACCAGAGGACAGTCTTCTTTCGTTGGCAGGCGGTGTACCACAATATCAGTGTCTAAACTAGACATATCTTTATAAGACCAAGCGAAGATCTCAACATAGTCGTGTAGCATATGTATCAACCGTTGCTTGACACTAGGCTCCAGATTCAGACCTATCTTGACCTCTTTCCTGTCTTCCTTTGTACCCAAATTCACTGATTCCACTGACTCTTCATGAGGCTATATGTCCCTCTCTTCCTGTAGTAACAGTCTAGCAAGCTCCCCAGGCACTTCACAATCATCCTCACCTTCATCCTCAGCTTGGTTGATCGGATTTTCAAAGTCATAATTGGCAGTAGCAGAGTTGTTATCAATGGAATCCAGAGTGGATGTGGATCTGCATTATGATACATGAGTGTGTGTAAGACAATAGATGCTTTGGTAAAGTGCTAGATAGAAAGGAAAAACAAGGAGCGCAAAATTTGTAATGCAAGAAAACGTCCAATGCTTTATTGATGATATATGAAAATGACAAATAATAAGCCCTCACAAACAAAATGAAGGTTCCTAGGGCAAGGCACCGGGCCGTAAAGTTTTAAATTGTCTGTTACAAATCTCAAAACAAAAGTCTATTATTGTGTAATAAAAGAAACGGGCACGAAGTCCTTCGCCGTCCAGTTGTTCAATCCACCATTGGTAGTCGGGTAGATCCAGCTGTCGATATCTGACTCTTCTTCATCATCCTCAATTGCATTCACTCCATAATTACTGATGTGCAGAGAAGGTCTTCTAATCCGTGCACGCCGAACAGCCCTTTGATCCTCTGTAGGAAATCCCAAACCAAACTTGTCAATTTTGTGTGCGAAATCAGGGAGCTGACCCCAATTTGCACACCCACATTTTTCAATTATAGCCCTGGTATCCTTGAGGGAAGCCATCTTCATTGGAGGTTTGTCAGCAGCAACTTTAGTCGACGCCAAATTATGGGGGACCTCTTCAAAGTTTTGACATAGGGTTTCGATGAATTCCCCATCCATTTCCATATAGCGAAAGGAATTAAGATGACTCACCATATACTCCTCTTCACCTCATACCGTGACGATCTTCCCCTTTACTGGATATTTCAACATCTGATGGAGCGTAAAAGTCACTTCCCCAGCCTTATGAATCTAAGGACGACCCAACAAGCAAGAATATGATGGTCAGATATCCATCACGTAGAAAGTAGATGCAAAAGTCTGAGAGACAACTCTAACAGGGACGTCCACTTCCCCGTGCACCATCCTTTTTGACCCGTCGAAAGCCCTGACCACAATATTACTCAGCTTCAGAATGAACCTTCACAGTCCAGACGGTCTAATGCTTTCTTGGGTAAAACATTCAATGAGGACCCAGTATCCACCAGTACGTGGGCCAAAGTAGTGCCCCTGCACTCGATTGAGATGTGCAGAGCATCATTATGATTTCTTCCTTTAGCAGTCAGATCTGCATCTTAGAAACCCAACCTGTTGTCGGCAGTCAAACTAGATACACAGTCTTTGAATTAATCGGCGGAAGTTTCTTGCGGCACATGCGCAGTTTTGAGGAAAGCAATTAAAGCCTTTGCATGGGCTTCCGAACATAATAACAAGGACAACATGGAAATTTTTGACGGGGTCTGCCCCAGCTGAGCGACTACGTTGTAGTCACTCTTTTTGATAATCTTCAGAATTTCCTCTATCTCCTTCTTAGAGGTTTCTACAATGACCTTCTTAGGTGCCTCCATCCGGGCAGGCTCACCTGTGATTTATTTGCCCGAGTCCCAGATGACTCGACGATAGGGGTGATAACTGGAATAGGAACTGGGACAGTAGCCGATGTACTAGCAGATGGGATGGCAATAGGTTTGTGAACAGTTGGAGGGTAAATCTCAGGAGAGAAGAGTCTTCCACTTCTGGTGACTTTACTAGCCCCGACAATATTGTTGATATCAGCATCAGCTTCTTCAATCTTTAAGTCTTGCTTAACTCCATGGTAATACACATCGGCCCCATAGTGCCAAGGGACAACCTTATACGAAGTGTACGGGATAGGACCAGGGATAGTAATGATTAACAGAGCGATTCTCGGAACAGGTGTAATCCTAACAGGCTTTCTCAAGGAAGCCTTGGAAGTATTGGCGGATATGGTTATAATGGCAACATCTTCAATTGGAACTAACATAATCAAAGTCTTTTCGAACAGGATCTCTTTGTTATTCATCAGGCGTTGAACACCTGATTTCAATAAATGGCAACCAACAGGAAGGATTGAACATAGGTGGCAACCTTCGCCACAACCCGGAAATAAACCAGCCAACAATAGATTCTTCTTAACTGTCATCAAAGGAGTAGAAATGTCTTCCACAGAGGTCACAAATAAATCATTATCCACAACATTCACTCCATGACCGTGCTTGGGCATATGAGTAGTTATGATGTTGGGCTTCTCTGGAGCTTCAAACTCAATCTCTTTGGCTTCGATTAAGTCCTGCACCTTATTCTTCAAGGCCCAACAGTTGTTTGTATCATGACCTGGGCTATCAGAGTGATAGGTGCAGCGGGCGTTCGGGTTATATAGCGGAGATGTGGCGTTGGGATTCTTTGGGGCTTCCCTCAGAGTTACCAGGTTGGTCTTCAACAATCATGGTAGAATTTGGGACAAGTTCATATTAAGCCGGGTGTACTGTCTCTGTGGTCTCTCCATTCTTTGCTGATTGTTGCATTGTGGGGCAACAGTGGGTCTTGATATTACTACTGAATTCACTGCTTGGCGGCGTTCAGGTCGGTTTTGGCTCCTCAAGCTGTAAACTGTACTAGCTTCTTTCTTACCGATGAAAGGCTTCTTTACTGCACTTGACGACGTATCCTTCTATATCTTACCACTTCGGATACCAGCTTCTACTCTATCCCTAGTCAAAATAAATTCAGTAAACCCAGATGACGAACTGCCGATCAGATGATTGAAAAATGGACCAGACAACGTCCCTAGAAACATGTCAACCAACTCAATGTCAGACAAAGGGGGTTGGACTCTTCCATCCAAATCTCTCCACTTCTGATCATAGTCCTTAAAACCTTCACTTGCACCCATAAACATACCCTGAAGCTGAGTACGAGTTGGAGCAAGGTCGGCGTTATACTGATACTGCCTGTAGAAAGCAGCAGCAAGGTCCTCCCAGTTTCGTACATTAGCTCCTTCCAATTGATAAAACCATTCAAGCTGAGTCCCTGACAGACTATCTTGAAAGAAATGTACCCACAAATTCCTATCAGCAGTGTATGGTTGGATTTTTCTAACGTACGAGCGGAGATGGAGTTTTGGACAGGATACTCCATCGTACTTAGCAAAAACCGGAGCTTTAAACTTGTGAGGGATCACCACCCCAGATGCTAGTCCCAGATCTCCGAAGTCTAAACCAGGGATCTTTTGAATCTCCATAGCACTCAGACGGTCTTCGAGTTGTTTGTACCTATCCTCAGCAGGAGGGTACTGCTCATCATCAAAATTAGTATCATTATCAGAGACTACAGGACTGGGACCCTTTTCTTCCTCTTGGTTCTCCTCTCCTTTGGATGAAAGAGACAGATCAGCATCCTGTCACAGCCTATTTCCAAATCTGTTACCCATATACAGAAGAACCACCTTCTTCTTTTTCTTCTTCTTCTCCTTCAGGATGAGAGTCTTCAAATCCTCTTGCCCTTTAGCCAAGTTCAAGAACATCTCTTGGAATTGGGCATTCTGTGTCTGAAGAGCTTTGATGGCTTGATCGGTAGGTATTTCAGAAGACATTTCATGCTGAAATAAACAACGAAAAAGATGAGAAACCTGTAATGGTACCTGTAATGATGTGCATGATAATGGGATGCGTATGTAATGATTTCAAAGACTTTGGGAGATTTAAATTTGCAAACCAAAAATAAAACAAACTTTATTAGGTTAAACTTGTAAGAATGTTTAACAATGCCTTTGAGGCGTTACAAAATAAATAAATGGAAAACAAATATAAACTAGAAAAAGCAAAAATCAGAAATCCCATGGACGCTTCCCCTTAGTGCTGACGTAGTCATTGACCGTCCTTTCAATCTCAAGTTGCCTAGTGAGCTTTAAGATCTTCCTTTCCTGCTCATGATACTTCTCTCGGTAGGTATCCCTCTCCTCTCTCAACTGAATCCATGATCTCTTCAATGCCCCAAGATCAGTGGGCATGTAGGGATAAAGGACTGTATAAGGAATGCCTTCTTCAATGGTAGGCTCCACAATCACTGGAAACACAGCTTCATAAGGCATCTCAAGCTTCTGAGCACGAGCTCAGACCCACTGGAGATAAGGTTGCATAGGGAGAGAAGTATTTGGTCTTAGCTCTTGAGGGTCAGACCTGTTCACCATGCCCCAGGCTCGTATAAACCTTCGGCGGTGCTCATCAATGTCCCCCTTGTAGTCAACGACAATATATGTAAGAAGTAGCTCATGAGGACCGTCTCTCCGAGTGCGACCAAACTCTCGTAAAGCCAAGAAAGGACTATAGGTTATTCCCCCTATGATTCCAAGCAACGGGACATTAGGGTATCCCCCACATCGATCAACGACAATAGTGCTTTCCATAGCCTTGGAACTCCAAAGAATGTCTGTATGGGCAAGAGACATTATCCTGTACGACAATCCTAAACCTTCTTCATTCTTCAACACAGATTTGGGGAGGTGCAAAATAAACCACCTCGCTAGCAAAGGCATGCAACACATGAGGGTCCCTCTTCTCCGCACAGTACGAGTATAGAGGGCATGTAGGATATCACCCAGAAGAGTAGGTACAGGATTGCGAGACAGGAAGATCTTAACCGCATTCTCATCTATGAAGGAATTTGGATTCGGAAAGAGAACCAAACCGTAGATAAGGAGAGCCAAGATGTCTTCAAAAGCCTAAAAGTCCAAGTTATCCAAGAATAGTTGAGCTTGATCTATTGGGAACTTGGCTAAGAAACCTTCAACCCTGCTTCGTGTCTCCCAGTTGGATATTACATCAGCCCTTGTCAGATGCAGAGCTGAAGCAATGTCTTCTGGCCTAGGAGTCTCTTCCAAACCTGTGAAAGGCATCTGCTCAAGGATGGATATACCCAGTAAGTGAGAAAACTCTTCCAAAGTGGTAACTAGCTGATAATCCGGTAAAGTGAAGCAATGATGCACCGTGTCGAAGAACTGGAAAAGCACACTCATCATCTGCTCATCAAACTTTGAGGTAACCAAGCTAAGAAGCTGACCATGTCTTCTAATGAATGAAGAAGTATCATAAACCTTTGAGACTAACTCTTTGAGTTGAGCAGGTATTTTCACAAAGTTAACTCGGATGGTGTTTCTGCGCATGGAAGCCATAATCTGCAAAACATAACAAAGATAAATCCCCTCGGTCTTTGAAATGGTTAGCATAATGAAGTATCCATGCTATGTTATGATGCATAATGTCATGATAAAACACACAACAGGTATAGAAGGTAACAAACATGGTAAAGGCAAACAAGTCACACAATAGCCCTTAAGTTTCAGGCTTGCATGGGGTCTAGGTATTACCCTCTTGAAGTTCAGTTGGTTTCAACCTGTCCTAATAATAGTAATCGGGTTATAGAGGTTCTCAATATCACTGACCATCCTCCATCGGTCATGGTTTCAGCTCACGCAATCTTTTCTTGCAGCCGGAACTATCTCGAGAGTATGGTCTCAATGAGTGTAGTATCGAGTATCAACCAGTTCTCAACTTTACACCGAGGCCGGCTATCTCACTACTTCCTATGTCCAAGTTGGCCAATTATAGGTTCTAAGGTCAGTTGATGCTTAATGACACATAGCAGCCTCGTATTCTCCTCGTTTCTCCATAAGGGATACCGATACAAACCAATGTGCCACATCAACGTAGCTACTGCTTCAACTGTATCGGTCTACACCATACAGTTCCCTCACAGTTTATTGCTACTTACCTAAAAGGTGTCCCCAAGATCCGGGTTAGGATCTATAGTAACTCCCAATACAAAGCCCTCAAAAGTAAAGCAATCAAATCAAACAAGAGAAGCAATTTATGATGAACTAAGTCCTAAGGTATACCCCACTTATTAACTTCCCCAACAGAGTCGCCAGTTCTGTGATACGGTGGCAGAACAAGGCTGTTTTTAGGAAAATGTTGGTTTGTATTTTGCATTTGTGTTTGCAAAATGTCGCGGTAAGCAAGAGTCACCACTGACTGTTATTTTATCTAACTGGAAAGGAAAAAAAGCACAGAAAAATTCCTTTTTCCGAGATATTCTGAGTACGGGTGTAGATTATAGAAAGGGAAGGTATTACCACCCTTTCTATCCGTGGTTTTCCACGGGCTCTTAGGTACTTGCTCTTCATTTTAAAAATTGCTTGTATGTGTTTATTTTGAAAAGTTTTTGTTTTACTTTATTTTAACCCTTGCTTCTGTCTTCAAGAGTGTTACAAAGTGTTTTTGAAAACTTTAGTTTGAAAGAGTGTGTAAGTGTGGAAAAGTTTAATTTTGAGCAAGTACCTACTAGCATCTACCTACTCGAAAAAATAATGTTTCTATTCTTGTTTCCTTTAGACAGCGCTATCCCACTATTATTGAGTAGGTAGCACCGTCGTTGGAGTTGTAAGGGTCAATTCGAAAGGGACGTACGATCACTAAAGAAATGTTAGGACGTCTTAGTAATAACCCTAATGTCTCAAGATTATATTTGAGGCAACATTTCCGAACGGGGCGTTTGATCTTTGTTTAGACAAGAGAGCGACCACTAAAACACCCTATACTTAATGATCGTTTACCGAAGGCAACCGAAGTGAGAGTATACCCTAGGAGTGCACATGTGCGAGTGATTTGATTTCAGTTATTATCTTTGCATATTTAGGGTTTGCTAACCGTTTTAAAATTATCATACATTCTTGTCATGCAATCCTATTATCATACATCTAACAGTTAATATTTGCGAAAATTAAAATGCGGAGAATAAAACTACGCTATTACAAGGCTTCGGGGAGGGGGATTAATTACATAGCCAAAAACCCGTAAAAACGATAAATAAACGAAAAATCCTAATTAAACTATTACATCCCATGAGCAGTTACATTACTATCGTAATAATAAATAAACGCGCGATGAATCGAGAACGAAAGAAAACTAGGGTTTTGACCCCATCTAAACCTAATTAAAAGAAAAATCATTTTTTGTTGTTTTTGATTATTTTTAAGAAAATAAGGTTTTAAATAAAATAGATACAAACCTAATTACTAATTAAATTAAATTGAGAAAATTAATTAATTTTGACCTATTTTTGTATTTTTGTTATTTTAAGAAAATAAAATAAAATAAAAACACAAAACCCTAATTTTCTAATTGATTTTAATTTATTTACAAAAGGTTAAAATTTCCCTAAAATTAAATTAAACTAATTAAATTAATTTTGACAAAATATATAAAAAACCTAAATTTGATGAAATTTATTTTTATGAGTTTTTTTGTAAAAAAAGAATTAAATTTGTGTGAGAAATAATTAAAACAAAGTAAATTAAATAAAGAAAATATATAAAAGAAAAAGAGAATTGGGCCTGGTATGCTAGCGATTTGAGGGGTGTCCATAGCAATTTTTGAGCCCAAAAGCCTTGGGTCCACGTTGACTCCCATGATCCAATGCGTTGGCTTGACTAAGATGCATGGTAGACCTTCACGGATGAGCGTCAGATCTGGCCTTCTGGAGATCAAGTGATTGAACTTTGAGGGCATATGGTGAGACGCTTGGGCCAAGGGTGCACTGAATCTGTAACAAGAAAATAAGAAAATAGCATTTTGTTGGGACCTGGGATCGAACCCAGGTCTTCATGCTTCGAACCATCACCTTGTTGCCATTTGTGCCACGCTGTTTATTTGTATAAGGAACAATAAACAAATTTTATATTAAAAAACACAAAATGCCAATTGTACAGCGCGTAAATTTTTGAATGGACGAATGGTGTGTTGCCACGCCACCTTCTTCTTCCTTCTTCCGTTGGCAAAAGTCCAAGACTTTTACCTACGGACACAGTCTGTAGCTATAGCCCCTGTGATTTCCAAAACTCACGCAAGCATCATAAATGAAAACTGAAGGTACAGATCAATTCGTCTTGACCTTGTGAGCACCATGGCATCCCTCTTTTGGGCCAATTTTACCTGCAATCAAAACCCCTAAAAATGAAACCTAAACCCTAACAATGGTGGATCTCAGTATAGCTAACAAAAACGCAATTGAATATATCCATTAGCTTGCAAATGTTTCACTGAACAAGAATATGTAAAGAATTCATGCTAACAATGCTAAATTCATAAGATTCGATTTCAAAAAGGGAAGGATGTCGTGAGGCACTTACATTGCATTTTTGGGCACGAAAAGGCTTGTTGGTGATTGGGATAGACTCCTTGAACACCCAGGAAGCGAATGAGATAGCTTGGAAGGCTTGAGATAGCCTGGAATTATGAAAACAGATTGCTACTTTTCTTGAATTTTTTCCAAGTTTTTCCTCATCTTCTCATGCCTCTAACCCCTGTGCTTTTGGTCTGGATTTGTTCTATATGTATCCTTGAGTGAATTAGGTTTACAAGTTTGCATCCAATCTTCTCCAATATTCACAAAATCTCAAGGTTTAAATGATTTTGATATTTTCATGATTTTATTTTGATTTAATTTGATTTAAATGAAATAAAAATCAAAATAAATGACAAAAATAAAATAAAGGCAATTGGGAAGGATCATGGGTCGTGAACCATGTTACAAACTCAATACAAGCACAAAAAGTTGGGCCCATTTGACAAAAATTGCAATTTGAGGCATATTTGACTTTTGGCAATTTTACAAAAAAGGTCAACTTTAGCAATGCATAACTCCTTCAATTTTTACCCTAGAGATGTGTTCTTGGACTTTTTAGAAAGCTCAAGATGTACTCTAAGCAACCCTTTTGGTCTCATCTTCATTGAGTATTCCATGGTCATGTATGAAGCTTTGACAAAAAAGGTGTTTTTGTTGACTTTTCAAAATGACCTATAATGTCCAAATTCATAACTTCTTGTGAATGCATATTTTGAACTTGGTAGATGAAGATGAATTGTATGGAATTGCATCCTCTTCAAAATTAGATTTGGATGGGTCATTCTTAATTAAGTATGAGAAAGTTATGCTTGGTCAAAGTTGGGTTGACTTTTCTTGCAAAACCCTAATTTAGCAACTTTTGGGTTTTGATGAATTGTGAGCAATCTTTAAGGAGTCATGATCAACCCTTGATCAAATTATGAATAACACTTAAAAATGAGGATGTTGACCCAAAATATTGAAGTTTGACTGTATGTGGGCCACAGTTGACTTTTGCCCTAGCATAGTCGATTTTTAGGCCTTTGAGCAATTGACTGAGCAAATTTTCTCTGCAAGGCTTGAAACTTGACATGGATGATCTTGAGAACATATTAGGATAATGGTGATCATTTGGGATCCCTTGGACTCAAGTATCTTGATGCAACATGAAACCCTAATTTGAGGTAGACTGCCTTAGGAGAGAGTTTGTCTGGTCAACCCTCAGACTTCCTTGGGCAACTTGAGGATCTCACTTGAAATGTTTTGAGAAATATGGGAGGGAAAATTTTGGGGTACAACAACTAGGGATTATCCTCCTTATAAATCATGTGTTTAAGAATTAAAAGAAACGCCTGTACATCATCAACAAGGTCTATCCAAAAGCATACTGTATGAGATTATGGCATTGTTTTCGTCATCCTCCCTCTAAAGGCTTGTAAATTTTAGCAAGAGTTGAATGTCATAAATAGAGTAAAACTCATAGCTTAAATATAGTGAAAACAAATGGATGAATTCAAGACAAACATATGAAATGCATTAATGAAACAAAGTTTGACATTAATAGAGAAGTGTTTGAACAACAACAGAAATTACAATTGAAAATTCAAAATGAACTGGAACGCTCAATGATTTGGCATGGGAGTGGTGATCATGTTGGGAGTCTCTGGAGGGTCAAACTCAATCTCCTTGGCGTCAATCATGTTTTGAATCTTTGTATTTCAGCGCCCAACAATCGTTAGTATCATGCCCAGGACTTCCAGAATGATATGCACATATTACATCAGGATTGTAGTTAGGTGAAGAAGTTTTGGGGTTAATATGGGGTCCTATCAACATAATCAGATTCATCTTCAACAAGTGTTGTAGTTCTTGAGGCAGCGGTATGTTGATGTTGGTAAACTGTCTTTTGGGCTCGTCTTGCCTTCTCTGATTTCCTCTTTGTGGTTGTCACCGTGATGCAGGACCAGAGATCAGGACTGCCCCCACATGTTGGTCGTGGTTGCTCTTGTTATGACCCTTTTGGATATAAACAACATTGGACTCTTTCTTCCCATTGTATGGTGTGATGCGGTGGGAGAATTGACTTGAGGTTTTGTGTTTTGTCGCAAATGTCGTGGTTAGCAAGAGTTGCCACTGACTTTTCTTTTATCCAAAAGGAAAGGTAAAAAAGAACAGGAAAGACCTTTGAGATGTTTTCTTGAGTTCGGGGAGTAGATTATGAAAAGGGAAGGTGCTAGCACCCTTTTCATCCATGGTTTTCCATGGGCTCTTAGTTACTTGCTTAGATCACTTGCTTTGGTTTGTTTGAAATGGTGTTTGGTGTGGTTTTGAAAGTATTTTGTAAAAGAGGCCATTTGTTTAGGAAATCTTTGTAATGATTCTCGTTCGTAAGACTGTATAAAAAGATGTTTGTCTTTTGAAAATGTTTTCAATGTTTGTAAGATGTTTTCTGAAATGTATGTGTTTGTTTTTTAAAATAGCAAGGATTGTTTGAAATGGAGCAAGTAACTAGAAGCTATATACCTACTCAAATGTCTTTCTTATGTATTTTCTATTCATTTGACATTGTTGACTTACCATTGATTTGGTAAGCAACCCTATCTTTGGATGTAAATGGGACAGGTGTGGGTCATCGTATAACCATGATAGCAATGTTGCAAAGTATCTTAGCATTTTTTAGGGACCAAGATCATTTTGTAAGGCAACTTTTGAATAGCGTCATCGAGGGACTATGATCTTTATATTTGTTTATTTTGCCAAGATACTTTGCATGCATAACATGGCCATTTTGTTTTAGGCAACCAAGTGGGAGAAACCCTAAGGGTGCTTGTGTGCAAAGTGTATCATTTTCATACTTTTGATTTTGTCTTGTATTTAGGGTTTTCTATTTGTTTTGTTTCGTTCTTGTCATACAAACCCTAATTACTAATCATGGCATATGAAAGCAATAAATTGCGTAATGTAAATATACTAATCTATTACAATAATTTTATGGGAGGGGGGAATACAAGTTTGAATGGGAATTTGCACAAATATAAAGTTAAACATATTATTACAACCAATCGAATTTGCGCTAATTAAAATAAATATAATACAATATTTAAAATGTAATGCAATGTAATGTACATGTAAAGAGATTTTTGATGTCTTATTTTCATGTAAGAATATTTAAATTAAACCTAAAAAATATAAGAAAAAGATTTAATTTTTTGAAAGGGGTTAAACCCTAATTTTTTATTTAAAAGAAAATAATGTTTCTATATTATTATTTTGTGCATTTTTTGTATAAAAAATAAATAATATTGTATATAAATATTAAAAATTAAATATATGCAAAAAAATAGGTATTTGTAAGTATGAAATGTAAAATAAAAATATTAAGTATATTTAATTATATTTATAAGTTTATTAAGAAAATAACTTATATTTTATCAAAATAAACTATATTTTTTATGTGAGAAATAATAAAAAATAAAATAAAAGTGTAAAAATAAATAAATTATTTTTTAGGATTTTTTATCATTAAAGAAAATAATTAAAAGTATTAAATATAAAAATGAAAAAAAAATATGAAAAGAGTTAGCAGGGGGTGAGATAGCAAATCAGTAGTGATGATGCTAGCAAAAACAAAAAGCCCAAGAAGCAAAAATCCCAAACAGACTCATCCCTGTCATGTCTTCCTCTTCCTCACGCCATGGCCAATTCAACCTGTAACTTCCTCATGCTTGTGTAAAAATGAAAACTTATAACATGAAAAATGTAGCATTTGAACTCACGATTCCAACCATATAAATTATGTAATCTAACTATCAAAGATCAAAGAGAATTTTAAAATCCCTAATTTCTAACCTAAAATTTTCAAAGATTTCAACTTCCAAATTCTCTTAGCACAAGTAATATAAATGCAAGATAATGATATGTACAACTTCGTTATGATGAGAACTACATTTTTTATTCACAGATATTGGCCTGAGGTTGCCTGTACAAGGAGATAGAGTTTGAAAAATTACCTCCTTCAGCTGGAATCGTGTATGGAAATGCAGGGACTTTGATGGAGGCCTGATGATTGCTTGAGCTTCCTTGAGCTTCCCTGAATCTATTCCAACCCCTACCTTGCTCTGAAAGTGGTTAGAACTCCCTGACCAAGTCCAACTGCAAGCTTCAAAGTTAACAATGGAAAATGGTGAAGCAGAGGTTACAGAACAGGGATGATGGTTTGGATTGACTAGGTATCAAGTATGTAAGATGTTTAGATGATCTAAACACAAAACGCGCGAGCCAAATGGATGCTGGATATGTTTGTACAGAAACTGTATGTTTTGGACAGTTTTTGGTGTTTTTCTTGCTCTAAGTGTTTCAGGCCTTTGCTTGGTGTTCTATGTGTTGTATATCCTTTGCATATTAGTATAGAAATGGTTTTAAGTCAGCTCACTATCAGTTGTACAAGCCCTAGCCTTTTGGCAACTTTTCTTATACTTGAAGCAAAGTGACAAGACAAAACTCTCATGCTTGTACCAGCTTGCTTATGGTTGGTATTTCTTCCCTACAAGTTGCCTTTGGTCTGTGGTACTTTCTTATATCAAGGGGACAAGTCCAATTCTCAAGATCACAAAGTTTGCAAAAGTTGCTCTTTACGAAAATGGCAATGGAAACTTTTTGCCATAAGTGGAATTATCAATTGGATAAAGGTTCAAAAGCATGGATAAAGGCTTTGTCAACTGAGTATGCATTTAATTAAGGAGTGTGTATCAAGTTTAGGACCTGTAAAGCATGAAATATCCAGCATAGGATTGGTTTGCAACTTGGTTCTTCATGAAAATGGCTTGAACAAAAAGTGAGAAAATGCCAATTTCCTCTCTTCGATTCTCCCTACTCAAAAATGACCTTGGAGATTTCTTGGACATTTTGGAAGGCTTGAAATGTTATCTATAATCCATCTTTGAAATGCATTTTGAGATACCTCTTGGAACTAGGTGAAAAATTGCCATGAAGTTGGGTCCAAAACCTGCCCAAATTAGGGGAAAATTTCACTACGTTAAGAAGTTCATGACCATGTATTCACAAATTTATAACTTGAGATCCAAGCATCTTTGGGGAAAAGTTTGTGAAGAAACGTTGTATATTTCATGGAGGTCTACAACTTTCATGTTGGGGATTTTCCTTGAATCAAAATGCATCATGGTGAAAAAGTGGTGTAAAGTTGAGAAAAAATAAGAAAATTTTCATACTTAGAAAATTTCGAAGTTATGAAAATTTTCAAATTCAAACCCTAATTTTCAATTTTTGTTTTCTTGGTGAACAAGTTTCACATTTTTACATATCTTGATGAATTATGACTCTTGGTACTTGATTTTGACCAAAAAGTCAAAGTTTAACTTTTCAGTATACAGTTGACTTTTGATTAGTTGACTGCAAATTTCATCTGTCAATCCAATGAACTTGAGATGTTTTGAACCATGTAATTAAGTCAAGATAATTCCATTGAATCCTTTAAATCATGCTTGAACTCAATTGGTCATTGGCCAGGTTAAAAATCAGAAATTGCCCTTTCTTAGTCAAAACCCTAATTTTGACCATTTTGCCCTTTTGATGATTTGATCAAATTTCTTGAGGACTTGTAATCCAAACTTGATCAAATGGTACATATGAGTCTAAGATGTTGATGTGAATAAAAAATTATGAAGTTTGACTGTGAATTGGCCATGGTTGACTTTTTCCCCAATATAGTTGATTTTTAGGTCAACTGCTCAATTGACTGAGCAAAAGTGTGATCTAAGGCTTGAAACTTGACATGAGTAATATTGGGGGTCCATAATGATCCATGAAAGTCATATGGGGAATTGGAAGTTCAAAAATCCTTGTGCAACCTCAAACCCTAATTTTGGGTTATCAGTGCAAGATGAGATGTCTTAAGCTGAGCAAACCCTGATCTTGTCTTGAGTCAGAGAAGTCTTGTGAGAAAAAACTTCATAAATGAGAGGGAAAATTTTAGGGTACAACAGCTGCACCTGTTCAATCTTCTTGAACTTGAAGAGTTAGATTGGCGAGCTTTGTCGTTCGTGACTCGAAGGTAAAAGATGATTGGACAGTAGAGTGCCCATAAATTTGCACTCGACAAAGTGTAGTTGAGGGAATGGGCTTAAAGATGCCATTTGGAGAGATGATAGAATCTGGTTGGAGATGGGCTTGTAGATTCCATCCAAGAATGTTTGTTGAAATGTAAGTTGTAAGTCAAAAGAAAAAGTATCAGAATGGTGTCCGTATCTGGAACGTATATGAACTGTATCTGAGCTTAAATCTGAATGAGTAACAGAATAGCATCCGTGTCTAGAGCATATATGGACTGTATCTGAACTTGAAATCTGAATAAGTATCAGGATGGCATCCGTGTATGGAGCGTATTTGTACTGTATCTAAAAGCTGAATCTGAATGAGTAACAGAATGGCAACCATTTCTGAAGCATATTTGAACTGTATCTGAATTTGAAAACTGAATGAGTATCAGAATGTCATCCGTATCTGGAGCGTATATGTACTGTATCATGATTGCATGTTGTTTAACGGTAGCTGTTAATCTTATCCTGAAAAGGGTAAAACGTTAGCTGGAACACATAATTATGTTGCATGAAATGTATGATGCAATATATGTGTTTTATCAATGTTTATGATATGTGAATGTAATGTATGTGCATGTAAGCTGATTCGATGTATTGCTGAGGAAAATAAACCCTTGACTGTTGCTGAGGATATGTGGATTCTTGGGGTATTGACAAAAAAATCTGTTGTGAGCAATGCCATATACTGCTTGAGTAATTTTCTTGGGGAATCCAGAGAATTTTGATGACTTCTACTGGGGATTTAACAATGGGAATCTTTGTTCTATTGGGGAGCAAAGAAAACTCTGTGGGGAAAAAGCTTATTCCTGTTTGGGAAAAAGTTCAGGAGTTTCGATTGTCTACCACTCTACCGGGGAATTATCATAGGTTAGGGAGAAACAGAAGTTAATTGTTGTCCGGTTGATTTTCAGGCTTCAAAACAAACTTGTTGGGGAATTTTGGAGAAACTGGATGGTTTCCACTGGGGATTAATAGCTTGAAGTATCAGCTCCGATGGGGATCTTAATGACGTACTGTATGGATTGCTCATGGAATAGTCTAAAGATGTTTTCCTATTCTTTCAACCTGTCAGTAATTGTCCTTTTTCATTTTGTTTATTTGTAAACAGTAATTATGTTCAAATGCATATGTTCATTAATGAATCATTGGACGTTTTTGCAAATAAAACACAAGTGTAAAAAGAAAAGGACAAATAGTTTTATGTACTTTGAAGAGATATCTTTGTATTCACTTTGGATAAGTATTTTGTACAAAGGAGACACACATCCTAGTAAGAGGATGGTGTCATAAAAATAAGAAAAGTTTATACAAAGAAAGATAGCTATGTGTGATAATCCCATGGGGTTCCCATTCTTCTATAGCCTCCGTGTCTCTGAATATCTTGTCTATTTGTTGCTTCGTCCGAAGATGATTGAATTGATCAGAAGCTCCGAGTTTGTCATTGAAGAGATTGTCCTTAAAGTGATCAGACGAGACAAAGTCATACGCTTTAATTCCCTAACTTTTTCCTGGACCGCCCTTTCGGGTTTTCAGTCCACCAGGAAACCCTTTTTTGCCCAAGTCGCCCTTTCGGATTTTCAACTTGTCGGGTGTACAGATTTTTTTATTTTATCCCTAATTTTTTCCCGAACCTTTTGGTTCACCGAGATGCCCTTGTTTTGCCTAGGTGTGTCAACCTAGCAGGTCTCTTATTCGTAGTATCTTTTGACTATGTCTGCGTTCACAGGGTGTGGCAAATTGTCATCGTCCATGGTGGTTAAGATCATTCCCCCACTGGAGAAGATATTCTTGATTACAAATGGTCCCTCATAGGTAGAAGTCCATTTTCCCCTGGGATCACTTTGTGGCAAGATGATGCGCTTGATCATTAGATCTCCAACTTGATATACTTGGCGTCGGACTTTCTTGTTGAAAGCCTTGATAATCCGTTTTTGATACATCTGACCATGGCAAACAGCAGTAAGTCTCTTTTCATCAATTAAGTTCAGTTGATCAAGTCGGGTTTGGAGCCAATCGTCCTCACTCAAACCTGCATCTTTCATAATTCTCAAAGAGGGGATTTGAACCTCAATAGGCAGGATAGCCTCCATGCCATAAACCAAAGAGTAGGGTGTTTCCCCAATTGATGTGCGAGCCATGGTGTGATCGGTGGAAATAGAACTGACTGTTTAAAGCTGGATCGCGTATGTCGCGGTATGCAAGAGTCGCCACCGTCTTTTATTTTCTCCAATATGGAAAGGACAAAAGCACAACAAAATTCCTTATGAGAATGTTTCTCGGTTCGGGAGGTAGATTTATAGAAAGGGAAGGTGTTAGCACCCTTTATATCCATGGTTATCCATGGGCTCTTAGGTACTTGCTCTTATGTTTTCAAAAGATGTTTGCTTTTCAAATGTGAGTGGGTTTGAAAAAGTTTCGTTGAAAGATTTCTGAATGACTCTTGTATCTGTCCTCAAGAGTGTTTGAAAAATTTGTTTTGAAAGCTTTTGAAAGTGTCAGTGTGAAAAGATTTTTGATTTGTTTTTTTGAAGAGAGCAAGTACCTATGAGTTATCTACCTACCCTAAGGAATTAGGCTGTGTAAAAGTCCTTTAGATAGTTCCATCCCACCATTGAGAGGTAGGTAGCACCACCATTGGAGGTGTTCGGCTCAATTCGATTGTAGGGACAGTGTGGTCACCGAAGCAATAGTAGGACACCTTAGAAGCAACCCTAATGTCCTAGATCCTTTTTAATCCGAGGCAACCGTTTTGAGGCAACTGATTCGAGGCAACTGGATCTTAGACATAAGAGCGACCGCTAAAACGTCCTATACTTGACGACCGCGTTTCGAAGGCAACGAGTGAGGCGTACCCTAGAAGTGGTGGGTGCATTGTGTGTTGTTTTCATGTTATGTTTTATCTTTGATCATGGCATTGTGAGCTACGAGTTGTTTTTAATTACCATACATTCTTTCATGCAATTTAGCAGTTTAAGAGTGCGAAAAATAAAAGACGGAAAGATAAAAGCTACGCTATTACAAGGCGCGGGTCTATACACCGCCAAAATACAAAGACCCGTTTTTGATAAAGATGCGGAAAGTAAATAAACGCAATAAACCTAATTACTATTACATCCTTGAACAGTTACATAATAATCAATAAGAAAAATAATGCGCGAAAAGAATTAAACTGAACGTCCGAGGATTTTGGACCCTTTTGAGCAATTATGAGTTTTTTGTGTCTTTTGTATGAAATTAAAATTAAACCTAAATCTAATTATTCAATTATTTACAAGAAAATGTTTTTTATGTTTTTTGTATTTAATAAAAATAAGAAAAAGAATTAAAGAAAACCCTAGTTCTATGTTTATTTTAATTATTAATGAAAATGTCGAAGTTGACCTAATTTAAACTAATTAATTAATTTACATGTTTATGTACAAAATAATAATAATCAATAATAATGATTAATAAGAAAATTAAAAAAATGTCAAAACCTAATTCTATGTAATTTTTATTTATTAAGAAAAAGATTGAATTTTAAACCTAAATTAACCTAGATTAGTTATTAGAATTTATTCACAAAAATAAATTAGTAATGAAATTAATAAATAATTAAATATATTTACAATTTTGATTTTCTGTTTTTTATTATGGAAAAAATTAATTTAGTTAATTAATAATAATTAAAAACAAATTAAAAGAAATAAGATAAAAGAAAATAAAAATAAGAAAAATATTGCAAACCAAGGGGGTTAGATGGCCCAAAGTGGAGGTGAATGTGAGAAATTCTGGCCCATTGAAGATCAGGCCTGGTTGATTTTCAGGGATCATGTGCACGCGCGTTGACTGGAATACACCATAGACTCCCTCTCTTGGCCTTCAGATTGTTCATCAGGGGCACTTGGCAGGCTTAGGCGTGAAGACGTATGGTGGAACGTTGGATCCCATGCTGCACTGGAACACGTTAAAACAAAAATCAACAATTATATGGGGGGACCTGGGAATCAAACCCAGGACCCAGTACTTACCAGCCACGTCTCCCACCATCCAGCCATTTGCGTTTGTTTGTAAACATAATAACAAAGAAATATTATATTAAGGAATCACGTGATTATGCCACAGAACGAAAACGCGCGCCACTCGTTTGAATCATCCACTAGCGTTTGAACAGCTCACCCTTCTTCTTCGTTTTCATCTGCAAACATAAACAAGATAGCGGGGGTTTTAAACCCCCACAAAGCAAAAGTCCCAATAATAACGATTAGCGCTATGAGTCACATAAAAAAGGCGCGAGGGTCTGGTTGAATTCGTCTGGCCTTGACGAATTCAACCATGCTTGACTCAAGGTCTAATTTTCTCTTATGCCTAAAGCCCTAATTGAAAGCTTCAGGAACCCTAGATTTCGTTCATGGTGGATTTTGATTCAGGAAGTTATAACTCAATTGGATTATACCAATCGCTTCAGAAGGTCCCTATTAGCATAAATCAAACAAGAAAATAGATTAAAAACGCATGAATCGTGTTATGTAATTTTTAAAAACAAGACAAACCGAATGACTCGTATTCTTTGATTCTTCACGTGTTAGGATTGGTTTTTGATGGCAAATGCTTCCTGGAGACTCAGGCAATACGTTTGAATCAAAGAGAAACTTTGAATTATGCTGCAAATAGGAAATCAGTTTTCCACTTTTCTCAACTTTTGCAACTTTGTTATGGAGTTCTATGGCAGCTTTTTCGTGTCCTTGAGTAGGGTTTCACTCAGCATATGTACGTGAATGAATTTAGGTTAGAATAGGGCCCATGAATCCATTGCAATAATGTTTTCAATCCTTGATTTTCCATCATATAATTTCCAATCTTTTTTCAATGAAAACCTTGCCAAATATGGATGATCTTCCCTTTTTTGATTGAGAAACGAGTTTGCCAGCTTGCCCTGATATGATTTGCTTCACAAAAGATCCAAAAAACATATCTTTTTGATTTTCCTATAATTAAAACCAATTAAATGAATTAATAATAATAAAAATTCAATTAATTAATTGAAAATAAGAAAATAAATTATTTTAAGCTCAATGGGTCGTGCATAGGCTTTGGGTAAAGTTTCAAGAAGGAATTTGAGGCCCATTAGCAAAATTGAAGTGTTTTAGGCAAAGTTGACTTTTGAAAGTTCCCAAATATTTTCCAACTTCTCCAATGCATATCTTGCTCAATTTTGAAGTTATGAACATGTTCTTGGACATTTTGGAAAGGTCTTGAAGTCCTCTAACCAATTTCTTTGGTCCCATGTCATTTTGATTTACCAATCTCAAGTTATGGTATTTTACTTAAAGTGCCTTTTTGTTGACTTTTGAAAATGACC
The DNA here is from genome assembly GCA_948472305.1 of Vicia faba. Taxonomy (NCBI): domain Eukaryota; kingdom Viridiplantae; phylum Streptophyta; class Magnoliopsida; order Fabales; family Fabaceae; genus Vicia; species Vicia faba. The sequence goes on along the minus strand of OX451737.1, from coordinate 1,000,993,186 downwards.
TATAATGTTGAAATTGATAACTTTTTGTGAGAGCATTTCTTGGACTTGGAGTGTGAAGATGAGTTGTAGGAAATGTCATCCCCTTCAAAATTAGCATTGGATGGGATTTTTATGATGAACCATGAAAAAGTTATGCCTTGGTCAAGTTACAGTTGACTTTTCAACTGTCCAAAAATAGAAACTTTTGCATCTTTAGACTTTTTGAGCCATGCTTGTGGAATCATGATCAAGAATTGATCAAATGATGATTGTGGCTTCAAAATAAGATGTTGATAAAAAAATTTGACTTTTGACTTTCAAATGACCATTTTACCCTTGCAGTTGACTGTGAAGCAATTAGGGTTTTTGACTGTGCAACTTGATGTTGTGAGTCTTGAAACTTGACATATAGATGCTTGACAATGTATATAGGCATATGGGACTTGATTGGACCCTTGAAAACCTCAATTTCTTTGCAAGAACCAAAACCCTAATCTTGGCTGTGTTAGGAGGAAATTGGACTGTGCAACCCTTGAGGGATTTTGAAGCTTGATCTTGCCAAATCTTGAAGAATATGGGAGGGAAAATTTTGGGGTACAACAGTTGCCCCTGTTCAATCTTCTTAGACCTGAGGATGTAGATTGGCTGGCGTGCCTTTCGTAATCCGAAGCTGGAAGATGATTGAACACCAGAGTGCCCAGAAATTTGCACTCACATAGTAGAATGTTAGCAGTGTGATGTAGGGAATGGGCTTACAGATTCCATTTGGAGGAATGATGGATAGGAGGATGGGCTTACAGATGCCATCTGGAGCTGTGACAGAATCTTGTCGGGAATGGGCTTATGGGTGCCATTTGGGGACTGTGATGGATAGTTGTGGAGATGGGCTTATAGATGCCATCTAGGTGTCGATTGCGTAAGATATTCCTTAGCGAGAACTTGCGTACCTGAGAAAGAAAGATAATTACCTGGCCTGTTACAGGGGTTGATCTTCAAACTCTTTATGTAGATGTGCCCTGGCTGGATACATGTATCGAATCTTCAATTAGTTACTCACAGATGTGCCCTGGCTAGATACAGGAATCGAATCTGGAATTAGTCGTTAACAGATATGCCCTGGCTAGATACAGGAATCGAATCTTCAAACTCTTCAGACGTGCCCTGGTTGGATACAGGAATCGAGACCGGAAGTAGTCGTCAATAGATATGCCCTGGCTGGTTACAGGAATCGAATCTTCAAACTCTTCAGACGTGCCCTGGCTAGATGCAGGAATCGAGTCCGGAAATAGTCGTCAACAGATATGCCCTGGCTGGTTACAGGAATCGAATCTTCAAACTCTTCAGACGTGCCCTGGCTGGATGCAGAAATCGAGTCCGGAAATAGTCGTCAACAGATATGCCCTGGCTGGATACAGGAATCGAATCTTCAAACTCTTCAGACGTGCCCTGGCTGGATACAGTAATCGAGTCTGGAATAGTCGTCAACAGATATGCCCTGGCTGGATACAGGAATCGAATCTTCAAACTCTTCAGACGTGCCCTGGCTGGATGCAGGAATCGAGTCCGGAATGCAGATATGCCCTGGCTAGATACAGGTGTCGAATCCACAGGTAATCGCTCACAGATATGCCCTGGCTAGATACAGGTATCGAATCTGGAATTGCGACAGTTGACAATAATCATCTTTGTATTGACCTTTGTCCTAAAAAGACAAAACGTTAGTTGTATGCGATGTCATGATGTATGAAATGCGTTATGTTCTCAAAATAAATGAGATTGTATGTTCATGATGCGTATGTGCATGCTATAATGTATGAATAGGTGATGTTTATGAATGTATTTTCGTCTAGGAAAATAAATCCTTGACGAATGCCGGGAAGTTAACTCCTGGGCTGATGTTGAAGAGTGAAGTTCTTCATTTTCGCTGGGGATGATGGTTGCAAGAATAAACCGGTAGGAGAAGATGACTCCGTTGAGGAATAAACTTTGCTGGAGAGATTAATCTGCGGGGAATTACTCTGTAGGAAGAGAGGTACTTTGCTGAGATGTTGATGATAACTCCACTGGGGATACCGTTGATGAGCTTTGTTAAGGAATTTGATGAACTCCGCTGGGGATACCATTGATAAGCTATGTTGGAAGATGAACTCCGCTGGGGATAGGAAGACTTCGCCGGGGACGATCTTTCCGTGGCACTTGGCTGAGGATAACCCAGTTATATCCTGGTGGGGAAATAACCTTTGAATAAAACCGGGGAGGCGCGTTCGTACTCTGCAGGTGATAAGCTTCCAGAATCTACTGGGGATAAGCTTCCAGAGTCTACTGGGGAGGATGATTCAACTCTCCTGGGAAAACTTTTCAGATTGGACTGGGAAATGGCTCCACTGGATGTTCTGTATTCCATCGGGGAACAATCTTATATCACGATTGCCGGGGATGCTTGCTAGGAATGTTTGTATACTCCGTTGGGGAATGCTGAGATCTTATGAGGATACCCACTTCCTTGAGGCTGACTGAGGATATCTCTGCTTGGGGAGAGTGTTGCTGACTTGCTGGAGATACGGTGCCTTGTTAGGGTTGATGGGCGACCAACTGCTTGGGAGAGGATTATTGAATCTTGTCCTACTCTGCGGGGCGTGAAGGTATCTGGGTTACATTCTTCAGTTGAACTTACCTTGGTACCTTGGTGGACAGAGCAATTAGATTGCTTAGACAACTCATTATTGCCCCTGTTTCTAATGTCACCCGTAATTGGTCCTTTGTTTCGCATGCAAATATTTATGAGTTAGCAATTAGTGTCAAATGCATATATCAAAAATGAACATTGGACGTTCTTTGCAAAACAAGACAGAAAAAGGAAAATAATAGGCCATTTATCTGAAATGTGAATTTGTATTGATTTTTGAATTTGCCTGTAAATAGGCGTTTATGCACAAGAGGCTGACGTCCTAGTAAGAGAACGCCGCCGAACAACAGAGTTTATACAATTTGCACAAAGAAAACAAAACAGCTGTGTGAAAAGAGTAATCCCACTGGGTTCCAACTCTGCCATCGCCTTTATGTCTTCGAGCGTCTCATCACTTGGCTGCTTAGTTGAAGATGAAGCTGACTGATCGATGCCGTCTGAACCTGATGGTTGATACCGGATTCTGGATGCAAGGTGATTCAATGAGACATAGTATTACGCTTTAATCCCTAACTTTTGCCTGGACCGCCCTTTCGGGTTTTCAGTCCATCGGGATACCCATTTTTGCCCAAGTCGCCTTTTCAGGTTTTCGACTTGCCGGGTGTACAGATTTTTTTCATTTCATCCCTTATTTTTGCCCGAACCCTTTTCTTTCGCCGGGAAGCCCTAAGTTTTGCCTAGGTATGTCAACCTAGCGGGTTTTTTATCATGCGTAGTATCTTTTTACTATGTCTGCATTGGCGGGGTGAGGAAGGTCGTCACCATCCATGTTGGTTAGAATCATGGCTCCTCCTGAGAACACATGTTTAACCACAAATGGCCCTTCGTACGTAGGGGTCCATTTACCCCTGGGATCACTTTGAGGAAGAATGATGCGCTTGATTACCAGGTCCCCAACTTGATACTCTTGTGGTCTGACTTTCTTGTTAAATGCCCTGATCATCCATTTTTGATACGTTTGACCATGACAAATAGCAGTGAGTCTCTTTTCGTCAATTAGGTTTAACTGATCAAGTCGAGTCTGGATCCAGTCATCTTCGCTCAAGCCTGCATCCTTCATTATCCAGAGAGAGGGTATCTGGACTTCAATCGGCAAGACTGCCTCCATGCCGTAGACCAAGGAAAAGGGAGTTACCCCGGTTGACGTTCTTGATGAGGTACGATACCCATGAAGAGCAAACGGTAACATCTCGTGCCAATATTTATAGGTCACTGTCATCTTCTGCACAATCTTTTTGATATTCTTATTAGCTGCTTCTACAGCCCCATTCATCTTCGGCCGATAAGGAGAAGAGTTGTGGTGTTGTATCTTGAATTGCTCGCAGAGCTCAGTGATCATCTTGTTGTTGAGATTGGTACCATTGTCCGTAATGATCCTTTCCGGGACGCCGTATCGACAGATCAGGTTATGACGAATGAACCGTGCCACGACGTTCTTGGTTACGGTAGCGTAGGAAGCCGCTTCAACCCACTTTGTAAAGTAATCGATCACCACCAGGATGAAGCGATGCCCGTTGGATGCTGTAGGTTTGATCTCGCCGATCATATCAATGCCCCACATTGCAAAAGGCCAAGGTGCAGTCAAGACATTCAGAGGGACTGGAGGAACGTGCACCTTATCTGCATATATCTGGCACTTATGACATGTCCGGGAATGTTGGTAGCAGTCGGCTTCCATGTTGGACCAGAAATATCCTGCCCGAAGGATCTTCTTTGCCATGGTGTGTCCATTGGAATGCGTTCCGAAGGTACCTTCATGCAGCTCTGCCATGATCCTTTCTGCTTCAGTCTTATCCATACAACGCAGTAAGGTTGAACCATGGTTTCGCTTGTAGAGAATGTCGTTGCTGAGGAAGAACTTTGCTGCGAACCTTCTCAGAAACTTCTTGTCATTGACAGATGCACCTTCGGGGTATTCTTGAGCTTCCAAGTACCTCTTCACTTCATGATACCAAGGTTTTTCAGTTACCTTCTCAGCCTCAAGATCACAACAATATGCAGGTTCATCCAATTTCCATATAATGATCCGGGGAGCTTCGTTATCCCATTTGACTTTGGACATAGAAGACATCGTAGCCAGCGCGTCCGCAAACTGATTCTCCTCTCTTGGGAAGTGTTCAAAAGTTATCTCTGTGAAGTGGGGGATCAATGTCAACACACACTCTTTGTAAGGAATGAGGTTTGGGTGTTTCGTATCCCACTCGCCTTTGATCTGATTGATCACGAGAGTGGAATCTCCGAAGACACTCAGAAAATTGATCCTTAAGTCAATCGCAGCTTGAAGACCCATGATGCATGCCTCATACTCCGCCATGTTGTTGGTGCAGTTAAAACATAGCCGGGCAGTAAGTGGAGTATGAGTGCCTTTGGGGGATATGATCACAGCGCCGATACCGTTACCCAAAGCGTTGGAGGCTCCATCAAAGTGCATAGACCATCGGGATCCTTCCTCAGGTCCTTCATCCGGTCCAGGTACTTCACAATCAGTCACTACCATGATGCTCTCGTCAGGAAATTCAAAGTTCATTGACTGGTAGTCGTCTACTGCCTGGTGTGCCAAGTGGTCTGCCAATACACTTCCCTTGATGGCTTTTTGAGTTGTATACTGGATGTCATATTCCGTCAAGATCATCTGCCATCTTGCTATTCTTCCAGACAGAGCAGGCTTTTCGAATATGTACTTTATTGGATCCATTTTTGAAATCAACAGAGTAGTGTGAGTCAGCATATACTGTCTCAGCCAGCGAGCATCCCATACCAAAGCGCAGCAAGTTTTCTCGAGCAGTGAGTATCGGGTCTCACAGTCGGTAAACTTTTTGCTAAGGTAATAAATGGCATGCTATTTTCGGCCATACTCGTCATGCTGCCCCAGCACACACCCCATTGAGCTGTCAAGTACTGTCAGGTATAAGATTAGAGGTCTCCCTTCAACCGGTGGCATAAGAATGGGTGGTTCTTGGAGATACTCTTTGATTATGTCGAAATCGGCCTGACATTCATCGTTCCAACGTACTACTTGATCTTTCTTCAGCAGCTTGAAGATTGGTTCACAAGTAGCAGTTAGGTGCAAGATGAATCGGGCAATGTAATTCAGACGTCCTAGAAAGCCTCTGACTTCTTTCTCTGTCTTGGGAACCGGCATCTCTTGTATGGCTTTAACCTTGGCAGGGTCCACTTGAATACCTTTGTCGCTCACGACGAAGCCTAGAAACTTTCCAGATCTTACCCCAAATGTGCACTTGTTTGGGTTCAACCTTAGCTTGTACAACTTCAACCGGTCAAACAGCTTATGTAGATGGTCAAGGTGTTCCTCCTCATTTTGGGACCTTGCAATCATATCATCGATGTATACTTCTATCTCATGATGGATCATGTCATGAAACAAAGCAACCATGGCACGTTGATAGGTTGCCCCAGCATTTTTTAACCCAAAAGGCATGACCTTGTAGCAGAAGGTGCCCCACTGAGTAACAAAGGTAGTCTTCTCCATGTCTTCAGGAGCCATCTTAATCTGATTATAACCTGAAAAACCGTCCATGAAAGATAACACTTTGTGCTGAGCAGTATTGTCAACCAGAACGTCGATGTGAGGCAGAGGGAAGTCATCCTTGGGGCTCTCCCTGTTCAAATCCCTGTAATCAACACACATTCTGACCTTACCATCTTTCTTCGGCACCGGAACCACGATGGCAACCCATTGAGGGTAAGAAGTCACTGCTAGAAAACCGGCGTCAAATTTCTTCATAACCTCAGCTTTGATCTTCTCGGACATCTCTGGACGCATACGGCGGACTTTTTGTTTAACCGGATGGAAGTCTTCCTTAGTAGGCAGGTGATGAACCACAATGTCGGTATCCAACCCAGGCATGTCTTCGTAAGACCAGGCAAATATTTCCACATAATCATGCAGCATCTGAATCAACCGTTGTTTCACGCTGAGCTCCAGGTTGGCACCAATCTTGACTTCCTTTCTATTTGCCTCAGTACCCAGATTTACCGTTTCCACTGGCTCTTCATGTGGCTGAATGGCCCTCTCTTCCTAGAGTAACAGTCTTGCAAGCTCGCCAGGCACTTCACAATCATCTTCACCTTCATCTTCGGCTAAGTTGATCGGATTTTCAAAGTCATAACTGGCAGTAGCAGAGTCGTTACCAGTGAGATCCAGAGTGGATTGAAACCTGTATAGGTGAGTGTGTGTAAATATAGCTGTTTTGCAATAAAGAAAGAAAGAAAGGGAGCACAAGATTTGAAATGCGAAAAACGTCCAATGTCTTTATTCATGATATATGGAAATGACAAGTAATAAGCCCTCACAAATGAAGCCAACGGTGCCCCGGGTAAGACACCGGGCCATAAAGTTTCACATTATTGTTCGTTACAAATTTAAAAACAAAGGAGTTCATTACTGAGTAACAAAAGTAACAGGTATGTAGTCTTTTGCAGTCCAATTGTTCAGTCCACCGTCAGTCGTCGGGTAGATCCAGCTATCAAACTCAGATTCCTCTGCATCGCCTTCAATAGCATTCACTCCCGGGTTGGTGATGAACACAGGAGGTCTTCCGATCCTTGCTTTGCGTACAACCCTCTGAGCCTCTGTAGTGAAACCCAGCCCAAACTTGTCAGTCTTTGGAGTAAAATCAGGGAGCCTGCCCCAGTTTGCGCATTCACCTTTTTCAATCACAGCCTGGGCGTCCTTCAAGGAAGCCATCCTTAAAGGAGAGTCTTCTTCAATTACTGTCTCAGTTGACGCCAATGTTGGAGGCACCTCTTCAAAATGTTGAAAAGGGGTCTCAATGAACTCCCCGTCCATCTCTATATACCGGAACGAGTTAAGATGACTAACCATGTATTCTTCCTCCCCCTGCACTGTAACAATCTTCCCTCTGACAGGGTATTTGAGCTTTTGGTGTAGAGTGGAGGTCACAGCCCCAGCCTTGTGAATCCAAGGATGACCCAGCAAACAAGAATAGGATGGACGAATGTCCATCACATAGAACGTTGAGTCAAATACTTGAGAACCAACCCGGATGGGAATGTCCACTTCACCATGTACCATCCTCTTTGACCCGTCAAAGGCTCAGACAACGATGTTACTAGGCTTCAACTCCAGACCCTCACAATCCAACCTGTCTAAGGCCTTCTTGGGCAATACATTTAGTGAAGAACCGGTGTCCACCAACACGTGTGCAAGAGTAGTGCCCCTGCATTCAATGGAGACATGCAGGGCATCATTATGGTTCTTCCCCTTAGCGGTCAGATCAGCATCAGAGAAACCCAACCCATTGTCAGCGGTCAAATTGGCCACACAATCAGTAAATTGATCGGCAGATGTTTCTTGTGGCACATGTGCCGTCTTTAGGAAGGAAATCAGGGCCTTGGCATGGGCCTCCGAACATAACAGCGGTGATAGCATAGAGATCTTAGAGGGGGTGTGCCCCAGTTGCTCAACGACGTTGATATCGCTCTTCTTGATGATCTTAAGGATTTTTTCCATCTCTTACTGTGAAGCTTCAACATTAACGGTCTTAGGTGCCTCCATCTGGGCAGGCATATCAGCAATCCCTTTGCCCCGAGTGTCATATGACTCGGCAGCAGGGGTAGAAACTTGATCAGGAGGGGAAACAGGCGCACTTGTAGGCGTGATGATAAGAGGTCTTCGGATAACTGGTGGCGCAATGTTAGGCGAGAAGAGCCTGCCACTGCGAGTAACTTTAGCGGGACCGGTGATGTTACTGATGCCGGTACTAGTGTTGAACTCCTGCTTCACTCCAAGCACATACACATCTACCCCATAGTGCCATGGGACAGCCTTGTCAGGTTTATAGGGGAGGGGCCCCGGAACAGTAATGATGATAGGTGCAACAGACATGATTTTGACTGGCTTCCTCGGGGGAGCCTTGGTAGGATTGTTGAAGATGGTGACAACGGATACTTCTTCAGTAGGAATAATAGGAACAGCGGTCTTCTTGAACAAGATCTCCTTGCTATCCATCAGGTTTTGGACGCCTGACTTCAGCAATGGACAACCAGCAGGGGAAACAACACATAGGAGGCAACCCTTGCTACAACCCGGAAATAAACCGGCCAACAACAGGTTCCTTTTGACGGTCAATAAAGGGGTAGCAACATCATCCACATAAGCTACATACAGATCTTCCTCAATAGCATTTACTCCATGCTGGGGCATAGGAGCAGTCACAACGTTGGGCCTTTCGGGCGCCTCAAACTGTATTTCCTTGGCTTCGATAAGGTCCTGGACCTTATTCCTCAGGGCCCAGCAATCATCAGTAGAATGCCCCGGGCTATCAGAGTGATAAGCACAGCGGGTGTTGGGATTGTACTTCGGAGAGGTTGTGTTTACCACCTCCGGAGCTTCTCTGACGGTTACCAAGTTGGTCGATAGCAGTTGTGGCAAGATCTGCGACAAGGTCATACTAAGCCGAGTATATTCTCTTCTGGGTCTCTCACCCCTTGGTTGGTTAGGTTTCCAAGGAGCGGCAGCAGGCTTTGCAATTACCACCGCGTTGACAGCTTGGCGGCGTTCTGGTTTATTTTGCCTCCTGGGCCCATACACAGCACTGGCTTCCTTCTTGAAAGGCTTCTTCTCAGAACTTGAGGATGCACCTTTCTGTATCTTCCCTGATTTCATCCCAGCTTCTATCCTCTCACCAGTTAGAATGAGGTCTGTAAACCCTGCAGAAGAATTGCCAATGAGATGATTGAAGAACGGCCCGGATAGGGTCCCTAAGAACATGTCCACGAGTTCACGGTCGTTTAACGGCGGCTGCACCCTGCCAGCCAGGTCCCTCCACTTCTGCGCGTACTCTTTAAAACCTTCTCCCGATCCTAGCGACATACCCTGGAGTTGGGTACGTATAGGAGCGAGGTCGGCATTATACTGATACTGCTTATAAAAAGCAGTAGCCAAGTCCTCCCAGTTATGAACCTTGGTTCCATTCAGCTGATAGAACCATTCGAGATGAGTCCCTGAAAGACTCTCCTGGAAGAAATGGATCCATAAGTTCTTGTCCACAGTATATGGTTGGATCTTCCGCACATAAGATCTGAGATGTAGCTTAGGGCAGGATGCCCCGTCATACTTTGTGAAAGATGGTGCCTTGAACTTGTGTGGGATCACCACACCAGAAGATAGACCCAGGTCTCCAAAATCCAACCCAGGCACTTGTTGAATTTCCATGGCATTCAGGCGATCCTCTAACTGCTTGTACTTGTCTTCGGCTGGAGGGTACTGCTCTTCATTGAAATCAGTCTCGTTGTCAGAGACCACGGGACTAGGAACCCTTCCCCCTTGGGGACTGCCTTTCCCTACAGAAGAACTAGCTTGATCAACCTCATTTTGCAGTGTATTGCCAAACCTCCGGCCAGTGTTGAATAGTACAGTTCTCTTCTTCTTCTTCTTGACCAGCAGAGCCTTCAATTCCTCTTGACCTTGGGCTAAACTCATGATTAACTCTTGGAACTGGGCGTTCTGAGCCTGGAGGGCCTTGATGGATTGCTCAATAGATGATTTGGGATTCATGATAATTGCTGAAATAAACAGCGAAGATCATTAAGCAACCTGAAAAGAAGAGTACTTGTGATGCATATGATGAATGGAATGCGTCTGATTTATGTTTTCAAAGACAATCGGGATTCAACTTTGTAAACAAAAAGGAAACGCACTTTATTAGATTCAACTTTGAAATTTAGATTGTTCAACAGATTGCCCTTAGGCGTTTCATAAAATGGAACTACTGAAAAGGGAAATAAAAACTGTAAAAGAACATCCAAAGCTCATCAGTGATCCCAGGGTCTCTTCTTTTCAGTACGGATGTAGTCATTCAAAGTCCGCTCGTTCTCTAACTGCTTTGTCAGCTTCTGGATTTTCAATTCCTGCTCGTTGAACTTTTCCCGATAAGAATCCCGTTCTTCTTGTAGTTGCGCCCAAGACCTCTTTAGTGTATAAACATCAGTAGGTATCTGAGGAGGGAGAACAGTTGGAGGAGCCCCATCTCTATCAGGATATTCAAGAATGATGGGTCTGACAGCTTCGTATGGCATACCTAACTTCTGAGCACGGATGCGGACCCATCTGTAGTAGGATTCCATAGGTAGAGAAGTCTTCGGTCCCAACTCATGTGGGTCAACTTTGTGAATTTTGTCCCAAGCCTTGATAAATCTACGACGTAGCTCGTCACTATCTACCTGAAACTCAAAACTGATGTGAGGCACCAACATTTCATGAGGCCCTGCTCTTCTGGCTCTTCCAAACTGGCGGAGAGCTAGACATGGATTATAAGAGATTCCTCCTTGGGTACCAATCAAAGGAACATTAGGATATTCTCCGCAACGAACAAGAACAGCTACCTCATCCAAACCTCTGAGAGTCCAAATGATGTCCTTATCAGTGAGAGACATTAACCTATGAGCCCAGCCTCTTCCTTCTTTGTTCTTCAGCACGAACTTAGGGAGGTGCGAAATAAACCACCTCACTAACAAAGGAATACAACACCACAGAGTTCCTCGTCTTCGGGCAGTACGAGCGTAGAGTTGTTGCAGGATATCACCCAAGAGAGTGGGCACAGGGTTCCGAGACATGAAGATCCTTATGGCATTGACATTAATGAAGTTATCAGGATTAGGAAACAAGACTAGACCATAGATTAAGAGAGCCAGAATGTCCTCGTACGCCCTGAGGTCTAAGTCATTCCAGAAACTGTTAGCTTTATCGATCAGAAACTTGGCCAAGAAACCCTTAACTCTGCTTCTAGTCACCCAGTTGTCCATTACCTCCTTGGTGGTCAAAGGGAGGGCTGCAGCAATCTCCTCAAGCCTAAGAGTCTTTTCCCAACCAGTGAAGGGAGTCTGGTCCAAGATAGGGATACCCAGCAAATCAGAGAATTCTTCCAGGGTAGGGACCAGCTGGAAGTCTTGAAAGGTGAAGCAGTTATACAAGGGATCATAAAACTGGGTCAGGACACTCATCAGTTGTTGGTCCCACTTTGAGGTGACTAAGCCGAGAAGAGAACCATGCCTCTGGAGGAAGGAGGTGGTATTTGGAATTCTGCTAATCAATTCTTCAAGCAACTCAGGTGGTTGAACAAAATTGAACCGGATAGTGTTCCTTCGCACAGGCATCATGATGTCCTACAAAACATAGCAAAGGTTAAACCCTCTTGTCTTTGAAATAGGCCAGTCCTTATGCAAGATGCATGCAATGTCTATGATGGTATGATGTCATGATAAAGCACACCACAAACATTCACAAAGGCAAACATGATAAGGCACACAAGTCACACAAGATAGCCCTTAGAGTTTAGGCCAGCATGAAGTTCAGGTACTACCCTCTTTCAGTTTGTTGGTTAAGACCTGTCCTATCAAAAGTAACCGGGTTCTAGAGGATCCCAATATCACTGACTACCCTCAATCGGTCATAACTCCAGCATCGCAATCTTTTCTTGCGGCCAGAACCATCGCGAGAGTTTAGCCTCAATGGGTGTAGCATACTGCTACTGTTCTATGGCCAAGCTGGGTCAAATTAGGGTTCTAAGGTCGGTTGGTGCTTAATGACTCCTCAGAAGACCCATATTCTCCTCGTTGCGACACAAGGGATATCGGTACAGACCAAGGTGTCACACCAATGTAGCCACTGCTTCACCCGTTTCGGTCTACGCCGGACAGGTCCCTCACAGCTTATGCTACCTAACAGGGTATCCCCGGATCCGGGTTAGGATCTATGAAACTCCAAGACAATGCCCACAATAATAAAGCAAACAAACATTCAATTGAAAACATAAGTATGATCTATCCTAAGGTACACCTCACTTTAAGTATCCCCAACAGAGTCGCCAGTTCTGTGATCGGTGGAAATAGAACTGACTGTTTAAAGCTGGATCGTGTATGTCGCGGTAAGCAAGAGTCGCCACCGTCTTTTATTTTCTCCAATATGGAAAGGACAAAAGCACAGCAAAATTCCTTATGAGAATGTTTCTCGGTTCGGGAGGTAGATTTATAGAAAGGGAAGGTGTTAGCACCCTTTCTATCCATGGTTATCCATGGGCTCCTAGGTACTTGCTCTTATGTTTTCAAAAGATGTTTGCTTTTCAAATGTGAGTGGGTTTGAAAAAGTTTCGTTGAAAGATTTCTGAATGACTCTTGTATCTGTCCTCAAGAGTGTTTGAAAAATTTGTTTTGAAAGCTTTTGAAAGTGTCAGTGTGAAAAGATTTTTGATTTGTTTTTTTGAAGAGAGCAAGTACCTATGAGTTATCTACCTACCCTAAGGAATTAGGCTGTGTAAAAGTCCTTTAGATAGTGTCATCCCACCATTGAGAGGTAGGTAGCACCACCATTGGAGGTGTTCGGGTCAATTCGATTGTAGGGACAGTGTGGTCACCGAAGCAATAGTAGGACACCTTAGAAGCAACCCTAATGTCCTAGATCCTTTTTAATCTGAGGCAACTGTTTCGAGGCAACTGTTTCGAGGCAACTGGATCTTAGACATAAGAGCGACCGCTAAAATGTCCTATACTTGACGACCACGTTTCGAAGGCAACGAGTGAGGCGTACCCTAGAAGTGGTGGGTGCATTGTGTGTTGTTTTCATGTTATGTTTTATCTTTGATCATGGCATTGTGAGCTACGAGTTGTTTTTAATTACCATACATTCTTTCATGCAATTTAGCAGTTTAAGAGTGCGAAAAATAAAAGACGGAAAGATAAAAGCTACGCTATTACAAGGCGCGAGTCTATACACCGCCAAAATACAAAGACCCGTTTTTGATAAAGATGCGGAAAGTAAATAAACATAATAAACCTAATTACTATTACATCCTTGAACAGTTACATAATAATCAATAAGAAAAATAATGCACGAAAAGAATTAAACTGAACGTCCGAGGGTTTTGGACCCTTTTGAGCAATTATGAGTTTTTTGTGTCTTTTGTATGAAATTAAAATTAAACCTAAATCTAATTATTCAATTATTTACAAGAAAGTGTTTTTTATGTTTTTTGTATTTAATGAAAATAAGAAAAAGAATTAAAGAAAACCCTAGTTCTATGTTTATTTTAATTATTAATGAAAATGTCGAAGTTGACCTAATTTAAACTAATTAATTAATTTACATGTTTATGTACAAAATAATAATAATCAATAATGATGATTAATAAGAAAATTAAAAAAATGTCAAAACCTAATTCTATGTAATTTTTATTTATTAAGAAAAAGATTGAATTTTAAACCTAAATTAACCTAGATTAGTTATTAGAATTTGTTCACAAAAATAAATTAGTAATGAAATTAATAAATAATTAAACATATTTACAATTTTGATTTTCTGTTTTTTATTATGGAAAAAATTAATTTAGTGAATTAATAATAATTAAAAACAAATTAAAAGAAATAAGATAAAAGAAAATAAAAATAAGAAAAATATTGCAAACCAAGGGGGTTAGATGGCCCAAAGTGGAGGTGAATGTGAGAAAATCTGGCCCATTGAAGATCAGGCCTGGTTGATTTTCAGGGATCATGTGCACGCGCGTTGACTGGAATACACCATAGACTCCCTCTCTTGGCCTTCAGATTGTTCATCAGGGGCACTTGGCAGGCTTAGGCGTGAAGACGTATGGTGGAACGTTGGATCCCATGCTGCACTGGAACACGTTAAAACAAAAATCAACAATTATATGGGGGACCTGGGAATCGAACCCAGGTCCCAGTACTTACCAGCCACGTCTCCCACCATCCATCCATTTGCGTTTGTTTGTAAACATAATAACAAAGAAATATTATATTAAGGAATCACGTGATTATGCCACAGAACGAAAACGCGCGCCACTCGTTTGAATCATCCACTAGCGTTTGGACAGCTCACCCTTCTTCTTCGTTTTCATCTGCAAACATAAACAAGATAGCGGGGGTTTTAAACCCCCACAAAGCAAAAGTCCCAATAATAACGATTAGCGCTATGAGTCACATAAAAAGGGCGCGAGGGTCTGGTTGAATTCGTATGGCCTTGACGAATTTAACCATGCTTGTCTCAAGGTCCAATTTTCTCTTATGCCTAAAGCCCTAATTGAAAGCTTCAGGAACCCTAGATTTCGTTCATGGTGGATTTTGATTCAGGCAGTTATAACTCAATTGGATTATACCAATCGCTTCAGAAGGTCCCTATTAGCATAAATCAAACAAGAAAATAGATTAAAAACGCATGAATCGTGTTATGCAATTTTGAAAAACAAGACAAACCGAATGACTCGTATTCTTTTATTCTTCACGTGTTAGGATTGGTTTTTGATGGCAAATGCTTCCTGGAGACTCAGGAAATACGTTTGAATCAAAGAGAAACTTTGAATTATGCTGCAAATAGGAAATCAGTTTTCCACTTTTCTCAACTTTTGCAACTTTGTTATGGAGTTCTATGGCAACTTTTTCGTGTCCTTGAGTAGGGTTTCACTCAGCATATGTATGTGAATGAATTTAGGTTAGAATGGGGCCCATGAATCCATTGCAATAATGTTTTCAATCCTTGATTTTCCATCATATAATTTCCAATCTTTTTTCAATGAAAACCTTGCCAAATATGGATGATCTTCCCTTTTTTGATTGAGAAACGAGTTTTCCAGCTTGCCCTGATATGATTTGCTTCACAAAAGATCCAAAAAACATATCTTTTTGATTTTCCTATAATTAAAACCAATTAAATGAATTAATAATAATAAAAATTCAATTAATTAATTGAAAATAAGAAAATAAATTATTTTAAGCTCAATGGGTCGTGCATAGGCTTTGGGTAAAGTTTCAAGAAGGAATTTGAGGCCCATTAGCAAAATTGAAGTGTTTTAGGCAAAGTTGACTTTTGAAAGTTCCCAAAAATTTCCCAACTTCTCCAATGCATATCTTGCTCAATTTTGAAGCTATGAACATGTTCTTGGACATTTTGGAAAGTTCTTGAAGTCCTCTAACCAATGTATTTGGTCCCATGTCATTTTGATTTACCAATCTCAAGTCATAGTCTTTGACTTAAAGTGCCTTTTTGTTGACTTTTGAAAATGACCTATAATGTTGAAATTGATAACTTTTTGTGAGAGCATTTCTTGGACTTGGAGTGTGAAGATGAGTTGTAGGAAATGTCATCCCCTTCAAAATGAGCATTGGATGGGATTTTTCTGATGAACCATGAAAAAGTTATGCATTGGTCAAGTTACAGTTGACTTTTCAGCTGTCCAAAAATAGAAACTTTTGCATCTTTAGACTTTTTGAGCCATGCTTGTGGAATCATGATCAAGAATTGATAAAATGATGATTGTGGTTTCAAAATAAGATGTTGATCAAAAATTTTGACTTTTGACTGTCAAATGACCATTTTACCTCTGCAGTTGACTGTGAAGCAATTAGGGTTTTTGGCTGTGCAACTTGATGCTGTGAGTCTTGAAACTTGACATATAGATGATTGACAATGTATATAGGCATATGGGACTTGATTGGACCCTTGAAAACCTCAATTTCTTTGCAAGAACCAAAACCCTAATCTTGGCTGTGTTAGGAGGGAATTGGACTGTGCAACCCTTGAGGGATTTTGAAGCTTGATCTTGCCAAATCTTGAAGAATATGGGAGGGAAAATTTTGGGGTACAACACATGGTACGGTACCCGTGGAGAGAAAACTGTATCATTTCATGCCATTCCTTGTAGGTGACTGTTATTTTCTGTATGATCTTTTTAATTTTTTTATTAGCAGCTTCGACTGCACCATTCATCTTTGGCCGATAGGGGGATGAATTGTGATGTTGAATCTTGAACTGCTCGCACAAGGCGATGATCATAGTATTATTAAGGTTTGTACCATTATCAGTGATGATCCTTTCTGGGATACCATATCGGCAAATAAGTTTCTGCTTAATGAAGCGAGCAACACCATTCTTAGTAACATATGCGAAGGAAGCTGCTTCGACCCACTTTGTGAAATAGTCGATGGCCACTAGAATGAAGCGGTGTCCATTGGAGGCTATAGGCTTGATCTCCCCAATCATATCGATTCCCCACATAGCGAAGGGCCAAGGAGCTGTTAAGACATTTAGAGGAACTGGAGGCACGTGTACCTTATCTGCATAGATTTGACACTTATGACAGGTCTGGGAGTGCTGATAGCAGTCTGCTTCCATGGTAGACCAATAATAGCTTGCCCGTAGGATTTTCTTCGCCATCGTATGCCCACTAGAGTGAGTTCCAAAGGTACCTTCGTGTAATTCAGCCATGATCTTTTCACCTTAAATCTTATCCATACAACAGAGCAGAATAGAATCATGATTACGTTTGTATAGGATGTCGTTACTTAGCAAGAACTTAGCAGAGAATCTCCTTAAGAAATTTTTATCATTGATTGAAGCTCCTTCTAGATATTCTTGAGCCTCGAGATACCTTTTGACTTCATGAAACCAAGGATGGTCCACTACTTCTTCAGTATTAATCTCGTGATAGTGTGCTGGTTCGTTCATTCGTTCAATGGTGATCTGGGGAGCCTCGTTATCCCAATTAAGTTTAAACATAGATGACATTGTGGCTAGAGAATCTGCTAGCTGATTTTCTTCTCGCGGGAAATGCTCGAAGGTAATCTGCTCGGAATGTGGTAACAATGTCAAAACATGTTCTTTGTAAGGGATAAGGCTTGGATGCTTAGTGTCCCATTCTCCTTTGATCTGACTGATGACCAAAGCTGAATCTCCAAATACAACTAAAGATTTGATTCCCAAGTCTATGGCAGCCTTGAGACCAAAGATGCATGCTTCGTATTCTGCCATGTTGTTCGTACAGTTGAAGCAAAGTCTGGCAGTAAAGGGAGTATGGAACCCTTCCGGAGATATGAGTACAGCGCCGATACCATTACCAAGTGCATTGGATGCCCTATCAAATAACAAGGTCCATCGGGATCCTTGTTCAGGTCCGTCATATGGTCTGATTTCTTCACAGTTGTCTAATGTCATGATGTCTTCGTCTGGGAATTCAAATTTCATGGACTGATAATCTTCTACAGCTTGATGAGCAAGATGATCATCTAGCACGCTGCCCTTTATAGCTTTTTGGGTAGTGTATTGTATGTCATATTCTGTTAGGATCATCTGCCATCTAGCTATCCTCCCAGACAGAGCGGGCTTCTCAAAGATGTACTTTATCGGATCCATCTTAGATATCAGCAAAGTGGTATGAGTCAACATATACTATCTTAGTCGGCGAGCAGCCCATACCAGAGTGCAGCAAGTTTTCTCGAGCAGTGAATATCTGGTTTCACATTCGGTAAACTTTTGCTCAGGTAGTAAATAGCGTGCTCTTTTCGGCCAGACTCGTCATGCTGCCCCAATACACACCCCGTTGAGTTCTCTAAAATGGTCAGATACATGATCAGTGGTCTTCCCTCGACTGGTGGCATCAAGACAGGAGGCTCTTGTAAATACTCTTTGATTTTGTCGAAAGCAATCTGGCATTCATCATTCCACTTGACTACTTGATCTTTCTTCAATAGTTTGAAGATTGGCTCACAAGTAGCTGTTAGGTGAGAAATGAATCTGGCAATAAAGTTCAGGCATCCCAAGAATCCTCTGACTTCCTTCTTAGTACGAGGAGAAGGCATTTCTTGTATTGCTTTAACCTTGGCAGGATCAACCTCAATACCTTTGTTGCTGACAATGAAACCTAAAAGTTTGCAGGACCGAACTCCGAATGTGCACTTATTCGGGTTCAACCTTAGCTTGTACTCCTTCAATCTTACAAATAGCTTTTGCAAGTGATCAAGGTGCTCCTCTTCAGTTTGTGATCGGGCTATCATATCATCTACATAGACCTCTATCTCATGATGTATCATATCATGAAATAAAGCTACCATGGCGCGTTGATAGGTTGCCCCAGCATTGTTCACTCCGAATGGCATCACTTTGTAGCAGAACGTGCCCCACTGTGTGACAAACGTAGTTTTCTCCATGTCCTCAGGTGCCATTTTGATTTGGTTATAGCCTGAGAATCCATCCATGAAGGAAAATACTTTGTGTTGGGTCGTATTATCAACAAGAATGTCGATGTATGGAAGTGGAAAATCATCTTTAGGGCTGGCCCTATTTAAATCTCTATAATCCACGCACATCTTTACCTTACCGTCCTTTTTAGGCACGGGAAAAATGTTGGCAATCCATTGAGGATAGGAAGCAACAGGCAGAAATCCAGCATTGAACCGTTTCATGACTTCCGCTTTGATCTTCTCTGACATGTTAGGTCTCATGCGGCAGACTTTTTGTTTCACTTGTGGACAATCTTCTCTTGTGGGTAGACGATGTCTGTATCGAGTCTCGGCATGTCTTCGTATGACCATGCAAAGATCTCAACATAATCATGAAATAGCTGAATTAGACGCTCCTTGACACTCGGCTCTAAATTGGCACCCACTTTGATTTCCTTTTTATCTTCCTCGGTACCCAAGTTGATTATATCCAACAGTTCTTCATGAGGCTGAATAGCTCTTTCCTCTTGTTGTAGCAATCTGGCCAATTCCCCTGGCACCTCACAATCTTCCTCACCTTCATATTCGGCTTGATATATTGGATCTTCATAGTCACTGAAGGCTATAGCAGTATCGTTACCCATGGGATCCGGAATGAAGGGGTATCTGCATTTGTGAGTGTGGGTGTGTGTAAGGGTATAGCCATCTTTAAACAATAAAATGCAAGGGAAAGACAATGAGCACAAAAGGTTTATATGTGAAAAAGCGTCCATGATTCATTGAATGTCATATGAAGATGAAATAAAAACCCTTACAAATGGACCATTGTGCCTCGGGTAAGACACAAGGTTTTTAAAGTGTGAATTGTTTGTGAATATTACAAGTCCAACAGAAATGTAAAAGATAATCTACTGAGAGATGAAAGTTATTTGGACAAAGTCTCTGGCTTCCTAGTTGTGAGGTCCCCCGTTGACAGTAGGAAATATCCAATCTTCCAAGCTTCCATCCTCTTCATTGTCTTCTACTGGGTTGATCCCTTGGTTTCTAATCTTCAAAGGTGGCCCCCCAGCACGGGCACGACGCACCGCCTTCTGAGCAGTTAAAGTAAACCTTAAGCCAAACTTGTTTGATTTGTACGGAATGTCTCGAACTGCCCCCAGGTGGTGCATCCACCCTCCTCTATTACTTCCTTTGCATCCTTTAGAGATGACATCCGAAGCGGAGGCCTTGTGATCTTGGGAATCGAGGATACTGCCTTGGTTGCCGCTACTTCTTGAGAGACCTCCTCGAAATGTTGAAACAGAGTTTTAATGAACTCGCCATCCAACTCCACATATCGGAAAGAATTCAGATGACTAATCATGTACTCCTCCTCCTCGTGGACAGTTATGATCTTTCCTTGGACCGGGTACTTCAGCATCTGATGCAATGTGGAGGTGACATCACCAGTATTATGGATCCAAGGCCGTCCTAACAGACAAGAGTAAGAGGTATGGATGTCCATCACATTGAAGGTTGAATTGAAAGTCTGAGTTCTCACCTTTATTGGGATGTCCACCTCCCCGTGGACCATCCTCCTCGATCCATCAAATGCTCTCACAATTATGTTACTGGGTTTCAATGTCAGCCCTTCGCAATCCAATCTGTCAAGAGCTTTCTTTGGTAAGGCGTTCAAAGATGAACCAGTGTCTACCAAGACATGGGCTAGGGTTGTTCCTCTACACTCCATAGAGACATGCAATGCCTCGTTGTGCATTCTCCCTTTGGGTGTCATGTCGGAATCAGAGAAGCCTAGACCATTATCAGCTGTCAAACTGGCCACACAGTCTTGGAACTGGTCAGCAAACGTCTCTTGTGGCACATGAGCTATCTTCAGAAATTTCACCAGAGCTTTCGCATGTGCCTCAGAGCACAACAACAATGCTAGCATGGAGATCTTGGAAGGGGTTTTCCCCAACTGTTCAACCACATCATAATCACTCTTCTTTATTATCCTCAAGATTTCTTCCATTTCCTTCTTGGATGTTTCAGGGATAGCTAGTGATTGAGCCTTTGTCTGGACAGGCTCCTCTTGAATGTTTTTTCCTCTATTATCAGCAGTAGAAGTATTGGTAGGGGAAGGAACTGTGTCGTCTTTGTCGGTAGGTACGCTTGCAGGTATAATCACTGGTGCAGAGGTAATCTTCGGAATGGCCACGGGTCTAAAAACTGCCTTTGGAGGGGAAATCTCTGGAGAGAAGATTCTACCACTGCGGGTAATCTTGCTAGTTCTGGAAATATTACTAATGTCAGAGTTTTCTTCTTCAGAGCTCTCCTCTTCAACAGTCGGTGCATCTTGTTTGATACCATGGTAGTAGATTTCTCCACCATAATTCCATGGTACTGTTTTATCTGATTTGTACGGGACCGGCCCGGGCATTGTGATCATAAGTGGAGTAGTTTTTTGAGCAGGTGTAATCCTAACGGGTCTTTTAGGGACCCTGGAAGGATTGGCGGAGATGGTTATGATAGAAATGTCTTTAACAGGAACGGGTAAAACGGGAGCATTCTCAAATAAAATTTATTGGTTATCAATCAGGCGTTGGATACCTGTCTTCAACAGAGGGAAATCAGTTGGTGAGGACAAACACATATGGCAGTCTTTATTACATCCTAGGAATACACCAGCTTTTAACAAATTCCTCTTAATGATCGGGAGCGGAGTCAAAAGTTCATCCACCGTGGCAACAAATAAATCTTCCTCGACAACATTGGCATTATGGCCATGCCTAGGCATCAGAGCGGAAATAACATTTGGTTTCTCAGGCGCATCAAACTTAACCTCCTTTGCATCAATAAGGTCTTGAATTTTTGTCTTCAGAGCCCAACAGTTGTTAGTGTCGTGCCCTGGACTTTCAGAATGGTATGCGCATCTGGCATTTGGATGATAGTGAGGGGATGCAGTATTGGGATTCTTTGGGGCCTCTTTTAAAGTTGCCAGATTCAATTTTAGAAGATGTGGTAGAACCTGGGCTAGAGTCATGTTAATCCTGGTGAATTGCCGGACTGGCCTTTCCACCCTTGGCTGGTTATTTCTTGGCTGGTCGGATGTGGGCTTTGGGATCATAACGGCCCCCACCACTGGTCGGTGTTCAGTTCTTCCTTGATTCCTTTGTGAATAAACATCAGATACTTCCTTCTTCCCAGTGAAAGGTTTTTTCACAGCCGTAGAGGCAGACGAATCTTTCTGAATCTTCCCACTTCTTATACCAGCTTCCACCCTCTCGCCGGTTAAAATCAATTCAGTAAACCCTGCAGAGGAACTCCCAATCAGATGATTGAAGAAAGGGACCGATAGAGTTCCCAATAACATGTCCACCAACTCCCTTTCGGACAGAGGGGGTTGCACTCTTCCGGCTAGATCTCTCCACTTTTGCACGTAATCTTTGAAGCCTTCATTGGAAGCCATGGCCATACTCTGAAGTTGAGTACGGGTAGGCGCCAAATCGACATTGTACTGGTATTGTTTATAGAAATCTGCGGCCAGGTCTTCCCAATTGTGGACGTCGGCCCTTTCTAATTGGTAAAACCAATCAAGTTGCGTTCCTGATAAACTGTCTTGGAAAAAGTGGATCCATAAGTCTTTGTCGACAGAGTGCGGCTGAATCTTTCTGACATATGATCGGAGGTGCATTTTAGGACACGACACTCCATCATACTTGGCAAATAATGGCACTTTAAACTTTGGTGGGATCACAATTCCTGACACTAACCCCAACTCTTCAAAATCTAGACCTGGTACTCTCTGGATTTCCATAGTGCTTAAACGCTCTTCAAGGTGTTTGTACTTATCATCAGCCGGAGGGTATTGCTCTTCAGAATAATCCTCCTCTTCCTCCTCTTCTTCAGAGTCTGATGGAACTGCCCTTTCTTTTCCTTTTCTTTCCCCTTCATCAGATGTTGCTGGAAAATCTAAGGTCCTTCTAGCTTGTCCCTGAAACCTTCTGCCCATGATTACCACACCAGTTGGTTTCTTCTCTTTCTTCTTTTTCTATTTTTCTAGCAGAGTCTTCAGCTCCTCTTGCCCCTTGGCTAAGGTCATGAGTAATTGTTGAAATTGCGTGTTTTGAGCTTAAAGGTCTTTGGCCGTCTGTTCGAGATCCATCTTACTGAAATAAACAGTAGAGAGATGAGGAAACTTGTTGCAAAGACCTGTTTATGTTTATGATGAATGATATGTATACATGCAATGCTTTCAAGGATTTAAAAATTCAAATTTGTTTTAAACAAAAAGAAACACACGTTATATTGATAAGATAGAATTTGAGTACATCAATTCCCCTTGGGAAAAATAATACAAAATTCTAAGATAAAAAGACATTGTGCATCCTCTTTGGTACAATGTAGGTATTTAGAGTCTTCTCTTCATGAAGTAGCCTAGTGGGTTCCAAAACCTTCTTCTCGCTTGCGTAGAATTGGGCTTCGAAAGTGTCACGCTCTCCTTTGAGCTGTATCTAATCCCTTTGTAGGTCTTTGAGTGATGTAGGCATGTCAGGATGTAGGATAGTGTATGGAACTTCTCCCTCCTTAACAGGCTCAATAATCACTGGGAGAATGGAAGGATAAGGCATCATAAGACTTTGAGCGCGGGTTCGTACCCACTTGAGGTAAGGCTCAAGAGGTATGGAATTATTGTGTCCCAAAGTCTTGCTATCCACCTTGTTTAGCATCCTCCAAGCTCGGATGAATCTCTGGAGAAGTCCTTGATCATCGTTGTCGTAGTCGAAAACCAAACCTTGAATCAACATATCATGTGGTCCATCCCTTCGGGCATAACCAAACTATCTTAGAGCTAAGCATGGGTTATAGGTGATGCCTCCCCTAATGCCAAGTAGAGGGACATTAGGGAATTCCCCATAACGGTCAACAATGATAACATTCTCTTTGGATCGAGAACACCAATGAATATCTAAATGTTTAAGCGTCATTAACCTTTGTGACCACCTCAAACCTTGCTCATTCTTTAAGACTGATTAGGGAAGATGAGAAATAAACCATCTCGCTAGGAGAGGAGTGCAACATATAAGAACACCTCTTTCCCTCATTGTACGAGTGTGAAAAGAGTGTAAGATATCCCCAAGAAATGTAGGCACCGGGTTGTGAGACATGAAGATTTTGACAGCGCTCACATCTATGAGTTGGTCAGGATTGGGGAATAAGACCATCCCATAGATAATAAGAGCCACAATTTCCTCAAATGCATGCAAGTCTAAGGAATTCCAACAGCTTTAGGCTATCTCAAACAGAAACTTTGCTAAGAAGCCTTTGACACCACTTCTAGTTTCCCAATAAGTTGTGACATCAGATGAGTGCAAGTGCAGAGCTTAAGCAATCTCTTCTGGCTTTGGATCTCTTTCCGTACCGTTGAAAGGTAGTTGATTAAGAATAGGAATCCTCAAAAGTTGAGAGAATTCTTCCAAAGTGGGCACAAGTTGATAGTCAGGAAATGTGAAGCAATGATGCAAAGGGTCAAAGAACTAGAAGAGAACCTTCATCATATCCTCCTCTGTGTTGGAGGTGACCAAGTTGAGTAGACGACCATGTCTCTCGGTTAATGGAGAGTTCTCAGGGATCCTTGAAGCTAGCTCCTTGAGTTGTGGAGGAATTCTTACAAGGTTGATTTGGATAGTTTTCCTGCGAAGTGAATCCATATCCTACAAAACAAGAACAAAGATGAATCTCCAAAATCCTTGAAATGGTTAGTGAATGCATATGATGTTCATGATGTCCATGATGTTATGTACAAGCATGCATATACAAACAATTCAAGCAAGTTCTTAGTTTAGGCTTGCATGGGGTTTCATAGGTAAGTACCCTCTTGAAGTTTAGTTGGCTCAACCTGTCCTATCAATAGTAACCGGGTTCTAAGGAGCTCAATATCACTGGATTGTTTCCTTGGTCATTGTTTCAGCTCAAGCCTCTTTAATGGAGACCGAAATATCCCAAGAAACCAACCCTCAACGAGTGTAGTATCGAGTATCTACCAACTTCGGACTGCACCAAAGCCGGTCATCTCACTATATCCTAAAAGGCCAAGTTGGTCAAGTAAAGGGTTCTAGAAGTTCATTAGTGCTTCATGACATCACTCAGCGGCCCCGTATTCTCTTTGATTGACTCAAAGGCTACCGGTACCCACAAAAATGTCACACTAACATAGCTATTGCTTAGACCATGTCGGTATACCCCGCACAGTTTCCACAACGTATTGCTATTTACCTATAATGTTTCCCAAATTTGGGTGGAGGATTTAAACCCAAACAAAGAACCATAATTGTAAAGCAAACAAGTCAAACAAGGTAAGCAAATAAATGTGATATAAACCCTAAGGTAACCTCACTTTTATAATAGTCCCCAGCAGAGTCGCCAGTTCTGTGATGCGGTGGGAGAACTGACTTGAGGTTTTGCGTTTTGTCGCAAATTTCGCGGTTAGCAAGAGTCGCCACCGACTTTTCTTTTATCCAAAAGGAAAGGTGAAAAAGCACAGGAAAGACCTTTGAGATGTTTTCTTGAGTTCGGGGGTAGATTATGAAAAGGGAAGGTGCTAGCACCCTTTTCATCCATGGTTTTCCATGAGCTCTTATTTACTTGCTTAGATCACTTGTTTTGGTTTGTTTGAAATGGTGTTTGGTGTGGTTTTGAAAGTATTTTGTAAAAGAGGCCATTTGTTTAGGCAATCTTTGTAATGATTCTCGTTCGTAAGAATGTATACAAAGACGTTTGTCTTTTGAAAATGTTTTCAATGTTTGTAAGATGTTTTTTTGAAATGTATGTGTTTGTTTTTGAAAATAGCAAGGATTGTTTGAAATGGAGCAAGTAACTAGAAGCTATCTACCTACTCAAATGTCTTTCTTATGCATTTCTATTCCTTTGACATTGTTGACTTACCATTGATTTGGTAAGTAACCCTATCATTGGATGTAAACGGGACGGGCGTGGGTCATCGTATAACCATGATAGCAATGTTACAAAGTATCTTAGCATTTTTGAGGGACCAAGATCATTTTGTAAGGCAACTTTTGAATACTGTCATCGAGGGACTATGATCTTTATATTTGTTTGTTTTTCCAAGATACTTCGCATGCATAACATGGTCATTTTGTTTTAGGCAACCAAGTGGGAGAATCCCTAAGGGTGCTTGTGTGCAAAGTGTATCATTTTCATGCTTTTGATTTTGTCTTGTATTTAGGGTTTTCTATTTGTTTTGTTTCGTTCTTGTCATACAAACCCTAATTACTAATCATGGCATATGAAAGCTATAAATTGCATAATGTAAATATACTAAGTTATTACAACAATTTTATGGGAGGGGGGAATACAAGTTTGAATGGGGATTTGCACAAATATAAAGCTAAACATATTATTACAATCAAATCGAATTTGCGCTAATTAAAATAAATATAATACAATATTTAAAATGTAATGCAATGTAATGTACATGTAAAGAGATTTTTGATGTCTTATTTTCATGTAAGAATATTTAAATTAAACCTAAAAAATGTAAGAAAAAGATTTAATTTTTTGAAAGGGGTTAAACCCTAATTTTTTATTTAAAAGAAAATAATGTTTCTATATTATTATTTTGTGCATTTTTTGTATAAAAAATAAATAATATTGTATATAAATATTAAAAATTAAATATATGCAAAAAAAAAAAGGTATTTGTAAGTATGAAATGTAAAATAAAAATATTAAGTATATTTAATTATATTTATAAGTTTATTAAGAAAATAACTTATATTTTATCAAAATAAACTATATTTTTTATGTGATAAATAATAAAAAATAAAATAAAAGTGTAAAAATAAATAAATTATTTTTTTAGGATTTTTTATCATTAAAGAAAATAATTAAAAGTATTAAATATAAAAATGAAAAAAAAGAAAATATGAAAAGAGTTAGCAGGGGTGAGATAGAAAATCAGTAGTGATGATGCTAGCAAAAACAAAAAGCCCAAGAAGCAAAAATCCCAAACAGACTCATCCCTGTCATGTCTTCCTCTTCCTCACGCCATGGCCAATTCAACCTGTAACTTCCTCATGCTTGTGTAAAAATGAAAACTTATAACATGAAAAATGTAGCATTTGAACTCACGATTCCAACCATATAAATTATGTAATCTAACTATCAAAGATCAAAGAGAATTTTAAAATCCCTAATTTCTAACCTAAATTTTCATAGATTTCAACTTCCAAATTCTCTTAGCACAAGTAATATAAATGCAAGATAATGGCCTGAGGTTGCCTGTACAAGGAGATAGAGTTTGAAAAATTACCTCCTTCAGCTGGAATCGTGTATGGAAATGCAGGGACTTTGATGGAGGCCTGATGATTGCTTGAGCTTCCTTGAGCTTCCCTGAATCTATTCCAACCCCTACCTTGCTCTGAAAGTGGCTAGAACTCCCTGACAAAGTCCAACTGCAAGCTTCAAAGTTAACAATGGAAAATGGTGAAACAGAGGTTACAGAACAGGGATGATGGTTTGGATTGACTAGGTATAAAGTATGTAAGATGTTTAGATGATCTAAACACAAAACGCACGAGCCAAATGGATGATGGATATGTTTGTGCAGAAACTGTATGTTTTGGACAGTTTTTGGTGCTTTTCTTGCTCTAAGTGTTTCAGGCCTTTTCTTGGTGTTCTATGTGTTGCATATCCTTTGCATATTAGTATAGAAATGGTTTTAAGTTAGCTCTCTATCAGCTGTACAAGCCCTAGCCTTTTTACAACTTTTCTTGTACTTGAAGCAAAGTGACAAGACAAAACTCTCATGCTTGTACTAGCTTGCTTAGGGTTGTTATTTCTTCCCTACAAGTTGCCTTTGGTCTGCGGTACTTTCTTGTATCAAGGGGACAGGTCCAATGCTCAAGATCACAAAGTTTGCAAAAGTTGCTCTTTATGAAAATGGCAATGGAACCTTTTTGCCATAAGTGGAATTATCAATTGGATAAAGGTTCAAAAGCATGGATAGAGGCTTTGTCAACTGAGTATGCATTTAATTAAGGAGTTTGTATCAATTTTAGGACCTGTAAAGCATGAAATAGCCAACATATGATTGGTTTGCAACTTGGTTCTTCATGAAAATGGCTTGAACAAAAAGTGAGAAAATGCCAATTTCCTCTCTTCGATTCTCCCTACTCAAAAATGATCTTGGAGATTTCTTGGACATTTTGGAAGGCTTGAAATGTGCTCTATAATCCATCTTTAAAATTAATTTTGAGATACCTCTTGAAACTAGGTGAAAAATTGCCATGAAGTTGGGTCCAAAACCTGCCCAAATTAGGGCAAAATTTCATTGAGTTAAGAAGTTCATGACCATGTATTCACAAATTTATAACTTGAGATCCAAGAATCTTTAGGGAAAATTTTGTGAAGAAAATTTGTATATTTCATGGAGGTCTACAACTTTCATGTTGGGGATTTTCCTTGAATCAAAATGCATCATGGTGAAAAAGTGGTGTAAAGTTGAGAAAAAATAAGAAAGTTTTCATACTTAGAAAATTTCTAAGTTATGAAAAATTTCAAATTCAAACCCTAATTTTCAATTTTGGTTTTCTTGGTGAACAAGTTTCACATTTTGACATATCTTGATGAATTATAACTCTTGGTACTCGATTTTGACCAAAAAGTCAAAGTTTGACTTTTCAGTATACAGTTGACTTTAAATTTCATCTGTCAATCCAATGAACTTGAGATGTTTTGAACCATTTAATTAAGTCAAGATGATGCCATTGAATCCTTGAAATCATGCTTGAACTCAATTTGTCATTGGCTAGGTTAAAAATCAGAAATTGCCCTTTCTCAGTCAAAACCCTAATTTTGACCATTTTGCCCTTTTGATGATTTGATCAAATTTCTTGAGGAGTTGTAATCCAAACTTAATCAAATGGTACATATGAGTCTAAGATGTTGATGTGGATCAAAAAATATGAAGTTTGACTGTGAATTGGCTATGGTTGACTTTTTCCCCAATATAGTTGATTTTTAGGTCAACTGCTCAATTGACTGAGCAAAAGTGTGATCCAAGGCTTGAAACTTGACATGAGTAATATTGGGGGTCCATAAGGATCCATGAAAGTCATATGGGGCATTGGAAATTCAAAAATCCTTGTGCAAACTCAAACGCTAATTTTGGTTTATCAGTGCAAGATGAGATGTCTTGAGCTGAGCAAACCCTGATCTTGTCTTAAGTCAAAGAAGTCTTGTGAGAAAAAACTTGATAAATGAGAGGGAAAATTATGGGGTACAACATATGGCTTTTTCTGAGCATCAGATGATGTAGATCCTTAGATCTTTCCGCTTTTGATGCAAACTTCGACCCTTTTTCCAGTCAATATTAGCTCGATGAACCCGGCCGAGGAGCTTCCGATTAGGTGATTGAAGAAAGGTCCTGTCAAAGTTCCCATAAAGATGTCAATAATCTCCCTATCAGTTAAGGGTGGTTTCACTCTTCCTGCTAAGTCTCTCCATTTTTGGGCGTACTCTTTGAAGCCCTCGTTGGAACGCATGGTCATATTTTGCAATTGCACATGAGTTGGTGCAAGATCAGTGTTGTATTGGTACTGCTTGTAGAAAGCAGCAGCCAGGTCCTCCCAGGTGTGAATGTCGGTTCTTTCTAACTGATATAACCACTCCAGCTGAGTGACAACCAAACTTTCTTGGAAGAAATGGACCCATAGCTTCCGGTCAGCAGTGTGAGGCTGAATCTTGCGGACATATGACCTCAGATGCGTTTTAGGACAAGAGATCCCATCATACTTGGCAAAGGTAGGGATTTTGAACTTTGGTGGGATGACCACTTCGGAAACCAAACCTAACTCTTCAAAGTCCAAGCCAGGTATTTGCTGAATCTCCATAGCATTGAGGCGATCCTCTAACTGTTTGTATTTATCATCAGCGGGAGGATATTGTTCCTCAGAGTAGTCAGCTTTGACTTTATCAATCCCTAGATTTTTATCTTCTTCATGATTATTCCCCTCACTGGATGGAGTTGAGAGATCTAGAGCTCTCTTGACTGGTCCTCTAAGTCTTCTTCCCAAGTTCAGAATGCCTACTGACTTCTTTGACTTTTTCTTCTTGTCTTTGAGAAGAAGAGTCTTCAGGTCCTCTTGCCCCTTAGCCATAGCCAGGAACAATTGTTGGAATTGGGCATTTTGTGCTTGGAGATCCTTCACCGTTTGTTCCTTATCCATCTTACTGAAATAAAGAGTAGGAAGATAAGGAGACCTGTATGGGAGAAACCTATCATGATATGATGCATGATATATGGATGGATGTTTTTAAGGATCTCACGGGGTAAACACAAGAAGGTGTTAGAAGTTGAATTTTGATCAACAACTTTGATTGGAGAACTTCATATTGAAGGATGTCCTTCCACGAGAATCAAGATCACCATGTCAACTGGGTCATATCCCTTGACTCTTATTACCGTGTTTTGGTTCTTGACGGCATCTGGTTAGAGGAGAATAAATCCTCTTGCCCCTTGATATATGTCTAGTTCAATGTGACCCTGCATCATAGACCCTTGAGATCCTTGAAATGGTTATTGAAAATGCTATGGTATGATGTTATGATGTTATGTACAAGTATGAAAAGCAAGCACGTTGTTATGTACAAATAGTCATATACACACAAAGCAGACAAGTCCTTAGGTTTAGGCTTGCATGGGGTTTGTAGGTAAGTACCCTCTTGAAGTTTAGTTGGCTCAACCTGTCCTACAAAGTAACTGGGTTCCAGGGGATCTCAATATCACTGACCTTTCTTTTAGGCATTATCTCAGCATAATCAATCTTTTCTTGCAGTCGAGATATCCCAAAAGTCCGATCTCAATGAGTGTAGTATCGAGTATCAATAAATTTTCAGCTTTCCACCGAAACTGGTTATCTCACTACTTCCTAATGGCCAAGGTGTTCAATTAAGGTTCTAAGGTCAGTTAGTGCTTCATGACGCTGCTCAGTGGCCCCGTATTCTCCTCTATTTAACACAAGGGATACCGGTACCAACAAATGTGTCACACTAATGTAGCCATTGCTTCAACCGTATCGGTCTACGTCGTACAATTTTCACAATCTATTACTACTTACCTAAAAGGTGCCCCAGATCCGGGTGGAGGATCAATACAAAGCCCAAACAAGGAACCATAATGTAAAACAAGCAAGTAAAACAAGGAAATCAAGTAAAGGTGATCTAGCCCTAAGGTAACCCCACTTTTAAGTTAAAATCCTCAGCAGATTCGCCAGTTCTGTAACACGGTGAGAGAACTGACTTGGGATGTTTTCCGTTTTATCGCAATTGTTGCGGATAGCAAGAGTCGCCACCGACTTTTATTTTATCCAAAAGTAAAGGATGAAAAGAACAGGAAAGACCTTTAGAGATGTTTTCTTGAGTTCGGGGGGTAGGTTATGAAAAGGGAAGGTGTTAGCACCCTTTTCATCTATAGTTATCTACAGGCTCTTAGTTGCTTGCTAGATCACTTGCTTTTGTTTGAAAATGTGCTTGTGGTGTGGGTTTTGAAAGTATTTTGAAAACGTCTTTGTAATGGTTCTCGTTTCTATAAGAACGCATACAAAGTGTTGTTTTGAAAATAGTTCAAAGAGGTGTT
Source organism: Vicia faba (assembly GCA_948472305.1). Taxonomy (NCBI): domain Eukaryota; kingdom Viridiplantae; phylum Streptophyta; class Magnoliopsida; order Fabales; family Fabaceae; genus Vicia; species Vicia faba. Next base: position 1,000,961,900 of record OX451737.1, on the reverse strand, counting down.
TGTGGAATGTGTTTTTGAAAGTGATTTTGAAAAGTGTCTTTGTAATGGTTCTCGTCTCTATAAGAACGCGTACACAGTGTTGTCTTTTGAAAATGTTTCAAAATGAGAGTGTTGGTGTATAAAATGTTTTTGTTGTGAGCAAGCGAGCAACTAGGAGCAACCTACCTACTCAAAAGGTCTTAAATATTATTTTCCTCCTCCTTTAGATGTTTCTATCTTACCATTGATTTGGTAAGAAGCCCCATCATTGGATGTGAAGGGACGGGCGTGGGACATTTGTATAGTCATAGAAGGCAACATATTGGATGTTTTAGCAATGTCATTTAGGGACTAGATCGTTTACCGAAGGCAACATTGAGGTTCATCGAGGGACTATGATCTTTTATTGAGGGTCTTTGCTAAAATGCCCATATTCGAGGGACATGACTATTTTTCTGAGGCAACAAGCGAAATTACCCTAAGGGTGCATGTGTAAATGATGTGTTTGATTTGCATGCATTTAGTCTTTGATTAGGGGTTGTCTACTTGATGTTTTTATCTTGCCATACATTCCCTATTTTACTAGCAAGCATACAAAAGTAATAAAATGCAGAAAGATAAAATCCTACATATTACAACTATATTGAATTGCATGAAAATATAAAGGCTAAAATAAAATAAAAACAAGAAAAATGAGGGTTTTTCTATTGAGGCAGAAGACCCTTCGATTCTGCACTTTCTGGCTCTCTTCAATTTGGGCCTGGAGTCAGTGAAGTTATGCCCTTCGATTTTCCTTTCTGCCTCCTTCGACTGGGGGTTGGCACCAGTGTAGGCGTATCTTTCGATTGGGGCCTGGAGGCCAGCATGTTGTCCCTTTCGACTGGGCATGGAATCAGTGCAAGATGTAATTTGCCTTTCTACCTATTTAGACTAGGGGTTGAAAGCAGTGAGGGGATGCCTTTCGACTGGGCCTGTAGGTCAGTGTGTTTGAAGCAAGTGTGTATGTGATGAACATGTCTGTGTCGAAGCATGTGTGTGCATCAAATCAGGTATATCGAAGCATGCATATTTTTATTCCAACATTTTTTGGGGGCTTTATAGATTAGTTCTTAAAGGAAAACATAAAAGATTAACATTGAATGCCATGTTTATTACATGTTGGCCTCGAAGATGAATCAAATAATATGCTTGCAATGGAAGAGTTAAAGTCAGAAAGACTTACCTCAAAGCTAGTGTGGAGGTTTTTGAACTTGAACTGCTGCCTGGATGATTCAGGAATTCGAAGAGTTGTCACAGGGGGTTTGTTTTTGGTTCGAAGAGTTGTCACAGAAGGTTGTCCTTAAGTTTGAACAAACTTCTATGTGTAGGGTGTTCTGGATAGTTGATTTATGAGAATGGGAAATATGAGATAATGGATTTTGATTTTGTGTTTGTAGGTGAAAGTATAGTTGATTTTTGAGTGAGCAAAAATTACAAAGGTTTATGTTTTGTTTCCCAACTCCCTTTTCTCTCCTCTCAGCGTCTCCAGCCCCTTGATATTGTAAAGAAAGGTTTATTTATAGAGGAGATTTGATGTGGTTTTGGGGGAAATCAAATAACATTTGAACTGTTTGGGTATATTGTCCCCTTGTTTTCTTCGATGCAGCTCTTATGTACCCTTTTTGTGTAAGTATAGGACTGAGACAATGCAATCTCAGTAGTATTTTGGAGTGTTGTGGAAGCTTGGTGCAGGACTGTTGCATAGCAGTGCAGTTGGCTTGGGCTTGGCAGTATATATGACTTTGGTCAACATACATCTTGAATACTTCACCCTTTCATTTTGATCACTTCAACCCGACTCATCATCAGACAACAACGTTCATTTCCAACAATGTGTGTTCTTCGAATGGACCCATATATGTCCTTCAAATCCACCAATCATGATCCATAGTGTTGAAGAGTTTAGAGGAGTAATCTAAGTACGTTGCTTTGAAGGGTTTAATTTTCCAACTTGTGTATCTAAGGAGGTTACCTTGAAGGAAATCACATGCCTAGCCTATGGATTGAAGGGGGTTACTTCAAAGGAATCCATATGCCCAGTTTGTGGATCGAAGGGGGTCACTTCGAAGGAAGCCATATGCCCAGTTTGTAGATCGAAGGGAGTCACTTCCAAGGAAGCCATATGCCCAGTCTGTGGATCGAAGGGGGTTACTTCGAAGGAAGCCAATACCCAAATTGAAGCTTGTGACTAAAGGGAGACTATATTGCCCAATCGAACGTTGCTAAATCGAAGCCAACTTGTTTCTTTTTTTGACCTAATCGAACGACACACTAACATCTTCAAAATTTTACATTTTTCTTTATTTCTTTAAACAGCTTTTTGTAATCACACATGTGAGAGAAATCCTGAGAAAATGAGAGGGAAAATTTTGGGGTACAACACACCCCTCTGCTATATAGGTGGTTTATTCCGCACCTTCCTCGGTCAATAATGCAGAATGATTTAGGCTTAAGGTGGATTCAAAGACTAATGTCTCTCTCTCACTCCGACATCCATTGGTGTCCTCGCTCTCAAGGAGACATCTCTTTTATTGATTGTTGCGGAGAATTTCCTAATGTTCCACTTCTGGGCATTAGGGGAGGCATCACCTACAATCCTTCTTTAGCAATATGTCATTTTGGCTATGCACGGAGAGATGGTCCACCGGATATGCTCCTCCAGGGTATTGTGTTCAACTACTCAGATGATTTGCAAAATTATCGTCAGAGGTTCATCCGCGCTTGGGGAATTATTAAGAAGACCGATAGTAAGACTTTAGGGTGCAAGAACTCCATCCCTTTGGAACCTTACCTCAAATAGGTGCGAGCCCGAGCCCAAAGTCTTATGATGCCGTATCATTCCATCTTATCGGTGATCTTGGAACCTGTTGTTCAAGGGGGCGAGTCCCATATTATTCTCCATCCTGATATGCCAACCAACTTCGAAGAGTTGCAAAAGTCTTGGATCCAGCTCAAGGAAGAACGGGATACTTTTGAGGCTCAATTCTATGCAAGTGAGAAAAAGGTGTTGGAATTAACAAAGTAGCTTCACGAACAGAGGAATCTCAATACCTACCTCAACACCCAGAGGAAGCGCCCATGGGAGGCTTAGGAGTTTAGAATTTCCTTTCAATGTTTATCCCTGTGTAATCTTTTGTTTCTTTAAAAACGTACTAATAAAGAGTTTTGTTTCCTGTTTTGTTTAAAAGAGCTTAAATCCAATAAAGTCCTTGAAATCATTGCATACATATATCATACAGATCATTGCATAAACAGGTTTCATAGCAGGTTTCTCATCTTCTTCGCTGTTTATTTCAGCAGTAAAGAAATGGCTCTCGAACAAACAGTGAAGGATCTACAAACCCAAAATGCCCAGTTTCAACAAATGATCATGGCTCTGGCCAAGGGGCGAGAGGAACTGAAAGCTCTCGTCATCAAAGAGAAGAAGAAGAAGAAGAAGAAGAAGAAGAAGAAACTGGCTGGCGTCTTGAATATGGGAAGAAGACTCAGAGGACCGGTTAAAGTAGCTCTAGATCTTTCAACTCCATCAAATAAGGGGGATAATAATGAAGAAGATAGCAACCCGGAGGCTGATGAAGACGAAGTTGATTATTGTGAGGAGAAATATCCTCCTGCTGATGATAAATACAAACATTTGGAGGATCGTCTCAATGCTATGGAGATTCAGCAGATACTTGGCTTGGACTTTGAAGAATTAGGGCTTGTTTCTGGGGTGATCATCCCACCAAAACTCAAGGTTCCCACGTTCGCCAAATATGACGGGGTTTCCTGTCCTAAACTTCACTTGAGATCATATGTTAGAAAGATCCAGCCTCACACTGCTGACCGGAAGTTATGGGTCTATTTCTTCCAAGAAAGTTTAGTTGGCACGCACCTGGAGTGGTTCTATCAACTAGAAAGAACAGACATTCATACCTGGGAAGACTTGACTCCTGCTTTCTACAAGCAGTACCAATATAATGTTGACCTCGCTCCAACTCGTACACAACTCCAAAGCATGTCTATGGGTTCTAGAGAAGGCTTCAAAGAATATGCCCAGAAATGGAGGGATCTAGCTGGAAGGGTACAACCTCCTCTGAATGATCGGGAAATGGTAGATATGTTCATGGGCACTCTGACAGGCCCATTCTTTAATCTGCTGATTGGGAGTTCCTCATCCGGGTTCACAGAGATGGTTCTGACTGGAGAAAGGATCGGAAGTGGTATCAAGAGTGGGAAGATCTCGATGGCTGCATCTTCTAATGTTGAGAATAAGACACTTGATGGTAAGAGGGAAGCCAATGATGTGTACGGCCAGAAGGGTCGTAATAAGGCAGATGACCATAATCAATCTGTAGGGGAAATACTGGTCTCTAATCTTACGCCTATGCAACGACACCAACAGGGGAATCAGCGTAAAGAGGTCATGCCTAAGAGACAATTCACAAGAATCAACATGTCACTAGCTCAAGCGTTACAACACATGTTGAAGGAAGAGTTGATCACGTTAAAGGCTCCTCTGCGAAATCCCAATACTTCTGCTCCTAGTTACCACCCCGACGAAAGGTGTGCATAGCATTCTGATAGTCCTGGACATGATACAAATGGTTTCTAGGCTCTGAAGAACAAAATTCAGGATATGATTGAGGCCAAAGAGATTGAATTCGACCCTCCATAGACTCACAAATTGATCACTGCTCCTAGGCCAAATCATTGAGAATGTCTAGTTCACTTTTTATTTTTCATTTGTAATTTCATTTTTTGTTCAAGCAATTACTGTCATGTCAAACTTTGGTTTTCCCATTAATGCATCGCATATGTTTGTCTTGAATGATTTCATTGTCATTTTATTTAAACTGTTTTCTTGCTTCCTTTATGTGATATTCGACTCTCGATTAAAAATCTATAAGCCTTTAGAGGGAGGATGACGAAAATGATACCACAATCTCACACAGTGTGCTTTTGAATAGACCTTGCTGACGATGTACATGCGTTGTTTCAAATCCCAAACAGTGGATTTATAAGGAAGATAATACCTAGTCAACCCCTTTGAGCCTAAGAAGTAGGAGTTTTTTTTTCACACAAATTAAAACCCTTAATCATAACCTGGGGAAGGGTAGTTTCTCAGTCAATTTAGATGCGCATTCAATCACAATCTTCCGCTTCGTACATAATGAGTGGCATCAGAGACGTCCTTCCAAATCAAAATACAGTGATAGGTTCCACGTAATCATCAAAATAAGCAGTCATTATATCTCAAAATAAAAGCCCATTAAGTCAAAACCTGTGAAGGAGACTTGAGAAAAACTGGGGCATCCCGCTGACTGTAATCACAAAAGAAACAGTTTAGGAAAAACACATGGATAGAAAAAATAAAAAATAAAGAGGTCCTACAAATCCTCAACAAAAAGAAAAGGTCACAAAAATGACTACCTTCTCAAAATAACGTTCAGTTTCCGAACCATCACTAGAACATCAAGGACAAGATGCCAGACTCAATCGGGATCTAAACGCATAATTAACTGAGCATAGGACTGAAGAACATCACGAAGAACGGGTGGGTATAAATAAATTTTGAGCCTTTATCCTTTGTTTCTTAAACCTTGAACCAGGCCACGTTACAACCCTTAAAAGTCATAGCTGAAGCATGGATTAGTTCGAGAGCATGCTGTTACAAAGGTATCCTGACTTCTGTAAGGATTGCTATAAATCATAAGTTGATATCACCCTCTTGCAAAATTTTTTTTACTGAAAAAATGAATTTTCAAAAACTTCAAGACAATCATAAACTTTGCATTATTTGAGTATCGTTGTTTGCATATAGTTATCTGTCCGACAACAGAGGAATTCACATGACGAATATCTATTGAACAAAAACTTTCTCAATGAAAAGGTTTACCTCAAGTGGAAAAACAATTCCAATCAAGGGGCACGGCATGATCATTGTCCATTATTTGGGGCATTCAAGTCAAGATTCAAGGAATCTCTCAAAAATGCTAAATAGCCAGGGGCAGATCTCCATCTGAATCACTTGGGGCATTAGACATGAATTCCAGCAACGAAATACGTACAATCAAGCAAAATCAATATTCCCTAGCGGATTTCTTCTCAAAAAACAATTAAACAGGAATTCCCAATGAAAACATTCTAAATAAACCAAGTCCTCTTCTAGAAACGGTTCAGGTATGATCCAGAGACAGATATCATCCTGGTACTTACACCAGATTATCCCCTAGAAACGGTTCAGGTACGATCCAGAGACGGATGTTATCCTGATACTTATTCCAAACTTCTCTTCTAGAAATGGTTCAGGTACGAACTCGAGATGGATGTTATCCTAATCATTATTCCAGACTTCTCTTATAGAAATAGTTCAAGTACGATCCAGAGACGGATGTTATCCTAATACTTATTCCAGAATTCTCTTCTATAAACAGTTCAGGTACGATCTAGAGACGGATGTTATCCTGATACTTATTCAAATTCTCTTCTAGAAACGGTGCAAATACGATCTAGAGGCAGATGTCATTCTGAAACTCATTCAACACAGGTTTCAAGTACAGTTCAAATATGATCCAGAGACAAATGTTATTCTGACACTCATTCAACACATGTTTCAAGTACAGTTCAGATACGATCCAGAGACGGATGTCATTCTGACACTCATTCAACACATGTTTCAAGTACATTTCAGATACGATCCAGAGATGAATGTCATTCTGACACTCATTCAATACATGTTTCAAGTACAGTTCAGATACGCTCCAGAGATTAATATCATTCTGACACTCATTTAATACATGTTCCAAATACAACTCAGATACGATCCAGAGACGGATGTCATTATGAGACTTATTTCAACACATAGATCCATCCACAAAATCTCTGCAGGTACTTTCTCCAGCAGATACAGGGGCAGAAACGTCCTGATGCGAAGTCACCACCGCATTCTTAACATACGTCCTGATGATGTCTATATCCCCGCAGAATGGAAATAACCAAAATTTTGATCTCTTCTTCCCCAAACAGGAATTACCTCCTCCAGCAAAGTTCCCTCAGAGAGGTTAACTCAAAGGTCCCCAGTTGAGTTTTACAAATCTAAAATAGTTCATAAAGCCTTATCCCCTGGTAGAGTTTATTTCTCTAGCTGCGGAAGTTTATCCCCCAACAAAGTTTATTTCTCTACATCAATAAAATCTTCCAACATAGCATCTTTCTCTCCACAGAGTCATTCTCAAACAGGAGTCAGAAATCCCAGGCAAATAATCTCCATTCATCATCCCCAGTGGAAATGAAAGAATCACCTTCCTCATCTACCAAACAACAGTCTGGGATTCAGCTTCCCAGTACTCTCCAACAGTAGTCAGGGATTTATTTTCCCAGACTAGGAAATCATCGCAACAGCATCCCATATTCATACATCATGGCATGCGCATACATATTGCATACAACATAATCTCATTTATTTTGAGAATGGCATTACACAAATGCATTCCATACATCATGACATTGCATATGACTAACTCTTTACCTTTTTAGGAAAGATCAAATCAACAAACACCGTTGACTACTTATGTGACCTAGCAGTCTTCTCAAAGGCTACGTCTGACGAAGGGCTATTTCAGCATTTTCCTCAGAAAGATATTCTCAAAGGACCTTCCTCTAGTTCAGTTAAATCGATACTAAGATTTTTCTGATTTCTATTCCAGTTGAAGATAACTCAAGACCTTTCTCTAGTTCAGTTAAATCGACACTAAGATTTTTCTGATTTCTATTCCAGTTAAAGTTAATCTAATACCTTTTTCTGGTTCAGTTAAATTGACACTAAGAATTTTATGAATTCTATTCCAGTTAAAGTTAACTCAAGACCTTTTTCTGGTTCAGTTAAATTGACATTAAGATTTTTCTGATTTCTATTCCAGTTAAAGTAATTCAAGACCTTCCTCTGGTTCAGTTAAATCGACACTAAGATTTTTTTGATTTCTATTCCAGTTGAAGATAATTCAAGACCTTTTTCTGGTTCAGCTAAATCGACACTAAGAGTTTTCTTATTTCTATTCCAGTTGAAGTTAAAGTTAATTCAAGACATTCCTATGGTTCAGTTAGATCGATACTAAGATTTTTATGATTCTTATCCAGTTAAAGAAACTGCAAATCCTGGAGTTCGACCAGATAACAGTTAATTTCATGTCCCCCAGTAAGGCGCTGTGAAGCCTGGAATACAACCAGATAGCAGTCATCCTTATTATCCTCAGCAAGCCGCTATGAAGCCTGGATCTTGACTAGATAGAAGTTCACTTCTGTCTCTCCAGTCAAGAGATGACTCCCCAATAGAGTAATGGACAACTGAAGCTCCTAGACTCTATTTCCTAAAACAGAGACCAACATTCCTCAGCAGAGTCCTCCTCAACAACAGGAATAGGAATCCCCACAAAAGAATGTCTCATGAAATCAACATTGTTCTCAGGATGGCATCTTTAAGCCCATCTCTGACGATCTTCCGTCATCTTTTCCAAATGGAATATATAAGCCCATTCCCGATATTATCCACCAACAATATCACTTCAGACGAGTGCAAATTTCTGGGCACTCTAGTGTTCAATCGTCTTCCACCTTCAGATCACGAAAGGCAGACTAGCCAATCTACATCCTCAGGTTTAAGAAGATTGAACAGGGGCAGCTGTTGTGTCCCAAAATTTTCCCTCTCATTTTACTCAACACATGCCCATTGAGGTCCCCAACTTTCCCATAGATGACTAAGAATTGACCAGACAAATTCTCCTCCTAAGGCAATAAACCTCTAACTAGGGTTTCAGTTTTCATCAAGATGTGTAAGCTCCAAGGGTCTCAAATTTTTTCCATGGACCTAATATGTCCTCAATATTATCCATGCCAAATTTAATTCCCTACATAACAAGTTTGCTCAGTCAACTGCTCAACTGCTTGAAAATCAACTGTACTAGGTCAAAAGTCAATTGTGGCCTATATACAGTCAAACCTCAATATTTTTGGTCAACATCAACATTTTGAATTAATATACACCATTTGATCAAGGGTTGATCACGATTCCTCAATAAATGCTCCTAACTCATCAAAAGTCAAAAATGGCAAATTAGGGTTTCTATAGGAAAAGTCAACCAAACTTTGACCAGGCATAACTTTCTCATATTTTATCAGAAATTTTTCCACCAAGGCTAATTTTGAAGAGAATCCAATTCCTTATAACTTCTCTTCATCCCCCAAGTTCAAGAAATTCCCCATTTAAAATATACAAGCTCAGACATTATAGGTCGTTTCAAAAAGTCAACAAAAACACCTTTTGGGTCAAAGCTCTTTACATGAAGATGGAAGATCCAATTGAAATGAAACCAAAAGGGTTGTTTAGAGGACATCCTAAGATCTCTAAAAAGTCCAAGAACACCCTCTTAGGGTTAAAAATGAGAAAGATATGAATTTCTAAAGTTGACCAATTTTTGGAAAAGTGCATGAAGCCAATATTGACCAAACTTGAATTTTTTCCAAATGGGCCCATATTTTCATGCTTGAAACTTGTTTCTAACATGGCCCACGAACTATGAGCTCACTCATACATTATTTTATTATTTATACTATTTATTTTGATATTTTATTCAATAAAATTCAAAATTAAATAAAGAAATAATGGAGTTAATGTAAGATTTGATTTGGGATCTTTTTCCATTAAGTATTGGGCAAGATTTGTTGATTATGTCAAGGGAAGATCGTGGACGGAAGACAAGATTTGATTTAGTCCAAAACAAGTCAAAAATCACATAATTAGAAAGAAATTATTTCTCATCAAAATATGGATATTCCTACACATTTATTGACCTAATATGGTCTTATATATATGCACAACAATTCCAGACTAAAGATACACGCGCAGCAGCCTCAAAAGAACCCCAACACTTCTCAAAAAAATTCAAAGTGTGGTGCAATTCATGATTCACATTCGCAGCCAGCTTCAAAGCATTCTAACCATTCCTTGGTGTTCCTGAGCTAATATTAGGTAAGTATGGATCATCATCTATAGCCATAACACGTTGAAACTCATTGTACATAACTCACATTTTCATAATTTTTGTCTATCGTATCTTAAATTATCACTCGTTTCAATTCGTTTTAACCCCATTAACATGATCACATGATGACAATAAGGAGATCTGGGCAGTCGTTGATGAGCTTTGATGGCTAAATATCCATATGCCATGGTTAGGGCATAATGAACTGCAAGCTTCGCATATCCCTGTACAGGGACTTTCAGACCAAACGGACACCACCTCTGGATTTGTAGTCGTCGAATTAGGGGGGTAGGGTCCTTCTTTTGCATTTAACGTGGCTATTTTGCAGGTTTGATGATTCAAGCCCGTCGGAGAAGACAACAAGAGTGTTGAATCCAGCGTTGCTAGGGTTTTGACTCAGGAGAAGGCATGCGTGGCATGATCCACTCTTTTAATTGGTCCATTCAAATATCCAGGACCCACTGCGTGTACACCTCAGCATATTTTTGGTGTTTCCAATATATTATTATTTTGTCATTAGTATAAACAATCAACATGTTGGCTGAGTGGTAAGAGGAACGTGTGCAAAGGGAGAGACCTGGGTTCGATACCCAGGTCTGGAATTTTGTTTTTCTAACAGGTTTCATAAAGATTCAGTGTGCCCAGATCCAAGGTGTGCACCATGGGCCATCAAATTCACACCATCAGATCCCAGTTAGCTTGGATCTATCGCCTCCAAGCGTGCAGCCCCACCATAGACTCCCCAGATGCTTCCTTACCAGATCCAACGTAAGGGTAATGGGCCAACAGATCTGGGCCTAGCCAAATTCAGCCACACCCCCCAATTTGCTTCTTACTTCAGGCCCATTTCTCTCTTTTTTTAATTTACTTTATTTTTCTTTTTTAATTAGTTTATGTTTTTTTAATCATAAATCAACAAAAAATCACAAAAAAAATAGATTTAGGTTTTTTTAATTAAAATTAACTCTTGCAAACTAATTTAATTTAATTGATTTTAACTTGTTTTTTTTAAAATTAAAATTAATTAGAAATTAGGTTAAATCTCAATTTTTTTTCATATAAAATACAAAAAAAAATATTTTTATTAAGCAGTTAGATTTTTAGGGTTTCAAACTTGTTCCCATCTTAATCTTCGTGCGCTTATTATTTTCCGTTTTCTCATTTTTAAATTTATTGTAATTGTTTCCCAGTTTGTAATAGTTTAATTAGGGTTTAAATTTCCGCATCTGATTATGTAATTGCCCCGAGGCCATGTAATAACTTAGGAATTTTTAATTTCTGCAATTTATTTTCCGTACTATAAACTACTTAGATGGATGGCTAATAGGATTGTATGAAAAAAGACTAAAATTAAAACGAGTAGATAACCCTAAATGCGTAAGATAATACATCTGAATTAAGCACACTTGCACATGCTCACCCCTAGGGTATCTCCCACTTTGGTTGCCTTCGAAACGGTCACAATTCTCGACATGGGAATTTTTAGTGAATGTACTTTAGTTCAAGAGATCACAAGTCCCTCAATGACCCTCTCGACTGTTGCCTCGGTTGAAAAAGTGATCTTAGAACTTTAGGACAATTACTATAGCTTCTTGCCCAGTTGCCTTAGTGGCCGTAAACGTCCCTTTTGATAGTCCCTCAAACATCCAACAATAGGGATACCTACTCACTAATAGTAGGAGAGAACTATCTAAAGGGAAGGAGGAAAAAAATGCCTTTTTTCGAGTAGGTAGATAGCTGTTAAGTACTTGCTCAAAACTAATTCTTTTTTACCCCACACTTTTAAAACCTTTTCAAAAACGCTTTATCACACTATTGAGGACTGATACAAGAGTTACCATAAAGCAAACAAAACTTTTCAAAACACACAAACACAAAAAGCAATTTTCAAAAATGAGCAAGTACCTAAGAGCCCGTGGAAAACCACAGATGGAAAGGGTTCTAACACCTTCCCTTTCCATAATCTACCCCCTTACTCAAAATCTCGAAAAAGGTCTTTTACTATTCTTTTCACCCTTTCCTTTGTTGGATAAAAGAAAATTCGATGGCGACTCTTGCTTACCTCACATTTGCGAATACAAAATGCAAACCAGTATAACAGTCGGTTCTGCCACCGTATCACAGCAAGCATAGAGGGAGTATTTTCCTAGTGGATTGAAGATCAGTTGAAAGAGGCCTTTTGTCTTGTAGATTGAAGGCAAGTTGATGGGCCTTTGCCTTGTGAATCCAAGGCAAGCATGAGGAAGCTTTTGCCTAGTAGACCAAAGGCAAGCATGAAGAGGCGTATTTGCCTTGTGCGCTGAAGGCAAGCTGAAGGGGCCTTTTTCCCAATGGAAGCTTTATGAATTAAGCTTGATCGAAGGATACCCAGAACCCAATCGAAGAATTTGCAACGAAAGCTCGCTCGAAGGATTTCAAATGCCCAATCGAAGTACCTTGTTTAGACGCCAATCGAAAGACACTTAACCATCTTTAAAAAATTTATTTTCTTTAAGTAAGTTATCTTTGAAATACATGAGAGGGAAAATTGTGGGGTACAACACTATGCAATTTCTACCTAGGAACAAATCTTCAAAGTTTCCTAAAAAGTCTCCAAGATCCATTTTATGAAACCAACTCAAATTTGCACTATTTCTAAAATATCCTTGCTTGGATGCGCTTGTAGAGAACTAGAATAGTCCAGAATCTCATATTTTTAAATCAAATCTTCAAGGATTTAAACATATGTAGTGTTATGATGTTCTGGTATAACATGTTACAACATCTGTCAAAAATAGTAACAACAGACTCTATTATACCAGTTGGTGAAAATGTCATGACATCTTGCTCAACATCAGGTTGTGATACTTGTTTTCAACATGAAACATGTCTTTACCAAAATTGTTGTCAATCATAAAATCACACACCTAACAATCTCCCCCTTTGGAAAATTTTGGCTAAACAATATTTGCATAATAATTATGCAGAGAGGAATAAAACCACAAATATAAAACACAGGCTACATGTAAACTTTGTACAAAACTACAAACAAAAAAATATGTCAGAGATACATTACAGTTACAGAGAGACCCAACTCTTCAATTATTCCAGAAGTCACATGTCAAGATATATGGTCTGACATCACACAACACAACTCCAACACATCACAAGAGCTCAGCACCATAGCATATTGCAAGCTATAACTTCAGACAGGTCCATTACTCCCCTTGTCACACACAATCAATACCCCACCTCAAGGGAAAATAGAAATCACAAGAAAACTAAATTCCTTCAAACCAATATGAACTATCCGAGTTCACACATCAGAGACATATGTAGCAAAAGATTAAAAAAAACATCACAAATAGAAAACAGATGCACATAGTTTTCCATAAAATACTTTAGGTAAGATGACAAAACATCTAATAAGACATCTGCACATAAACACCACATCAGTAGTAGCAGAAACAGAAGCACCAATAAGCATGACAGACTATCATGCTTCCCTTAAATAGTCGCATACAATAAGCAACCAAAAATAACTATTCTTCCCTTAGCAGTAGTACATTTACAGTCCTATAGCATAATGTTATTCAACATATCAAGACATGTGACATGACATCAGGACAAACAAAAACACACTAACACTTTACTCCCCATTTTTAGCCAAAAATTGACAAAAAAATAGAGTAAATGTAAGAACTAATTGGAAGCACACAATGCATACAAGCATAAACAGCAGATGAAAATAAACAATCACAGATGGAAACACACTGTGATACGGTGAGAGAACTGACTTGAGGGTTTTGCGTTTGATCTCAAATGTTGCGGTTAGCAAGAGTCTCCACCGACTTTTCTTTTATCCAAAAGTAAATGTGAAAAAGCACAGGAAAGACCTTTGAGATTATTCTTGAGTTCGGGGGGTAGATTATGAAAAGGAAAGGTATTAGCACCCTTTTCATCCATGGTTATCCATGGGCTCTTAGTTACTTGCTAGATCACTTGCTTTTGTTTGAAATTATGCTTTATGTGGTTTTTTGAAAGTATTTTGTAAATTGGCTTTTGTTTAGGCAGTCTTTGTAATGATTCTCGTTCGTAAGAATGTATACAAAGATGTTGATCTTTTTGAAAATGTTTTCAAGTTATGTGAAATGTTTTGAAAGTGTGGGTGTTTGTTTTGAAAATATCAAGGATGTTTGTTTGAAATGGAGCAAGTAACTAAGAACAATCTACCTACTCAAAAGTCTTTCATGTTCATTTCCTTTTTCCTTTGACATTGTTATCTTAACATTGATTTGGTAAGTAACCCTATCTTTGGATGTAAACGGGACGGGCGTGGGTCATCGTATAACCATGATTAGAAATGTTGCAAGGTATCTTAGCATTCTTTTTTTAGGAACTAAGATCATTTGAAAGGCAACTTAAATAGCGTCATCGAGGGACTATGATCTTGTATTTGCTTATTTTTGCTAAGATACCTTACATGCGTAATATGGCCATTTTATAGAGGCAACCAAGTGGAACAACCCTAGGGGTGCTTGTGTGCAAGTGTATTGTTTTCATGCTTGTTTTTGTCTTGAATTAGGGTTTTCTAAGTATTGGTTTTAGTCTTTCCATACAAACCCTAATTAATAGCATATTATGTATAAAAGCGATAAATTGCGGAATTTAAAGTTACTATGCTATTACAACATTTGTGGGAGGGGGTATACAAATTGAATGAGGATTGCAAAAATGTAAACCTAGTTAGCCTATTACAACCATATTGAATGGGTATCAATATACAAGGAAATAAATAAATACAAAGTACAAAATGAATAAATGTACAAAAATGCAAAATGTAAAGAAAATGGATCTTTGTTTGGTTTTCATGAGAAAAATGGAAATTGTCTTAACCTAATTAATTAAAGAAAATAATTAATTAAACTTAAATTTATTAAGAAAATATTTTAAATAAAACCCTAGTTCTATTAATTGATTAAAGAAAAATAAGTTTAGAAAAAGTATTTTTTGGTATTTTTGTCTTGAAAATATTTATGGTATCATAAAATATTTTGGGCCTTTTTAATATTAAAATAAATATATTTTAATAGGTGTAAAAGAAAAATAAATACTAACCTAGTTTTAATTAAATTTACAAGATAATTTGTAAAAAAATAAATAAAGTATAGTTAAATAAAATACTTTTTGTGAGAAAAATAAAATAAACTAAGCCAAAAATATAAATCTATCATTTTTGTATTTTTATGATTTTTTTTAGTATTTAGAAAATATATTAAGAAAGTAAAATAAAATAAAATAAGAAAATAAAATAAACTGGGCCAGGGGCACAACAAAGAAACAGGGGGTTAACTAGCAAAAACAAAAAAAAAAGAATAACAAAAAGCCCAACAGGGCCCAGCGCCTGCAAAAAAGACAAAATCAGAAAACAAAAATGTGAGAAAAATTAAAAGGGTACCACTGGGGCTCGAACCCAGGTTCCAAAGGTTACAGGCGCGCGCTTCTACCACTGGTGTGGCTATACATCGGTTAACATAGGCAAATCAATAAATATATGAGGCAAAACTCGCCCTGATGACTTCATCTTCAACCTCCAGCCAGACCAACTGTAACTTGCTCATTTCTCATCAAAAATGAAAACTGTAAACATGAAACTTGTAGAAAATTTCCTCATGGTTTCAGAAATGTAAAGCATTAAAACTATAGATCAAAGATAAGCATGAATTTTAATGGCCCTAATCTGAACCCTAAAAATCTCTGAAATTTCAGTTTCAAAATTCTCTAAGCATAAGCAAAATTAATGGAAACTATGGACATGGTTAGCTTCAGAGCCATGATATCTACATGTTTTGTTCATAAATAGATCATTGATGATGCCTATATGAAGAGTTCAAAGTTAAGAAAACTTACCTCAAAACTGGAAATCGTGTTTTGAGTTTGAGCTTGTTTCAAGTGATGGTAATGATCAGGTTAGCTTCCTTGAGGTCCCAGGAAGCTAATGCATTGATTAGCTTGAGCAATGGATGGTTGAAATGGTCTGGAGAAGTCAATGTGCAGAGCTCTATTTTTGAAAATGGAGGATGGTGTTAATGGTGTTACAGTTCTGTAACAGGGTGTGGGATTGATTCTATGTGATATTTAGAAACTTTTGAAACCAAAAGGCCAAGAAACGCACGAGTAGATTATGAGTTTCAAGTTTTTGGTCAATTTGTGTGAAAATGGAAGTATGAAGTGTGATTCTGAGTTCTAGCTCTTTTCAGTGGTCAAGCATTCGTGTGTTTGTGGTCCAAGGTTTTTGTATGTATAAACAAAAGTGTTTGAGAGCTTTGGACCATCAGAAGTACAAGTCTCTAGCTTTTGGCTAGGTTACTTGATTTTGAAGAAAAGAGGGAAACAAGTTTCAAGGAGAGGTACAAGCATGGGATGGGTGATTGTAAGTGTCTAAGCCATTTCTCATGAGTTATAAGACTTGTTTAATCATAAGAGAACAAGTGCAAGGCTCAAGAACAAGTTTTTGTACAAAAAGTCACTTTATCAAAATGGCAATGTAACCTTTCTTCCAAAAATGGATATAAAGCATGTCTATGCATTGAATGCTTGAAGTGATGCCTCTAACGGCTGTGTAAACCATTAATTATGGAGTAACTAACAACTTTAAGGCCTGAAAAGTAGAGTTAATGCAGCACAACTTTGAATTTGAATTTTGTTCATCACTAAAATGACTTGTAATTAAAGTGATAAAACCCTAACTTCATCTCTTCGATTCTCCCTACTCAAGAATAATCTCAAGGAGTTGTGACATTTTGGAAAGCTTGAAATGTGATCTACAACCCATATTTTAATTGATTTTGAAGATTCCCCTTGGAACTATATGAAAAAGTGCCATGAAGTTGGGTCAAAATCCTGACCAAATTAGGGAAAAATTTCACGACCACATGTTTCATGACCACATGTTCATAAAATTATAACTTGAGATCCAAGCACTTTTGGAAGGAGTTGTGTTAATAAAAGTTGTATATTTCATGGATATCTATAAATTTCATGTTGGAAGTTTCTCTTGAATCATCTTGCATCATGGTGAAAATTTTGCTCAAAGTTATGAAAAAACAAGAAATTTCCAACACTTAGAAAAATTTCTAAGTTTAGAAATTTTGACTTTTCAAAATGAAATCTTGACTTTTTGATTTCTTGATGAATAAGTTTCTTATTTTGACATATTTTGATGAATTGTGCTCTTTTGCTTTTGAATTTGACCAAAAGGTCAAAGTTTGACTTTTCAGTATACAGTTGACTTTTGATTAGTTGACTAAAAAAATTCATCTGTCAATCTAATGGACTTGCAATGTTTTGAACCATGTCATTAGGTAAAAATGATGCAATTAGATTCTTGAGATCATGCCTTAAACTAATTGACCATTTTCTAGGTCAAAAATCAAAAATTGCCTTTTCCCGGTCAAAACCCTAATTTTGACCATTTTGACCTTTTGGAGATTTGATCAAATTTCTTGAGGAATTGTGGTCCAAACTTTATCAAATGATACATATGAGTCTAAAATGTTAATGTGGATCAAAAATTATGAAGTTTGACTGTAAATTGACCACGGTTGACTTTTCCCCCAATACAGTTGATTTTTAGGTCAACTACTCAATTGACTGAGCAAAAGTGTGACCCAAGGTTTGAAACTTGACATGAGTAATCTTAGGGGTCCATAATGATCCATGAAAGTCATATGGGGCATTGGAAGTTCAAAAATACTTATGCAAACTCAAACCCTAATTTTGGTCATTAGTGCTTAAGGAGGTGCCTTGAGCTGATCAAACCCTAGTGCAGTCTTGAGCTAAAGGGATCTTACGAGAAAATTCTTGATAAGTGAGAGGGAAAATTTTGGGGTACAACAGCTGCCCCTGTTCAATCTTCTTAAACCTAAAGAGTTAGATTGACGAGTTTTTCCATTCGTGACTCAAAGGTGGAAGATGACTGGACACTAGAGTGCCCAGAAATTTGCACTCGGTGATGTGATAGTTGAGGGAATGGGCTTAAAGATTCCATTTGGAGGGATGATAGAAAGTTGTTGGGGATGGGATTGTAGATTCCATCCAAAATTGATTGCTGAATCTTTGAAAGAGAGTCTGAATGAGTATCAGAATGGCGTCCGTGTTTGGAGCGTATCTGAACTGTATCTGAAAGCTGACTCTGAATGAATATCAGAATGGCATCCGTGTCTGGAGTGTATCTGAACTGTATATGAAAGTTGAATCTGAATGAGTATCAGAATGGCGTCCGTGTCTAGAGCGTATTTGAAATGTATCTGAAAGTTGAATCTAAATGAGTATCTGAATGGCATCGATGTCTTGAGTGTATCTGTATTGTATCTGAAAGGTTGCATCTGAATGAGTATCAGAATGGAATCAGTGTCTAGAGCGTATCTGAAAGCTGAGTCTGAATGAGTATCAGGATGGCATCCGTGTCTGGAGCGTATCTGAACTGTATCTGAAAGTTGACTCTGAATGAGTATCAGAATGGCGCCCGTGTCTAGAGTGTATCTGAACTATATCTGAAGACTTTGAACATTGTTAATGGTAGCTGTTGATTAATCTTATCCTGAAAAGGGTAAAATGTTAGCTAATATGCAATGTTATGTTGTATGAAATGCATGGTATAATGCTTTCATGTTATCAATGTTTATGATATATGGATGCGATGTATGCGTATGTGAGCTAATTTACTGCACTGCTTGTTGGATTTGGGGAAGATAAATCCCTGACTGTTGTTGAGGATATGGAGTGTAAGTTTTCATGTTGTGAAGTTGAAGTGTTGATGAATTTCCGTTTGGAGAAATAAACCCTGCTGTAAGGGAAATGTCGTGTACTGTTTGTACAAATCCTGTTGAGGAATCGGAGAAATTAAATGAATTCTACTGGGGATTAGTAATTGGAAGCTTTGTTCTGCTGGGGATTGAACTGCACACTGTGGGGGATTTCATGGAAATAGCTTAGAGAGATTTCTCTATCTCTTAAAGCCAACAATGATTGTCTTTCTATTTTGTTTATTTGTAAGCTGTAATTATGTTCAGATGCATATGTTCAAAAATAAATCATTGGACGTTTTTGTAAACAAAACACAGAAGTAAAGAAAGCAAATAGTTTTGCACTTCCAAAGGAATATCTTTGTATTGACTTTGAGTAAGTATTTTTGTACAATGAGACAAACATTCTAGTAAGAGAATGTTGTCGTAAAAAATGAAAATTTTGATACAAAGAAAAGATAGCTATGTGCAATAATCCCATGGGGTTCCCATTCTTCTACAGCCTTCGTATCTTTGAGCATCTTGTCTATTTGTTGCCTCGTCCGAAGATGATTGAATTGATCAGAACCTCTGAGTTTGTTAACTTTTTCGTACGGTGATCCAACGGGACATAGTCATATGCTTTAATTCCCTAACTTTTTCCTGGACCGCCCTTTCGAGTTTTCAGTCCACTGGGATACCCTTTTTTCCCAAGCCGCCCTTTCGGGCTTTCAACTTTTCGGGTGTACAAATTTTTTGTTTTATTCCTAATTTTTGCCCGAACCTTTTTGATTCGCCTGGATGCCCTTTTTTTGCCTAGGTGTGTCAACCTAGCGGGTCTCTTACACGTAGTATCTTTTGACTATGTTTTTGTTCGCAGGGTGCGGCAGGTCGTCGCTGTCCATGGTGGTTAAGATCATTGCTCCACCAGAGAATATGCTTTTGATTACAAATGGTCCTTCGTATGTAGGAGTCCATTTGCCCCTAGGATCACCTTGCGGCAGTATGATACGTTTGATCACGAGATCTCCAACTTGATACACTTGGCGTCTGACCTTTTTGTTGAATGCCTTGATCATCTGTTTTTGATACATTTGACCATGGCAAACAGCAGTAAGCCTTTTCTCATCAATTAAGTTCATTTGCTCAAGTCAATTCTGGATCCAATCTTCTTCATTCATCCCTGCATCCTTCATAATTCTCAGAGAGGGGATTTGAACCTCAATAGGCAAGACAGCCTCCATGTCGCATACCAGAGAATAGGGTATTGCCCCGGTTGAGGTGCGAGCTGTGGTACGATATCCGTGGAGAGCGAATGGTAGCATCTCATGTCAGTCTTTGTATGTGACTGTCATTTTCTGTATGATCTTTTTAATGTTCGTATTCGCGGCTTCGACAGCACCATTCATCTTTGGCTGGTAAGGGGAAGAATTGTGATGCTGGATCTTGAATTGCTCGCACAGGGCTGTGATCATAGTATTATTCAGGTTCGTACCATTGTCTGTAGTGATCCTCTCTGGGATACCGTAATGACATATGAGATTCTGCTTGATGAACCGGGCGACAACATTCTTGGTAACGGAGGCGAAAGAAGCTGCCTCCGCCACTTTGTAAAATAGTCAATGGCCACTAAGATGAAGCGGTGTACATTGGAGGTTGTTGGCTTGATTTCCCCAATCATATCAATCCCCCACATAGAAAAGGGCCAAGGATCCGTCAAGACATTCAGAGGAACCGGAGGTACGTGCACCTTGTCAGCATAAATCTGACACTTGTGGCAAGTTAGAGAGTGTTGATAGCAATTTGCTTCCATGGTATACCAGTAATAATGTGCCTGTAGGATTTTCTTTGCCATCGTATGCCCACTGGAATGGGTGCCAAAAGTGCCTTCATGTAACTCAGCCATGATCCTTTCACCTTCAACCTTGTCTTCACACCGAAGTAACAGAGTCATGGTTGAGTTTGTAAAGAATGCCATTACTAAGGAAGAATTTAGCAGAGAATATCCTTAAGAACTTCTTATCATTTACTGAAGCTCCTTCTGGATATTCTTGGGTTTCGAGATACCTCTTGACTTCGTGAAACCAATGGTGGTCCACTACTTCTTTAGTATTAATCTCGTGATAGTCTGATGGTTCATCCCTTCATTCAATGGTGATTCGGGGAGCCTCGTTATCCCATTTAAGTTTAAACATGGATGACATTGTGGCTAGTGCGTGTGCTAGCTGATTTTCTTCTCACGGGAAGTGCTCGAAGGTAATCTTCTCAAAATGTGGGAGCTATGTCAAAACATGTTCTTTGTAAGGGATAAGGCTAGGGTGTTTGGTGTCCCATTCTCCTTTGATCTGGCTGATAACCAAAGTTGAATCTCCGAATACATTCAAAGATTTGACCCCCAAGTCTACGGAAGCTTTGAGACCAAAGATGCATGCTTCGTATTCTACCATGTTATTTGTACAATTGAAGCAGAGTCTTACCATAAAGGGAGTGTGACATCCTTCCGGAGATATGAGTATAGCACCAATACCATTTCTGAGTGTGTTAGATGCCCCATCAAAAACCAGGGTCCATCGGGATCCTTGTTCAGGTCTGTCATATGGCCTGAATTCTTCACAGTTGTTTACCATCATGATGTCTTCATTTGGGAATTATAACTTCATGGACTGGTAGTCTTCTACAACTTTGTGAACAAGGTGATCAGCTAGTACAATGCCCTTTATTGCTTTCTGGGTAGTATACTGTATATCATATTGGTCAGGATCATCTGCCATTTTGCTATTCTCCCAGAGAGAGAAGGTTTCTCAAAGATGTATTTTATGGGATCCATTTTAGATATCAACAAGGTAGTATGGGTCAGCATATACTGTATTAGTCGGCGAGCATCCCATGCCAGAGCACAACAAGTTTTCTCGAGCAGTGAATATCTTGTTTCGCAGTCGGTAAACTTTTTGCTCAGGTAATAAATAGCGTGCTCTTTTCGGCCAGACTCGTCATGCTGCCCCGGCACACACCCCATTGAATTTTCCAAAATAGTCAGATACATGATCAATGGTCTTCCCTCGACTGGTGGCATCAAAACAGGAGGCTCTTGCAGATACTCTTTGATCTTGTCGAAAGCAGTTTGGCATTCATCATTCCATTTGACTACTTGATCTTTCTTCAGTAATTTGAAAATTGGTTCACAAGTAGCTGTCATGTGAGAAATGAATCTGGCAATGTAATTTAAACGTCCCAAGAATCCTCTGACTTCCTTTTCAGTACGAGGAGCGGGCATCTCTTGTATTGCTTTCACCTTGGCAGGATCTACTTCAATACCTTTATTGCTGACAAAAAAGCCTAGGAGTTTACCAGACCTAACTCCAAACGTGCACTTATTGGGGTTCAACCTCAGCTTGTATTTATTTAGTCTCTCAAATAATTTCTGTAAATGATCAATATGCTCTTCTTCTTTTTGAGATCTAGCTATCATGTCGTCCACATAGACCTCTATTTCGTGATGTATCATGTCGTGAAATAGAGCTACCATGGCACTCTGATAGGTTGCCCCAGCATTCTTCAGTCTGAACGGCATAACCTTGTAGCAGAATGTGCCTCATTGTGTGACAAAAGTTGTTTTCTCTATGTCCTCAAGCGCCATTTTGATTTGGTTGTAGCCTGAGAAACTGTTCATGAAGGAAAACACTTTGTGATGTGTCGTATTGTCAACTAGAATATCAATGTGGGGAAGTTGGAAATCATCCTTAGGGCTTGCCCTATTCAAATCTCTGTAGTCCACGCACATTCGTACTTTGTCGTCCTTTTTGTGCACGGGAACAACATTGGCAACCCATTACGGACAAGGGGTGACGGCCAAGAATCTAGCATTGAATTGTTTCATGACTTATGCTTTAATCTTCTCTGACATATCAGGTTGCATTCGATGGACCTTTTAATTTACTGGTGGGCAGTCCTCTTTTATAGGTAGATGATGTACCACAATATCTGCATCAAGTCTTGGCATGTCTTCATACGACCAGGCAAAGACCTCGACATACTCGTGTAGCAACTGAATCAGACGCTCTTTGACACTAGGGTCCAGATTGGCACCCACTTTGACCTCTCTTTTGTCTTCTTCGGTACCTAGGTTGATAGTGTCCACTGGTTCCTCGTGGGGCTAAATGGTTCTCTCTTCTTGTTGTAGTAATCTGGAAAGTTCCCCTGGTACTTCATAATCTTCCTCACCTTCGTCTTCGGCTTGGTAGATTAGATTTTCAGAGTTACAAAAGGCCATAGCAGAACTGTTACCCATGGGATCCCAAATGGATGTAGACCTGCATTGTGTGTATGAGTGTGTGTAAGAGTATAGTTATCTTTGAAAGAAATGAAAATGTAAAAAAAAAAAAGAAATACAATGAGCATAAAGTTTGTATGCAAAAACATCCATGATTCATTGATGTTATATGGAAATGAGATAATAACCCTTACAAATGGACCATTGTGCCTCGGGTAAGACACAAGGTTTTAAGAGTCTGAATTGTTTTAATATTACAGATCCAACAAAATGTAAGGACAAATTACTGTGGGATAAAAGTGATCGAGACAAAATCTCTGGCCTCCCAGTTGCTGAGCCCTCCACTGACAGTTGGGAAAATCCAATTCTCCAGGTTGTAGTTGTCTTCATCATCCTCCACGGCATTGACTTCGCGGTTGCTGATCTTCAAGGGTGGTCCTCCGGCACGAGCATGGTGTACAGCCTTCTGGGCACCTGAAGTGAAACCCTGGCCAAATTTGTCAGATTTGTATGGGATATCTAGGAGTTAACCCCAAATAGTGCACCCACCTTCTTCTATCACCGCCTTGGCATCCTTCAAAGATGACATCCTGAGTAGAGGCCTTGTAATCTTGGGAACTTGAGACACAGCCTTAGTCACTTCCACCTCTTGCGGGACTTCTTTAAAGTGCTAGAATGGAGTTTCAATAAATTTACCATCTAACTCCACATATCTGAAGGAATTGAGATGGCTGACCATGTACTCTTCTTCTCCATGAATAGTGATGATCTTCCCTTGTATGGGATATTTCAGCATTTAGTGCAACGTAGAAGTAACAGCGCCAGCATTGTGGATCCACAGTCGGCCTAGAAAGCAGGAATATGAAGGGCGAATGTCCATTACATAAAAAAGTTGAATCAAATGTTTGGGTTCAAACCTTTATGGGGATATCCACTTCCCCATGCACCATCCTTTTTGAGTCGTCAAAGGCCCTCACTACTATGTGGCTTGGCTTCAATGTCAATCCCTCACAGTCAAGCCTGTCAAAAGCCTTTTTAGGTAATACATTCAGGGACGAACCGGTGTCAACCAATACATGAGCCAGAGTTGTGCCCCTGCATTCTACGGAGACATGCAATGCCTCATTATGCTTCCTCCCCCTTGGCGTTAAATCAGCATCCAAAAAACCTAAACCATTATCTGCAGTCAAGCTGGCTACGCAGTCTTGGAACTGATCGGCAGATGTTTCTTGGGGTACATGGGCTGTTTTCAGGAATTTTACCAAGGCCTTTACATGTGCCTCAGAACATAGTAATAAAGCCAGCATGGAAATTTTAGATGGAGTTTTCCCCAGTTGCTCGACTATATTGTAGTCGCTTCTTTTTATGATTTTTATAATTTCCTCCATCTCTTTCCGGGAGGTCTCAGGGATAGCTACTGATTGTGCCTTCGTCCGGACGGGCTCAATCAGAATACCTTTACCTCGAGTCTCGGTTGACTCGGCAGCAGGAACGTCAGTAGGAGTGATAACAGGGGTTGTAACAGCTTTGTCAGTTGGAGTACTAGCAGAGATGATTGTAGGACTGGAAATAACCTTTGGAGGAGAAACAACAACAAGAATGATTACGGGTCCAGAAACTGCTTTTGGGGGAGCAATTTCTGGAGAGAAAATCCTTCTGCTTCGGGAAATCTTGCTAGTCCCTGTAATATTACTGATATTGGAGTCAACCTTCTCAGAGCTTGAATCTTCGGCAACTGGCCAATCTTGCTTGATACCGTGGTAGTAAACATCCCCTCCATAATTCCATGGTACGGTTTTGTCTGACGAATACAAGATTGGTCCAGGCATTGTAATTATCAAAGGAGTTACTTTTGGAACTGATGTAATTCTAACGGGTCTTTTGGTGGAGACCCTGGAAGAATTGGCGGAAATGGTAAAGATGGAAAAATCATTATAAGAAACAGTTGGAATAGAAGTCTTCTCTAATAAAATTTCCTTGTTATCTATTAGGCACTGAATGCTTGTTTTCAACAAAGGACATCTGGTTGGTGAGGACAAAAAGAAATGACAGCTTTCATCACATCCTGGGAATACACTGGAATTCAATAATTTCTTTTTGATAGTTAGGAGTGGGGTCATAAGTTAATCAACTGAAGTAACAAACATATCTTCCTCAATGGCGTTGGTATTATGGCCGTTGTGATACGGTGGCCAAAACCGAGACTATTTTTATAGCATTTGCTGGTTTGCATTTTGCGTTTGGGTTCGCAAAATGTCACGGTAAGCAAGAGTCACCACTGTCTTTTATTTTATCCAACAAGGAAAGGAAAAAAGCACAAAAAAATTCCTTTTTCGAGATATTTCTGAGTACAGGGGGTAGATTATAGAAAGGGAAGGTATTAGCACTCTTTCTATCTGTAGTTATCTACGGGCTCTTAGGTACTTGCTCATCATTTTCAAAATTGCTTCTTTGTGTGTTTGTGTGGTTTGAAAAGTTTTTCGTTTTGACTTTGATTTAACCCTTGCTTCTGTCTTCAAGAGTATAACGAAGTGTTTTTGAAAACTCTGTTTGTAAAGTAGTGTAAGTGTGAAAAAGTTTGTTTTGATTGAGCAAGTACTTAAGAACTAATCTACCTACTCGAAAAAAGAATTGTTCTATGTTCGTTTCCTTTAGACAACGCTATCCCACTATTAGTGAGTAGGTAGCACCGTCGTTAGAGTTTTAAGGGTCAATTCGAAAGGGACGTACGGTCACTAAAGCAATGTTAGGACGTCTTAGTAATAACCCTAATGTCTTAGATCAATTATCCGAGGCAACAATATCCGGGGCAACCTTTCCGAGGCAACTTTGATCTTTGGACAAAAGGACGACCACTAAAATATCCTATACTCAATGACCGTTTACCGAAGGCAACCAAGTGAGAGTGTACCCTAGGAGTGCGCATGTGCGAGTGATTCAATTTCAGATTATTTATCTTTGCACATTTTAGGGTTATCTAACCGTTTTAAAGTTTACATACATTCTTATCATGCATCCCTAATATCATACATCTAACAGTTTAATATTTTGCGGAATTTAAAGTGCGGAAATTAAACTAAGCTATTACAAGGCTTCGGGTATTTACATAGCCAAAAACAAACCCTTAAAAAATAAAACGATAAATGAAAATAAAAATCCTAATTTAAACTCTTACAACTTGTGAGCAGTTACAATAATAGGGTAAAAGTAATAATAAAGTGCGCGATGAAATTTAGATCGAGTGCGAACTAGGGTTTTGACCCTTTCTACCCTAATTAAAAAGAAAAAAAATGTTTTTGTTGTTTTTAATATTTTTTTAAGAAAAGAATTAGGTTTTAAATTAAATACTAAATTAATCAGTTAATTAAATTAATTAATGAAAATAATTACATGGCCTATTTTTTTGTGTTTTGTTATTTTAAGAAAAATAAAATATAGTT
Source organism: Vicia faba (assembly GCA_948472305.1). Taxonomy (NCBI): domain Eukaryota; kingdom Viridiplantae; phylum Streptophyta; class Magnoliopsida; order Fabales; family Fabaceae; genus Vicia; species Vicia faba. The sequence continues at coordinate 1,000,935,388 of OX451737.1, read as the reverse complement.
AAATTTAGACAATACCCTGGTTTTCTAATTATTTTTTAAGTTATTTACAAAATAATTGAAATTACCTAAAATTAAAATCTAATTAATTTAATTAATTTTTGTATAAAAAATAAATATCCTAAATTTAATTGGATGAAAAATATTTTTGTGACTTTTTTGATAAAAAGAAAATAATTAATTTGTTAGTAAAATAAATTAAATAAAATAAAACATGTAAAAAAGAATAGAGAAAGAGATTGGGCCTGAAAATAGCAATCTGAAGGAGGTGTGAATAGCAAGCTTGGGCCCAAGAATCTGAAGTCCACGTTTGACTTCCATGATCTCCTGCCATGCGTTGACTGGTCATACTATGGTCCTTCAGATGATGGCCATCAGATTTGGCCATCTGGCCGCTTGGCAGATTGGATGGTGAGGTCTATGATAGTCCCTTGGCTTCATGCGCACGCTGGATTATCTGCAAGAAAATAACATGAAGAAAGTGGGGGACCTGGGATTCGAACCCATGTCCTGAAGCTCTTTCCACGCACTCCACTACCACTGCGCCACTTGTGTTTGTTGTATGTAAAATAAATAACAAATATTATATTAAGAACAAATGGAATAAAAGAGATCCGCGCGAAAATTCAAATAGACGAATGGAAGGCTGCCACGCTGGTTGTCTTCTTCCTTTCTCCAACGGTAAAAGTCCCAAACTTTTACCTACGGACGTTTGTCCGTCACTACAAACCTGCATTCTCTTAAAATCAACCATGAGCAAGATAAATGAAAACTAGGGCCACCAATCAATTCGTCTGGACCTCCTGAGTATAATGGTGGCCCTTTCGTGGCCTAATTTTTCCTGCACACAGAATTCCCAAATCGAAGCTACAAACCCTAATAATGGTGAAACTTCATACAAGCTATGAAAATGAAATCAAATATTACAAAAAGCTTGCATATGTCTTAAGGATCAAGAATATATCATTAATTCATGCTATCAATGTCTAAATCATGAAAACCAATTTCAAAAAAAAAACATGGATGTCTTGGTTGACTTACAGTGGTATTCAGGGCCTGGAAACGCTTGCTCTTGATTGCTTTTTCTTGCTAGGGATCCCAGGAAGCGATTGAGATGGTCGAAGGATCTTGAAATTGCCTCTAAGTAGGAATTCGTGTTTGCACTTTTTCTTGTTTTTTCAAGTTTTGTTTCTGGTTCATACGCCTCCTTCTATCCTCTCTTTGGGTCTGCACACGTTCTTTATGTATTGAGGAATAAATTAGGGTTCCAAAACAGATCTCAATCTTCCTCCATCAATGAATTTGATTTTGATTTGATTCTCTTGAATATCATTCCAAAAATAGCCTAAAACCAATATTTTTGTCAACACCAATGCCTTGCACGATTTCAAATACTTGCCAACTGGATTTGAGACCTGAAACAAGTACAAAATCTTGAGTTTTCAATGCTTTAGATTTTCTCATGATTTATTTTGATTAAAATTGATTTAATTCAAATAAAAATCAAAATAAATAATAAAAATAATATAATGACAAGTGGCAAAGGCTAGGGCTCGTGGACTATGCTTCCAACTCAAAACAAGTGAAAAAGATTGGGCCCATTTAGCAGAAATTGCATTTTTAGGCATAGTTGACTTTTGGCAATTTTGCAAAAAAAGGTCAACTTCACCAATGCATAACTTCCTCAATTTTGACTCTTTGAAGGTGTTCTTGGACTTTTTAGAAAGCTTTATATGTCCTATAAGAAAACCTTTTTGTCTTATCTCAATTTGATATTCCATGCTCATGTATGAAGCTTTGAAAAAAAAGGTGTTTTTGTTGACTTTTCAAAATGACCTATAATGTCCAAATTCATAACTTCTTGTGAGTGCATATTTTGAACTTGGGAGCTGAATATGGATTGTAGAGCATGGCATCCTATTCAAAATTAGCTTTGTATGGTTCATTTCTCATAAAGTATGATAAAGTTATGCTTGGTCAAAGTTGAGTTGACTTTTCCTGCAAAACCCTAATTTAGCAACTTTTGGTTCTTGATGAATTATGAGCAATCCTTGATGAATAATGATCAACCCTTTATAGAATGATGAAATATACTTCAAAATGAGGATGTTGGCCAAAAATATTGAAGTTTGACTATATGTGGGCCACAGTTGACTTTTGCCCTAGCACAGTCGATTTTTAGGCCTTTGAGCAATTGATTGAGCAAACTTTCTCTGCAAGGCTTGAAACTTGGCATGGATGATCTTGAGAACATATTAGAACAATGGTGAGAATTTGGGATCCCTTGGACTCAAGTATCTTGATGCAACATGAAACCCTAATTTGAGGTAGACTGCTTTAGGAGGGAGCTTGTCTGGTCAACCCTTGGACTTCTTTGAGCAACTTGAGGATCTTTCTTGAAATGTCTTGAGAAATATGGGAGGGAAAATTTTGGGGTACAACAGCTGCCCCTGTTCAATCTTCTTAAACCTGAAGATTTAGATTGGCTTGTCTGCCTTTCGTGATCTGAGGGTTGAAGATGTTTGAACACTAGAGTGCCCAGAAATTTGCACTCGCATGAAGTGACATATGTCTTTGCGATATCGGGAATGGGCTTAAAGATGCCATTTGGAGACTGATGATGAGAGATGGGCTTAAAGATTCCATCTGAAGGAGTGTCGATTGCATAAGAGATTTCTTAGCGAGAGCTGTATACCTGTTGTTGAGGAAGATTCTGCTGAGGAATGCTGTTTTTTTTGTTGGGAGAAATAGAATTTTAGGAGCTTCGATCGTCTATTTATTCTACTGGGGAATCATCTCTGTTGAATTTTAGGAACTTCGGTCGTCCGTTATTCTACTGAGGAATTGTCTCTTCGTCGAAGAGGTGAAAATAAACTATTATCTGGTCGTAATCCATGCTTCATAGTGATAAGGCCGACTGCTATCTGGTCATAATCCAGGCTTTACAGTGACTTACTAGGGAGATGATATTATACTTGCTATCCGGTCGTAATCCAGGCTTCGCAATTTCTCAATTCTTATTTGGTCGTAATCCAGGCTTCAGAAGGAAATGAGTTGTTATCCGGTCGCATTCGGGCTTCAACTTGAACTTAGGGCACACTAATATTCGGTCGACTTCGGGCTTCTTAGTAACTGTCCAGGTAAACTGCTATTTGGTCGTAATCCAAGCTTCACAATGTCTTGTACCGCTATCTGGTCATAATCCAGGCTTCACGATGGGTTATACCATTATCTGGTCGAATCCAAGCTTCATGGTATTCTGTACTGCTATCTGGTCGTAATCCAGGCTTCACAATACCTTACTTCTTATCTGGTCGAAATCCAGGCTTCAGAAGAAATCAAGTGGTTATCCGGTCGCATCTGGGCTTCCCTTTGACTGTTGGGCCTACTAATATCTGGTCGAATTCGGGCTTCATAGTATCTGGCCGGGTGAACTGTTATTTGGTCGTAATCCAAGCTTCACAGTGTCCCTCACTGTTATCTTGTTGTAATCCAGGCTTCAGTGCTTTTTACCACTATCTGGTCGTAATCCAGGCTTCGCGACGTCTCATACCACTATCTGGTTGAAATCCATGCTTCATGGTGTTCGGAGGAATCAAGATACTATCCGGTTGAATCCGGGCTTCATAACTTGTGTTAAAGAGATACCACTATCTGGTCGTAATCTAGACTTCGTAGTATCCTTGGTTGCTATCTGGTCGTAATCCAAGCTTCACAACGTCTTCTACCATTATCTGGTCATAATCCAGACTTCATGGTCTTGTATTGCTATCTGGTCATAATCCAGGCTTCACAATAACTTGTTGAGCTGTTATCCGGTCGTAATCTGGGCTTCACGGCTTGTGTTTATGATATACCACTATCTGGTTGAATCTATGCTTCATGGTACTTTGGCAGAGCTGTTATCCGGTCGTAATCTGAGCTTCACGACTTGCTGGGGATTAAACTATTATTCGGTCGGATCTGGGCTTCATAGCTTGCTTTTAAGAGATACCACTATTTGGTCGTAATACAGGCTTCGTGGTAGTCTGATACTGCTATTCGGTCGAATCTGGGCTTCACAGTATGCTGTAGAAATCAAGATACTATCCGGTCGTACCCGGGCTTCATGGCTTGAATTTTGTGAGACTTTGACTGTATCTTTCCTGAAAGGTAAAGGTTAGTCGTATGTAATGCGTGATATGCATCAGGCAATGATGTTCTCAAAATAAATGAGATTGTGTTGTATGATGCGTATGCATATGCCATGATGTATGGATATGCAATGTTTTTATGATGTTCTCTAGCTGGGGAAAATAAATCTTGGGTTGCTGCTGGAGAGTGCAAGAAGTTGAATTCTTCGTTTCCGCTGGGGATAGTGAATGAAGATGATTGTGAGCATAATCCTGCAGGGGAGAACAACTCCACTGGGGAATAAACTGATGAGGAAATGACTCTGTGGGGAGGACATACTCTGTCGGAGGATCTGTTGATTTGGGAGAATAACCTCAGCTGGGGATGAATTACCGTTGTTGGCGATAATGAAACCTGTTGGGGATTGAGTTTCTGTTTGTGAAAGAAATGCACTCCGCTGGGGATGATTTTCCAATGGCGACATCACTGGGGATAATCTTCTAGACTCTACTGGGGATAATCCTCCGGACTCCACTGGGGATAATCCTCCAGACTCCAATGGGGATAATCTTCTAGTGCTGATGATAGATAAACTGTGCTTGAGGAGAATCTTGCCTACTCATTCGCGATTGCGAGCCTCAGCTGGGGAGAATTAACACCATTGTCCTTCTCCTTACTCTGCGGGAAGTGAATGTACCTTCAATCATTTTCTCCAACTAGGACTATCCATATACCTGGTGGACAGAGCAACTGTATGGTTTGGACATTTCTTACTTGCCCCTGTTTCTGATATTACGAGTAATCGTCTTTTGTTTCGCACGTAAATATTTATGAGCAGCAACTATTTTCAAATGCATATATCAAAAATGAACATTGGATGTTCTTGCAAAACAAAACAGAAAAGAGAAAGACAATTTGAAATTTCTTTGTGAAAATGAATTGTATCAACTTTGAAGTTGGCCTGTAAATAGGCGTTTTTGTACAAGAGGCTGACGTCCTCGTAAGAGAACACTGCGGAACAGTAGAGTCTATACAATTTGTGTAAAACAAATAAAAACAGCTATGTGAACAATCCCACTGGGTTCCAACTCTGCTATTTCCTTTATATCCTCGAGCATCTCATCACTTTGCTACTTGGTTGAAGGTAGATCAGATTGATTAGTGACGTCTGAGCTTGATGGTCGATACCGAAGTCTGGTTGCAAGATGACCCAATGAGACATAGTGTTACGCTTTGATCCCTAATTTTTGCCTGGACCGCCCTTTCGGGTTTTCAGTCCACCGAGATACCCTTTTTTGCCCAAGCCGCCTTTTCAGGTTTTCGACTTGTCGGGTGTACAGTTTTTTCATTTTAATCCCCTATTTTTTACCGAACCCTTTTGGTTCGTCGAGAAGCCCTTATTTTTGCCTAGGCCAGTCAACCTAGCGGGTCTTTGGTTATGCGTAGTATTTTTTCACTATGTCTGCATTTAAGGGGTGAGGAAGGTCGTCACCATCCATGGTGGTTAGAATCATAGCTCCTCCCGAGAAAATGTTCTTAACCACAAATGGCCCTTCGTACGTAGGGGTCCATTTGCCCCTGGGATCACCTTGCGGTAGTATGATGTGCTTGATAACCAGATCTCCGACTTGATACTCTTGTCGTCTAATTTTTTTTTTAAACGCCTTTGTTGTACCATAAAATTTGCCCTCCCATATTTCCCAAGACATTTCAAGAATAATCTCCAAGTGGCTCAAGATTGCTCAAGGGTTGGACAGTCAAATCATCTCCTAAGGCAGTCAACCTCAAATTAGGGTTTTGTGTTGTATCAAGGCCCTTGCATCCAAATAACCTCAAGTTCTCCCCAATGTCCTAATATGTTCTCAAGTTCATCCATGTCAAATTTCAAACCTTGCAGAGGAAGTTTGGTCAGTCAATTGCTCAAGAAGTCCAAAAATCGACTATGTTAGGGCAAAAGTCAACTGTGACCTATAAATAGTCAAACCTCAAGATTTTTTGTCAACATTATCATTTTGAAGTATAATTCATCATTTGATCAAGGGTTTATCATGATTCATCAAGGATTGCTCAAAATTCATCAAGATTCAAAAGTAGCTAAATTAGGGTTTTGTAGGAAAAGTCAACTCAACTTTGACCAAGCATAACTTTCTCATACTTTATGAGAAATGACCCATCCAAAGCTCATTTTGAAGAGGATGCAATTTCCTACAATCCATATTCACACCCTAAGATCAATAAGTGAACTCACAAAAAGTTACAAATTTGGACATTATAGGTCATTTTGGAAAGTCAACAAAAATACCTTTTTTTCCAAAGCTTATAACTTGAGCATGGAATATCAAAATGCGATGATACCAATAGGGTTGGTTATAGGACATCTTAATGTTTATAAAAAGTCCAAGAACACCTCCAAAAGTTCAAAATTGAAGAAGTTATGCATTTTTGAAGTTGGGCATTTTTCCAAAAATGCCAAAAGTCAACTATCCCCAAAACTTCAAATTTTGTCAAATGGGCCCACTTTTTTCCACTTGATTTGATCTTTTCACACAACACACGTGCCCTATCTTCAGTCTTATGCCCATTCATTCATTTTTCTATTTTATTTGATTTTTATTGAATTAATTCATTTTAAATCAATTTAAATCCAAATAAAATCTAAATATTGATAACTTGGTATCTTTTTTATTGATACAGACCTTAATTGTCATCATGGACAAGATAAAACTCGTATCAAGCCATATCATGCACAAAATATTGGATTTGGAATCAAATTGGAAGTTTTTTAATGGAGGATCATATCATATCTCCAAGCATTGATTTACAAAGATTCAAGCCCAAATTTTTAATCTAATGCATTGCCTTATACTTATACAGGCTAGAGGCACACGAATCAGAACCTAGAGGCTTCTAAATCCCAAGAACAAAACTTGAAAAAGCTTTAATCTGAAATCGATCCTAGAGATGCTTTCAACACAAAGTCTCAATGTTATCCTCTTGTTGGACATCCACTGAAGCAGTAGCAATCAAAAGCAAAGTCATTCGCCTCCTAAAACGCGCTGTAAGTCTCTCAGAACCTCGCTCTGTATGTGAAATCGAAACTCCATGTTCTTGCGTTTTCTTGGCAAATCTTGGGCATATTCATGTTCATCGTTCCATTTAGAAACTTTCTGCATCATTTGATTGCATTTTCATGAGCCATAGCCCCAAACCCGAACCTAGGGTTTTGGAAGCTTGTTTTTGGGTATTTTCTTTGTGGGAAAAATTGGAACCAATAATGGACATGGATGAAATCAGGAGAGGAAGACGAACATGGCTATGGTCTTAGAATTAATTTCCATGGCCTAAAACTCATTTTATGCGACACCTACGCATTTAGCTGCGGATGAAAATCCGCAGGTAAAATAACCAGGTCCCCACGAGGAAGATGAAGACGTGGCCTTTTTCCATTCGCCCATTCATAATTTCGCGCTTTTTATTTTTTGATTCTGGCATTTTATTTGTTTCTAATATATTAATTGCTATCTAATCCAATACCAAATAAGGCGCAGTGGTGTAGTGGCAGGGGTGAGCGTTCAAAACCAATGGGACCTGGGTTCGAATCCCAGGTCCCCCCACATGCATATTATTATTTTTCCCCAGGTACTCCAGCACATCTCAGCAATTGCAGTCTACCATGGACCTCAAATCTCCAGGCGCCAGATGGCCTCCAGGCCAAATCTAAAGGTCAAGATTGAACATCCACCATGGTGCCTAGTCAACATGCACACGTGGGAGCCAGAAAAGTCATTGCAGGCCTGCTTGAATTGGGCCACAAACATGCTATTCTCACATCCAGATCTGGGCCCAAACCCCCCTTTGGGTTATTTCTATTTCTCTTTTTATTTTCATTTTATTCATTTGTTTTGTATTATTATTTTTATTATTTAAATCACTAACTAATGAAATTCTTTTTCCTCATAAAATCAAAAACACAAAAAATATTTTATTTATTAAAATTAAATTCAGCACTTTATTTTTGTAAATAAATACTAACTTAATAAATTTAGTTTTAAATAGGTATAACTTTTAATATTTTCGCAATAATTAAAATTAATGTAGAAAATTAGGTTTTTATTAACTTTAATCAAATTTATTTTTATTTCCTTAAATATCCAAAAATCCAAAAAAATATTTTCTTAATTAATTTATTTATTTATTTAATTTTTTTAACTTAGATCTAATTTCTTTTTAATCCAAAATAAACCAAAAAATGCTTTCTTTCAAAAAAGGGTCAAAACCCTAAAAAATGCGCCCGATTTAATTTTCTCGCACGCGATCCATTTATGATATTGATGTAATTGTTTCCCAGAATGTAATAGTTTTAATAGGACTTTTATTTATTTATCGCTTTATTTATTTTCCGCAATTTAATTTCAAGGGTTGTTTTTGGCGATGTAAATACCCGACGCCTTGTAATAGTTTAGATTTAATTTCCGCAACTATATACTGTTAGATGTTTGATAATAGGGAATGCATGACAAGATCAAATCTTTAACCTAAAATCAACATAGCTCACCCATGACATGTACAAAGATAAAATTAACCGAAGTAACACACTTGCACATGCGCACTCTTAGGGTACACCTCACTTGGTTGCCTGCGAACGTGGTCATTGAGTATAGGAAGTTTTAGAGGTCGCCCTCTTGTCCAAAGATCATAGTTGCCTCGAAACGGTTGCCTCGGAAAAATGATCTAAGACATTAGGGTTACCGCTAAGGCGTCCTAACATTGCTTTAGTGACCATACGTCCCTTAATCCAATTGACCCTTAAAACTCCAACGACGATGCTACCTACTCATCAATAGTGGGATAGAATTGTCTAAAGGACATTAGTACAGATTCATTCCTTTTTCGAGTAGGTAGATGGTTCTTAAGTACTTGCTCTTTAAAAAAAAAACAAAACTTTTCGCACTTACACCTTTCAAACAAAAACTCTTTTCAAACCCACAAACACAAAGAAAAGAAATTTTTGAAAACACATTGAGCAAGTACCTAAGAGCCCGTGGATAACAACGGATAGAAAGGGTGCTAACACCTTCCCTTTCTATAATCTACCCCCCGGACCCGAGAAACATCTCGAAAAAGGAATTTTTCTGTGCTTTTTTCCTTTCCTTGTTGGATAAAATAAAAGACGGTGGCGAATCTTACTTACCGCGACATTTTGCGAAAAAAAACGCAAAATGCAAACCAGCATTCCAAAAACAGTCAGTTCTCTTTCCACCGTATCACAGAACTGGCGACTCTGCTGGGGAATTAATAAGTGGGGTGTACCTTAGGATTAGATCATTGTGTTTTTAATTGTATGCTTTGTATGATTTACATTTGGGGGCTTGTATCGGAGTTTCTATAGATCCTAACCCGGATCTGGGGATACCCTTTAGGTAAGTAGCAATAAACTGTGAGGGAACTGTACGGCGTAGACCGATACGGTTGAAGCAATAGCTACGTTGGTGTGGCACTTTAGTCTGTACCGATATCCCTTATGTTGGAACAAGGAGAATATGGGTCTTCTAAGGGGTCATTAAGCACCAACTGACCTTAGAACCTTTAAATTGACCAACTTGGCCATAGAACAGTAGCAATATGCTACACTCATTGAGACTAAACTCTCGCGATGATTCCGACCGCAAGAAAAGGTTGCTAAACTAGAATTATGACCGATTGAGGATAGTCAGTGATATTGAGATCCTCTAGAACCCGGTTACTATTTTTAGGACAGGTTTAAACCAACTGAACTAAAAGAGGGTAGTACATAAGCTCCTTGCCAGCCTGAAATTTAAGGGCTCTCTGTGTGACTTGTGTGCCTTTAACATGTTTGCCATTTGTGGATACTTGTGGTGTGCTTACTATCATGACATCATGACATCATAACATTGCATACATCTTGCATTGGACTAACCTATTTCAAAGACAGGAGGGATTCATCTTTGTTCTGTTTTGTAGGTCATCATGATGCCCATGTGTAGGAATACCATCTGGATCAACTTTGTCCAGGTTCCTATCTTGCTTAAAGAGTTAATTGCAAAGATGCCTGACACTACTTCCTTCCTCAGGAGACATGGTTATCTTCTCAGTTTGGTCACCTCCAAATTGGACGAGCAGATGATGAGTGTTCTGGTCCAATTCTATGATCCGATGTACCATTGTTTTACTTTCCAGGTCTACCAGTTGGTCCCCACCCTAGAAGAGTTCTCTGAGCTGCTCGGTATCTCTGTTCTGGAACAGACCCCGTTTACTGGTTGTGAAAAGGTTCTTAGGCCCGAAGAGATTACTGCAGCCCTTCATTTGACCAAGGAAGAGGTAATGGCTAACTGGGAGACTAGAAGTGGAGCAAAGGGCTTTCTGACTAAGTTCTTGGTTGGTAAGGCTAATTATTTCTGGGATAGTCTAGACTTCAAGGCATTCGAGGATATTTTGGCTCTTCTGATATATGGCTTGGTATTGTTTCTGAACTCTGACTCCTTTGTTCATGTGAATGCGATAAAGATCTTCATCTCTTAGAATCCGGTACCCACTCTCTTGGGTGACATTCTTCATCAGCTTTATGCTCGTACTGCCCGAAAGTGGGGAACCTTGATGTGTTGTGCTTCGTTGTTGGCAAGGTGGTTTATTTCGCACCTTCCCAAGTCAGTGCTGAAGAATAAAGAAGGCATGGGCTGGGCTTATAGGGTTATGTCTCTCTCGCATAATGACATCATCTGGACTCTCAAAGGTATGGACGAGGTAACTATTATTGATCAATGTGGGGAGTACCCCAATGTTCCACTGTTAGGAACCCATGGAGGAATTTCTTACAACCCGTGCTTAGCCTTACGTCAGTTGGGGAGGGCCAGAAGAGAAGGACCTCATGAGCTGTTAATGCCTAGTATCATCTTTGATTTTCAAGGGGATAGCGATGAGCAACGTCGCAGATTCATAAGGGCTTGGGATAGAGTTCACCAATCTGATCCACATGAGCTGGGTCCAAAGACTTCTCTTCTAATGGAGCCATATCTCAGATGGGTCTGTACCCGTGCCCAAAAGCTGGGTATGCCATATGAAGTTGTCTGGCCTATTATTGTTGAAGTTGCTAATAAAGAGGGGGTTCTTCCAACCATCCTCCATCCTTATATGCCCACTGATATTTGGGCACTGAAAAGGTCTTGGATGCAACTAAGGGAAGAACGGGATTCTTACCGGGAGAAGTTCAACGAGCAAGAGCAAAAGATCCAGAAGTTGACTAGGCAGTTGGAGAACGAGCGGATTCTCAACGACTATGTCCGCACTGATAAGAAGAGACCATGGGAGCATTAATTGACCTTTGATGATTTCCTTTCCAGTTTTTATTTACTTTTTAGTATTTCTTTTCATGTAATGCCTTAAGGGAAATTTGTTGAACAATTTGAATTCCAAAGTTTTTCTAATAAAGTGTGTTTCCTTTCTGGTTTACAAATTTGAATCTCTTGATTGTCTTTGAAATCATAATCATACGCATTTCATCCCATGCACTCCATAACATGTACCCATTACAGGTATCTTATCTTCTTTGCTGTTTATTTCAGCACTCATCATGTCTGCTGAACCTTCAACTGAGCAAGCTATCAAGGCCCTCCAGGCCCAGAATGCCCAATTCCAAGAGTTGTTCATGAATCTAGCTAAGGGTCAGCAAGACCTAAAGACCTTGATTCTGAAAGAGAAGAAGAAGAAGAATAAGAGGACAATCCTATTTAACACAGGACATAGGTTTGGAAACAGGCTACAGAATGAAGTTGATCTGACTACCTCATATGGAGGGAAAGATATTCAGGAAGAAAGGAGGGCTCCTAGCCCTGTGGTCTCCGACAACGAGACGAACTTCGATGAAGAATAGTATCCTCCTGCTGAAGATAGATACAAACAACTGGAAGACCGGTTGAGTGCTATGGAGGTTCAAAAGGTGCTCGGTCTAGACTTTGGTGATCTGGGTCTATCATCTAGGGTAGTAATTCCCCACAAATTCAAGGCACCAGCCTTTGCTAAGTATGACGGAGTTTCTTGTCTGAAGTTTCACCTCTGGTCATATGTAAGGAAGATTCAGCCGTACACCGCTGATAAAAACCTATGGATCCATTTCTTTCAAGACAATCTCTCAGGGACTCAGCTTGAGTGGTTCTATCAGTTAGACGGAGCCAGTATCCGCAGTTGGGAAGATTTGGCTACTGCTTTCTACAGGCAGTACCAGTACAACTCCGACCTCACTTCCACGCGTACCCAACTCCAGGGTATGTCAATAGGAACGGGTGAAGGATTCAAAGATTATGCTCAGAAGTGGAGAGACCTCACTGGAAGAGTACAACCACCCTTGGCTGATCGGGAGCTTGTGGATATGTTTCTAGGGACCTTGTCAGGTCCATTCTTCAACCATCTAATTGGAAGCTCCTCGTCTGGGTTTACAGAGTTAATTCTGATCGGTGAGAGGATTGAGGCTGGTATTAAGGCTGGTAAGATACAGAAGGGTGCCTCATCAAGCACCGAGAAAAAGCCATTTAAGAAAGAGTTTAGTGCTGTCTACAGTTCGAGAAGCCAGAGTAGACCTGAACACCGCCAAGTTGTTAATGCGGTTGTAATTTCAAAACCTGTTGGTGCTCATCAGCACAACAATCAAAAAAAGGACGAGAGACCTCAAAGGCAATTCACCCGTCTCAACATGACCTTATCTCAGATTCTGCCACAATTGCTAAAAACCAATCTGGTGATTCCAAAGGAAGCCCGAAAGAATCCAAATACAACATCACCGAGGTATAACCCTAATTCCCGTTGTGCTTATCACTCTGATAGCCCAGGGCATAATACAGATGATTGTTGGACTTTGAAGAATAAGATACAGGACTTAATTGATGCGAAGGAGATTGAGTTCGAGGCGACTGAAAGACCCAATGTTGTGACTGCTCCTATGCCCAAGCATGGAGTAAATGCTGTAGAAGAAGACTCATTTGTGGTTTCCGTAAATGATATTGTCACCCCTTTGATGACTGTGAAGAAGAACCTTTTGCTAGCCGGTTTATTTTCGGGCTATGACGAAGGTTGCCGTATGTGTTATGTTCTACCTACCGGTTGCCATCTCTTGAAGTCAAGTGTCCAACGCCTGATGGATAGTAAGGATATTTTGTTTGAGAAGACTGTTGTTCCTGTAGTCCATATTGAAGAAGTTGCCATTATTACCATTTTCGACAATTCTTCCAAGGCTTCCTTGAGGAAGCCTGTTAGAATTACATCTGTTCCGAAAATCGCACCTGTGATCATCACTGTTCTGGGGCCCATCCCCTATACCTCTGATAAAGTTGTCCCTTGGCACTATGGGGCCGATGTTTATTTTCATGGAGTTAAACAAGAGTTGGATGCTGATACTGACATCAGCAGTATTGTTGGACCTGCTAAAGTCACCCGCAACGGAAGACTTTTCTCACCTGATATTGCTCCACCAACTGTCCGAAAACCCGTTTTTATTACACCCGCCAGTGTACCTGTCACTATTCCTATTCAAGTTCCTATTCTTACCCCTGTCGCCGAGTCATCTAACACTCGGGGCAAAGGGATCACCACTGATGTGCCTGCCCAGACGGAGGCACCGAAGACGATTACTGTTGAAGCTTCTAAACAAGAGATGGAAGAGATTCTGAAAACCATCAAAAAGAGTGACTACAATGTAGTTGAACAGATGGGGCAAACCCCATCCAAGATCTCTATGTTGTCATTGTTGCTGTGCTCAGAGGCCCATGCCAAGGCTCTGATTACCTTCTTGAAGACTGCCCATGTGCCACAAGAGACATCAGCTGATCAGTTTACATATTGCATGGCCAATTTGACTGCTGATAATGGGTTGGGTTTCTCTGACGCCAACCTTACTGCTAAGGGGAAGAATCACAATGATGCCTTGCATGTCTCCATTGAATGCAGGGGCACCACTATTGCACATGTATTGGTGGATACTGGTTCCTCATTGAACATCTTACCTAAGAAACTCTAGACCGGTTGGATTGTGAAGGGTTGGAGCTGAAACCAAGCAACATTGTCGTCAGGGCCTTTGATGGGTCTAAAATAATGGTACATGGAGAGGTTGATATCCCGATCAAGGTTGGTTCCCAGGTTTTCAACTCTACATTCTATGTGATGGATATTCGGCCATCTTATTCTTGTTTTCTGGGTCGTCCATGGATCCACAAAGTTGGGGCCGTAACCTCAACGCTCCACCAGAAGCTGAAGTACCCGGTCAAAGGGAAGATCGTGATAGTACAAGGAGAGGAAGAGTACATGGTTAGCCACCTCAACTATTTCCGATACGTAGAGATGGATGGGGAGTTCATTGAGACCCCATTTCAGCATTTTGAAGAGGTTCCCCAGACGCTGGCGTCAGCTAAGACTGTTGTTGAAGACTCTCCTATGAAGATGGCTTCCTTTAAGGATACCCGGGCTGTTGTCGAGAAAGGTGGGTGTGAAAATTGGGGCCGACTCCCTGATTTTACACAGAAGACTAACAAGTTTGGTTTGGGTTTCACTGTAGAAGCTCAGAGGGCTCTTCGGAATGCACGGATCAGAAGACCTCCCGTGTTCATCAGCAACTCGGGAGTGAATGCCATTGAAGACGATGTGGAAGAGTCTGAATTCGACAGTTGTATCTATCCTGCGACCGACGGTGGACAAAGCAAATGGACAGCAAAGGACTTCATCCCTATTACTTTCGTTACCCAGTAATGAAACTTTTTGTTTTAAATTTGTAACAGACAATGTTTTAAACTTTATGGCCCGGTGTCTTACCCGGGGCACTGTGGTTTCATTTGTGAGGGCTTTATGTGTGTCATTTTCATATATCATTAATAAAAGCATTGGACGTTCTTGTATTTCAAATTTTGCGCTCCTTGTTTTTCTTTATTATATATTGCAAAACAGTTATTTTACACATACTCACATATACAGATCCACATCCACTCTGGATCTCACTGGTAACGACTCTGCTACTGCCAGTTATGACTTCGAAAATCCAATCAACTTGGCTGAAGACGAAGGTGAAGATGATTGTGAAGTGCCTGGTGAACTTGCAAGACTGTTACTTCAAGAAGAGAGGGTTATTCAGCCACATGAAGAGCCGGTGGAATCAGTGAATCTGGGTACAAATATAGACAAGAAGGAAGTCAAGATCGGTGCAAACCTGGAAGCTAGTGTGAAGCAACGGTTAATTCAGATGTTGCATGACTATGTTGAGATCTTTGCCTGGTCTTACGAAGATATGCCTGGTTTGGATACTGATATTGTGGTTCATCGCCTGCCTACCAAGGAAGACGGTCCTTCAGTGAAACAGAAGGTCCGCCAAATGCGCCCAGAGATGTCTGAGAAAATCAAGGTTGAGGTCATGAAACAGTTCAACGCCGGTTTTCTAGCAGTTACTTCTTACCCTCAGTGGGTAGCCAATGTGGTTCCTGTGCCAAAGAAGGATGGTAAGGTTCGAATGTGTGTTGACTATAGGGATCTGAACAGGGCAAGTCCCAAGGATGATTTTCCTCTACCCCATATCGATGTTCTGGTTGACAACACCGCTCAGCACAGGGTGTTCTCCTTCATGGATGGTTTATCCGGTTATAATCAGATTAAAATGGCTCCCGAAGACATGGAGAAGACGACCTTTGTTACTCAGTAGGGTACCTTTTTCTACAAGGTCATGCCTTTTGGATTGAAGAACGCTGGGGCAACGTATCAGCGTGCCATGGTTGCTTTGTTTCATGACATGATTCATCACGAGATTGAGGTATACGTCGACGATATGATTGCAAGGTCCCAAACTGAGGAAGAACACCTTGACCATCTGCAGAAGCTGTTTGACAGGTTGAAGTTGTACAAGCTGAGGTTGAACCCGAACAAGTGCACCTTCGGGGTGAGATCTGGTAAGCTACTGGGTTTCGTCGTAAGCGATAAATGTATTCAAGTGGATCCGGAAAAAGTGAAAGCTATAAAGGAAATGCCAGCTCCCAGAACAGAGAAAGAAGTCAGAGGCTTTCTGGGACGTCTGAACTACATTGCCTGATTCATATCGCACCTGACTGTTACTTGTGAACCAATCTTCAAGCTGCTGAAGAAAGATCAGGTAGTACGTTGGAACAATGAATGCCATGCCGCTTTCGAAAGAATCAAAGAGTATCTCCAATAGCCACCTATTCGGATGCCTCCAGTTGAGGGGAGACCTCTGATCTTATACTTGACAGTACTCGATAACTCAATGGGGTGTGTGTTGGGTCAGCATGACGAGTCTGGCCGAAAAGAGCATGCTATTTATTACCTTAGCAAAAAGTTTACCGACTGTGAGACCCGATACTCACTGCTCGAGAAAACTTGTTGCGCTTTGGTATGGGATGCTCGCCGGCTGAGACAGTATATGTTGACTCACACTACTCTGTTGATATCAAAGATGGATCCAATCAAGTATATCTTCGAGAAGCTTGCCCTGTCCGGAAGAATAGCAAGATGGTAGATGATCTTGACTGAGTATGACATCCAATATACGACCCAAAAGGCAATTAAGGGAAGTGTGTTGGCAGACCATTTGGCACATCAGGCAGTGGATGATTACCAGTCTATGAACTTAGAATTCCCGGACGAGAATATCATGTTGGTAACTGATTGTTAGACACCTGGACCGGATGAAGGACCTGAGGAAGGATCCCAATGGTCTATGTACTTTGATGGAGCATCAAATGCTTTGGGTAATGGCATTGGCGCCGTAATCATATCTCCTAAAGGCTCTCATACTCCATTTACCGCCCGACTATGTTTCAACTGCACCAACAACATGGCGGAGTATGAGGCGTGCATCATGGGTCTTCGAGCAGCAATTGACCTAAGGATTAAGTTTCTAAGTGTCTTCGGAGATTCTGCTCTCGTGATCAGTCAGATCAAAGGCGAGTGGGATACAAAACACCCTAATCTTATTCCTTACAAAGAGTATGTATTGACGTTGCTTCCCCATTTTGAGGAGATAACCTTTAAACACTTCCCTAGAGAGGAGAATCAGTTGGCGGACGCGCTGGCTACGATGTCTTCTATGTTCAAAGTCAACTGGGACAATGAAGCTCCCCGGATTATCATTGAAAGACTGGACGAACCTGCACATTGCTGTGATATTGAGACTGAAGAGGTAACAGAAAAGCCCTGGTATCATGAGGTGAAGAGATATCTTGAAGCTCAGGAATACTCCGAGGGTGCATCTGTTAATGACAAGAAGTTTCTGAGGAGGTTCGCAGCGAAATTCTTCATCAGCAATGGCATCCTTTACAAGCGTAACCATGATTCAACCTTACTGCATTGTATGGATAAGAATGAAGCAGAAAGGATCATGACAGATTTACATGAAGGTACTTTCGGAACTCATTCCAGTGGACACACCATGGCAAAGAAAATCCTTCGGGCAGGATATTATTGGTCCACAATGGAAGCTAACTGTTATCAGCATTCTCGGACATGTCACAAGTGCCAGGTCTATGCTGATAAGGAGCACATACCTCCAGTTCCTCTGAACGTCTTGACGGCGCCTTGGCCTTTTGCAATGTGGGGCATTGATATGATCGGCGAGATCAGACCTACAACGTCCAACGGGCATCGTTTCATCTTGGTGGCAATTGATTACTTTACGAAGTAGGTTGAAATAGCTTCCTTTGCTACTGTAACCAAGAACGTCGTGGCACGGTTCATTCGGCATAATCTGATCTGCCGATATGGGGTACCAGAGTGGATCATTACAGACAATGGTACCAATCTCAACAACAAGATGATCACCGAGCTCTGCGAGCAATTCAAGATACAGCATCATAACTCTTCTCCCTACCGGCCAAAGATGAATGGGGTTATCGAAGCGGCTAATAAGAACATTAAGAAGATTGTGCAGAAGATGACAGTGCCATACAAATACTGGCACGAGATGTTACCATTCGCTCTTCATGGGTATCGTACCTCAGCACGGACGTCAACAGGGGCAACACCCTATTCCTTGGTATATGGCATGGAAGCAGTCTTGCCCATTGAAGTTCAGATACCCTCTCTTAGAATCATGAAGGATGCCGGTTTGAGCGAAGACGACTGGATCCAGACCCGACTTGATCAGCTGAACCTAATCGACAAAAAGAGACTTACTGCTATTTGTCATGGTCAGACGTACCAAAAACGGATGATCAAGGCATTTAACAAGAAAGTCAGACGACAAGAGTATCAAGTTGGGGATCTGGTAATCAAGCGCATTATCCTACCTCAAGGTGATCCCAGGGGAAAATGGACCCCTACTTACGAAGGGCCATTTGTGGTTAAGAACATTTTCTCAAGAGGAGCTATGATTCTAACCACCATGGATGGTGACGACCTTCCTCACCCCGTCAATGCGGACATAGTGAAAAGATACTACACATAATCAAAGACCCGCTAGGTTGAATGGCCTAGGCAAAAATAAGGGCTTCCCGGCGAACCAAAAGGGTTCGGGCAAAAATAAGGGATGAAAAAAAAAATATGTACACCCGTCAAGTCGAAAACCTGAAAAGGCGGCTTGGGCAAAAAGGGGTATCCCGGTGGACTGAAAACCCGAAAGGGCAGTCCAGGCAAAAATTAGGGATCAAAGCGTAACACTATGTATCATTGGATCACCTTGCATCCATACTTCGGTATCGACTATCAAGCTCGGACGACACTAATCAATCTGATTCATCTTCAACCAACAGCAAAGTGATGATATGCTTGAGAACATAAAGGCAATAGCAGAGTTGGAACCCAGTGGGATTTTTCACATAGCTGTTTTGTTTAGTTTTTCACAAATTGTGTAAATTCTATTGTTCGGCGGCGTTCTCTTACTAGGACGTCAGCCTCTTGTACAAAAACACATATTTACAGGCTAAACTTCAAAATTAATACAATTCACTTTCAAAGAAATCTCAAACTGTTTTCTCTTTATCTGTTTTGTTTTGCAAAGAGCGTCCAATGTTCATTTTTTATATATGCATTTGACATTAATTGATGATCATAAATATTTACATGCGAAACGAAAGATGAGTTACTGGTAATAGTAGAAACAGGGTAAAATAAGAATTGTCCAAACTGTACAGTTGCTCTGTCCACCAGGTACCAAGGTATATTCAGCTGAAGAATATGGCTAAGATACTTTCACTCCCGGCAGAGTAAGACAATAATGGTAACTCTCCCAGCTGAGACTTGCAACTACGAACAAATCAGCAATACTCTCCCCAAGCAGAGTTAGTCTACCATCAGCACTAAAAGGGTCTTAATATTCCCCAGCGGAGTGTAAGAATATTCCCCAGCAAGTATAAGAGTATCCCCGGTAGTCTTAATATTCCTCAACGGAGTATAAGAATGTTCCCCGGTAGAATACAAGATACCTCTAGTGGAGTCAATTTTCCCAGCACGGTCTGAAAAAGGCTTCCCCAATGGAGTTGAAGCATCATCCCCAGTAGACTCTGGAAGTTTACCCCCAGCGGAGTACAAAATAAATCTCCCCAGCCAAATTCAGAGGGTTATCCCCACAAGAGTCTAACAGGGTTATCCCTATCAAGTCGCGACTGAAATATCATCCCCAGCGAAGTTCTTTCCTTTCACGAACAGGTATTCAATCCTCAACAAGATCCAATATCACCAGCAATGGTAATCCATCCCCAATGGAGTTTATCAGTGGAATCCTCAGCAGAGCATCTCTTCCCTACAGAGTAATATCCTCATCAGTTTATTCCCCAACGGAGTTCTCTTCTCCTGCAGGTTTATTCTCGCCATCATCTTCGTTCGTCATCCCCAGCGGAAGCAAAGAATTCAACTCTATTCTCCAGCAGCTCCGGGATTTATTCTCCCCAGCTAAAACATTACATTTCCATACATTATGATACATGCATAAACGCATCATACTGTACAATCTCATTTATGTTAAGAACATCATTGCTTGATCCATATCATGCATTACATATGACTGACCTTTGCCTTTCAGGAAAGATGCAGTTAAATTCTCAACTATGTGGAAGATTTTCTCTGGTCCAGTCAAATCGATTCCTAAAGATTTTTCTGATGCCGATCCAGTTGAAGTTATTCCAAGGCCTTGCCTGGTCCAGTTAAATCGATTCCTAAAGATTTTTCTGATGCCAACCCAGTCAAAGGAGACAAAACCAGTTAAATCGATTCCTAAAGATTTTTCTGAGGCCAATCCAGTCAAAGAATACAAAACCAGTTAAATCGATTCCTAAAGATTTTTCTGATACCAATCCAGTCAAAGGAGACAAAACCAGTTAAATCGATTCTTAAAGATTTTTCTGATGACAACCCAGTCAAAGGAGACAAAACCAGTTAAATCGATCCCTAAAGATTTTTCTAAGGCCAATCCAGTCAAAGAAGACAAAACCAGTTAAATCGATTCCTAAAGATTTTTCTGAGGCCAATCCAGTCAAAGACGACAAAACCAGTTAAATCGATTGCTAAAGATTTTTCTGATGCCAGTCTCGTCAAAGAAGACAAGTCCTCCTCTAGTCCAGTTAAATCGATTCCTAAATATTTTTCCGATGCCAGTCCCGTCAAAGAAGACAAGACCTCCTTTGGTCCAGTTAAATCGATTCCTAAAGATTTTTATGATGCTAGTCCCGTCAAAGAAGACAAGACCTCCTCTGGTTCAGTCAGATCGCCGATAAGATCTCCCTGATTCGTATTCCAGTAGAAGTTCAGACCACCTACCAATAGTCTCCAAATGGCATCTGTAAGCCCATTCCCTACATCACAATGCTGATACCACTTCATGCGAGTGCAAATTTCTGGGCACTCTAGTGTTCAATCATCTTCCACCTTCGGATCACGAAAGGCTCAAAAGCCAATCTATATCCTCAGGTTTAAGAAAATTGAAAAGGGGCAACTGTTGTACCCCAAAATTTGCACTCCCGTATTTCCCAAGACATTTCAAGAATAATCTCCAAGTGGCTCAAGATTGCTCAAGGGTTGGACAGTCAAATCATCTCTTAAGGCAGTCAACCCCAAATTAGGGTTTTGTGTTGCATCAAGGTCCTTGCATCCAAATAACCTCAAGTGATCCAAAATGTCCTAATATGTTCTCAAGTTCATCCATGTCAAATTTCAAGCCTTGCAGAGGAAGTTTGGTCAGTCAAATCCTCAAGAAGTCCAAAAATCGATTGTGTTAGAGCAAAAGTCAACTGTGACCTATAAATAGTCAAACCTCAAGATTTTTTGTCAACATTCTCATTTTGAAGGATAATTCATCATTTGATCAAGGGTTGATCATGATTCATCAAGGATTGCTCAAAATTCATCAAGATTCAAAAGTTGCTAAATTAGGGTTTTGTAGGAAAAGTCAACTCAACTTTGACCAAGCATAACTTTATCATACTTTATGAGAAATGAGCCATCCAAATCTCATTTTGAAGAGGATGAAATTTACTACAATCCGTATTCACACTCCAAGATCAATAAATTCACTCACAAAAAGTTACAAATTTGGACATTATAGGTCATTTTTGAAAGTCAACAAAAACACATTTTTTGCCAAAGCTTATAACTTGAGCATGGAATATAAAAATGCGACGAGACCAAAAGGGTTGGTTAAAGGACATCTCAAAGTTTCTAAAAAGTCCAGGAACACCTCTAAAAGTTCAAAATTGAAGAAGTTATGCATTGTTGAAGTTGGGCATTTTTCCAAAATTGCCAAAAGTCAACTATCCCCAAAACATCAAATTTTGTCAAATGGGCCCACTTTTTTCCACTTGATTTGATCTTGTCACACTACACACGTGCCCTATCTTCAGTCTTATGCCCATTCATTCATTTTTCTATTTTATTTGATTTTTATTGAATTAATTCATTTTAAATCAATTTAAATCCAAATAAAATCTAAATATTGATAACTTGGTATCTTTTTGATTGATACAGGCCTTAATTGTCATCATGGACAAGATCAAACTCGTATCAAGCCATATCATGCACAAAATATTGGATTTGGAATCAAATTAGAAGCTTTTTAATGGAGGATCATATCATATCTCCAAGCATTGATTTACAAAGATTCAAGCCCAAATTTTTAACCTAATGCATTGCCTTATAATTATACAGGCTAGAGGCACACGAATCAGAACCTAGAGGCTGCTAAATCCCAAGAACAAAACTTGAGAAAAACTTGAAAAAGCTTGAATCTGAAATCGATCCTAGAGGTGCTTTCAACATAAAGTCTCAACGCTATCCTCTTGCTGGACATCCACTGAAGCAGTAGCAATCAAAAGCAAAGCCATTCACCTCCTAAAACGCGCTGAAGTCTCTCAGAACCTCGCTCTATATGTGAAATCGAAACTCTATGTTCTTGTGTTTTCTTGGAAAATCTTGGGCATATTCATGTTCATCGTTCCATTTAGAAACTTTCTGCATCATTTGATTTCATTTTCATGAGTCATAGCCCCATACTCGAACCTAGGGTTTTGGAAGCTTGTTTTTGGGTATTTTCTTTGCAGGAAAAATTGGAACCAATAATGGACATGGATGAAATCAGGAGAGGAAGACGAACATGGCTATGGTCTTAGAATTAATTTCCATGGCCTAAAACTCGTTTTATGCGACACCTACGCATTTAGCTGCGGATGAAAATCCGCAGGTAAAATAACCAGGTCCCCACGAGGAAGATGAAGACGTGGCCTTTTTCCATTCGCCCATTCACAATTTCGCGCTTTTTATTTTTTGATTCTGGCATTTTATTTGTTTCTAATATATTAATTGCTATCTAATCCAATAATAAATAAAGCGTAGTGGTGCAGTGGCAGGGGTGAGCGTTCAAAACCAATGGGACCTGGGTTCAAATCCCAGGTCCCCCCACATGCATATTATTATTTTTCCCCAGGTACTCCAGCGCATCTCAGCAATTGCAGTCTACCATGGACCTCAAATCTCCAGGCGCCAGATGGCCTCCAGGCCAAATTTAAAGGTCAAGATTGAACATCCACCATGGTGCCTAGTCAACAGGCACACGTGGGAGCCAGAAAAGTCATTGCAGGTCTGCTTGAATTGGGCCACAAACATGCTATTCTCACATCTAGATCTGGGCCCAAACCCCCCTTTAGGTTATTTCTATTTCTCTTTTTATTTTCATTTTATTCATTTGTTTTGTATTATTATTTTTATTATTTAAATCACTAACCAATTAAATTCTTTTCCTCATAAAATCAAAAACACAAAAAATATTTTATTTATTAAAATTAAATTCAGCACTTTATTTTTGTAAATAAATACTAACTTAATTAATTTAGTTTTAAATAGGTATAACTTTTAATATTTTCGCAATAATTAAAATTAATGTAGAAAATTAGGTTTTTATTAACTTTAATCAAATTTATTTTTATTTCCTTAAATATACAAAAATCCAAAAAAATCTTTTCTTAATTAATTAATTTATTTATTTAATTTTTTTAACTTAGATCTAATTTCTTTTTAATCCAAAATAAACCAAAAAATGCTTTCTTTCAAAAAAGGGTCAAAACCCTAAAAAATGCGGCCGATTTAATTTTCTCGCACGCGATCCATTTATGATATTGATGTAATTGTTTCCCGGAATGTAATAGTTTTAATAGGACTTTAATTTATTTATCGCTTTATTTATTTTCTGCAATTTAATTTCAAGGGTTGTTTTTGGCGATGTAAATACCCGACGCCTTGTAATAGTTTAGATTTAATTTCCGCAACTATACACTGTTAGATGTTTGATAATAGGGAATGCATGACAAAATCAAATCTTTAACCTAAAATTAACATAGCTCACCCATGACATGTACAAAGATAAAATTAACCGAAGTAACACACTTGCACATGCGCACTCTTAGGGTACACCTCACTTGGTTGCCTTCGAACGTGGTCATTGAGTATAGGAAGTTTTAGAGGTCGCCCTCTTGTCCAAAGATCATAGTTGCCTCGAAACGGTTGCCTCAGAAAAATGATCTAAGACATTAGGGTTATCGCTAAGGCGTCCTAACAT
This sequence comes from Vicia faba, assembly GCA_948472305.1. Lineage (NCBI taxonomy): Eukaryota > Viridiplantae > Streptophyta > Magnoliopsida > Fabales > Fabaceae > Vicia > Vicia faba. Next base: position 1,000,911,243 of record OX451737.1, on the reverse strand, counting down.
TGCTTTAGTGACCACACGTCCCTTAATCGAATTGACCCTTAAAACTCCAACAACGATGCTACCTACTCATCAATAGTGGGATAGCATTGTCTAAAGGACATTAGTACAGATTCATTCCTTTTTCGAGTAGGTAGATGGTTCTTAAGTACTTGCTCTTTCAAAACAAAACAAAACTTTTCGCACTTACACCTTTCAAACAAAAACTATTTTCAAATCCACAAACACAAAGAAAAGAAATTTTTGAAAACACATTGAGCAAGTACCTAAGAGCCCGTGGATAACCACGGATAGAAAGGGTGCTAACACCTTCCCTTTCTATAATCTACCCCCCGGACCCGAGAAACATCTCGAAAAAGGAATTTTTCTGTGCTTTTTTCCTTTCCTTGTTGGATAAAATAAAAGACGGTGGCAACTCTTGCTTACCGCGACATTTTGCGAAAACAAACGCAAAACGCAAACCAGCATTCCAAAAACAGTCAGTTCTCTTTCCACCGTATCACAACCTTGATCATCCGTTTTTGATACGTCTAACCATGGCAAATAGTAGTAAGTCTCTTTTCATTGATTAAGTTCAGCTGATCAAGCCGGGTCTGGATCCAGTCATCCTCGCTCAAACCTGCATCCTTCATAATCCGAAGAGAGGGTATCTGAACTTTAATGGGCAAGACTGCCTCCATGCCATACACCAAGGAATAGGGTGTTGCCCCTGTTGACGTCTGCGCTGAGGTTCAGTACCCATGAAGAGCAAACGGTAACATCTCGTGCCAATCTTTGTACGTTACCGTCATCTTCTGCACAATCTTCTTGATATTCTTATTAGCCGCTTCAACAGCCCCATTCATCTTTGGCCGGTAAGGAGAAGAGTTATGATGCTATATCTTAAACTGTTTGCAGAGTTCGATAATCATTGTATTGTTGAGATTAGTACCATTATCCGTAATGATCCTCTCTGGTACACCGTATCGACAGATCAAGTTGTGCTGAATAAACCGTGCCACGACGTTCTTGGTTACAGTAGCAAAGGAAGCTTCTTCAACCCACTTTGTAAAGTAATCAATATCTACCAGGATGAAACGATGCCCGTTGGACGCAGTAGGTCTAATCTCACCAATCATGTCGATGCCCCACATTGCAAAAGGCCAAGGAGCTGTCAAGACGTTCAGAGGAACTGGAGGTATATGCACCTTATCAGCATAGAATTGACACTTTTGATAGGTCCGAGAATGCTGATAACAGTCGGATTCCATGGTGGACCAATGATATCCTTCCCGAATTTACCATGGTGTGTCCACTGGAATGAGTTCTGAAAGTACCTTCATGTAACTTAGCCATGATCCTTTCCGCCTCGTTCTTATCCATACATCGCAGTAAGGTTGAGTCATGGTTACGTTTGTAAAGGATACCATTACTGATGAAGAACTTTGTAGCGAACCTCCTCAGAAACTTCTTATCATTAACAGATGCACCCTCAGGGTATTCCTGAGCCTCAAGATACCTCTTTACCTCATGAAACCAGGGTTTATCTGCTACCTTTTCTGTCTCGATGTCACAGCAATGTGCGGGTTCGTCCAACCTCTCGATGGTAATCTGGGGAGCCTCATTGTCCCACCTGACCTTGAACATAGAAGACATAGTAGCTAGCGTGTCCGCTAACTGATTCTTCTCTCTTGGGAAGTGTTCAAAGGTTATCTCCTCGAAGTGTGGAAGCAACGTCAGTACATACTCCTTGTAAGGAATAAGATTTGGGTGTTTCGTATCCCACTCGCCTTTAATCTGACTGATCACGAGAGCGGAATCTCTGAATAAACTTAAGAACTTAATCCTTAGGTCAATAGCTGCTCGAAGGACAATGATGAACGCTTCATACTCCGCCATGTTGTTGGTGCAGTTAAAACATAGTCGGACGGTGAATGGAGTATGACAGCCTTCAGGAGATATGATCACGGCGCCAATGCCATTACCCAAAGCGTTTGAAGCTCCATCAAAGTACATAGACCATCGGGATCCTTCCTCAGGTCCTTCATCTGGTCCAGGTGTCTCACAGTCAGTTACCAACATGATATTCTCATCCGGGAATTCGAAGTTGATAGACTGGTAATCATCCACGGCCTGATGCGCCAAATGATATGCCAACACACTTCCCTTGATTGCTTTTTGGGTCGTGTATTGGATGTCATACTCAGTCAAGATCATTTGTCATCTTGCTATTCTTCCGAACAAGGTAGGCTTTTCAAAGATATACTTGATTGGATCCATCTTTGATATCAATAGAGTAGTGTGAGTCAGCATATACTGTCTCAGCCGGCGAGCAGCCCATGCCAAAGCGCAGTAAGTTTTCTCAAGCAGTGAGTATCGGATCTCACAATCGGTAAACTTTTTGCTAATGTAGTAAATAGCATGCTCTTTTCGGCCAGACTCGTCATGCTGCCCCAGCACGCACCCCATTAAATTATCGAGTACTGTCAAGTATAAGATCAAAGGTCTCCCTTCAACTAGAGGCATCAGAATAGGAGGCTCTTGGAGATATTCCTTAATCCTTTCGAAAGCAGCTTAACATTCATCATTCCATCTTACCACTTGATCTTTCTTCAGCAGCTTGAAGATTGGCTCACAAGTAGCAGTCAGGTGTGAAATGAATCGGGAAATGTAGTTTAGTCATCCCAGAAAGCCTATGACTTCTTTTTTAGTTCAGGGAGCCGGCATCTCCTGTATAGCCTTCACCTTTGCAGGATCCACTTGAATACCTTTATCACTAACGACGAAACCCAGCAGCTTACCAGACCTCACTCTGAAGGTGCACTTGTTCGGGTTTAACCCCAGCTTGTACAACTTCAACCTGTCAAATAGTTTCTGAAGATGGTCAAGATGTTCTTCCTCAGTCTGGTACCTTGCAATCATGTCGTCAACGTACACCTCAATCTCATGATAAATCATATCATGGAACAAAGAGACCATGGCGCGCTGATACGTTGCCCCAGCATTCTTCAACCCGAAAGGCATGACTTTGTAGCAAAAGGTACCCCACTGTGTAATGAAGGTTGTCTTTTCCATGTCTTCAGGAGCCATATTAATCTGATTGTAACCAGAAAAACCATCCATAAAGGAGAAGATCTTATGATGTGCGGTGTTGTCAACCAAAACATCGATATGAGGCAGAGGGAAATCATCCTTGGGACTTGCCCTGTTTAGGTCCCTATAGTCCACACACATCCGAACTTTACCATCTTTCTTGGGCACTGGCACCACATTGGCAACCCACTGCGGGTAAGAACTAACTGCTAGAAAACCGGCGTCAAACTGTTTCATAACCTCAGCTTTGATTTTCTCTAACATCTCTGGGCGTATTCGGCGAACTTTCTGCTTCACTGGAGGACAGTCTTCTTTGGTTGGCAAGCGGTGAACCACGATATCTGTATCCAACCCAAGCATATCTTCATAAGACCATGCAAAGATCTCAACATAGTCACGCAGCATCTGTATCAACCGTCGCTTAACACTAGACTCCATATTTGCACCGATCTTGACCTCTTTCTTGTCTTCTTCTGTACCCAGATTCACTGATTCCACTGGCTCTTCATGTGGCTATATGGCCCTCTCTTCCTGTAGTAACAGTCTATCAAGTTCACCAGGCACTTCGCAATCATCCTCACCTTCGTCCTCGGCTTGGTTGATCGGACTTTCGAAGTCATAACTGGCAGTAGCAGAGTCGTTATCAGTGGGATCCAGAGTGGATGTGGACCTGTATATGTGAGTGTGTGTAAGACAAATAGTTATTTTATAAAGTGCAAGATAGAAAGGAAAGACAAGGAGCGCAAAATTTGTAATGCAAGAAAAACGTCCAATGCTTTTATTGATGATATATGGAAATGACACATAATAAGCCCTCAAACAAAACCACGGTGTCTCGGGCAAGGCATCGGGCCGTAAAGTTTTAAACTGTCTGTTACAAATCTCGAAACAAAAGTCTATTACTGTGTAATAAAAGAAATGGGCACGAAGTCCTTCGCTGTCCAATTTTTCAAGCCACCGTTAGTAGTTGGGTAGATCCAACTGTCAATATCTGACTCTTCTTCATCAACCTCAATTGCATTCACTCCCTGATCATGTTTAGGCATAGGAGCAGTTATGACATTAGGTTTTTCTGGCGCGTCAAACTCAATTTCTTTAGCTTCAATCAAATCTTACACCTTATTCCTCAAGGCCTAACAATTGTTGGTATCATGCCCTGGGCTATCGGAGTGATAAGCACAGCGGGCGTTCGGATTATACAGCGGTGACGTGGTGCTGGGATTCTTCAGAGCCTCCCTCAGAGTCACCAAGTTGGTCTTCAATAATTATGGTAAAATTTGAGATGGAGTCATACTGAGCCGAGTATATTGTCTTTGAGGTCTCTCTACTCTTTGCTAATTGTTGCATTGTGGGGCAACAGTGGGTCTTGATATTACCACCGCATTCACTGCTTGGCGGCGCTCAGGTCGATTTTGGCTCCTCGAGCTATAAATTGCACTAGATTCCTTCTTGAAAGGCTTCTTCTCTGTACTTGACAAAGCACCTTTCTGTATTTTGCCACTTCTGATACCAGCCTCGACTCTCTCCCCAGTCATAATCAATTCAGTGAACCCCGACGATGAACTACCGATCAAATGATTGAAATACGAACCAGACAAAGTCCCAAGAAACATATCCACCAACTCCCTATCAGATAGTGGGGGTTGTACTCTTCCAGCAAGATCTCTCCACTTCTGAGTGTAGTCCTTAAAACCTTCGCTCGCACCCATAGACATACCCTAAAGTTGAGTACGCATGGGAGCAAGGTCGGCATTATACTGGTATTGCTTATAAAAAGTAGTAGCAAGGTCCTCCCAGTTGCGGACATTAGCTCCTTCCAGTTGATAGAACCATTCAAGTTGAGTCCCTGACAGACTGTCTTGAAAGAAATGAACCCACTGGTTCCTATCAGCAGTATAGGGTTGAATCTTTCTGGCATACGAGCGGAGGTGTAGCTTCGGGCAGGATACCCCATCGTACTTAGCAAAGACAAGAGCTTTAAACTTGTGCGGGATCACCACCCCAGATGCCAAACCCAAATCTCTGAAGTCCAACCCAGGTATCTTCTGGATTTCCATTGCACTCAACCAGTCTTTGAGTTGCTTATACCTATCCTCAACCGGAGGATACTGGTCTTCATCAAAGTCAGTGTCATTGTCGGAAACCACTGGGCTATGACCCTTTCTTTCCTCTTGATTCTCTCCTCCTCCATATGAACGGGACAAATCAGCTTCCTGTCGTAAATTGTTCCCGAATCTGTGACTCATATTCAGCAGAACCATCCTCTTCTTCTTTTTCTTTTTGTCCTTCAAGATGAGAGTCTTCAAATCTTGCTGCCCTTTGGCCAGGTTCAGGAACATCTCCTGGAATTGAGCATTATGTGCTTGAAGAGCCTTAATTGCTTGATCAGTTGGTGTTTCAGAAGACATGATTGCTGAAATAAACAGCGAAGAAGATGAGAAACCTGTAATGGTACCTGTAATGAGGTGCATGGGAATGGAATGCGTATGAAATGATTTCAAAGACTTTGGGAGATTCAAATTTGTAAACCAAAATAAAACACACTTTATTATATTAAACTGGTAACAATGTTTAACAAATGCCTTTAAGGCGTTACAAAAGAAATACTAAAAAGCAAATCTAAACTAGAAACAATAAAAGACATCAGAAATCCCATGGTCGTTTTCCCTTCGTGCTGACATAATCGTTGATTGTCCTCTCATTCTCAAGTTGCCTTGTAAGCCTCAAGATCTTCCGTTCCTGGTCATGATATTTCTCTCTGTAGGTATCACTTTCTTCCTTCAACTGGATCTAAGATCTCTTCAATGCCCCTAGATCAGTAGGCATATAGGGATGGAGGACTGTATAAGGAATACCTTCTTCATTAGTATGCTCTACAATCATCGGCAAAACAGCTTCATACGGCATCCCTAGCTTTTGAGCACGGGCTCGAACCCACTGGAGATAGGGTTGCATTGGGAGAGAAGTCTTCATTCCTAACTCATGTGGGTCAGACCTGTTCACCATACCCCAAGCTCGTATAAACCTACGGCGATGTCCCTCAACATCCCCCTTGTAGTCAAAGACAATGTCTGTAAGCAGCAGCTCATGGGGACCATCTCTCTGAGCGCGTCCAAACTGTCGTAAAGCCAAACAAGGATTGTAGGTTATAACTCCTTGAATTCCAAGCAACGAAACATTAGGGTATTCCCCACATCGATCAATGACAGCTACTCTTTCCATATCTTTAGAACTCCAAAGGATGTCCGTATGAGCAAGGGACATGATTCTATAAGCCCAACCTACACCTTCCTTATTCTTCAATACAGATTTGGGGAGGTGAGAAATAAACCACCTCGCCAGCAGCGATGTACAACACATGAGAGTTCCCCTCCTTCTCACAGTACGGGTATAAAGAGCATGCAGAATGTCACCTAGAAGAGTAGGCACTGGATTACGAGACATGAAAATCTTGACTGCATTCACATCTATGAAGGCATCCGGATTTGGGAAAATAACCAAGTCGTAGATGAGGAGAGCCAGGATGTCTTCAAATGCTTGAAAGTCCAAACTATCCCAGAACTGTTGAGCTTGATCGATCAAAAACTTAGCCAAGAAACCTTTAACCCCACTCTGAGTCTCCCAGTTAGATACTACATCAGCCATTTTTAGATGTAGGGTTGAAGCAATATCCTCTGGCCTAGGAGTTATCTCCAAACCTGTAAAGGGTGTCTGCTCTAGAATAGATATGCCTAGTAAATCAGAAAACTCCTCCAAAGTAGGGACTAACTGATAGTCCGGGAAGGTGAAACAATGATGCAACGGGTCAAAGAACTGGAACAACACGCTCATCATTTACTCATACAACTTGGAAGTGACCAGGATAAGGAGATGACCATGTCTTCTAACAAAGGAAGAAGTATCAGGAACTTTTGAAACCAACTCTCTGAGCTGAGCAGGGATTTGCACGAAGTTAACTCGAATGGTATTTCTGCACATAGAAGCCATGATCTGCAAAACAGAACAAAGATGAATCCCCTTGGTCTTCGAAATGGTTAGTCTAATGAAATATGCATGTGATGTCATGATGCATGATATCATGCTAAAAACACACTACAGGTATCACAGATAGCAAACATGGTAAGGGCAAACAAGTCACACAATAGCCCTTAAATTTCAGGCTGGCATGGAGTTTAGGTATTACCCTCTTGCAGTTTAGTCGGTTCAACCTGTCCTAATAATAGTAATCGGGTTCTAGAGGTTCTCAATATCACTGATCATCCTCCATCGGTCATAGTTTCAGCTCACGCAATCTTTTCTTGCGGCCGGAACCATCTCGAGAGTATGATCTCAATGAGTGTAGCATCTAGCTACTTTCTATGGCCAAGTTGGTCAATTATAGGTTCTAAGGTCAGTTGATGCTTAATGACCCATATAGCAGCCCCATACTCTCCTTGTTGCTCCACAAGGGATATCGGTACCAACTAATGTGCCACATTAACGTAGTTATTGCTTCAACCGTATCGATCTACGCCATACAGTTCCCTCACAGTCTATTGCTACTTACCTAAAAGGTGTCCCCCAGATCTGGGTTAGGATCTATAGTAACTCTGATACAAAGCCCACAAAAATAAAGCAATCAAATCAAACAATATAAAATAATATGATGAACTAATCCTACAGTAAACCCCACTTATTAACTTCCCAGCAGAGTCGCCAGTTCTGTGATACGGTGGCCAGAACCGGGACTATTTTTATAGGATTTGCTGGTTTGCGTTTTACGTTTGTGTTCGCAAAATGTCACGGTAAGCAAGAGTCGCCACCCTCTTTTATTTTATCCAACAAGGAAAGGAAAAAAGCACAGAAAAATTCCTTTTTCGAGATATTTATGAGTACGGGGGGTAGATTATAGAAAGGGAAGGTATTAGCACCCTTTCTATCCGTAGTTATCTACGGGCTCTTAGGTACTTGCTCATCATTTTCAAAATTGCTTCTTTGTGTGTTTGTGTGGTTTGAAAAGTTTTTGTTTTGACTTTGATTTAACCCTTGCTTCTGTCTTCAAGAGTATAACGAAGTGTTTTTGAAAACTCTATTTGTAAAGGAGTGTAAGTGTAAAAGTTTGTTTTGATTGAGAAAGTACTTAAGAACTAATCTACCTACTCGAAAAAAGAATCGTTCTATGTTCGTTTCCTTTAGACAACGCTATCCCACTATTAGTGAGTAGGTAGCACCGTCGTTGGAGTTTTAAGGGTCAATTCGAAAGGGACGTACGGTCACTAAAGCAATGTTAGGACGTCTTAGTAATAACCCTAATATCTTAGATCAGTTATCCGAGACAACAATATCCGGGGCAACCTTTCCGAGGCAACTTTGATCTTTGGACAAAAGGACGGCCACTAAAATATCCTATACTCAATGACCGTTTACCGAAGGCAACCAAGTGGGAGTGTACCCTAGGAGTGTGCATGTGCGAGTGATTCAATTTCAGATTATTTATCTTTTCACATTTTAGGGTTATCTAACCGTTTTAAAGTTTACATACATTCTTATCATGCATCCCTAATATCATACATCTAACAGTTCAATATTTTGCGGAATTTAAAATGCGGATATTAAACTAAGCTATTACAAGACTTCGGGTATTTATATAGCCAAAAACAAACCCTTAAAAAATAAAGCGTTAAATGAAAATAAAAATCCTAATTTAAACTATTTCAACTTGTGAGCAGTTACAATAATAGGGTAAAAATAATAATAAAGCGCGCAATGAAATTTAGATCGAGTGCGAACTAGGGTTTTAACCCTTTCTACCCTAATTAAAAAGAAAAAAATGTTTTTGTTGTTTTTAATATTTTTTTTAAGAAAAGAATTAGGTTTTAAATTAAATACTAAATTAATTAGTTAATTAAATTAATTAATGAAAATAATTACATGGCTTATTTTTTTGTGTTTTGTTATTTTAAGAAAAATAAAATATAGTTAAATTTAGACAAAACCCTAGTTTTCTAATTATTTTTTAAGTTATTTACAAAATAATTGAAATTACCTAAAATTAAAATCTAATTTAATTAATTAATTTTTGTATAAAAAATAAATATCCTAAATTTAATTGGATGAAAAATATTTTAGTGATTTTTTTTATAAAAAGAAAATAATTAATTTGTTAGTAAAATAAATAAATTAAATTAAATAAAACAAATGTAAAAAAAGAATAGAGAAAGAGATTGGGCCTGAAAATAGAAATCTGAAGGAGGTGTGAATAGCAAGCTTGGGCCCAAAAATCTGAAGTCCATGTTTGACTTCCATGATCTCCTGCCATACGTTGACTGGTCATACTATGGTCCTTCAAATTTGGCCATCAGATTTGGCCATCTGGCCGCTTGGCAGATTGGATGGTGAGGTCTATGATAGTCCCTGGGCTTCATGCGCGCGCTGGATTATCTGCAAGAAAATAACATGCAGAAAGTGGGGGACCTGGGATTCTAACCCTGGTCCTGAAGCTCTTTCCACGCACTCCACTACCACTGCGCCACTTGTGTTTGTTGTATGTAAAACAAACAACAAATATTATATTAAGAACAAATGGAATAAAAGAGATCCGCGCAAAAATTCAAATAGACGAATGGAAGGCTGCCACGCTGGTTGTCTTCTTCCTTTCTCCGTTGGTAAAAGTCCCAGACTTTTACCTACGGACGTTTGTCTGTCACTACAAACCTGCGTTCTCTTAAAATCAACCATGAGCAAGATAAATGAAAACTAGGGCCACCAATCAATTCGTTTGTACCTCCTGGGTATAATGGTGGCCCTTTCATGGCCTAATTTTTCCTGCACACAGAATTCCCAAATCGAAGCTACAAACCCTAATAATGGTGAAACTTCATACAAGCCATGAAAATGAAATCAAATATTGCAGAAAGCTTGCATATGTATTAAGGATCAAGAATATATTATTAATTCATGATATCAATGTCTAAATCATGTAAACCAATTTCAAAAAAACATGGATGTCGTGGTTGACTTACATTGGTATTCAGGGCCTGGAAACGCTTGCTCTTGATTGATTTTGCTTGCTGGGGATCCCAGGAAGCGATTGAGATGGTCCAAGGATCTTGAAATTGCCTCTAAGTAGGAATTCGTGTTTTCACTCTTTCTTGTTTTTTCAAGTTTTGTTTCTGGTTCATACGCCTCCTTTTAGCCTCTCTTTGGGTCTGCAGACGTTCTTTATGTATTGAGGAATATATTAGGGTTCCAAAACTGATCTCAATCTTCCTCTATCAATGAATTTGATTTTGATTTGATTCTCTTGAATATCATTCCAAAAATAGCCTAAAACCAATCTTTTTGTCCACACCAATGCCTTGCACAATTTCAAATACTTGCCAACTGGATTTGAGACCTGAAACAAGTACAAAATCTTGAGTTTTCAATGCTTTAGATTTTCTCATGATTTAATTCAAATCAAAATCAAAATAAATAATAAAAACAATATAATGACAAGTGGAAAAGGCTAGGGCTCGTGGACTATGTTGCCAACTCAAAACAAGTGAAAAAGATTGGGCCCATTTAGCAAAAATTGCATTTTTAGGCATAGTTGACTTTTGGCAATTTTGCAAAAAAGGTCAACTTCACCAATGCATAACTTCCTCAATTTTGATTCTTTGAATGTGTTCTTTGACTTTTTAGAAATCTTGAGATGTCCTCTAAGCAACCCTTTTGGTATCATCTCAATTTGATATTCCATGCTCATATATGAAGCTTTGACAAAAAAGGTGTTTTTGTTGACTTTTCAAAATGACCTATAATGTCCAAATTCATAACTTCTTGTGAGTGCATATTTTGAACTTGGGAGCTGAAGATGGATTTAAGAGCATGGAATCCTCTTCAAAATGAGCTTTGGATGGGTCATTTCTCATAAAGTTAAGAAAGTTATGCTTGGTCAAAGTTGAGTTGACTTTTCCTGCAAAACCCTAATTTAGCAACTTTTGGTTCTTGATGAATTATGAGCAATCCTTGATGAATAATGATCAAACCTTGATAAAATGATGAAATATACTTCAAAATGAGGATGTTGGCCAAAAATCTTGAAGTTTGACTGTATTTGGGCCATAGTTGACTTTTGCCCTAGCATGGTCGATTTTCAGGCCTTTGAGTAATTGACTGAGCAAACTTTCTCTGCAAGGCTTGAAACTTGACATGGATGATATTGAGAACATATTAGGACAATGGTGAGCATTTGGGATCCCTTGGACTCAAGTATCTTAATGCAACATGAAACCCTAATTTGAGGTAGACTGCTTTAGGAGGGAGCTTGTGTGGTCAACCCTTGGACTTCTTTGAGCAACTTGAGGATCTTTCTTGAAATGTCTTGAGAAATATGGGAGGGAAAATTTTGGGGTACAACATCCGTGTTTGGGCATAGGATCAGAAATGACATTGGCCTTTTTTGGCGCATCAAATTCAATCTCTTTAGCTTCAAGGAGGTCTTATACTTTGTTCTTTAGAGCCCAACAATTGTTAGTGTCATGGTCGGGACTCTCAGAGTGGTATGCACAACGGGCATTAGGATAATAGTGAGGAGAGGTTGTGTTAGGGTTCTTTGGAGCTTCTTTCAAATTCACTAGATTGGATCACAAGTAGCAGTCAAGTGTGATATGAAGTGAGCAATGTAATTGAGACGACCCAAGAATCCTCTGACTTCTTTTTCAGAATGAGGGACCGACATTTCTTGGATGGCCTTTACCTTGGTAGGATCAACTTCAATGCCTTTATTTCTGACAACAAAACCCAGAAGCTTTCCAGATCGTACTCCAAACGTACACTAGTTAGGGTTCAACCTCAACTTGTACTTCTTCAGCCTCTCGAATAATTTGTACAGGTGATCGAGATGTTCCTCTTCAGTTTGTGATCTAGCAATCATATAATCCACATAGACCTTTATTTCACGATGAATCATGTCATGGAACAAAGCTAACATAGCTCTTTGATATGTTGCCCCTGCATTCTTCAATTCGAACGGCATGACCTTGTAGCAGAAGGTGCCCCATTGCATAACGAAAGTAGTCTTCTCCATGTCTTCGGGAGCCATCTTTATTTGATTATAGCCTGAGAAACCATCCATGAATGAGAAAACTTTATGCTGAGCAGTATTATCAACCAAGATGTCAATGTGTGGTAGAGGGAAATCATCCTTGGGGCTTGCCCTATTTAGATCCCTATAGTCTACACACGTGCGAACTTTTCCGTCCTTTTTTGGCACTGGTACTATATTAGCAACCCATTGGGGATAGGATGTCACAGCTAGGAACCCTACATCAAATTGTTTTCTCACTTCAGCTTTGATCTTCTCAGACATATCAGGCCTCATGCGACGAACCTTTTGTTTAACAGGAGGGCAGTCTTCTTTTGTCGGCAGACGGTGAACTAAGATGTCGGTATCCAACCCAGGCATACCTTCATAAGACCAATCAGATACTTCTACATAATCATGCAACATCTAAACCAACCTGCTCTTGACACTGCTTTCCAAATTAGCGTTGATCTTGATTTTCTTCTTATCTGCCTCAGTACACAAATTGATGACTTCAACTGACTCTTCATGCAGTTGAATAGCTTTTTCCACTTGTAATAGAAGTCTGGCTAGTTCTTCTGGTATTTCGCAATCTTCCTCGCCTTCGTCTTCGGCTTGGTTAATTGGGCATTCAAAGTCATAGTCGACAATAGTAGAGTCATTGGCCATAGGATCCATAGTGGATGAGCACCTACAAGAGTGTGTGTATGTGTGTGCATGTAAGATACATGGCTATTTTTGAAAATGTATTTTAAAGAGAAGAAAGATAATGAACACAAATATTTGAATGTAAAAGAGTCCAATATACTGAATGATCATATGACTAGATGAACATAAATAAAACCCTTGACAAATGGACCAAAGTGCCCCGGGCCAGGCACATGGCTTAAAATTCATTTGTTAAAATATTACAGACAACATGTTCTTGAATTGAAAGAAAGACAATAACAGGTATATTACTCCTCAATGAAGGAGATGGGAACGAAGTCCTTTGCATGCCAATTATTCAGCTCTGTTGTAGTTGGATACACCCAATCTTTAAATGCAGCTTCTTCATCGGAATCACCCACGGCATTGACTTCATAGTTTCCAATGCAGAGAGGTGGCTTTCCAACACGAGCACGCCTCACTTCCTTCTGAGCTTTGATCGTGAAGCCCAGACCGAACTTGTCTGCATTAAATGGGATATTAAGGAGTTGTCGCCAAGTATCACAGTTTCCTTCTTTAATTGCCGCACGAGCATCTTTGACTGAAACCATCTTTGGTGTGGCCTTAACAGCTTTAGACTCATCAGAAGAACATTTGGTAGCAGCAACCATTGGTGGAACGACTTCAAAGGCTTGACACGGGGTCTCAATGAGTTCTCCATCCATCTATACGTATTTGAACGAGTTAAGGTGGCTTACCATAAACTCTTCTTCTCCACAGACGGTGACTATTCTTCCCTTGACTGGATATTTGAGTTTCTGATGGAGAGTTGAGGTTACTGCCCCAACTTTATGGATCCACGGGTGTTGTACCCCAAAATTTGCCCTCTCATTATACTCAACGCATGTCAATTGAGGTCCCCAATTTGCTCAAGGAAGCCCAAGAGTTGACCAGACAAACTCTCTCCTAAGGCAGTATACCTCAAATTAGGGTTTCCATTTTCATCAAGATGTGTGAACCACAAAGGACCCTGTTGTACCCCAAAATTTTCCCTTTCATTTTATCAAGATTTTCCTCACAAGACTTTTTGGACTCAAGATAAGATTAGGGTTTGCTCAGCTCAAGACCCCCTCTTGCACTGATGATCTGAAATTAGGGTTTGAGTTTGCACAGGGATTTTTGGACCATAAATGCTTAATGTGACTTTCATACACCATCTTGGACCCCTAAGATTGCCCATACCAAGTTTCAAGCCTTGAATCACATTTTTGCCCAATCAATTGGACAGTTGACCTAAAAATCAATTATATTAGGGAAAAAGTCAACCATGGCCAATTTACAGTTAAACTTCACAATTTTTTATCCACAACAACATTCTAGGATCCTATGTACCATTTTATCAAGTTTGGACCACAACTCCTCAAGAAATTTGATCAAATCATCAAAAGGGCAAAATGGTCAAAATTAGGGTTTTGACTGAGAAAGGGAAATTTCTGATTTTTAACCTAGCCAATGACCAATTGGGTTCAAGCATGATTTAAAGGACTCAATAGCATCATCTTTACCTAATCACATAGTTCAAAAGATCTCAAATGCATAGGATTGACAGATGAATTTTCCAATCAACTGATCAAAAATCAATTGTACACTGAAAAGTCAAACTTTGACTTTTTAGTCAAAATCAAGTGCCAAGGGTCATAATTCATCAAGATATGTCAAAATATGAAACTTGTTGACCAAGAAACCTAATTTTGAAAATTAGGGTTATAATTTGAAATTTTTCATAACAGAATTTTTCTAAGTTATGGAAATTTCTTATTTTTACCCAACTTTCCAAAACTTTTTCACCATGATGCAATTGGATTCAAAGAAAATTTCCAACATGAAAGTTATAGTCCTCCATGAAATCTACAACTTTTATTCACAAAGTTTTCCCAAAATATGCTTCGATCTCAAGTTATGATTTTGTGAATAGGGGTCCATAAACTTTTTAACTTAGTGAAATTTTGTCCTAGTTTAGGCAGATTTTTGACCTAACTTCATGGAAACTTTTCACCTAGTTCCAAGAGGAATCTAAAAATGAATTTCAAATATGGATTGTATAGCATGTTACAAGCTTTCCAAAATGTCAAAGAACTCTCCAAGATCATTCATGGTTAGGGAGAATCGAAGAAATGAAAATGGCAATTTATCACTTTTGTGCAAGGCATTTTCACAATGTTACAAGTTGCAAATCAGTTTCAAACATGCTTGTACTTGGTTTTACAGGTCCTAATCCCTTCTACACTCCATAATTAAATTCAAACACATTGGATAATGGTATTGTTATGACTTTTGAAGCATTGCACAATGAATTAATCCAAAAATGGCATAAAGTTCATAATACCATTTTGATAAAGCATGCTTTTTGCAACTTTGCAAATCTTGAGCCATGGACTTAATCTTTTGCTGCAAACAATATCCACAAATATCAGGCAACTTGTACCAACTATGTGCAGCTAGCAAGCAAGCCTGTACAGGCTTTGGCATTTGTCACTTTCAACTTTTCTTCAAAAGCAAGAAACTTGCAAAAGTCAATACAACTTGTCCATCTGATAAAGGCAAGCCTTGGCTTCATTTCAAACAACCTCAGAACCTTGTAACAAGCCTAAGCACGAATTGCTAACATCTCAAACACCCTAAAACACAAAAAACACCATTTTTTTCCCAAATAAGGCAGTCTCTGAAATCACTTGCCAACTTCAAATTTGCTCGTGCATTTTGCCTTTCAACCCTTGAAACATCTTCCCTACATCACATCCAAGCTATCCAGGCCCTTGTTTTGCAACTGTGTGCCCTGTTTCAAGCTTCACCATTTTCACTTTGCAAGGTTGCAGGTTGACTCGTGCAAGGAGTTTCAGCCATCTACAAGACCGACTAAGCATTGGAAAAGGTTGAGGGAACTTCAAGGAAGCTCACCAGACCTTCAGGCCTCACTCAAAGTTCCCACATTGCCATATCCAAACTCAACTGAACAAGGTATTTGTCAAGTTTCTATCTCTCTATTTAGGCATCCTTAGGTCACGATTTGTGAAACAAAAATGTAGTCCTTAACATGCTTGAGCTGTACATATGCATAGTTTCCATTTATATTAACTGAGCTAAGAGTATTTGATTGTTGAAGTTCATGAAAAAGCTAAGTCAGAAATTAGGGCTATTAAAATTCTCCTTGGTCTTTTAGAGTTAGGTCATGTTTTTTATATCATTGGAATCGTGATCAAAAATGCTACAAGTTTCATGTTGCAAGATTTTGTTTTTGTGCAAAAATAGAGAGTTCCAGATTTGAACACATGGCGCGCGCGAAGGAGCAAGGACAGGGATGAAGTGGTGCTCTGGGCCTGGCGCCTTGGGCATGTTTCTTTTCACACACCCCATTTTGCTTTTGCACCCCCCTGATTCATATTTTGTTATTTTTCATATTTTCTAGTTATTTTTATATTTTTGACTTTATTATTTTTTTTCTGAACATTAAAAAAATCCCAAAAATATTTTCTCAATTTTTTGCATTTTATTTTATTATTTTTATTATTTTTATTATTTTTCATGGCATAAAAATAGTTTATTAGGTTTAATGGAATTTATTTTCTTAAATAAACTTGTAAATAATATTAAAATACTTAAATATTTTATTTTATTATATTATACACATAAAATATTATTTTCTCACATATTTTAATTTTTAATATTTATACATAATATTATCATTATTTTTCTTAAACAAAAATGGACAAGAATATTAGAAAACATATATTTTTCTTTTAATAAAAAATTAGGGTTTCCCCTTTTAAAAATAATAACATTATTTTTCTTATTTCTAGGACTTAGATAATATTACTTTCTCATGCATAAAACAATTACAAAACATTTTTTGCATATTTACATTTTATTGCATATTTAAATAATTGTTTATTTATTTATTATACAATAAATTCAATTGGGTTGTAATAGTAAATTAGGGTTTTATTTTGAGCAATATCCCCCATTCAAAACTTGTATCCCCCTTCCCATAATATTGTTGTAATAGTTTAGATTTACTTTACGCAATTTATCGCATTATATCCATGTTTAGTAAAAACTAGGGTTTGTATGAAAAGACAAAAATAAAACAAATAGTATGACCTAAATACAAGACAAAAATGCATGAAAAATGACAATAAATTGCACACAAGCACCCCTAGGGTTTCACCCACTTGGTTGCCTTACAACGTGGTCATGGTATGCATGCTAGGTATCTTCGCAAAACAAAACAAAACAAAAGATCATAGTCCCTCGATGACGCTATCTTGGTTGCCTAAACAAAGATGATATTAAGTCCCTCAAAACATGCTAAGATACTTGGCAATATTGTTATCATGGTCATACGATGACCCACGCCCGTCCCGTTTAACATCCAAAGATAGGGTTATCTACCAAAACAATGGTAGGTTAACAATGTCAAGGGAATAAAAATGTATAGGAAAGACTTTTGAGTAGGGTAGATAACTCCTAGTTACTTGATCTCTTTCAAACAATCCTTGCTATTTTCAAACAAACACACACACATTTCAAAACATTTTCCAAACAACTTTCAAAAACATTGAAACATTTTTCAAAAGACAAACATCTTTGTATACATTCTTACAAACAAGAATCATTACAAAGATTGCCTAAACAAAGGCCTCTTTTCAAAATACTTTCAAAACCACACAAAGCACCATTTCAAACAATTGAAAAAGCAAAGCAAGTGATCTAAAACAAGTAACTAAGAGCCCATGGGAAACCATGGATGAAAAGGTTGCTAGCACCTTCCCTTTTCGTAATCTACCCCCGGACTCAAAAACAATCTCAAAGGTCTTTCCTGTGCTTTTTTACCTTTCCTTTTGGATAAAATAAAAGTCGGTGGTGACTCTTGCTAAACCGCAACATTTGCAAACACAAACGCAAAACCTCAAGTCAGTTTTCCCACCATATCACAAAACGGGCGACTCTGCTGGGGAACATTTATAAAAGTGGGGTTACCTTAGGGTTTTATATCACATTTACATGCTTATCTTGCTTGACTTATTTTCTTTACACTTTGGTTCTATTGTTTGGGTTTGAATCCTCTACCCGGATTTGGGAAACATTCATAGGTAAATAGCAATAGGTTGTGGAAACTGTGCGGGGTATACCGACATGGTCTAAGAAATAGTTATATTAGTGCGACATATTTGTGGGTACCGGTAGCCTTTGAGTCAATCAAAGAGAATACGAGGCCGCTGGGTGATGTCATGAAGCACTAATGGACGTTTAAAACCTTTACTTGACCAACTTGGCCTTTTAGGATGTAGTGAGATGATCGGCTTTGGTGCAGTCCGAAGTTGGTAGATACTCGATACTACACTCATTGAGGGTTGGTTCCTTGGAATATTTCGGTCGCCAGTAAAGAGGCTGAATTGAAACAATGAACAAGGAAACAATCCAGTGATATTGAGCTCCTTAGAACCCGGTTACTATTTCTAGGACAGGTTGAGCCAACTAAACTTCAAGAGGATACTTACCTATGAAACCCCATGCAAGCCTAAACTAGGAACTTGTGTGATTTGCTTGTACATATATACTTGTGCATAACATAATGGACATCATGAAGCATCATATGCATCCACTAACCATTTCAAGGATTTTGGATTTTTCATCTTTGTTCCTGTTTTATAGGTTATGGATTCACTTCGCAGGAAAACTATCCAAGTCAACCTTGTAAGAATTCCTCCACAACTCAAGGAGCTAGCTTCAAGGAATCTTGAGAATTCTCCATTCACCGAGAGGCATGGTCGTCTACTTAACTTGGTCACCACAAACACTGAGGAGGATATGCTGAAATTTCTCTTCCAGATCTTTGACCCTTTGCATCATTGCTTTACATTTCCTGACTACCAACTTGTGCCCACTTTGGAGGAATTTTCTCAACTCTTGAGGATTCCTATTCTCAATCAATTACCCTTCAACGGTACGGAAAGAGATCCAAAGCCAAAAGAGATTGCTCAAGCCTTACACTTGCACTCATCTAATGTCACAACACATTGGGAAACTAGAAGTGGTGTCAAAGGCTTCTTGTCAAAGTTTCTGTTTGAGAAGGCCCAAAGCTTCTGGAATTCCTTGGACTTACAAGCTTTTGAGGAAATTGTATCTCTTCTCATATATGGGATGGTCTTGTTCCCTAATCCTGACCAACTTATAGATGTGAGTGCTATCAAAATCTTCATGACTCGCAACCCGGTGCCTACATTGCTTGGGGATATCCTCCACTCTTTTCACACTCGTACAATGAGGAAAAGAGGTGTTCTCATGTGTTGCACTCCTCTACTGGAAAGATGGTTTATTTCTCATCTTCCCCGATCAGTCTTGAAGAATGAGCAAGACTTGAGGTGGTCACAACGGTTAATGACACTTAACCATTCAGATATTCATTGGTGTTCTCGATCCAGAGAGAATGTCATCATAATTGACCGTTGTGGGGAATTCCCTAATGTCCCTCTACTTGGCATTAGGGGAGGCATCACCTACAACCCATGCTTGGCTCTGAGACAGTTTGGGTATGCCCGGAGGGATGGCCCACATGACATGCTGATTCATAGAATGGTTTTCGACTTCGACAACGACAATCAAGGACTCCGAAAAAGGTTCGTCCGAGCTTGGAGGATGCCCAACAAGGTAGACAATAAGACCTTGAGACACAAGAATTCTATCCCCCTTGAGCCTTACCTCAAGTGGGTACGAACCCGCGCCCAAAGTCTTATGATGCCTTACCCCTCCATTCTCCCTGTGATTATAGAGCCTGTTATGGAAGGAGAGGTTCCATACACCCTCCTACATCCTGACATGCCAACATCACTCGAAGATTTGCAAAGGAGTTGGATACAGCTCAAGCGAGAGCGCGATACTTTCGAAGCCCAATTCTACGCAAGCGAGAAAAAGGTTTTGGAACTCACTCATCAACTTCACGAAGAGCAGACTCTCAACACATACATTGAACCAAAGAAGATGCACAACGTCTTTTTACCTTAGAATTTTGTATTATTTTGCCCATGGGGCATTGATGTACTAACAAATTATGTCTTATTAATATGACGTGTGTTTCTTTTTTGTTTAAAACAAATTTGAATTTCTGAATCCTTGAATGCATTACATGAATACATATCATTCCTCATATGCATAAGCAGGTCTTCACACCAAGTTTCCTCATCTCTCTGCTGTTTATTTCAGCAAGATGGATATTGAACAAATGGTCAAAAACTTACAAGCCCAGAATTCACAATTTCAACAGCTACTCTTGACCTTGGCTAAGGGGCAGGAGGAGCTCAAGACTCTACTAGAGAAGGAAAAAGAGAAAAAGAAGAACAAGAGAGTTGGTGTGGCTATCTTGGGTAGAAGGTTTGAAGAACAAGCCAGACGGACTTTGGAATTCCCATCAACATCTGAAGAGGGGGAAGGAAAAGGTAAAGGAACTGCAGTTCCATCTGAGTCTGAAGCTGAAGAAGAAGAGGATGAGGACTATTCTGAACAGCAGTACCCTCCGGCCAATGACAAATACAAGAACTTGGAAGAATGTCTAGCTGCTATGGAAGTGCAAAGAGTACCTGGGTTAGACTTTGAAGAGTTTGGGTTGGTTTCTGGAATTGTAATCCCTCCTAAATTTAAGGTGCCACTGTTTTCTAAGTACGATGGGGTGTCTTGTCCCAAGAGGCACCTGTGATCCTACGTCAGGAAAATTCAACCACATTCTTCTGACAAGGACTTGTGTGTCCACTTTTTCCAGGACAGTCTTTCGGGAACGCAGCTTGATTGGTTCTACCAGTTAGAGAGAGCAGATGTCCATAATTGGGAGGATTTGGCAGCCGCCTTCTATAAACAGTATCAATACAACGCTGACTTGGCGCCAACCCGTACTCAGCTACAGAGCATGGCCATGGCTACCAATGATGGTTTTAAAGACTACACCCAAAAGTGGAGGGACTTAGCCGGAAGGGTGCAACCACCGTTATCTGAAAGAAAGCTAGTTGATATGTTCTTGGGAACCCTATCAGGTCCTTTCTTTAATCACCTGATTGGGAGCTCCTCTGCAGGTTTCACTGAGTTGATTCTAACTGGCGAAAAGGTTGAAGCCGGTATTAGAAGCGGGAAAATTCAGAAGGATGCATCTACCTCTGCTGCTTCAAAAAAGCTTTCACTGGAAAGAAGGAGGTGTCAACTGTCTATGCCCAGAGAAATTAGGGAAGAACCGAAAGACGACCAACTGTGGGGGCCGTTATGATTCAGAAGTCTGCGTCAGACCAGCCAAGAAACAACACACCGAGAAATGATCAGCCAAGGAATAACCAGCAAAGGGTGGAAAGGCCTGTGAGGCAATTCACCAAGATGAACATGACTCTTGCTCAAGTCTTACCACATCTCTTGAAGTTGAACCTGGCCATGCTAAAAGAGGCTCCTAAAAATCCTAACACTTCATCTCCACATTACCATCCCAACGCCAGATGTGCTTACCATTCAGAAAGTCCAGGGCACGACACCAACAACTATTGGGCCCTGAAGAACAAGATACAAGATCTGATTGATGCAAAGGAAGTTGAATTTGAAGCTCCTGGAAAGCAGAATGTTATCTCCGCACCAATGCCTAGGCATGGGCACAATGTCAATGTTATGGAAGAAGATCTGTTTGTTTCTACTGTGGATGAACTGTCAACTCCTCTCCTAACCATCAAGTTGAATTTGGTGAAGGCTGGGGTGTTCCCAGGTTGTGACCAAGATTTCTGTGCTTGCATGTCCTATCCATTTGACTGTCCTCTTTTGAAGAAAAGAATCCAACAATTGATTGATAACAAGGAAATTTTGTTTGAGAAAGCTCCTGTCTCACCCCTTCCAGTTCCAGAAGTTTCAATAATAACCATATACGCCAATCCTTCCAAGGTTCCTAAAAAACACGTTAGGATTACATCCACTCCTATGACTACTCCTTTGAAGATAACAATGCTCGGACCAACCACATACAAATCCGACAAAATGGTGTCATGGAACTATGGTGGAGAAATCTACTACCATGGTGTCAAACAGATTGAACAGATTGCAGAAGAAGAAAGCTCCGAGGAGGATAATCCCGACATCAGTAACATTGCCGGAACAAGCAAAGTTACTCGTAGTGGAAGAATCTTTTCTCCAGAGATTTCTCCTCTAACAGCAGTCTTTGGACCCGCGGCCATTTCGAAGATTACCCCTGTAATTACACCTGCAAGTGTACCAGCCAACAATGACAATACAATTCCCATCCCTGCTTCCGCTGAAAAAGGAAAGAATGTTCAAGAGGAGCCTGTCTTGACGAAGGCTCAGTCATTAGCCATTCCTGAAACATCCCAGAAAGAGGTGGAAGAGATTCTGAGGATTATTAAGAAAAGTGATTATAATGTTGTTGAACAACTAGGGCAGACCCCCTCCAAAATATCTATGTTAGCCTTGTTGTTGTGCTCTGAGGCACATGCTAAAGCTTT
Source organism: Vicia faba (assembly GCA_948472305.1). NCBI lineage: Eukaryota > Viridiplantae > Streptophyta > Magnoliopsida > Fabales > Fabaceae > Vicia > Vicia faba. Next base: position 1,000,888,944 of record OX451737.1, on the reverse strand, counting down.
GATCAAGTTTTTGAAGACGGCCCACGTGCCACAAGAAACCTCTGCTGATTAGTTCCAGGAATGTGTGGCTAGTTTAATAGCTGACAATGGTCTAGGATTCTCCGATGCAGATTTAACTTCGAAAGGGAGAAAACATAATGACGCGCTACATGTCTCGGTGGAGTGTAGGGGAACCACGCTAGCTCATGTTTTGGTTGATATTGGGTCATCTCTAAATGACTTTCCGAAGAAAGCCATGGATAGACTGGATTGTGAAGGCTTAACCCGTAAACCCAGCAATATAATTGTCATAGCCTTTAATGGTTCTAAAAGGATGGTCCATGGAGAGGTGGACATCCCGATCAAGGTGGGTACCCAGACATTCAATTCAACATTTTACGTGATGGACATCCGTCCTTCCTACTCATGCCTGTTGGGAAGACCTTGGATCCACCATGTTGGAGCTGTCACTTCTACTCTGCATCAAAAGCTCAAGTACCCTGTCCAGGGGAAAATCATAAATGTTCATGGCGAAGAGGAATACATGATCAGTCATCTTAATTCTTTCCGTTATGTGGAATTAGATGGCGAGTTCATAGAGACCCATTTCCAACACTTTGAAGAGTTTTCTGAAGAGATAGCAGCGACCAAGGCGGTGTCCTCAACTCCTGTGATCACAAGACCTGTGCCTCGGATGTCATCCCTCAAGGATGATAGGGCAGTAGTGGAAGAAGGTGGATCCACTATCTGGGGGCAACTTCCCGACTTTCCTTTCAAAGCAGACAAATTAGGCTTGGGATTTACTTCTACTGGTCAGAAGGTTGTGCGCCACTCCCGTGCCGGAGGGCCACCTGTGAAGATCAGCCACCGAGGGGTTAATGCACTAGAGGACAGTGAAGAAGAGGGAAACTTAGAAGACTGGATTTTCCCTACTGTTGACGGAGAACTGTGCAACTGGGAAGCAAAAGACTTTGTTCCAATTACTTTCATAAATCAGTAATTTATCTTTTCCATTTCTGTTGGACTGTAATAATTCACAAACAATTCGTACTTTTTCAACCTTGTGTCTTACCCGAGGCACATAGGTCCATTTGTAAGGGTTCTTATTTCATTTTCATAGGTCATTTTAATGAATCATGGACGCTTTTCATATTTAAACCTTTTGTGCTCATTGTCTTTCTTTTACATTTTGTTGTTTTAAGATGGCTATGCCCTTACACACACCCACACTCACAAATGCAGGTACCCTTCCATTCCGGAACCCATGGGTAACAATACTGCTATAGCCTTCAGTGACTCTGAAGATCTAATCTACCAAGCTGAATACGAAGGTGAGGAAGATTGTGAGGTGCCAGGGGAATTGGCCAGACTATTACAACAAGAGGAAAGAGCAATTCAGCCTCATGAAGAGCAGTTGGATACGATCAACTTGGGAACTGAGGATGACAAAAAGGAAACCAAGATAGGTGCCAATCTAGAGTCGGGTGTCAAGGAGCGCCTAATTCAGCTACTACATGATTATGTTGAGATCTTTGCCTGGTCATACGAAGACATGTTGGGACTCGATACAGACATTGTGATACACCGTCTCCCCACAAGAGAAGATTGTCCACCAGTGAAACAGAAGGTCCACCCCATGAGACCTGACATGTCTAAAAAGATCAAAGCAGAAGTTATGAAGCAGTTCAACGCTGGATTTCTGGTTGTTACTTCCTATCCACAATGGGTTGCTAACATTGTGCCTATGCCTAAGAAGGACGGTAAAGTGAGAATGTGCGTGGATTATAGAGACTTAAACAGGGCCAGCCCTAAAGATGACTTTCCACTTCTGCACATTGACATCCTGGTTGACAACACATCTCAGCACAAAGTATTTTCTTTCATGGACGGATTCTCGGGCTATAACCAGATCAAAATGGCACCCGAGGACATGGAGAAAACTACTTTTGTTACACAATGGGGTACGTTCTTCTATAAAGTGATGTCATTCAGACTGAAGAATGTCGGGGCAACCTATCAACGCGCCATGGTAGCTTTATTTCATGATATGATACATCATGAGATAGAGGTCTACGTAGATGACATGATAGCCCGATCACAAACTGAAGAAGAACACCTTGATCATCTGCAAAAGTTGTTTGTCAGGTTGAAGGAGTACAAGCTCAGATTGAACCCAAACAAGTGTACATTCGGAGTCCGGTCCGGTAAACTCTTAGGTTTCATTGTCAGCAACAAAGGCATCAAGGTTGATCCTGCCAAAGTCAAAGCTATACGAGAAATGCCTGCTCCTCGCACTGAGAAGGAGGTCAGGGGTTTCTTGGGACGCCTAAACTACATTGCAAGGTTCATTTCTCACCTAACATCTACCTGTGAACCAATCTTCAAGCTGTTGAAGAAAGATCAGGTAGTTAAATGGAATGATGACTGTCAGATTGCTTTCGATAAAATCAAGGAGTATTTGCTAGAACCTCCTATCTTGATGCCACCCGTCGAGGGAAGACCGCTAATCATGTATCTTACCGTCCTAGAGAATTCAATGGGGTGCGTACTGGGCCAAGATGACGAGTCTGGTCGAAAAGAGCATGCCATTTATTACCTTAGCAAAAAGTTTACCGACTGTGAGACCCGATACTCACTGCTCGAGAAAACTTGCTGCACTTTGGTATGGGCTGCTCGCTGGCTAAGGCAGTACATGTTGACTCATACCACTCTACTGATATCCAAGATGGATCCGATCAAGTACATCTTTGAGAAGCCCGCTTTGTCAGGAAGAATAGCTAGATGGCAGATGATCCTAACGGAATACGACATATAGTACACAACCCAAAAAGCTATAAAGGGGAGTGTGCTAGCTGGTCATCTAGCCCATCAAGCTGTCGAAGATTACCAATCCATGAGGTTTGACTTCCCTGACGAGGACATCATGACATTGGACAACATTGAAGATATTAGACCATATGACGGACCTAAACAAGGATCCCGATGGACCATGTACTTTGATGGGGCCTCCAATGCACTTGGCAACGGTATCGGCGCAGTACTCGTCTCCCTATAAGGTTGCCATACACCTTTCACATCCAGTTTTTGCTTCAATTGTACGAACAACATGGCAGAGTATGAAGCTTGCATCTTTGGACTCAAGACTGCCATAGACTTGGGAATCAAATCTTTGATTGTATTTAGGGACTCAGCTTTGGTCATCAGTCAGATCAAAGGAGAGTGGTATACTAAGCACCAAAACCTCATCCCGTATAAAGAACATGTCTTGACATTGTTACCATGTTTCGAGCAGATTACCTTCGAGCACTTCCCGCGAGAATAAAATCAGCTATTAGATGCTCTAGCTACAATGTCATCCATGTTTAAACTTAACTGGGATAATGAGGCTCCCCAAATTACCATTGAACAAATGGATGAACCGGCACATTGTCACGAGATTAATACTGAAGAAGTAGTGGACCATCTGTGGTTTCATGAAGTCAAAAGGTATCTCGAGGCTCCGGAATACCCTAAAGGAGCTTCCGTCAATGACAAAAAGTTCTTAAGGAGATTCTCAGCTAAGTTCTTCTTGAGTAATGGCATCCTATACAAGCGCAATCATGATTCTATTCTGCTCCATTGTATGGACGAAGCTGAAGCTGGAAGAATTATGGCTGAATTGCATGAAGGTACCTTCGGCACTTACTCTAGCGGGCATACGATGGCTAAGAAGATTCTACGGGCAGGCTATTACTGGTCTACCATGGAAGCTAACTGCTATCAACACTCCCGCATATGCCATAAATGTCAAATCTATGCAGACAAGGTGCATGTGCCTCATGTTCCCCTAAATGTCTTAACAGCTCCTTGGCCATTCACTATGTGGGGAATCGACATGATTGGAGAGATCAAGCCTACAGCATCCAATGGACATCGCTTCATTCTGGTGGCCATTGATTACTTCACCAAGTGGGTCGAAGCAGCTTCCTTCGCATCCGTTACTAAGAATGTGGTTGCCCGCTTCATCAACCAGAACCTTATTTGCCGATACGGTATCCCCGAAAGTATTATCACTAACAACGGTACAAACCTTAACAATACTATGATCCCCGCTTTGTGCAAACAGTTCAAGATTCAACATCACAATTCATCTCCCTATCGGCCAAAGATGAACGGTGATGTCGAAGCTGTGAACAAAAATATCAAGAAGATCATACAAAAGATGACAGTCACCTACAAGGACTAGCATGAAATGTTACCGTTTTCTCTTCACGGGTACCGTACCACGGCACGCACATCAACTGGGGCAACACCCTTTTCCTTAGTATATGGCATGGAAGTTGTTTTACCTATTGAGGTTCAGATTCCCTCCTTGAGAATCATGAAAGATGCTGGTTTGAGTGAAGACGATTGGATCCAAACCCGGCTTGATCAATTGAACTTAATTGACGAGAAGAGACTTACTGCAGTTTGCCATGGTCAGACATATCAAAAACGGATGATCAAGGCTTTCAATAAGAAAGTCAGACGCCAAACATATCAAGTCAGAGATCTGGTAATTAAGCAGATCATCTTGCCGCAAAGTGATCCCATGGGGAAATGGACTCCTACCTACGAAGGACCTTTTATGATCAAGAACATCTTTTCTGGTGGGGCAATGATCTTAACCACCATGGACGGCGACGACCTGCCGCACCTTGTGAATGCAGACATAGTCAAAAGATACTACGCATAAATGACCCGCTAGGTTGACACACCTAGGAAAAAGAAGGGCATCCCGGTGAATCGAAAACCCAAAAGGGCGGTTCAAGCAAAAATTAGGGATAAACAAAAAAATCTGTACACCCGGCAAGTTGAAAACTCGAAAGGGCGACTTGGGCAAAAAGTGGTTTCCCGGTGGACTGAAAACCCGAAAGGGCGGTCCAGGCAAAAGTTAAGGAATTAAAGCGTATGACTATGTCTCGTCGGATCACTTTAAGGACAATCTCTTCACAGACAAACTCTGAGCTTATGATCAACTCAGTCATCTTCGGACGAAGCAACGGATGGACAAGATATTCGGAGACACGAAGGCTATAGCGGAATGGGAACCCCATGGGATTTCTACACACATAGCTATCTTTCTTTGTATGAATTTTTCTTGCTTTTATGACATCATCCTCCTACTAGGATGTCTGTCTCCTTTGTACAAAAAACTTACTCAAAGTAAATACAAAGATACCCCTTTAAAGTACAGAAAAAACTATTTGCCTTTTTCTTTTACGGTTGTGTTTTTATTTGCAAAAACGTCCAATGATTCATTGATAAACATATGCATTTGAACATAATTACTGTTTACAAATAAGCGGGATGGAAAAGAACAATTACTGACAGACTGAAAGGATAGGAAAACGTCTTTAGACTATTCCAGGAGCAATCCCCTACAATACATCATCTAGATCCCCAGCAGAGCTAAAACCTTGAATACATATCCCCAGCAGAGCTAAATTTCACATCCTTAATTCCCATAAAAGTTAAAACTTCAAACTCCCAATCCCCAGAGGAGCTGAAACCTTCATCCCCAGTCGAGTCAAGACTTCTAATCCTCAGCGGAAACCATCCAATTTCCCCAGCAAGTTTATCTTAAATCCTGGAAATCAACCAGATAACAGTTAACTTTTGTCTATCCCTAACCTAGGATAACTTCCCAGTAGAGTGGTAGACAACCGAAAACTCCTGAACTTACTCTCCAGCAGTAAGCCTTCTTCCCCACAGAGTTTTAACTCCCCAACAGAATGAAGATTCTTATTCTTGACTCCCCAGCATGAATTTGTCAGAGTTCAAACTCCCCAGCAGATTGAAGATTCTCATTCTCATTTCCCAAGTGAAGTCACCAAAGTTTTCATTACTCCTCAACAGAATGAAGATTCTCATTCTTAGTCGCCCACAGAAATCATCAGAGTTTTCCCTATTCCCCAACCGAGTAAGGATTCCCATTATGTAATTCCCAGTAGAGGTCATCAAAGTTCTCTGGAATTCCCAAGCAGTTTTCTCCAATAGTTTGGCGTTACTCTCACAATAGGATTTTTGTCAATACTCCAACTTCAAGACATGAAGGATTCTCACATCCCCACAGAAGTTGTCAATCCTCAACAGTCACCAAGCATTTCTCATCCTCAGCAATCAAAGATTTTGAATCTCCAGCAGCGGTCAAGGATTTATTTTCCCCGACAGCAGTCAAGGGTTTTATTATCCCCAGCCGTCAAGGATTTATTTTCCTCAGCTAATCAGCTTACATGCGCATACATTACATCCATATATCATAAACATTGATAAAACACATTTATTGCATCCTACATTTCATGCAACATAACTCTGTGTTTTAGCTAACATTTTACCCTTTTCAGGATAAGATTAACAGCTATCATTAACAATATTCAAAGATTTCAGATACAGTAAAGATACACTCCAGACACATAAGTCGTTCTATTACTCATTCAGAATTCAAGGTCAAGATACGGTTTAGATACGCTCCAGATACGGATGCCATCCTGATACTTATTCAAATTTCAACTATCAGATACAGATTAGATATACTCCAGACACGGAAGCCATTTTATTTCTCATTCAGATTCAACTATCAGATACAGTCCAGATACACTCTAGACACGGGAGTCATTTTGTCACTTATTCAAATTCAAGTTCAGATACGCTCCATACACGGTTGCCATTATGTCACTTATTCTGATTTTCCCCAGCTCAGAGACGCTCCAGACACGGATGCTATTTTGTCACTTACTCAGATAATAAAGTTCAGATACAGTTCGGATACACTCCAGGCACGAAAGTCATTCTGTTACTTATTCAGATTCACAGCTCGGATACGCTCCAGACACGGACGCCATTCCATTGCTCATTCAGATTCAGTCTCCAGATATAATTCAGATACGTACTAGACGCGGACACCATTCTGAATACTTATTCTTCGGACTTACAACTTATAACTCAACAAGCATTCTTGGATGGCATCTTTAAGCACATCTCTAACAAGATTCTATCACATCTCCAAATGGTATCTTTAAGCCCATTTCCTCAACTATACTTTGACGAGTGCAAATTTACGGGCACTCTAGTGTCCAATCATCTTTTACCTTCGAGTCACGAACGGCAAACTCGCCAATCTAACTCTTCAGGTTCAAGAAGATTGAACAGGGGCAGCTGTTGTACCCCAAAATTTTCCCTCTCATTTTATCAAGATTTTCCTCACAAGACTTTTTGGACTCAAGACAAGATTAGGGTTTGCTCAGCTCAAGACCCCCTCTTGCACTGATGACCTGAAATTAGGGTTTGAGTTTGCACAGGTATTTTTGGACCATCAATGCTTAATGTGACTTTCATACACCATCTTGGACCCCTAAGATTTCCCATACCAAGTTTCAAGTCTTGAATCACATTTTTGCCCAGTCAATTGGACAGTTGACCTAAAAATCAACTATATTGGGGAAAAAGTCAACCATGGCCAATTTACAGTCAAACTTCACAATTTTTGATCCAGAAAAACATTCTAGGATCCTATGTACCATTTTATCAAGTTTGGACCACAACTCCTCAAGAAATTTGATCAAATCATCAAAAGGGAAAAATGGTCAAAATTAGGGTTTTGACTGAGAAAGGGCAATTTCTGATTTTTAACCTAGCCAATGACCAATTGGGTTCAAGCATGATTTCAAGGAGTCAATAGCATCATCTTGACCTAATCACATAGTTCAAAAGATCTCAAATGCATAGGATTGACAGATGAATTTTCCAGTCAACTGATCAAAAATCAATTGTACACTAAAAAGTCAAACTTTGACTTTTTGGTCAAAATCAAGTGCCAAGTGTCATAATTCATCAAGATATGTCAAAATATGAAACTTGTTGACCAAGAAACCTAATTTTGAAAATTAGGGTTTTAATTTGAAATTTTTCATAACTTAGAATTTTTCTAAGTTATGGAAATTTCTTTTTTTTTCCAACTTCATGGCAACTTTTCACCTAGTTCCAAGAGGAATATCAAAATTCATTTCAAAGATGGATTGTAGAGCATTTTACAAGATTTTCAAAATGTCCAAGAACTCTCCAAGATCATTCATGGTTAGGGAGAATCGAAGAAATGAAAATGGCAATTTATCACTTTTGTGCAAGGCATTTTCACAATGTTACAAGTTGCAAATCAGTTTCAAACATGCTTGTACTTGGTTTTACAGGTCCTAATCCCTTCTATACTCCATAATTAAATGCAAACACATTGGATAATGGTCTTGTTCTGACTTTTGAAGCATTGCACAATGAATTAATCCAAAAATGGCATAAAGTTCATAATACCATTTTGATAAAGCATAATTTTTGCAACTTTGCAAATCTTGAGCCATGGACCTAATATTTTGCTGCAAACAATATCCACAAATATCAGGCAACTTGTACCAACTATGTGCAGCTAGCAAGCAAGCCTGTACAGGCTTTGGCATTTGTCACTTCCAACTTTTCTTCAAAAGCAAGAAACTTGCAAAAGTCAATACAACTTGTCCATCTGATAAAGGCAAGCCTTGGCTTCATTTCAAACAACCTCAGAACCTTGTAACAAGCCTAAGCACGAATTGCTAACATCTCAAACACCCTAAAACACAAAAAACACCATTTTTTGCCCAAACAGGGCAGTCTCTGCAAATCACTTGCCAACTTGAAATTTGCTCGTGCGTTTTGCCTTTCAACCCTTGAAACATCTTCCCTACATCACATCCAAGCTATCCAGGCCCTTGTTTTGAAAATGTGTGCCCTGTTTCAAGCTTCACCATTTTCACTTTGCAAGGTTGCAGGTTGACTCGTGCAAGGAGTTTCAGCCATCTACAAGACCAACTAAGCATTGGAAAAGGTTGAGGGAACTTCAAGGAAGCTCACCAGACCTTCAGGCCTCACTCAAAGTTCCCACATTGCCATATCCAAACTCAACTGAACAAGGTATTTATCAAGTTTCTATCTCTCTATTTAGGCATCCTTAGGTCACAATTTGTGAAGCAAAAATGTAGTCCTTAACATGCTTGAGCTGTACATATGCATAGTTTCCATTTATATTAACTGAGCTAAGAGTATTTGATTGTTGAAGTTCATTAAAAAACAAGGTCAGAAATTAGGGCCATTAAAATTCTCCTTGGTCTTTTAGAGTTAGGTCATGTTTTTTATATCACTGGAATCGTGATCAAAAATGCTACAAGTTTCATGTTGTAAGATTTTGTTTTTGTGCAAAGAATAGAGTTTCATATTTACACACAGGGCGCGCGCGAAGGAGAAAGGACAGGGATGAAGTGGTGTTCTGGGCCTGGCGCCTTGGGCCTGTTTCTTTTCACACCCCCCATTTTGTTTTGTACCCCCTGATTCATATTTTGTTATTTTTCATATTTTCTTGTTATTTTTATATTTTTGACCTTATTATTTTTTCTGAACATTAAAAAAATCCCAAAAATATTTTCTCAATTTTTTGCATTTTATTTTATTATTTTTATTATTTTTCATGGCATAAAAATAGTTTATTAGGTTTAATGGAATTTATTTTCTTAAATAAACTTGTAAATAATATTAAAATACTTAAATATTTTATTTTATTATATTATACACATAAAATATTATTTTCTCACGTATTTTAATTTTTAATATTTATACATAATATTTTTTTTTCTTAAACAAAAATGGACAAGAATATTAGAAAACATATATTTTTCTTTTAGTAAAAAAATTAGGGTTTCCCCTTTTAAAAATAATAACATTATTTTTCTTATTTCTAGGACTTAGATAATATTATTTTCTCATGCATAAAACAATTACAAAATATTTTTTGCATATTTACATTTTATTGCATATTTAAATAATTGTTTATTTATTTATTGTACAATAAATTCAATTCGGTTGTAATAGTAAATTAGGGTTTTATTTTGAGCAATATCCCCCATTCAAAACTTTTATCCCCCTTCCCATAATATTGTTATAATAGTTTAGATTTACTTTACGCAATTTATCGCATTATATCCATGTTTAGTAAAAACTAGGGTTTGTATGATAAGACAAAAATCAAACAAATAGCATGACCTAAATACAAGACAAAAATGCATGAAAAATGACAACAGAATGCACACAAGCACCCCTAGGGTTTAACCCACTTGGTTGCCTTACAACATGGCCATGGTATGCACGCTAGGTATCTTGGCAAAACAGAACAAAACAAAAGATCATAGTCCCTCGATGACGCTATCTTGGTTGCCTAAACAAATATGATCTTAAGTCCCTCAAAACTTGCTAAGATACTTGGCAATATTGTTATCATGGACATACGATGACCCACGCCCGTCCCGTTTAACATCCGAAGATAGGGTTATCTACCAAAACAATGGTAGGTTAACAATGTCAAAGGAATAAAAATGTATAGGAAAGACTTTTGAGTAGGGTAGATAACTCCTAGTTACTTGATCTCTTTCAAACAATCCTTGCTATTTTCAAACAAACACACACACATTTCAAAACATTTTCCAAACAACTTTCAAAAACATTGAAACATTTTTCAAAATACAAACATCTTTATATACATTCTTACAAACAAGAATCATTACAAAGATTGCCTAAACAAAGGCCTCTTTTCAAAATACTTTCAAAACCACACAAAGCACCATTTAAAACAGTTGAAAAAGCAAAGCAAGTGATCTAAAAAAAGTAACTAAGAGCCCATGGAAAACCATGGATGAAAAGGGTTCTAGCACCTTCCATTTTCATAATCTACCCCCCGAACTCAAAAATAATCTCAAAGGTCTTTCCTGTGATTTTTTACCTTTCCTTTTGGATAAAATAAAAGTCGGTGGCGACTCTTGCTAAACCGCAACATTTGCAAACACAAACACAAAACCTCAAGTCAGTTCTCCCACCGTATCACAGACCCAAATGCTTTCCATGGTCCTAATATATTCCTAAGATCATCCATGTTAAGTTTCATGCCTTTCACAAGAAGTTTTCTCTGTCAACTGCTCAAATGCTTGAGAATCGACTGTCTTAGGTCAAAAGTCAATTGTGGCCCACATATAGTGAAACCTCAATATTTTTGGTCAACATCAACATTTTTAAGTAAATTTCATCATTTGATCAAGGGTTGATCATGATTCTTCAAGGAATTACCCAAATTTATCAAAACCCACAAGTTGCTAAATTAGGGTTTCTTAGGAAAAGTCAACCAAACTTTGACCAAGCATAACTTCCTCATACTTTATCATAAATTTTCCATCCAAGGCTCATTTTTAAGAGGATGTAATTCCCTACAATTCATCTTCATCCCATAAGTTAAAAATTTGCACTCATCAAAAGATATGAATTTCTACATTATAGGTCCTTTTGAAAAGTCAACAAAAACACCTTTTGGGTCAAAGCTTCTTACATGAACATGGAAGACCCAATTGAAATGAGACCAAAAGGGTTGCTTAGGGGACATCCTAAGATTTATAAAAAGTCCAATAACACCTCTCTAGGGTTAAAATTGGAGGAGATATGCCTTGTCAAAGTTGACCTTTTTGCAAAATTGCCAAAAAGTCAAATATGCTCAAAAGTGCATTTTTTACCAAATGGGCTTAGCATTTCATGTTTGCACCTCACTTGTAGCATGGTCCACGACCCAAATATCCACCCACATGTCATTTGATTCATTTTCCATTTTATTTTGACTTTTTATTAATTAAAAATTGAATAAAATCAAATAATTGGTAAATAATATCAAAGATATGATTTGATATGATTTTTGGGCAGGATCTCAATCAAGTTATGCTGAGATATCAAGACCAAATTGAATCAAGCATGATTGGTACAAAAATGGGATAATTTGGCTCAATATAGAAGGTTTGCATATAGATGAAAAATCAAATCAAATCTTCTAAAATTCCAAAGATATCATCTGTTTTTGCAACCCTAATTCGCTCTAGCATATATAATGAACAAGAACAAAGGATAAAAGAAGGTTTTTGCAATCGTGAAAGAGCAAGAACAAACTCAAAAAAGTTGTCAAAAAGTAGGGATCGGATTTCACTCCACATGACCTTTCAAAGCAATTTAAGGCCAGCAATCGCATCTCAGGCGTGCACTAAAGTTGTCCCAATCATTTGCAAGGCCTGAAGCATCAAGAATCACGCGCTGCAACTCATACAGTTTGCCCTTTATTTCAAAATCGATTATAGCGATTATTGCACCATAAGCATATTTTGATGATGTATTTATGATTATTGAAATATTTGTGACATGTTTGGATGATTTAATTGAAGCTTTGAGGCTTGTACGTGTATCTGCCATTGCTAGGGTTCACCTTGCATTTTTAGGGTTTTTGAATACAGGAACAATTAGCCTAAATGAAGGGCACCATGATGATCAGAGGGCCAAATCATGTTGATCCATGGTCTTTAATCTTATTTATCTTGCGTTGTGTTGATTTTTGAAGTACACAGGTTATGGCTACAGGTGTTTGTCTATAGGTAAAAGGTAATGCCTAAGACGACGGTCTCCATGAAGGAGATGATGACTTGGCGTTATAGGACTGGTCCATTCAAATGGTTGGCGCACGTTTTTGTTCCACTAAGCCTATTCCACTTGTTTTAAATAATATTGATTATTGGTATTATATTAACAATTGAGACGCGTAGCGCAGTTGGAAACATAGCACCGGTGGTGAGTATAAGGACCTGGGTTCGATCCCAGGTCCCGGCAACATTGTTTTCTATTTTTCCTTCTGAGATTATATGTTGTTCTCATCCAAAGGCCTACCATGCACTTCCAACATCCAACCAATGGATACGCTTCTACTCAGATCCAACGCTCAATTCAAGGAGACTCATGGTGCACCCTCAGACGCAGCAACACTGGATCCAGGCGCTAGGATTGGGCTCAACAACCTTTGGGCCTAAGTAATTCCATATACGCCCCCCTGGGGCATTCAGCAAGCAGGCCCAATTTGTTCTCTTTTCTATTTTTTATATTTTTTCTTTTTTAATTTCTTTATTTATTTTCTTTAATTATTTTCTTTTTTTCTTAATTAACACAAAAATTATTTTTGTATTTAATCAAAAAATCACAACAACTACAAAAATCTTTTTTTAATAAAAATATTTTTATTTCTTAATTAATTTAGTTTAATTAACTTAGGGCAATTTAATTCTTTTTTTATAAATTAAAAATGATTAGAAATTAGGGTTAACCTTGTACATAAATTAATTCTTTTCTCAAAAATAACCTAGATAATTTCTCAATTAGGTTTTTTAGGTCAGTTTTAATCGTCCTCGCATTTAATTCTCCGCGCGTTTGTTAATTATTTTTTCATTATTTTGTAACTGCTAATGGTTTGTAATAGCTTTAAATTAGGGTTTTTATTTACTGTTTAATCCCCGGTTTTTGGTTATGTAAATTAATCCCCCTCCCCGAAGCCTTGTAATAGCTAGGTTTTATTTTCTCGCGCTTTAAATTCCCGCAATCTCTAACTGTTAGATGCATGGCTAAATAGGATTGTATGGAAAGATGCTTGAAAATTAAAACAGTAGATCACCTAATGTGCAAAGACTAATTAACTGAAAAAATCACATGCACATATTCACTCCTAGGGTTTACCTCACTTCGGTTGCCATCGGTAAACAGTCATTAAGTATAGGAGATTTTAGTGGTTGCCCCCCTGTCTAAAAGATTAAATGTCCCATTCGAATATTGCCTCAGAAATGTTGCCTCGGAAAGATCTTTAGGACTCTAGGGTTACTACTAAAGTTTCCAACCCATTTTTTAGGAAAATGTACTTGTCCCTTTCGAACGTCCCTTAATAACTCCAACGACGGGGCTACCTACTCTTTAATAGTAAAATAGCGCTGCCTAAAGGAAATGAGAATGAACAGTCTTTTTTCGAGTAGGTAGAATCTTACGTACTTGCTCAACAAAACTTTTTACACCAATACCTTTCAAAATAAATTTTCAAAAACAACTTCGTCACACCCTTGAGGACTAATACAAGGGTTATCATGAAGTAAAACATTTTCAAAACAAGCACACACACAAGCAATTTTAAAAAGATGAGCAAGTACCTAAGAGCCCATGGAAAACCATAGATAGAAAGGGTGCTAGCACCTTCCCTTTCTATAATCTACCCCCCCTACTCAGAAACATCTCGAAAAAGGTTTTTTCTGTTCTTTTTCCTTTTCCTTAGTTGGATGAAATAAAAGTCGGTGGCGACTCTTGCTTACCGTGACATTTGCGAATACAAACGCAAAACCAGTATAACAGTCGGTTTTTCCACCGTATCACAGAATTGGCGACTCTGTTGGGGACTAAAATAAAGTGGGTTTTACCTTAGGATCTAGGTCATTTTTAAAATTGTTTTCTTATTTGTTTTGCCTGCTTTATCTTTAAGGGTTTTTTCTTGGGTATTGTTGAAGATCCTACACCCGGATCTGGGGACACTCTTTAGGTAAACAGAAATAGATCGTGGAGACTGTACAACATAGACCGATATGGTTTAAGCGATGGTTGTGTTGGTGTGACACTTTGATTGGTACCGGTATCCTTCGTGTGGAAACGAGGAGAATACGGGGCCACCGCATGGTGTCATGAAGCACTAACGGACCTTAGAACCTTAGTTGAACAAACTTAGACATTAGAAAGTAGTGAGATAGCCGACCTCGGTATAAAGCTGAGGATTGGTTGATACTCGATGCTACACTCATTGAGATCAGACTTTCGGGATATTTTGGCTGCAAGAAAAGATTGCCTGAGCTGAAACAATTCCCGATAAAGCATGATCAGTGATATTGAGAGCCCTTAGAACCCGGTTACTTTTCTAAGACAGGTTTCAAACCAACTAAACTTCAAGAGGGTACTTGTTGTACCCCAAAATTTGACCTCCCATATTCCTCAAGGTTTGTCAAGAATCATCTTCAAATTGTTCAAGATTACTCAAGAGGTAGACAGTCAAACCACCTCTTAAGCCAGCTGAAATTAGGGTTTTGGTTCTCTCAAGGAATTTGAGGTTTTCAATGGTTCAATCAAGCTTCATAGGCCTATATACATTCTCAAGCATCTACATGCCAAATTTCAAGACTCACAGTGCCAATTTGCACAGTCAAAAGCTCCATTTGCTCTACAGTCAACTGCAAGGGCAAAATGGTCATTTTGCAGTCAAAAGTCGGAATTTTTGGTCAACATCTTATTTTGAGTCCACAATCATCATTTTATCAAGTCTTGATCATGATTCCACAAGGATAGCTCAAAAATCATCAAGATGCAAAAAGTTACTATTTTTGGACAGTAGAAAAGTCAATTGTATCTTGACCAGGGCATAACGTTTTCATGGTTTGTCAGAAAAATACCATCCAATGCTCATTTTTAAGGGGATGCAATTTCCTACAATCCCTCTTCACACTCCAAGACCTAGAGATTCTCTCATAAAAGTTTATCAATTTCTACATTATAGGTCAATTTCAAAAGTCAACAAAAGTGCACTTTAAGTCAAAGGCCATAACTTGAGATTGGTAAATCCAAATGACATGGGACCAAAGGCATTGGTTAGAGAACTTCAAGACCTTTCCAAAATGTCCAAGAACATGTTCATATGATCAAAATTGAGCAAGATGTGCATTGGAGAAGTTTGGAAATTTTTAGGAATTTGCAAAAGTCAACTTTGCTCAAAACACCTTATTTTTGCTAATGGGCCTCAAAACTCTTCTTGAAACTTCATCCATGGCCTATGCACGACCCATCAAGATTAATTGAATTTATTTTCTTATTTTTTATTAATTAATTGGATTTTTAATTGATATTAATTCATTTAATCAATTTAAATTGTAGGAAAATACAAGATTTGGTTTTTAAATCTTTTTGTGAAGCAAATATGACCTAAAAAGGCTGGCAATTTCGTGCACCAAGTCAAAGATGCAAAATCTCCAAAATTGGCAACTTTGTTCAATCATGAAAATGCAAAAAGATTTGATTTTCAATCAAAGATCAAATCATCAATTCAATGGATTCTTGTTCAAGTTTTGACCTAATTCCATTCCTCTATATATATGCAAGCAAACCCTGATGCAAAACACGTGAAAAAGCTGCAGAAAAAGCCATAAGCATATTGAAAAAATTCAAGAAAAACTCAAAACTGATCTTTGCATTCCAGGCCAATTCAAGGCATTCCATTGATTCTAACACCTTGCAGGAGTTCCCAGGAGTGTGTGGCAATCAAATTCAAGCCTTAAAGCTCAAAGAATCGTCCTAGACAGTTTCACGGTTTACCCCTTTTTTCCAAAATCGTATTGTTGAATTCATGTGCATTTAACATATTTTCTTGATTGTTTTGCATTGATAGGGACCATACGAAGCTAATGGTATCATTCAATTGAATTATAACGCCATAAATCACAAGATGCCATAGTTGAATTTTTAGGGTTCATAAGCTTTGAATTGGGGCTTTGCAATCCAGGAAAAATTAAGACTTGTGAGACCCATGGTTGGAATCGTCAGAACAAGACGAACAAAACCAAACCCTCGCAAAATATTTATGTGAACCACAACGCTAATCGCTATTTTTCCTCGTAACATATTGTGGGGGGTTAAAAACCCCCGCTATCTAATGTTTATTATGAAGGAACAATGAAGAAGATGATGAGGTGTTAGCATACTATTGGATCCTTTGAAAATCGCGCGCTTTTATTTGGTTTTCAGGCACATGTATTTGTTTGTTAATATAATAATTGATCTTTATCTTACTAACGATTGAAGCAGCGTAGTGGAGTGGTTAAGGCATTGGCTTGGAAACGTTGGGACCTGGGTTCGAATCCCAGGTCCCCCAAAAACATTTATTTCTTTTCCTAACATATTCACATGCAGGCTTCCAAAGGTGATCCACCATGTACCTCACTTATCAATACTCCAAGTGGCTTGCAAAGCAAATCTGAAGGCCGGGATGGAATGACTACCATAGTCCCTGGTCAATGTACGTGTGGGCAATCCAAAAAGTCAAAACAGGCTTGAGTCAGTGGGCCTGAGAATTGCATCATACACCTCATAACCTGGCCCATCACCCCCTGGTTTCATTATTTCTCTTCTTCTTTTATATTTTTTTTTCTTTTAATTGTTTTATTATTAATTATTATTATTATTATTTAATTAACCCAAATTAACTTTTTCATAATAAAAATCAGAAAACTAAAGTATAATATATTTTTATTATTTATTAAATTCACCCTTAATTTATTATTTTTGTAAATAAATATAATTAATTAATTTAGTTGTTTTAATTAGGTTAATTTCATTATTTTCACAATATTTTAAAATCAACATAGAATTGGGGTTTCTTTTGACAATTTTAATCCTTTTGATTTTATGTCCTTAAAACATTAAAAAACCAAAAATATTTCTTTTTTATTAATTAATTAATTAGGTTTAACTTAATTTAATGCAAAATAACCAAAAACAACCAAAAACTTCTTTCTTTCTCAAAAAGGGTCAAAACCCTAAGGACTTCTCCGATTCAATTCTTTCTCGCACATGTGGTTATTTTTTATTAATTTTTGATCATATTTATGTAATTGCTCCGAGGATGTAATAGCTTTAATTAGGACTTTTTATCGCTTTCTTTAATTTCTCGCATTTACTTTTCAAGGGTTGCTTTTGGCGATGTAAATACCCGACGCCTTGTAATAGCGCAGATTTACTTTCCGCAACTATTAACTGTTAGATGTATGTTAACTAGGCTATGCATGACAAGACTTATCTGAAAATTAAAATCAAAACGTAGCTCACCATAACATGTGCAAAGATAACTTAATTGAATCCTGACACACTCGCACATGCCACTCTTAGGGTACGCCTCACTTGGTTGCCTCGAACGTGGTCATTGAGTATAGGGTGTTTTAGAGGTCGCCCTCCTGTCTAAAGATCAAAAGTTGCCTCGAAACGGTTGCCTCGATAAAAAAGGATCTAGGACATTAGGGTTACCGCTAAGGCGTCCTACTATTGCTTTGGTGACCACATGTCCCTATAATCGAATTGACCCAAATAACTCCAACGACGGTGCTACCTACTTCTCAATAGTGGGATGGTACTGTCTAAAGGACATTTACACAGCTTAATTTCTTTGAGTAGGTAGAGGTTCTCAGGTACTTTCTCTTTCAAACAAAAATACTTTTCGCACCTACACTTTTTTGACAAAAGTTTTCAAACACTTCATACACTCTTGAGGACTGATACAAGAGTTAAATCGAAGTTTTCAAACAAACTTTTTCAAAACCCACAAACACAAGAAAAGCAAAACATTTTTGAAAACATAATGAGCAAGTACCTAAAGCCCGTGGATAACCACGGATAGAAAGGGTGCTAACACCTTCCCTTTCTATAATCTACCTCCCGAACCGAGAAACATCTCGAAAAGGAATTTTGTTGTGCTTTTGTCCTTTCCTTGTTGGAGAAAATAAAAGACGGTGGCGACTCTTGCTTACCGCGACATTTCGCGAACCAGCATTCTAAAACAGTCAGTTCTATTTCCACCTATCACAGTACTTACCTATGGAATTCATGCAAGCCTACACCTAAGGCTGCTTGTGTGACTTGCTTTCTTTGCCTAACAATTTGAACTCATTACAGGGCTTTGTTTGTGTTCCTTTCAGGACCTTGTTTGTACAAATCTAATAAATTGGTTTCTTACCCTGCATTTTCGCTTAACACATAGCATACACATCATAACATCATGCCACATTATTTCCTTAACAATTTCAAGGATCTCAAGGGTTTGTGATGCAGGTTATGATAAATCAGACGTCTAGCAAGGGGCAAGGGGATTTATTTTCCTCTAGCCAATGCCGTCAAAAGACCAAAACATGACAACTTGAGTCAGGGGCTATGACCCACTTGATATGGTGAGCTTGATTCTCGTAGAAGGACTTTCAACGATACAAAGTTCTTCAATCAAAACTGCAAATTTCAACTTCTGACATTTTCTTGTTTACCCCGCGAGATCCTTGAAAACATTACATACACGTCATTTGCATAACAGGTCTTCCAGTATAAGTCTCTCATTTTCTCGCTGTTTATTTCAGCAAGGAAAATGGCTCTCCAACAAGACAACTGAGATCTCCAAAATCAAGCGGCTCAATTCATGCAAATGTTCCTAAACCTATTCAAGGGACAGGAAGAGTTGAAAGCACTCCTCGTTGGAGACCTGGCCAAGAAAATTCCTAAAGATAATAAGGACGAATGGTTGGAACAACTGTGAGCTGAGGTAGAAGCAATGAGAACCCAAATGTTGGGGCAGATGGCTCTTATCCAAGGCCTAGCTCGGGGACAAGAAGAGCTGAGAGCCATTATCAAGAAACTTCATCAAGACGGCTGAAGCCGTATGAAGCAAATAGTTGAGGTTGGGGACCAAGTCGTTGATCAACTCCAGAGAAGACAAGATGATGGTTTTGTGAAGAGTGGACTTTTCCAAATTGCTACCACATCACGAGTCCAACAACAACTTCGTCAAATACAACGGGTTAATCAGAGTAAGCCGGATATACCCAAAAGGCAGTTTACCAAACTCAACATAATGTTGTCTCAAGATTTGCAACACCTGTTAAGGATGAATCTGATTGCGTCGATAGGACCTCATCCAAATCCCAAGACTTCTTCCCCTAAATACAATCCTGATGCAAGATGTGCATACCACTCCAACAGCCCGGGGCATGATATTGACGACTGTTGGAGTTGAAATACAAAATTCAAGACCTGATTGATGAAGGAGCATTGGAATTCACACAATATGGTCAACTGGAAAGTTTCTGCCATTCCTCCAAGGCCCACCATTTGAAGTGACAAGTTCTGACAAAAGGGCTTTTCGTTCATCAGAATTTTCAATTTGTAATTTTCTTTTGATTGTTCGAACATTTATTCATGTAAAACTTTGTTACTTTATCAATGCATTTGATATGTCTGTTTTGAATCAATTCATTCGTATTCACTATATTTAAACTGCTTTCCTTTTTGTGATATTCAACTCTCGATCAAAAGCTCTGAGCCTTTAGAGGGAGGATGACGAAAACGATACCATAATCCATAGTGTGCTTTTAAACAGACCTTGCTGGCAATGTACAGACGTTGTTTCAAATCCTAAATAGTGGAGTAATAAGGAAGATAATCCCTAGTCAACCCCTTTGAGCCTAAGAAGTAGGAGTTTTTATTTTCACACAAATTAAAACCCTTAATCATAACCTGGGGCAGGGTAGTTTTCTTAGTTAATTTAGATGCGTATTCAGTCGCAATATTCTAATTCATACATAATGAATGGCATCGAAGACGTCCTTCCAAATCAGAAGATGGTGATGGTTCCACATAATCATTAATAACAGGCAGCCATTATTGTTCAAAAGAAAAGTCCACTAAGTCAAAACCTATGAGAGACTTAAGGAAAAACTGGGGCATCCCGCTGACTGTAACCATAAAAAGAAACAGTTCAAGCAAAAGACATGGATAGTAAAGAAAGAGGCCCTACAAATCCTTGACAAAAAAGATGACTGCCTATTCAAAATAAATTGTCAATATCTGAACCATCACCGGAACATCAAGGACAATATTCTAGAACTCAACTAGGATTTTAAATGCGCAATTAACTGAGCATAGGACTGAAGAACATCACGAAGAGCGGGTGGGTACAAATAAATTTTGAGCCTTTACCCTTTGTTTCTTGAACCGTGAACCAGACCATGTTATAACCCTTAAAACTCCTAGCTGAAGCATGGGTTAGTTCGAAAGCATACTGTTACAAAAGGTATCCTAACTCCTGTAAGGTTTGCCATAAATCACGAGTTGATATCACTCTCTTGCAAAATCTGTTTTACTAAAAATTGCATTTTCAAAAAAAATAATTCAAGACAGACATAAGCTTTGCATTCTTAAAATACCATTGTTTGC
This sequence comes from Vicia faba, assembly GCA_948472305.1. Taxonomy (NCBI): domain Eukaryota; kingdom Viridiplantae; phylum Streptophyta; class Magnoliopsida; order Fabales; family Fabaceae; genus Vicia; species Vicia faba. The sequence continues at coordinate 1,000,868,037 of OX451737.1, read as the reverse complement.
ATATGACTATTTGTTCAACAGCAGAGAAATTTACACGACGGATATTCGATGAACAAAAACCTTCTCAATGAAAAGGATCACCTCAAGTGGAAAAACACTTCCAACCAAGGGGCACAGCAGGATCATTGTCCATCATCTGGGGCAGTCAAGTCAGGATTCAAGGAATCTCTCAAAGATGCCAAGTAGCCAGGGGCAAATATCCATCTGAATCACTTGGGGCATTGGACATGAATTCCAGAAACGAATCTTATACGATCAAACGAGCATCTTCTGGAAGTGTGGCAACATTTACTACTATGGACAGTGACAATTCTCCGTACCCGGTGAACATGGACATAGCTGGAAAATACTACGCATGAACAAAGACCCGCTAGGTTGACTGGCCTAGGCAAAAATAATGGCATCCCAGCAAACCAAAAAAGGTTCGGGAAAAAATTAGGGATAAAAACAAAAAAAAATATATGTACACCTGGCAAGCCGAAAACCTGAAAAGGTGGCTTGAGCAAAAAAGGGTATCCCGGTGGACTGAAAACCCGAAAGGGCGGTCCAGGAAAAAGTTAGGGATTTGAAGTGTACGACTATGTCCCATCATCTTGTCATTTGTTTATCAGTAGAAGACTTATCATCCTGATCAGCATCCACCAAACCTCTCAAGGTACTTGCTCCAACAGGTACAAAGGCAGAAACTGTTAGAACAAAGTTTGAATCTACTACCCTATGATTAAGTTTTGATGATAACAAAGTGAAAAGATATATTACTTATATGATTCATGTATGAACTATCTGCTGCCTAAATTATTACGTTCTGATTTGCAGATACTCTGATTGGTATAAGCAAGATCACACCTAATCAGCATCAGAAATTTGGTTCCTGACATCAGCATCAGAAGTTGCCATATCAGAATGTCAGAATCAGAAGATTAATTCACGTATATGCTGAAGTCTGATGAACAGAACTGCGCTCAACACTCTGATAAAGAAACACAACAGTTCATCAACAGCTAAGCAGAATCAGAATGAGCCAAGCCAGAACTTGCATTAAGTAAGCAACGGTACTGTGCATTGAAAGCAAATTAATACCAACGGCCTCATTCCAGACAAGATCTGCTCGATAAGGAAAGTTTGTTATTAGCATTGAATCAAGAATATTGCTCCAACGTTCAACATCTCAGTGCTATATAAACAAGACTTTGAAGATTGAATTGGCTAATGCTCTCCAAATCCTTACACGCCAAAAAGCTGATCATAATCTTCCTTCTCTCAGTTTGCTAAACACTACACATTCTCTTATTCAATCATTGTTTAGCAATCTAGTTTCTAAGCTTTAATTTGTGTATACATCACAGTTGTGATACAATTTTGTAGAAAACATTCACACACTTAGATTTATCTTCTTTGTAAGAAAGTGTTTCCTTGACAAACCGGGTTATGGTTTGCATCAAGAAGGCTTTAGCAGTTGTTAAAGCAGTATGTAATATTCAGTTGAATATAGTGGATTAAGACATCGTTGGAGAGAGGCGAAATCACCTTGACGGGTGGACTGGAGTAGTTTGAGATCAAACGAACCAGGATAAAAATATCTTGTTCATTGCATTGATTTTCAGTTTTAAAATTCAACCCCCCCCCCCTTCTTGTGTTTTTCACTACTTCAATTGGCATCAGAGCGCCTGGTTCTGAGCTAAAACACTTAACCGTGTCAGTACAAGATCCAGCGTCAGAAAAACACAATGGCATGAAACTATTCTCACACCAGCAATGACAACAATGAGGACAGAGACAGATTCAGCGGCAAACCTCCAGTCTTTGATGGAGAAAACTTTGATTACTGGAAAGACAGAATTGAAAGCTTCTTTCTGGCACATGATGCTGGTCTGTGGGATATGGTGACAGATGGATACACGCACCCTGTGAATGCAAGCGGTCAGAAGATTGATAGAAAAACAATGTCTGACCAACAAAAGCGTGACTTCAAGAATCACCACAAGGCCAGAACCATCCTCCTCAGCGCCATCTCCTATACTGAATATGAAAAGATCTCCAACAGAGACACAGCAAAGAACATTTTTGACTCACTCAGAATGATACATGAGGGCAATGTTCAGGTCAAAGAAACTAAAGCTCTGGCGCTCATTCAGAAGTATGAGGCGTTCAAAATGGAAGAACCTGAATCCATTGAAACAATGTTCTCAAGATTCCAGATTCTGGTAGCTGGTCTCAAGGTTCTGGACAAAGGATACTCTACTGCTGACCATGTCAAGAAAATCATCAGAAGTTTACCCAAGCAGTGGAGACCAATGGTTACAGCTCTGAAGCTAGCTAAAGATCTCAACAAAATCACTCTGGAGGAACTTATCAGCTCCCTCAGAAGTCATGAGATAGAGCTAGAAGCTGACGAGCCTCGGAAGCAAGGTAAGCCTTTAGCATTAAAATCTAACAGAAAATCTGAGTCTAAAGTTTTGCAAGCAGTTGAAGAAACATCTGATGGATCCTCATCAGAAGAAGACGAACTCTCCCTCCTTTCCAGAAGAGTAAATCAACTGTGGAAGCAAAGACAAAGGAAGTTCAGGAATCCCAGAAGATCTGATCAGAACGAGTCTTCTTCCAGATACAGAAGGACAGATTCTTCTGGATACAGAAGATCTGAAGGCTCCTCTAGTAGCAAAAAGCCAAACACCAAGGACATCATATGCTATGAGTGCAATGAGTAAGGACACTATAAGAGTGACTGCCCAAAGCTTCAGAGGGAAAAACCCAAAAAGAAGTTTGGAAGAGAGAAGAAGAAAAGTCTCATGGCTACATGGGATGACTCTGACTCGTCTGAAGCTGACTCAGAATCAGATGATGAGAGGGCAAACATAGCTCTCATGGCTAACATCTCAGAAGATAGTGAAGCTTCTGAATCAGAATCAGAATCAGATACTGAAGAGGTATTTCCTAACTTTGCTGTTAACTTTACCAAGGCTGAACTTGCTGAAAGCCTTAATGAGATTCTGGAACGGTATCAGCAAATTAGAGTTAAATTCAGAGACCTGAAAAGGAATCTTGAATCTGACTCTAATAAGACTGAGAGTCTCAAATTGGAGAATTCTGAGCTGAGAAATAAGATTTCAAAATTAGAAAACACTTTACAAAACTCTCAGAAGGAACCAATTTCTGAAACTCCCAGCAACGCTGATGAGATCATCAAGGAGTATGATCACAGTTTCCAGAAGTTCCTCGCTAAAAGCATAGATAGAAGCAAAATGGCTTCAATGATCTATGGAGTTAGCAGAAACGGCAGGAAAGGAATAGGATACCAAGGTAAGGTTCCTACACCAAAGAATGTCATGGACTTAACCATTAAACACACTCCTCTGAATTCACATTTTGTGTAAGGTCACACACATGATATTAAATACACTAGCAGTAAGCACTCTGTGAAACCAAAATTCAACCAGAGTTTTGGTAAAACTAACAAATCAGGACCCAAGAAAATCTGGGTACCTAAGGATAAAATAATACATGTTGCAGATATCTTTAGCAGCAAGTCAGAAACACCAGTCATGGTACCTGGACTCTGGCTGCTCACGACACATGACAGGAAGAAGGCATATGTTCCAAAGCCTGGAACTTAAGCCTGGAGGCCACGTTGGCTTTGGAGGAAATCAGAGGGGAAAGATAATTGGCTCTGGAACTGTAGGTAATGGAAATCTTCCCTCTATTAATAATGTTCTGCTAGTAGATAGATTGATGCATAATCTGTTATCCATAAGTCAATTAAGTGATAACGGTTATGATATAATCTTTAATCAAAAATCATGTAAAGCTGTTAGTCAGAAAGATGGGACTATCCTGTTTAATGGTAAGAGGAAAAACAACATTTACAAAATCAAACTTTCTGAACTAAAGAGTCAGAATGTAAAATGTCTTCTGTCTGTTAACAACGAGCAGTGGATCTGGCACAGAAGATTGGGGCATGTTAGTATGAGAAGAATATCTCAGATTAACAAACTCAATCTGGTCAGAGGACTTCCTAATTTGAAGTTTAATTTAGATGCTCTGTGTGAAGCATGTCAGAAAGGCAAGTTTGCAAAACCTTCTTTTAAATCCAAAAATGTTGTTTCTACCTCTAAGCCATTAGAACTTCTGCACATTGACTTATTTGGACCAGTTAAAACTGCTTCAGTCAGTGGCAAGAAGTATGGGTTAGTAATCGTAGATGACTATAGCAGATGGACATGGGTAAAGTTCTTAAGACACAAGGACGAGTCACACTCTGTGTTTGTTACCTTCTGTAACCAAGTTCAGAATGAAAAGGATCTTAGAATCGTTAAAGTCAGAAGTGATCATGGTGGAGAATTTGAAAACAAAGATTTTGAGTCATTCTTTAATGACAGAGGCATTCTGCATGATTTCTCTTGTCCTAGAACTCCCTAACAAAATGGAGTTGTAGAACGAAAGAACAGAACATTGCAAGAAATGGCCAGAACCATGATCAATGAGACAAACGTTGCTAAGACCTTCTGGGCAGAGGCAATAAACACAGCGTGCTACATTCAGAATAGAATCCCAATAAGACCTATTCTGGAAAAGACTCCATATGAATTGTGGAAGAACAGAAATCCCAACATTTCATATTTTCATCCATTTGGATGTACTTGCTTTATATTAAATACAAAGAATTATTTGAACAAGTTTGACTCTAAAGCACAGAAGTGTATTATGTTAGGATACTCTGAACGCTCAAGAGGGTACAGAGTATACAATACAGAAACACAGATTGTGGAAGAATCAATCAGTGTTCGTTTTGATGATAAGCTTGACTCTGAAAAGTCAAAGCAGAATGAAGTTTTTGCAGGTATGGAAATTGAATTTATAGGTTCTGAAGACAAGTCATCAGAAGCTCTCAACATAGACACTCCTTCAACGTCTGAAAGGAGCACTGCTAGCAATCCTACAACAGCTGCTGATCAACCTCAGAAGAGATTACCCAGAAGCAGCTTGGATCACCCAGAAGAGACTATCTTAGGAAGAAAGGAAGATCCAATCAGAACAAGAGCAAGCTTCAGAAACTCTGAAGAAACTCTCATGGGACTTGTGTCTCTGATTGAACCTTCTTCTATTGATGAAGCACTTCTGGATAATGACTGGATTCTGGCAATGCAAGAAGAGCTGAATCAATTCACCAGAAACGACGTATGGGATCTCGTTCCCAGACCAAAAGGATTCAACGTCATTGGAACAAGATGGGTGTTCAGAAACAAGCTAAATGAACAAGGTGAAGTCATCAAAAACAAGGCACGACGGGTTGCACAAGGTTATAGTCAGCAAGAGGGGATAGACTATACAGAAACCTTTGCCCCAGTCGCCAGGTTAGAATCTATCAGACTTTTAATTTCATTTGCTGTTAATAGAGGCATCACTCTGTATCAGATGGATGTCAAAAGTGCATTCTTAAACGGTTATATAGAAGAAGAAGTTTATGTACACCAACCCCCTGGTTTTGAAAATACAAAACATCCAGAACATGTTTTCAAACTAAAGAAGTCACTATATGGTCTGAAACAAGCTCCCAGAGCTTGGTATGAAAGGCTAAGTAACTTTCTATTAGAAAATGAATTCACCAGAGGGAAAGTGGACACTACTCTATTCTGTAAATCAGTTAAGAATGACATCTTAGTCTGTCAAATTTATGTTGATGATATTATTTTTGGTTCTACTAATCCTTCTCTTGGAAGAAAATTTGCTAAGTGTATGCAGGAAGAATTTGAGATGAGCCTCATGGGGGAACTGAAATTCTTTCTAGGAATTCAGATCAATCAAACTCCAGAGGGAACTTACATTCATCAGAGCAAATACATCAGAGATCTTCTGAAGAAATTTGACCTCTCAGAATGTAAGCCATCAAAGATTCCAATGCATCCCACGTGCATTCTGGAAAGAGAAGAGGTAAGCAAAAATGTAGAACAGAAAGTCTACAGAGGTATGATTGGTTCTCTCCTCTATCTGACTGCTTCAAGACCTGACATATTATTCAGTGTTTGTATCTGTGCTAGATTCCAATCAGATCCTAGAGAATCTCACTTAACAGCTGTTAAGCGAATTTTCAAGTATCTGAAAGGTACTACTAATCTGGGTTTGTTTTATAGAAAATCTAGTGATTACAGCTTAGTAGGCTACTGCGATGCTGATTTTGCTGGAGACAGAGTGGAACGTAAAAGTACTTCTGGAAGCTGCCAGTTTCTGGGAGAAAATTTGATCTCTTGGTCCAGCAAAAGGCAATCAACAATTGCGCTATCAACAGCAGAAGCTGAGTACATAGCAGCAGCAGGATGTAGCACACAAATGCTCTGGATGAAAAGTCAGCTTGAAGACTTCCAGATTTTTGAGAGTAACATTCCTATACTCTGTGATAATACTTCTGCTATTTGCTTAAGTAAGAATCCCATTTTACATTCTAGAGCTAAGCATATAGAAATAAAACATCACTTCATTAGGGACTATATTCAGAAAGGAATTTTGAACTTAAAATTTATAGATACAGACCATCAATGGGCTGATATCTTTACTAAACCCCCTTTCAGAAGATAGGTTTAATTTCATTCTGAAACATCTCAGCATGAAAGTCTGTCCAGAGTGAAAATGTTTTAATTCCATATATTTACCTTCAGAATGTAATTGTTTTACTGTGAACTTCTGATCAATCTTCTTTCAGAAAGATAGAACATGCAGATTGTATCAGATGCAAGTCTAAAGATCTGAGAGTCTAAGCTCAAAGACAGACGTGCTGATCACTACATCAAACAAGTGTCATCCAATCATCAGCAAATCTCTGAAGCAGAACGCGTGCACGCTTCTGAGAAGGCAAAACGCTGATTGGGTGCATTGAGACACATGTCTGGTAACCGTTTTTTAGTATCTTTCTAAAATTCCCCAAAATCAGCAATACTCTCTCTTAAAAACGTTTATTTTTTCAAAATATTCTGAAACTCTATTTAAACACATTAACCTCTCATTCTAATACTTTACAGTTTCTCACTAATACTCAAGCATTCTCTGCATTTTTCTGTGTTCATCTCTTGCAAAACCTTTTTTTCTCAGTTTCTTCTCAAAATCTTCTAGTGTGAACATGGCAACCTCCAGCAGTGCTTCTGCAGGTCCCCAGAAGAAAGCATCATCTGAACAGTATCAAGTGCCATTCAGAACACTCCTCACTCCTGTGAAGAATCTTGAAGTGTTATCTGAATTGATCATTGATTTTGGAAGCTTGAAGGAGAACGGTTTTGACTTAACAGAAGAAGTTAGGGCACAGAAATGGGAAAGGTATTTTGACAGGTTGGTTGGACCAACATTCCCTATGTTAGTCAAGGAGTTCTGGATTCATGCGAAGGCTTCAACGCATCTAGTCACCTCCTTCGTTATGGGGAAGAAGATTGTGATCACTGAGGATCACATAGCAAGGTTAATCGGTTACAGTGGCGGTGGCGTCCGCTGTGTTGATATGGCTGAGAGATATGCTGACGTGGGCGTGATAGCTGCAAGGATTTTCACCCATGGGGTGCCCAGCAGCAAGATCAAAGATCTGAAGGATCATCACAGAGTTTGGGCTAAGATAATTCTGGGGTGCTTCAAGCATAGGAAGCCAACTAGTTCACCTGATTACATAAATGTGGATCAGCAGTTTCTGATCTACTTTATTGATCAGAAGGTAAAAATCAACTTGGCTCATCTTCTGTTAAACCACCTCAAGACAAGTGTGAAGGAAACCAGGGAAGAAGAAAGAACAAAGAGGGATTGGATACCCTTTGGAAGGTTGATATCAGATATTCTGACAGAGAATAGGCTGATAGAGCATCTGATAGAAGCTCAAGAGTTAAGCACCATTGGACCAACAGTTGGGAAGCCTCTGAACGCGAAGAACTTGAAGAAAATGAAGTTGATAGAGAATATCAAAAAGGAACCCAGAGCTACTCCTATTGCTGATATCACCAGCAGAAGAGTTCCACTGAGTGACTTTCCTTTATTTTCTGAGATAGAATCCAAACCAGAGGTGGTTCTCAGATACCTAGATACGTGCAAGGCAGATGGTACAGATCCAAATCTGATTATCAAAGATCTGCATCAACCTCAACAAGAAGTGACTCTGAAGAAGACGAAGAAGAGGAAGGCACCTTCAGAAGGATCATCCCAGCAGACACCCAAGAAAAGAGGTAATTTATCTGCTGCTTCTGTTTTAAATTCTTCTACTATTCCAGCATCTATTCCACCTCCAACCTCTCATAGAATCTCAATACCCATCCCAACAATAGATGAAACTGAACCAGAAGATGACCCTTCTGAGGCATTAAAACTCAGAAGACCCAGAACCAAACATCCCAAACCAATCTCAACAACATCAGCAATTGACAAAGTGCTGTCTGACATTGATCAACACACTTCTGATCACTCCGCTAATCCAAGCTCTGAACCACAAATTGTCCCTCCTCCACAACCAGAACAACAGCAATCTGCTGAAGAACAAGAACAACAACAACCTCTCTCATCCATTCCAGAAGAACCCCTTATCCCTGAACAACCAGAAATTCCAACAGCTTCTCCTCAACCAGAAATTCATCCACCATCACCTCAACCTGAGTTTCATCACTCTGAAACTCAAACTCCTCCACCTTCTGAACCTCATTCACCTCAATCATCTGAACCACAACCTCTGGCAATCCAGCTGCCATGTGGAACAACAGTCACCATGGCACAGTTGCCATCCTCACCAAAATCTACACCACCAAATACTCCCAAAACACCAAACAGTCCAATCATAATTTCTGATTCTCCCACTCCATCTCCAAAACAAACAGCTGCCAAGCAAACCACCGAAAACCCCAGCAGGACATTCATAGACTTAACCAGCCTTGACCGTCTTGCTGATCTGAAACACAAAATAGCCATCCCAAAACCAAAACAACCAGATGTTGGCTCTGGTATTATGAATTTTGAAACAGGTTTGCAGCAATGGATTGCTTCTCTGAAGCAAGTCTGTCCTGGAATGATTGACCCAGCTGCCTCTGACCAGCTCTGGTCACAATTCAGACTTTGGGTACGTGCTGAAGCCCTCAAGTTGCAGGATATCAACTATGAGCAGGCACAACAGAACTTCAGCAAGCTGCTGAAGGAAGTTGAAAGTCAGCTGCCTCAGGAAGCCGTGCTCCCTCTGGATAGTGAACCTTGGTCTGAGAAACAGCTAGCTTCAAAGGTGCAACCAGAAGAAGACAAGACCATTCAAGCCGAAGCAAGTCAAGCAGAAGATGTTGCAGAAAGCTCTCAGAAGCTTCCTGCTTTTGATGCTTCTCAAGCTGTCTTGGACAGGCAGACTCTGGAAGAACTGAAGCTGAATGACATGAGTCTGCAGCAGAGGATGGATGAAAACGACCAGAAGATGAAAGAAAGAATGGATGTGCAGGATAGCAAGATTGACATTGTTGTCAGCATGGTGCACAAGCAGAATGAGACTGCTGATCAGATCAAAGCCATGCTGGAGAACCTGTTCACACGCTTTCCCCCCCAACCTTAGTTTTTTTTTTTTTCATTCATGTCATTTTCATGTTTTCTTTAATTTTCTGATGTACTATTTGAATATGTTTTGTTTGATTCTGAACCCTTTTAATATGACAAGTTTTTCTGATCTTAATTGTTTTAGCACATCACCTACACTTTTTGATTGCTGACAAAAAGGGGGAGAACAAGAATGATATTTTAAACAATAACGGCTAACTAGACAGAAATTCTCGAACATTCTAACTCTATTATACTTGAAAATGTTTTCTGTTTTGCTTAAAGTCTACAGGTACAAGGAAGCTCCTGGACACTCTGAAGTCTAAAAGCTCTGAAGCTCTGATCCGCTCTGATACTCTGATCTAAAGCAAAGCTCTGACAAGAAAAGCTTCTGATACGCTGATCTGAAGCTCTGCTCTGATATGCTGATCTAAAGCTTCTGATAGCCAAAGACTCTGATACTCTGATGTTCAAAGAAAGGCAAAAAGATCTGATCCTGAAGAACACTTGTAATCAAAAAGGGAAGTAATAAACTCAGGGGGAGTATCTCTCAACTCTGATATCTTTTTATCCCTTATCTTTGATAACCTCTTACTCTGATGCATCTCTTTGATACCTTTTCACGTTATTTTCATTTAAAAAAATATCTAGTTTTTGTCATCATCAAAAAGGGGGAGATTGTTAGAACAAAGTTTGAATCTACTACCCTATGATTAAGTTTTGATGATAACAAAGTGAAAAGATATATTACTTATATGATTCATGTATGAACTATCTGCTGCCTAAATTATTACGTTCTGATTTGCAGATACTCTGATTGGTATAAGCAAGATCACACCTAATCAGCATCAGAAATTTGGTTCCTGACATCAGCATCAGAAGTTGCCATATCAGAATGTCAGAATGAGAAGATTAATTCACGTATATGCTGAAGTCTGATGAACAGAACTGCGCTCAACACTCTGATAAAGAAACACAACAGTTCATCAGCAGCTAAGCAGAATCAGAATGAGCCAAGCCAGAACTTGCATTAAGTAAGCAACGGTACTGTGCATTGAAAGCAAATTAATACCAACGGCCTCATTCCAGACAAGATCTGCTCAATAAGGAAAGTTTGTTATTAGCATTGAATCAAGAATATTGCTCCAACGTTCAACATCTCAGTGCTATATAAACAAGACTTTGAAGATTGAATTGGCTAATGCTCTCCAAATCTTTACACGCCAAAAATCTGATCATAATCTTCCTTCTCTCAGTTTGCTAAACACTACACATTCTCTTATTCAATCATTGTTTAGCAATCTAGTTTCTAAGCTTTAAGTTGTGTATACATCATAGTTGTGATACAGTTTTGTAGAAAACATTCACACACTTAGATTTATCTTCTTTGTAAGAAAGTGTTTCCTTGACAAACCGGGTTGTGGTTTGCATCAAGAAGGCTTTAGCAGTTGTTAAAGCAGCCTGTAATATTCAGTTGAATATAGTGGATTAAGACCTCGTTGGAGAGAGGCGAAATCACCTTGACGGATGGACTGGAGTAGTTTGAGATCAAACGAACCAGGATAAAAATATCTTGTTCATTGCATTGATTTTCAGTTTTACAATTCAACCCCCCCCCCCCCCCCCCTTCTTGTGTTTTTCACTACTTCAGAAACGTCTTGATGCAAAGTCATCATCGTATCCTCAGCATATGACCCCGTGACATCTATGTTACCCACAGATTAGAGACAACCAAAAACTTTGACATTTGTTTCCCTAAACAGGAGCTACTTTCCCCAGCAAAGTTCCTTCAGAGAGCCGATATCTATATTCCCCAACCGAATTTTGTAATCGCAAGCGGTTCATAAAGTTGTCTCCCAAGCAGAGTTTATTTCTCTGAATACAGAAGCTCAATCCCTAACAGAGTTTATTCCTCCGGCTACGGAAGTTCATCCCCCAGCAGAGTTTATCTCTCTGAATCGGCAAAATCTTCCAGCAAAGTATCTCCTCTCTCAAATAGAGTTATTCCCCCGCAGAGTTTTTCTCAAGTAGAGTCTCTCCTCTGCAGAATATTCGTAAACAAGGGGCAAATCCCCAGCATAGTCATCTTCAGTTCACCATCTCTAACGGAAGTAGAAGAACCACTTTTTCTACGACAATCAGGAACTCAATTTCCACTACTCTTCAGCAGCGGTCAGGGATTTATTTTCCCACTCGGATATGTCACGATAGTGTTGTACCCCAAAATTTGCCCCCCCATTTCCTCAACATTTTCTCATCACAAGACCTTTGAGGATCAAGATCCAGTTAGGGTTTCCTCTGCTCAAGACTTCTCCTTGCACTGTGGACTCAAATTAGGGTTTGTATTTGCCTAAGGATGCTTTGACCTAAAATGCCTAAGATGACTTTCATGCTTCATGTTGGACTCCCAAGTTTACCTATACCAAGTTTCAAGTCTTGATTCCAAGTTTTACCCAGTCAATTGGACAGTTGACCTAGAAATCAGCTGTATTGGGGAAAAAGTCAACTGTGGCCAATTGACAGTCCAATCTCATGAAATTTGATCCACATCAACATTATGAACTCACATGGACCATTTGATCAAGTTTGAATCACAATTCCCCAAGAAATTTGATCAGATCACCAAAAGGGCAAAATGGTCATTTTTAGGGTTTTGACTGCACAAAGGCAATTTTTGACTGTTTGACCTAGCCAATGGCAAACCAAGCTCACATATGGACTCAAGGACCCCATGGAATTATCTTGACATGTTCATCAAGCTCAAAAGATCCCAAGTACACAAGATTGACAGTTGAATTTCCCAGTCAATTGATCAATTTTGACTGTACACAGAAAAGTCAAACTTTGACTTTTTGGTCAAAATCAAGAGTCAAGATTCATTTTTCATCAAAACATGCCAAATCATGAAACTTGTTCACCAAGAAATCACAAAATGCAAATTAGGGTTGAAAATGGAATTTTTCATAACTTAGAATTTTTCTAAGTTATGAAAAACCCTAATTTTTTCCCAACTTTGCCCCATCTTTTCACCATGATCCATTTGGATTCAAACAAAAGTCAAAACATGAAAGTTGTAGCTTGTTGCATAATCTACAACTTTGATTCACAAAGTTTTCTCATTTGAAGCTTGTATCTCAAGTTATGATTTTTTGAATAAGGGCACTAAACCATCTTTTAACTTAGTGAAATTTGACCTATTTTGACAAGGTTTTCTACCCTACTTCAAGGCCACTTTTCATACCCTTCCACTTGGAATTTCAAATTGCATTTCAAAGATGGATTGTAGTACACATTCCAAGCTTTCCAAAATGTCCAAGAACTCATCAAACAACCTCATAACTTGAGAGATTCGAATTTCACAAGTTGGCAAAAATTCACTTTTTGTTCTTCATCAAAGCATGTTCATAAACTTGGCAAATTTGAATTCAGCATGCTTAAGCTACATTGCAGGCCTCTAATCCCATTTTCACTCAATAATTCAATGCATATCCTTTGTGCTCTAGCATTATCTTGCTCATTTGGACAATACACACAAAATCAAGCCTAAACTAGAAAAAGCATATTATCCATTCTTGTAAAGTGCTACTTTATGGCAACTTTGCAAATCTATGAGGTACAATGCAGATCTTTGAGGCAAAAAGGCATGGGCATTTCCCACTGATCAAGACTCAAATGTGCAGCATAGATTGAGGCATTGTACTGGCCTAGAAGCCAAGTTGACATTTGCTTGCTTCACTTAGAAGTAACATCCATAACTTATGCCATCTCTCATACCAGCATAGAAACACAAGAACAAAGTTGTCAAACACATTACACATAACATATCCAAGCTAACACACGAGCTCTTGACCTCCAAAACACCCTCCATCTCAGAATCATCCTCAAACTGCACAAACAGGGGTGCCCCTGCAGTTTGAGTGCAATCTCTCAAACCCTTCAAGCATTTTGATCAAAACCTGTTCCTCTACCTTCCTTACAACCTATGCAAGCTATCCAGAAGCTTAGGCACGATCTGTAGTTGCTCTAACCACTTCCACCATTTTCACATCTTTGACTTGCAGGTGAAGTTCTATAGCTTGATACAAGAAGGTTCAAGACAAAGTAAGCATTGAAAAAGCATCCCTGGACCTCAAGGAAGCTTTTCCAATCATTACATTGCACTGGAAGTCTCTCATTCTCCACATAGAAGTTCAACTGCACAGGTAAAAGTTTGAATTCGTATCTCTCTTATTAGGCATCTTTAGTCTTAAGTTTGTGAAGAAACAAGGTCCTACCCATAGCCCTGAACATGTACATAGCTTTACTTTTCATTTCTTTTATCTGAGTAGAGAGAATTTGAGCTCTGAAAATGGTAGAAAAATTAGGTCAGAAAAGAGGGGGAGAGAAATTCTCCCTCATCTTAGAGAGATAGGTCAAGTTCTTTATATGGTTAGAACCGTCTCTTCATGCTTAACATCTTTTGTGTTGGAAGTTTGTTCAAAAAATCAAGGAATCAGGAGTTAGACATTGAAGCAAGAGGCGCGCGTTTTTTCAAAGTTTGAAGCTGGAGGTTGAAGACAGTGTGTCATTGGGCTGGGCTGTTGTTGTTCTTTCTTTTCACACCATCCTTTTTGGCTTACACCCCCCTGAGCCCATTTACTCATTTTTTGACATTTTTGACTTTTTCTTTTTTTTGCTGACTTCATTTATTTTTTCTCATGCCATTAGAAAATTAAATATTTTTTTTTCATTATTTTTTGCATTTATTGCATATTTACTTGTTTATTTGTTTAGTTTGTACATAAATATATATATATTTGATTATTAGAATAAATGTAAAAATAATGTAAATACACTTTTTATTTTTTATTTACTTTCTGAAAATATTTCACACAAAAAATACTCTTTTATTTATTTTATTAAAATATTAAATAAATATTTATTTTTGTATAATACATATCTAGGGTTTAATAAAATATATATATATATGATTATTAATATATTTAAGACAAAAATATAAAAATATTTGATTTTTTTCATTTTATTAATATTTAATACAAAAATACCTTTTTCACAATATACTTCATTTTATGTCATTTTTATAAATAATAAATAAATAGTAGAATTAAATTAGATAATAATACCTTTTATTTAAAAAAATTAGGGTTTTTCACCCTAAGTTTAAAATACTAAAAAATAAATACATTTTTTTATTTTTTCTTTTTCCTTTTACATAAATAATATTTTCTCATACACATAGAAGCTTTCTTTTTACATTTCACATATTTATTTAATTTACATTTAATTATGCATTGCAAAATATCCAATTGTTGTAATAATTTAGATTTAAATTCTTGTCAATATCCCCATTTGAACATTTGTACCCCCCTTCCCATATTTGGTTGTGTAATAGCTTAGTAATTTTAATTTCGCACTTTATTGCTTTCTAATAATAACATGCTAGAATTAGGGTTTGTATGCGAAAAACGATAAAGAAAAAATATAGTTTGACCTAATACAAGATAAGCAAGCATGAAAATGAACACACAAAGCACACTTGCACCCCCTAGGGTATTCCACTTGTTGCCTTCAAATAAATGGGCCATATTGTATGTTGAACATCTTTGGGCAAAGCAAACAGTTTGAATGATCATAGTCCCTCGATAAAACTTCCCAAAACAAACAAAACAAATGATCAAGTCCCTTAGAGAAATTGCCCAAAGACATTTAACGTCGTTACAATTATGGTCTAAACGATGACCCGCGCCTGTCCCTTTCACATCCTAACACAAGGTTGCCCACCAAATATAATGGTGGTGCAAACTTGTTAAAAGGGTTAAAGTATAGCAATAATCTTTTGAGAAATTTAGGAGTAGATAACCTCTTAGTTACTTGAATCAACTTGCAAAACAAAACATTTGCCTAATTTCAAAACCACACAACACTACACTTTCAAAACAACTTTCAAAAACAAATGAAAACCTTTTCAAAAGACATACATCTTTGTATACATCCCCACATGGATCATTGCAAAGGTTGCCACCACATTGGCCTCTTTTCAAAACATTTTCAAACCCACACACTCAAGCACCATTTAAAACAATTGAAAACAAAAGGCAAGTGATCTAAGCAAGTAACTAAGAGCCCATGGATAACCATGGATAGAAAGGGTGCTAATACCTTCCCTTTCTATAATCTACTCCCCGAACCCAAGAAAACATCTCAAAAGGTTTTTTGCTGTGCTTTTTAACCTTTCCTTAGGATAAAATAAAAAGTCGGTGGCGACTCTTGCTAAGCGCAACATTTGCGAATACAAACGCAAAACACTAGTCAGTTCTCCCACCGTATCACAGAACTGGCGACTCTGCTGGGGACTTCTTTTAAAGTGGAGTAACCTTAGGGTTTAGATCACCTTTGTTTTCAATTGCTTGCTTTGTTTGCTTTTACATATTGTGGGCTTTGTATCGGAGTTTTATAGATCCTAACCCGGATCTGGGGAAACCCTTTTAGGTAGCAACAAGGCTGTGAGGGAACTGTGCGGGGTATACCGACATGGTTGAAGCAGTCTGCTACGTTGATGTGGCACTTTGGTGTGTACCGGTAACCCTTGAGTTCAGTCAAGGAGAGTACGGGGCCGCCGCATGGTGTCATGAAGCATCAACTGACCTTAGGAACCTTAATTGAACCATCTTGGCCTTTTTAGGGTAGTGAGATAACTGACTTTGGTGCAGTCCGAGGTTGGTTGATACTCGATACTACACTCAATTGAGGGTTGCTTTCCTGGAATATTTCGGTCGCCAGTTCAGTGGCTAAATCGAAACGATGAACAATGAAAGCAATCCAGTGATATTGGGACCTTTAGAACCCGGTTACTTTTGATAGGACAGGTTGAGCCCACAAAACTTCAAGAGGGTAATACCCAGCCCCCATGCAGGCCTAAACTCTAAGGGTTTGTGTGACTTGTATGCCTTACCATGTTTGCCTTTGTGAATGTTTATAGTGCATTTAATCATCACATCATTACATCATACAAACATCATGAGCATTGACTAACCGTTTCAAGGGTTTCGAATCTTCATCTTTGTTCTTGTTTTATAGGACATGGAAACTGCTCGCAGAAAGACAATTCAGGTTAGCCTTGTAAAGATCCCTCCTCAGCTTAAGGAGCTTCTGTCCAGGATTCCCGAGGGTTCTTCATTCAGTGAGAGACATGGGAGACTCATCAACTTGGTTAACACCAACATTGAGGAGGACTTGATAAAGGTCCTGTTCCAATTCTTTGACCCTCTGCATCACTGTTTCACCTTCCCGGATTATCAGTTGGTGCCTACATTGGAAGAATTCTCCCGACTTCTGAAGGTCCCTATCCTCGATCAACTACCCTACAACGGTACGGAAGAGGAACCCAGGCTTGAAGAGATTGCTAAAGCCTTGCACCTACAGACATCCGACCTCAAAGGACATTGGGAAGTTAGAAGTGGTATCAAAGGGTTCTTAGCTAGGTTTCTGTTTGATAAGGCCCAAGAATGTTGGAACTCTCTTGACCTACGAGCTTTTGAAGAAGTTGTAGCCCTCCTTGTCTATGGTTTGGTGTTGTTCCCTAACCCAGATCAGCTTATTGATATCAGTGCTGTCCAGATCTTTATGACCAGGAATCCTATACCTACACTGTTGGGGGATATCCTTCACTCATGTTACACTCGAACCATGAGAAGAAGGGGTGTCCTTATGTGTTGCACTCCTCTCCTGGGAAGGTGGTTTATTTCGCATCTTCCGCAATCAGTTTTGAAGAACGAGCGGGGTTTGAGATGGTCACAACGGTTAATGACTCTCACGCATGCAGATATACATTGGTGTCCTAGGTCCAGGGAAGACGTCACTATCATTGATCGTTGTGGGGAGTACCCTAATGTTCCTTTATTTGGAATCAAAGGAGGTATAACCTACAACCCATGCCTGGCTTGGAGACAGTTTGGTTATGCTCGGAAGGATGGCCCTCATGACATGTTAATCCCTGACATAGTCTTCGACTTCGACAACGATACTCAAGGACTTCGTCAGAGATTTATCAGAGCTTGGAGGATGCCAAGTAGGATAGACAGCAAAACACTGGGGCACCGGAACTCCATCCCGTTGGAGCCTTACCTCAAGTGGGTACGAGCCCGCTCTCAGAAGTTAGTAATGCCTTACCCTCACATGCTACCTGTAATCAAAGAGCCAATCTTGGAAGGAGAAGCATCCTACACCATTCAACATCCCGACATGCCCACCTCCTGGGAAGAGATGCAGAAGAGCTGGATCCAACTTAAGGAAGAACGGAATTCTCTTGAGACCAGTCTACATGCTAGTGAAAAGAAGGTCCTGGAACTCACCCGCCTTCTGCACGAGGAAAGGAATCTCAACACCTACATCGCGCCAAAAAGGATGCGCAATGTCTTTTTACCTTAAGGGGTTATTTTGTAATATTTGGCCCATGAGGCATTTATGTACTAACGAATTTCTCCTTATTAATATGATGTGCGTTCCTTTTTGTCTACAACAAAGTTTGAATGTTCTAAATCCTTGAATGCATTGCATACATACGCATTCCATCGCACCATATGCATAGCAGGTACCCTATTTCACAGGTTGCTTAATTTTCTTCGTTGTTTGTGTGCACAGTCATCATGAATCCAGACTCATCCAGTGAGCAAGCAATCAAGGCCCTTCAGGCCCAAAGTGCACAGTTTCAAGAGATGGTCCTAAGCCTAGCCCAGGGTCAGCAAGAGTTGAAGACTCTACTCCTGAAGAAAAAGAAGAAAAAGAGGACGGCGATGTTCAACACCGGACGCAGATTTGGGAACACACTCCACAATGAAGCTGATCCAACCACTTCTTCTGCTGAGAAAAACAGTCCCCAAGGGGGAGGAGCTCCTAGTCCCGCAGTCTCCGACAACGAGACGGACTATAACAATGAACAATACCCACCTGCTGCTGACAGATACAAACAATTGGAGGACCGCTTGAGCGCCATGGAGATTCAGAATGTGCCGGGACTGGATTTCGGAGATTTGGGGTTATCTTCTGGGGTAGTCATTCCACACAAGTTTAAGGCGCCTGCCTTCGCCAAGTATGATGGGGTCTCTTGCCCAAAGCTGCATCTGAGGTCGTATGTAAGGAAAATCCAACCTTACACGGCGGATAAGAACCTCTGGATTCACTTCTTCCAAGACAGCCTCTCGGGGTCACAACTTGAATGGTTCTACCAATTGGACGGAGCTAGCATCCGGCACTGGGAAGATTTGGCAACTGCGTTTTACAGACAATACCAATACAATTCTGATCTCGCTCATACGCGTACCCAACTTCAGGGTATGTCTCTAGGGACGGGTGAAGGGTTCAAAGAGTACGCTCAAAAATGGAGAGATTTGGCTGGCAGGGTGCAGCCTCCATTAACTGATCGAGAGCTGGTTGATATGTTTCTGGGAACGTTGTCTGGTCCGTTTTTCAATCATTTGGTTGGTAACTCCTCCGCTGGGTTCACAGATTTGATATTAACGGGAGAGAGAATTGAAGCTGGCATCAGGTCAGGCAAGATACAGAAGGCTGCCTCTACAAGTGCTGAGAAGAGGCCATTTAAGAAAGAAGCCAGCGCCGTTTATGGCCCTAGAAGGCAGGTCAAGCCCGAAAGTCGCCAAGCCGTTAATGCTTTGGTCATCTCCAAACCTGTTGCTGCTCCTCAGCAGTACAATCAACAAAGAAGTGAAAGGCCCAAGAGGCAATATACCCGACTAAGTATGACATTATCTCAAATTTTACCCCAACTGTTATCCACCAACCTGGTGACCCTCAAAGAAGCTCCTAAGGTCGTCAACACTGCGTCCCCTAAATACAACCCGAATGCCCGGTGTGCTTATCATTCTGATAGTCCCGGGCACACTACTGATGATTGCTGGGCCTTGAGAAACAAAGTGCAAGATCTAATTGACGCGAAAGAAATTCAGTTTGAAGCGCCGGAAAGACCAAATGTTGTAACGGCTCCTATGCCCCAGCATAGGGTAAATGCCATTGAGGAAGAAGTGTACGCTGTTTCGATAGATGAAGTTGTTACCCCTTTGAAGACTGTTAAGAAGAACCTACTGCGGGCCGGTTTATTTCCGGGTTGCGGCGAAGGTTGCCCATTCTGTGCTATTTCCCTATCTGATTGTCCCTTGCTAAGGTTAGGCATCCAAGGCCTAATGGATAGCAAGGAGATTCTATTCAAAAAGACTGCTGTTCAATTGGTTCCAATGAAAGAAGTTTCCGTGATCACCATCTTCAAAAATCCAATCAAGGCTCCCCCAAAGAAGCCTATGCAAATCTTGACAGTTGCGCCTGTGATCATTACTGTTCCAGGACCCCTCTCCTACGTGTCTGATAAAGCTGTCCCCTGGCATTATGGGGCAGACGTATATGTAAATGGAATCAAGCAAGAATTTGATGTTAGTGCCAGTATCTGCGATATCACCGGTCCAGCTAAAGTCACCCGCAGTGGCAGGCTCTTCTCGCCTGACATTGCGCCGCCCGCTATTCAAAAACCCCTCCTCATAAAACCTGCAAGTTTACCAAGTCCTGTTGCTGATCAAATTGTGTCCCCTGCTGCCGAGTCATCAAATGCTCGGGGCAAAGGGATTGAAGAAGAGCCTGCCCGGATGGAGGCACCAATACCCGTAAATGCTGAGGCCTCCCGACAAGAAATGGAGGAGATTCTGAAAATAATAAAGAAAAGTGATTTTAATGTTGTCGAACAATTGGGGCATACACCCTCCAAGATCTCCCTGCTCTCCCTATTGCTATGCTCCGAGGCTCACGCTAAGGCATTAATCTCATTTCTCAAGACGGCCCACGTGCCGCAGGAGACGTCTGCAGTTCAGTTCACTGACTGCATAGCGAATCTGACAGCGGACAACGGCTTAGGCTTTTCAGATGCTGACCTGACCGCAAAAGGGAGAGACCACAATGATGCCCTGCATGTCTCTATTGAATGCAGGGGCACTACTCTGGCACATGTATTGGTGGACACTGGTTCTTCCTTGAATGTTCTTCCGAAAAAGGCTTTAGATCGTCTGGATTATGAAGGCCTGGAGTTGAAACCCAGCAATATCATCGTCAGAGCCTTTGACGGTTCCAAGAGGATGGTTCATGGAGAGGTTAACATCCCTATTCGTGTGGGCTCTCAAGTGTTTGAATCTACCTTTTACGTGATGGATATACGTCCATCATACTCTTGTTTGTTGGGTCGACCTTGGATCCATAAAGCTGGGGCAGTGACCTCCACCTTGCACCAAAAGCTGAAGTATCCTGTCAGGGGGAAAATCGTCACTGTGCAAGGAGAAGAGGAGTATATGGTGAGCCATTTGAATTCCTTCAGGTACATCGAGATGGACGGAGAATTTATTGAAACTCCCTTCCAACATTTCGAGGAGGTACATCCAATTTCAGCAGCTGCGGAGACAATGGCCGAAGAGAATGATTCCTTGAAGATGGTTTCCCTAAGGGATGCCCGGGCTGTGGTTCAGAAAGGCAATGGTGCACACTGGGGTCAGCTTCCTGACTTCACTCAGAAGAACGACAAGTTTGGGCTAGGCTTTACTGCAGAGGCTCAGAAGGCAGTGCGCAAAGAGAAGATTGGAAAGGCTCCGGTGTTTATTTCCAGCTCAAGGGTGAATGCTGTCGAGGAGGATGTGGAGGAAGCTGAGTTTGATAATTGGATCTACCCGACTGCCAGCGACGGACCAAGCAACTGGACAGCAAAGGATTTTACCCCTATCACATTTGTCACGCAGTAATTGATTTCTTTTGATTTCCAAATTTGTAACAAACAATATGTTAAAACTCTGTTGGCTCGGTGTCCTGCCCGGGGCATCGTAGCTCCATTTGTGAGGGCTTTTTGTATGACATTTTCATATATCATCAATCAAAACATTGGACGTTTGTTGCATTTCAAATCTTGTGCTCCTTTTCTTTTTGTGTTATACATATTGCAAAACAGCTATATTTACACACACTCACTTATACAGGTTTCAATCCACTCTGGATCTCACTGGCAACAGCTCTGCTACCGCCAGTTATGACTTCGAAAATCCGATCAACTTGGCCGAAGACGAAGGTGAAGATGATTGCGAAGTGCCTGGTGAACTCGCAAGACTGCTACTACAGGAAGAGAGGGCTATTCAACCACATGAAGAGCCTGTGGAGACAATTAACTTGGGTACTGAGACAGATAGGAAAGAGGTCAAGATTGGTGCCAATCTAGAACTCAGTGTGAAGCAACGATTGATCCAGATGCTACAAGACTACATGGAGATCTTTGCTTGGTCCTATGAAGATATGCCCGGTTTGGATGCCGACATTGTAGTTCACCATCTGCCAACCAAGGAAGATTGCCCTCCAGTAAAGCAAAAAGTTCGACGAATGCGTCCAGAGATGTCTGAGAAGATTAAAGCTGAGGTGATGAAACAGTTTGATGCGGGTTTCCTTGCAGTAACTTCTTACCCTCAGTGGGTTGCCAATGTTGTGCCAGTGCCGAAGAAGGACGGTAAAGTCAGAATGTGTGTCGACTACAGGGATCTGAACAGGGCCAGCCCCAAGGATGATTTCCCCCTACCTCACATCGATGTCCTTGTTGATAATACAGCTCAACACAAGGTGTTCTCCTTCATGGATGGCTTCTCAGGGTATAATCAGATCAAGATGGCTCCTGAAGATATGGAGAAGACTACATTTGTAACTCAGTGGGGGACCTTCTGTTATAAGGTCATGCCATTCGGATTGAAAAATGCTGGGGCAACCTATCAGCGTGCCATGGTTGCTTTATTTCATGATATGATCCATCATGAGATTGAAGTATACGTTGATGACATGATTGCAAGGTCTCAAACTGAGGAGGAGCACCTTGATCATCTGAGGAAGTTGTTTGACCGACTCAAGTTGTACAAGCTGAGATTGAATCCCAACAAATGCACCTTCGGGGTGAGGTCCGGAAAATTGCTAGGTTTCATCGTAAGTGATAAAGGTATCCAGGTGGACCCTGCCAAGGTTAAAGCTATTCAAGAGATGCCGACCCCAAAAACAGAGAAAGAAGTCAGAGGGTTCCTAGGACGACTGAATTACATTGCCCGATTCATCTCACATCTGACTGCTACTTGTGAGCCAATCTTCAAATTATTGAAGAAAGATCAAGTGGTACGCTGGAATGATGAATGTCAGGCCGCCTTTGAAAGAATAAAGGAATATCTCCAAGAGCCACCCATCCTTATGCCACCGGTGGAAGGAAGACCTCTGATACTTTACTTGACAGTGCTTGATAATTCAATGGGGTGTGTGCTGGGGCAGCATGACGAGTCTGGCCGAAAAGAGCACGATATTTATTACTTGAGCAAAAAGTTTACCGACTGTGAGTCTCGTTACTCACTGCTTGAGAAAACTTGTTGCGCTCTTGTATGGGCTGCTCGCCGGCTGAGACAGTATATGCTGACTCACACTACTTTATTGATTTCAAAGATGGATCCCATCAAGTACATATTTGAAAAGCCCGCTCTGTCTGGGAGAATAGCGAGATGGCAAATGATCTTAACAGAATATGATATCCAGTATACAACTCAGAAAGCAATTAAGGGAAGTGTATTGGCTGATCATTTGGCACACCAACCTGTGGACGATTATCAATCATTGAACTTTGATTTTCCGGACGAAGACATCATGGTGGTAACTGACTGTGAAGTACCTGGACCGGATGAAGGACCTGAGGAAGGATCCCGATGGTCTATGCATTTTGACGGAGCCTCCAATGCTTTGGGTAACGGCGTCGGCGCTGTAATCATATCTCCCAAGGGGACTCATACTCCACTCACCGCCCGATTATGTTTCAGCTGCACCAACAACATGGCAGAATATGAGGCATGTATCATGGGTTTACAAGCTGCGATCGATTTGAGGATCAAGTTTCTAAGTGTCTTCGGAGATTCCGCTCTCGTGATCAATCAGATCAAAGGCGAGTGGGATACGAAACACCCGAATCTCATTCCTTACAAGGAGTATGTGTCGACCTTGCTCCCTCACTTTGAAGAGATAACTTTTGAGCATTTCCCCGGAGAAGAGAATCAGCTAGCGGACGCACTAGCCACGATGTCTTCGATGTTCAAAGTTAAATGGGACAATGAGGCTCCCCAAATCATAATCTGGAAGTTGAATGAACCGGCATACTGCTGCGAGCTCGAGGCCGAGAAGGTGACTGAAAAACCCTGGTATCACGAGGTGAAGAGGTACTTGGAAGCTCAGGAATACCCTGAAGGTGCATCTGTCAACGACAAGAAGTTCATGAGGAGGTTTGCTGCAAAATTCTTCCTCAGCAACGGCGTTCTCTACAAACGGAATCATGATTCAACTCTGTTACGTTGTGTGGATAAGGCTGAAGCAGAGAAAATTATGATGGAACTGCATGAAGGAACATTTGGAACCCATTCCAGTGGACACACCATGGCTAAGAAAATCCTTCGGGCAGGATATTTCTGGTCCACGATGGAAGCCGATTGTTACCAGCACTCCCGAACTTGTCATAAATGCCAGATCTATGCTGACAAGGTGCATATCCCTCCGGTTCCTTTGAATGTCCTGACGGCACCTTGGCCTTTCGCAATGTGGGGCATCGATATGATCGGTGAGATCCGACCAACGGCATCCAATGGGCATCGTTTCATCTTGGTGGCGATCGATTACTTCACGAAATGGGTTGAGGCAGCTTCCTATGCCACAGTAACCAAGAGCGTCGTGGCGCGTTTCATCCGGCATAATCTGATCTGTCGGTACGGAGTCCCGGAAAGAATCATTACGGACAACGGTACCAATCTCAATAACAAAATGATCACTGAACTCTGTGAACAATTCAAGATACAGCACCACAATTCTTCCCCCTATCGGCCGAAGATGAACGGGGCTGTAGAGGCAGCCAATAAAAATATCAAGAAAATTGTGCAGAAGATGACAGTGACCTATAAAGATTGGCACGAGATGTTACCGTTCGCTCTTCATGGGTACCGCACCTCAGCAAGGACATCAACCGGGGCAACTCCTTTCTCTTTGGTCTACGGCATGGAGGCAGTCTTGCCGATTGAAATCCAGATACCCTCTCTTCGGATAATGAAGGATGCAGACTTGAATGAAGATGATTGGATCCAGACTCGACTTGATCAACTAAATCTGATTGACGAAAAGAGGCTCACTGCTATCTGTCACGGTCAAACGTATCAGAAACGGATGATCAGGGCATTTAACAAGAAAGTCAGACCGCAAGAGTATCAAGTTGGGGACCTGGTAATCAAACGCATTATCCTTCCTCAAAGTGATCCCCGGGGCAAATGGACCCCTACTTACGAAGGGCCATTTGTGGTTAAGCGTGTGTTCTCAGGAGGAGCCATGATCCTAACCACCATGGACGGTGACGACCTTCCTCACCCCGCCAATGCAGACATAGTGAAAAAATACTACGCATAAATAAAAGACCCGCTAGGTTGACATACCTAGGCAAAATAAGGGCTTCCCGGCGAACCAAAAGGGTTCGGGCAAAAGTAAGGGATGAAATGAATAAAAAAATCTGTACACCCGGCAAGTCGAAAACCTGAAAGGGCGGCTTGGGCAAAAATGGGTATCCCGGTGGACTGAAAACCCGAAAGGGCGGTCCAGGCAAAAGTGAGGGATAAAAGCGTAACACTATGTCTCATTGGATCACTTCGCATCCGGAATTCGGCATCAACTATCTGGCTCCAGATTTCGGCATTGACCAATCAGCTTCATCTTCAAATTAGGCAGCAAAGCGATGAGACATTCGAAGACATAAAGGCGATAGCAGAGTTGGAACCCAGTGGGATTGTTCACATAGCTGTTTTGTTTCTTTTTTTTCAAATTGTAAACTCTATACTACTTGGCGACGTCCTCTTACTAGGATGTCAGCCTCTTGTACAAAAAACGCCTATTCACAGGCAAAGTTTAAATCAATACAAATTCACTTGTCCATACAAATTGCCATTGTTTTTCTTTTTCTGTTTTGTCTTGCGAAGAACGTCCAATGTTCATTTTTGATATATGCATTTGACATTAAATTGCTGATTCATAAATGTTTGCATATGAAAAAGAGATTAATTACAAGTGACATCAAGACAGGGGCAATGTGGAGTTGTCTAATGCGGTCTAGTTGTTTTGTCCACCAAGGCACCAAGGTAGGTTCAACTGAAAATATGGCCAAATCATCTTAACTCCCCGCGGAGTAAAACAAGGTTCAGCAGCACTTTCCCCAAGCAGGAGTCGATTCCCCGTCGATCCTGAAAAAGGCACAACATTCCCCGGCAGGTCTTAAAAGCTCATCCCCAGTAGATTCTGCGAGCGTATCCCCGACGAAGTACGAACGTCTCTCCCGAGTTTTATTTAGAGTTATTTCCTCACAAGGACTTATAACTGGGTTATCCTCAGCTAAAAGCCACGGAAGACCGTTCTCGGCAAAAGTTCCTTCAAATCCCCAGCGAAGTCTATCTTTGGTATTCCCAAGCAGAGTCTATCTTTGGGGTTCCCCAGCGGAGTTTATCATCATTATCCTCAGCGGAATCCATCGTTAAAGTCCTCAGCAGGCCTCTCATCAAAACTTCGGCCAAGTATCTCTTCCGCAGAGCAGCTTCCCGGCCATTCGTCAAGGATTTGTTTTCCTAAGATGAAATTACACTCATAAACATTTCACATTTTCATACATCTTGCTTACATACATGATGAAACACCTACAACATCAAATGATTGAACATCATGACATCATGCATATCATACATCATGACATTGCATACAGCTTACGTCTTTGCCTTTTCAGGAAAAAGACAATTTCAAAAAACGACTACCTTCAACTGTCACAATTCCAGATTCGATACCTGTATCTAGCCAGGGCACATCTGAGGGTGATCAGTTTCCAGACTCGATTCCTGTATCTAGCCAGGGCACGTCTGAAGAGTTCAAAGATTCGATTCCTGTATCCAGCCAGGGCACATCTATCAACTACAACATTTCCAGATTCGATTCCTGTATCCAGCCAGGGCATATCTGTTGACCACATTTCCAGACTCGACTCCTGTATCTAGCCAGGGCACGTCTGAAGAGTTCGAAGATTCGATTCCTGTATCCAGCCAGGGCATATCTATTGACGATTATTTCCAGATTCGACTCCTGTATCCAGCCAGGGCACATCTGTGAGCAACCGATTGTAGATTCGATACCTGTATCTAGCCAGGGCATATCTGCATAAGGAGACTGAAGATCAAACACCTGTAACAAGCCAGGAAAACATCTGTCTTTCTTAGATACACAAGTTCTCGCTAAGGAACCTCTTATGCGATCAACACCTCCAAATGGCATCTATAAGCCCATTCCCGACAAAGTTCTGTCACTTTTCCAGATGGCATCTATAAGCCCATTCCCGACACCACATTGTTGAGACTCCAGCATGCGAGTGCAAATTTCCGGGCACTCTAGTGTCCAATCTCCTTTTACCCTCGAGTCACGAAAGGCAAACTTGCCAATCTAACTCTTCAGGTCCAAGAAGATTGAACAGGGGCAACTGTTGTACCCCAAAATTTGCCCCCCCATTTCCTCAACATTTTCTCATCACAAGACCTTTGAGGATCAAGATCCAGTTAGGGTTTCCTCTGCTCAAGACTTCTCCTTGCACTGTGGACTCAAATTAGGGTTTGTATTTGCCTAAGGATGCTTTGACCTAAAATGCCTAAGATGACTTTCATGCTTCATGTTGGACTCCCAAGTTTACCTATACCAAGTTTCAAGTCTTGATTCCAAGTTTTACCCAGTCAATTGGACAGTTGACCTAGAAATCAGCTGTATTGGGGAAAAAGTCAATTGTGGCCAATTGACAGTCCAATCTCATGAAATTTGATCCACATCAACATTATGAACTCACATGGACCATTTGATCAAGTTTGAATCACAATTCCCCAAGAAATTTGATCAGATCACCAAAAGGGCAAAATGGTCATTTTTAGGGTTTTGACTGCACAAAGGCAATTTTTGACTGTTTGACCTAGCCAATGGCAAACCAAGCTCACATATGGACTCAAGGACCCCATGGAATTATCTTGACATGTTCATCAAGCTCAAAAGATCCCAAGTACACAAGATTGACAGTTGAATTTCCCAGTCAATTGATCAATTTTGACTGTACACAGAAAAGTCAAACTTTGACTTTTTGGTCAAAATCAAGAGTCAAGATTCATTTTTCATCAAAACATGCCAAATCATGAAACTTGTTCACCAAGAAATCACAAAATGCAAATTAGGGTTGAAAATGGAATTTTTCATAACTTAGAATTTTTCTAAGTTATGAAAAACCCTAATTTTTTCCCAACTTTGCCCCATCTTTTCACCATGATCCATTTGGATTCAAACAAAAGTTAAAACATGAAAGTTGTAGCTTGTTGCATAATCTACAACTTTGATTCACAAAGTTTTCTCATTTGAAGCTTGTATCTCAAGTTATGATTTTTTGAATAAGGGCACTAAACCATCTTTTAACTTAGTGAAATTTGACCTATTTTGACAAGGTTTTCTACCCTACTTCAAGGCCACTTTTCATACCCTTCCACTTGGAATTTCAAATTGCATTTCAAAGATGGATTGTAGTACACATTCCAAGCTTTCCAAAATGTCCAAGAACTCATCAAACAACCTCATAACTTGAGAGATTCGAATTTCACAAGTTGGCAAAAATTCACTTTTTGTTCTTCATCAAAGCATGTTCATAAACTTGGCAAATTTGAATTCAGCATGCTTAAGCTACATTGCAGGCCTCTAATCCCATTTTCACTCAATAATTCAATGCATATCCTTTGTGCTCTAGCATTATCTTGCTCATTTGGACAATACACACAAAATCAAGCCTAAACTAGAAAAAGCATATTATCCATTCTTGTAAAGTGCTACTTTATGGCAACTTTGCAAATCTATGAGGTACAATGCAGATCTTTGAGGCAAAAAGGCATGGGCATTTCCCACTGATCAAGACTCAAATGTGCAGCATAGATTGAGGCATTGTACTGGCCTAGAAGCCAAGTTGACATTTGCTTGCTTCACTTAGAAGTAACATCCATAACTTATGCCATCTCTCATACCAGCATAGAAACACAAGAACAAAGTTGTCAAACACATTACACATAACATATCCAAGCTAACACACGAGCTCTTGACCTCCAAAACACCCTCCATCTCAGAATCATCCTCAAACTGCACAAACAGGGGTGCCCCTGCAGTTTGAGTGCAATCTCTCAAACCCTTCAAGCATTTTGATCAAAACCTGTTCCTCTACCTTCCTTACAACCTATGCAAGCTATCCAGAAGCTTAGGCACGATCTGTAGTTGCTCTAACCACTTCCACCATTTTCACATCTTTGACTTGCAGGTGAAGTTCTATAGCTTGATACAAGAAGGTTCAAGACAAAGTAAGCATTGAAAAAGCATCCCTGGACCTCAAGGAAGCTTTTCCAATCATTACATTGCACTGGAAGTCTCTCATTCTCCACATAGAAGTTCAACTGCACAGGTAAAAGTTTGAATTCGTATCTCTCTTATTAGGCATCTTTAGTCTTAAGTTTGTGAAGAAACAAGGTCCTACCCATAGCCCTGAACATGTACATAGCTTTACTTTTCATTTCTTTTATCTGAGTAGAGAGAATTTGAGCTCTGAAAATGGTAGAAAAATTAGGTCAGAAAAGAGGGGGAGAGAAATTCTCCCTCATCTTAGAGAGATAGGTCAAGTTCTTCATATGGTTAGAACCGTCTCTTCATGCTTAACATCTTTTGTGTTGGAAGTTTGTTCAAAAAATCAAGGAATCAGGAGTTAGACATTGAAGCAAGAGGCGCGCGTTTTTTCAAAGTTTGAAGCTGGAGGTTGAAGACAGTGTGTCATTGGGCTGGGCTGTTGTTGTTCTTTCTTTTCACACCATCCTTTTTGGCTTACACCCCCCTGAGCCCATTTACTCATTTTTTGACATTTTTGACTTTTTCTTTTTTTTGCTGACTTCATTTATTTTTTCTCATGCCATTAGAAAATTAAATATTTTTTTTTCATTATTTTTTGCATTTATTGCATATTTACTTGTTTATTTGTTTAGTTTGTACATAAATATATATATATATATATTTGATTATTAGAATAAATGTAAAAATAATGTAAATACACTTTTTATTTTTTATTTACTTTCTGAAAATATTTCACACAAAAAATACTCTTTTATTTATTTTATTAAAATATTAAATAAATATTTATTTTTGTATAATACATATCTAGGGTTTAATAAAATATATATATATATGATTATTAATATATTTAAGACAAAAATATAAAAATATTTGATTTTTTTCATTTTATTAATATTTAATACAAAAATACCTTTTTCACAATATACTTCATTTTATGTCATTTTTATAAATAATAAATAAATAGTAGAATTAAATTAGATAATAATACCTTTTATTTAAAAAAATTAGGGTTTTTCACCCTAAGTTTAAAATACTAAAAAATAAATACATTTTTTTATTTTTTCTTTTTCCTTTTACATAAATAATATTTTCTCATACACATAGAAGCTTTCTTTTTACATTTCACATATTTATTTAATTTACATTTAATTATGCATTGCAAAATATCCAATTGTTGTAATAATTTAGATTTAAATTCTTGTCAATATCCCCATTTGAACATTTGTACCCCCCTTCCCATATTTGGTTGTGTAATAGCTTAGTAATTTTAATTTTGCACTTTATTGCTTTCTAATAATAACATGCTAGAATTAGGGTTTGTATGCGAAAAACGATAAAGAAAAAATATAGTTTGACCTAATACAAGATAAGCAAGCATGAAAATGAACACACAAAGCACACTTGCACCCCCTAGGGTATTCCACTTGTTGCCTTCAAATAAATGGGCCATATTGTATGTTGAACATCTTTGGGCAAAGCAAACAGTTTGAATGATCATAGTCCCTCGATAAAACTTCCCAAAACAAACAAAACAAATGATCAAGTCCCTTAGAGAAATTGCCCAAAGACATTTAACGTCGTTACAATTATGGTCTAAACGATGACCCGCGCCTGTCCCTTTCACATCCTAACACAAGGTTGCCCACCAAATATAATGGTGGTGCAAACTTGTTAAAAGGGTTAAAGTATAGCAATAATCTTTTGAGAAATTTAGGAGTAGATAACCTCTTAGTTACTTGAATCAACTTGCAAAACAAAACATTTGCCTAATTTCAAAACCACACAACACTACACTTTCAAAACAACTTTCAAAAACAAATGAAAACCTTTTCAAAAGACATACATCTTTGTATACATCCCCACATGGATCATTGCAAAGGTTGCCACCACATTGGCCTCTTTTCAAAACATTTTCAAACCCACACACTCAAGCACCATTTAAAACAATTGAAAACAAAAGGCAAGTGATCTAAGCAAGTAACTAAGAGCCCATGGATAACCATGGATAGAAAGGGTGCTAATACCTTCCCTTTCTATAATCTACTCCCCGAACCCAAGAAAACATCTCAAAAGGTTTTTTGCTGTGCTTTTTAACCTTTCCTTAAGATAAAATAAAAAGTCGGTGGCGACTCTTGCTAACCGCAACATTTGCGAATACAAACGCAAAACACTAGTCAGTTCTCCCACCGTATCACAGATAGCATTTCATGTTCATACATGATGACGTACGCATACATATTGCATACATCATAATCTCATTTATTTCGAGAACATCGTCATACAATTCATTTCATGCATCACATATAATTAATCATGTACCTTTTCAGGAAAGGTGGTTATCATCAACAATTTCCAGCAGGTCCAAGATTAGCTTCTGAAACTAAACAGAGTAATTATCTGTGCGACCAAATGCAGCTTTACACGGGTTCGTCACGAAGCAACCTTACCTAGGTTCCTTCTTGGTCCCGATGTAGTTTTACCCATACTTCTCATGAAGCAACCTTACCTAGGTTCCTTCTCAGTTCAGATGCAGTTTTACCCAAACTCCCCATGAAGCAACCTTACCTAGGTTCCTTCTCAGTTCAGATGCAGTTTTACCCAAACTCCCCACGAAGCAACCTTACCTAGGTTCCTTCTCGGTTCAGATGCAGCTTTACCCAAACTCCCCACGAAGCAACCTTACATAGGTTCCTTCTCGGTTCAGATGCATTTTTACCCAAACTCCCCACGAAGCAACCTTACCTAGGTTTCTTCTCGGTTCAGATGCAGTTTTACCAAAACTGCCCACGAAGTAACCCTACCTAGGTTCCTTCTAGGTTCAGATGCAGATTTACCCAAACTCCCCACGAAGCAACCTTACCTAGGTTCCTTCTCGGTTCAAATGCAGTTTTACCCAAACTCCTCACGAAGCAACGTTACATAGGTTCCTTCTCGGTTCAGATGCAGTTTTACCCAAACTCCCCACGAAGTAACCCTACGACCCAGGTTCCTTCCCATAAGTCCTACTATCCAGGATTTCATCTTGAAGTAACCCTACACCCCAGGTTCCTTCCTATAAGCCCTACTATCCAGGCTTTCATTTTGAAGTAACCCTACGACCCAGGTTCCTTCCCATAAGCCCTATTATCCAGGCTTTCATCTCGAAGTAACCCTATTATCCAGGTTCCTTCTCACAGCCCTACTATCCAGCCATTCATTTCAAGGTAACCCTACTATCCAGGTTCCTTCTCAGAACCCTACTATCCAGGCTTTTATCTCGAAATAACCCTACGACCCAGGTTCCTTCTCACAACCCTACTATCCAGGCTTTCATCTCGAAATAACCCTAATATCCAGGTTCCTTCTCACATCCCTACTATCCAGGCTTTCATTTCGAAGTAACCCTACTATCCAGGTTCCTTCTCACAGCCCTACTATTCAGGCTTTCATTTCGAAGTAACCCTACGATCCAGGTTCCTTCTCACAGCCCTACTATCCAGGCTTTCATTTCGAAGTAATCCTACTATCCAGGTTCCTTCTCACAGCCCTACTATCCAGGATTTCATTTCAAAGTAACCCTATGATCCAAGTTCCTTCTCACAGCCCTACTATACAGGATTTCATCTCGAAGTAACCCTACTATCCAGGTTCCTTCTCACAGCCCTACTATCCAGGCTTTCATTTCGAGGCAACCCTATTATCCAGGTTCCTTCTCACAGCCCTACTATACAGGCTTTCATCTCGAAATAACCCTACTATCCAGGTTCCTTCTCATAGCCCTACTATCTAGGCTTTCATTTTGAGGCAACCCTGTTACCCAGTTCCTTCTCACAGCCCTACTATCCAGGCTTTCATCTCGAAATAACCCTACTATCCAGGCTTTCATTTCGAAGTAACCCTACTATCCAGGTTCCTTCTCATAGCCCTACTATCCAGGCTTTCATTTTGAAGTAACCCTACGATCCAGGTTCCTTTTCACAGCCCTACTATCCAGGATTTCATCTCGAAGTAACCCTACTATCCAGGTTCCTTCTCACATCCCTACTATCCAAGCTTTCATTTCTAGGCAACCCTACTATCCAGGTTCCTTCTTACAGCTCTACTATCCAGGCTTTCATCTCGAAATAACCCTACGACCCAGGTTTTTTCTTACAAGCCCTATTATCCAGGCTTTCATTTTGAAGTAACCCTATGATCCAGGTTCCTTCTTACAGCCCTACTATCCAGGCTTTCATCGCGAAGTAACCCTACTATCCAGGTTCCTTCTCACAGCCCTACTATCCAGGATTTCATTTCGAGGCAACCCTACTATCCAGGTTCCTTCTCACAGCCCTACTATCCAGGCTTTCATCTCGAAATAAACCTACTATCCAGGTTCCTTCTCACAGCCCTACTATCCAAGCTTTCATTTCGAAGTAACCCTACTATCTAGGTTCCTTCTCACGGCCCTACTATCCAGGCTTTCATTTCGAAGTAACCCTATGATCCAGGTTCCTTCTCACAGCCCTACTATCCAGGCTTTCATCTCGAAGTAACCCTACTATCCAGGTTCCTTCTCACAACCCTACTATCCAGGCTTTCATTTCGAGGCAACCCTACTATCCAGGTTCCTTCTCACAGCCCTACTATCCAGGCTTTCATCTCGAAATAACCCTAGTTTCTAGTTTCCTTCTTACAGCCCTACTATCTAGGCTTTCATTTCGAGGCAACCCTATTATCCAGGTTCCTTCTCACAACCCTACTATCCAGGCTTTCATCTCGAAATAGCCCTACTATCCAGGTTCCTTATCACAGCCCTACTATCCAGGCTTTCATTTCGAGGCAACCCTACTATCCAGGTTCCTTCTGACAGCCCTACTATCCAGGCTTTCATTTCGAGGCAACCCTACTATCCAGGTTCCTTCTCACATCCCTACTATCCAGGCTTTCATTTAGAGGAAACCCTACGACCCAGGTTCCTTCTCAAGCCCTACTATCCAAGCTTTCATTTCAAAGTAACCCTATTATCCAGGTTCCTTCTCTCTTATCTCCAAACAACAGTCCACAACACTGTAAGACCTGGACCTAATCAGATACAATCGATTTCACATTCCCTCAATAAGTCGTTGTGCGACCTGGACCTTGACCAGATACACCACTCACTTCCACCTCCTCAATCATTCCCCAGTAGATTAACGGACAACTGAAGCTCCTAAACTCTATCAGCATTCCCCGGCGAAGTTCTCCTCAACAGTAGGTACATGGATCCTCGCAAAGGAATCTCTAATGAGATCGACATCTTTTCCGGATGGCATCTTTAAGCCCGTCTCCGACGAGTCTACATCAACTTCCAAATGGAATATGTAAGCCCATTTTTGATATCTCTGATCAGTGTTACTTCATGCGAGTGCAAATTTCTAGGCACTCTAGTGTTCAATGATCTTCCACCTTCAGATCACGAAAGGCAGAACAGCCAATTTACATCTTTAGGTTTAAGAAGATTGAACTGGGGTCGTTGTTGTACCCCAAAATTTGCCCTCTCATTTTACTCAACACATGTAAATTGAGGTCCCCAATTTGCTCAAGGAAGCCCAAGAGTTGACCAGACAAACTCTCTCCTAAGGCAGTATACCTCAAATTAGGGTTTCCATTTTCATCAAGATGTGTGAACCATAAAGGACCCATATTATTTCCATGGTCCTAATATGTTCCTAATTCATCCATGTCAAGTTTCATGCCTTGCACAAGAAGTTTTCTCAGTCAACTGCTCATATGCTTGAAAATCGACTGTATTAGGTCAAAAGCCAATTGTGGCCCACATACAATCAAACCTCAATATTTTTGGTCAACGTCAACATTTTGAAGTAAATTTCATCATTTGATCAAGGTTTGATCATGATTATTCAAGGAATGCCCCAAATTTATCAAAACACACAAGTTGCTAAATAAGGGTTTCTTAGGAAAAGTCAACCAAACTTTGACCAAGCATAACTTCCTCATACTTTATCAGAAATTTTCCATCCAAGGCTCATTTTTAAGAGGATGCAATTCCATACAATTCATCTTCATCCCACAAGTTCAAAATATGCACTCTTTAAAA
The DNA here is from genome assembly GCA_948472305.1 of Vicia faba. Taxonomy (NCBI): domain Eukaryota; kingdom Viridiplantae; phylum Streptophyta; class Magnoliopsida; order Fabales; family Fabaceae; genus Vicia; species Vicia faba. The sequence goes on along the minus strand of OX451737.1, from coordinate 1,000,832,936 downwards.
GATATGAATTTCTACATTATAGGTCCTTTTGAAAAGTCAACAAAAACACCTTTTGGGTCAAAGCTTCTTACATGAACATGGAAGACCCAATTGAAATAAGACCAAAAGGGTTGCTTAGGGGACATCTTAAGCTTTCTAAAAAGTCCAAGAACACCTCTCTAGGGTTAAAATTGGAGGAGATATGCCTTATCAAAGTTGACCTTTTTGCAAAATTGCCAAAAAGTCAAATATGCTCAAAAGTGAATTTTTTACCAAATGGGCTTAGCATTTCATGTTTGCACCACACTTGTAGCATGGTCCACGACCCAAATATCCATCCACATGTCATTTGCTTCATTTTCCATTTTATTTTGACTTTTTATTAATTAAAAATTGAATAAAATCAAATAATTGGTAAATAATATCAAAGATATGTTTTGATATGATTTTTGGACAGGATCTCAATCAAATTATGTTGAGATATCAAGACCAAATCGAATCAAGCAAGATTGGTACAAAAATGGGATAATTTGGCTCAATATAGAAGGTTTTCATATGGATGAAAAATCAAATCAAATCTTCCAAAATTCCAAAGATATCATCTGTTTTTGCAACCCTAATTCGCTCTAGCATATATAATGAACAAGAACCAAGGATAAAAGAAGGTTTTTGCAGTCGTGAAAGAGCAAGAACAAACTCAAAAAAGTTGTCAAAAAATAGGGATCGGATTTCACTCCATAGGACCTTTCAAAGCAATTTAAGGCCAGCAATCGCATCTTGGGCGTGCACTGAAGTTGTCCCAATCATTTGCAAGGCCTGAAGCATCAAGAATCGCGCGCTGCAACTCATACGGTTTCCCCTTTATTTCAAAATCGATTATAGTGATACTTGCACCATAAGCATATTTTGATGATGTATTTATGATTATTGACATATTTGTGACATGTTTGGATGATTTAATTGAAGCTTTGAGGCATGTACGCGGATCTGCCATTGCTAGGGTTCACCTTGCATTTTTAGGGTTTTTGAATACAAGAACAGTTAGCCTAAATGAAGGACACCATGATGATCAGAGGGACAAATCATGTTGATCCATGGTCTTTAATCTTATTTATCCTGCATTATGTTGATTTTTGAAGTACACAGGTTATGGCTACAGGCGTTTGTCTGTAGGTAAAAGGTAATGCCTAAGACGATGATCTCCATGAAGGAGATGATGACTTGGCGTTATAGGACTGGTCCAATCAAATGGTTGGCGCGTGTTTTTGTTCCACTAAGCCTATTCCACTTGTTTTACATAATATTGATTATTGGTATTATATTAATAATTGAGACGCGTAGCGCAGCTGGCAACGTAGCATTGGTGGTGAGTATAAGGACTTGGGTTCGATCCCAGGTCCCAGCAACATTGTTTTCTATTTTTCCTTCTGCAAATTATATGTTGTTCTCATCCAAAGGCCTACCGTGCACTTCCAACATCTAACCAATGGATACGCTTCTACCCAGATCCAACGCTCGGTCCAAGGAGACTCATGGTGCACCCTCAGACGCAGCAACACTGGATCCAGGCGCTAGGATTGGGCTCAGCAACCTTTGGGCCTAAGTAATTCCACATACACCCCCCTGGGGCATTCAGCAAGCAGGCCCAATTTGTTCTCTTTTCTATTTTTTCTATTTTTTTGTTTTTAATTTCTTTATTTATTTTCTTTAATTATTTTCTTTTTTTCTTAATTAACACAAAAATTAATTTTTTATTTAATCAAAAAATCACAACAACTACAAAAATCTTTTTTTAATAAAAATATTTTTATTTCTTAATTAATTTAGTTTAATTAACTTAGGGAAATTTAATTCTTTTTTTTATAAATTAAAAATGATTAGAAATTAGGGTTAACCTTGTACATAAATTAATTCTTTTCTCAAAAATAACCTAGCTAATTTCTCAATTAGGGTTTTTAGGTCAGTTTTAATCGTCCTCGCATTTAATTCGTCGCGCGTTTGTTAATTATTTTTTCATTATTTTGTAATTGCTGATGGTTTATAATAGCTTTAAATTAGGGTTTTTATTTACTTTTTAATCCCCGGTTTTTGGTTATGTAAATTAATCCCCCTCCCCGAAGCCTTGTAATAGCTAGGTTTTATTTTCTCGCGCTTTAAATTCCCGCAATCTTTAACTGTTAGATACATGGCTAAATAGGATTGTATGGAAAGATGCTTGAAAATTAAAACAGTATATCACCTAATGTGCAAAGACTAATTAACTGAAAAATTCACATGCACATATTCACTCCTAGGGTTTTCCTCACTTCGGTTGCCTTCGGTAAACAGTCATTAAGTATATGAGATTTTAGTGGTTGCCCCCTGTCTAAAAGATCAAATGTCTCATTCGAATGTTGCCTCGGAAAGATCTTTAGGACTCTAGGGTTACTACTAAAGTTTCCAACCCATTGCTTAGGTGACTGTGCTTGTCCCTTTCGAACGTCCCTTAATAACTCCATTGACGGGGCTACCTACTCTTTAATAGTAGGATAGCATTGTCTAAAGGAAACGAGAATGAACAATCTTTTTTCGAGTAGGTAGAATCTTAAGTACTTTCTCAACAAAACTTTTTACACCAATACCTTTCAAAATAAATTTTCAAAAACAACTTCGTCACACTCTTGAGGACTGATACAAGGGTTATCACGAAGTAAAACATTTCAAAACAAGCACACACACAAGAAATTTTAAAAAGATGAGCAAGTACCTAAGAGCCCGTGGAAAACCATGGATAGAAAGGGTGCTAGCACCTTCCCTTTCTATAATCTACCCCCCGTACTCAGAAACATCTCGAAAAAGTTTTTTCTACTCTTTTTCCTTTTCCTTAGTTAGATGAAATAAAAGTAGGTGGCGACTCTTGCTTACCACGACATTTGTGTACAAATGCAAAACCAGTATAACAATCGGTTCTGCCACCGTATCACAACGGGCGACCCAACAAACAAGAATAGGCAGGACGAATATCCATAATGTAGAAGGTGAAGTTGAAGATTTGAGAGCCCACTTTGATTGGAAGATCTACTTCCCCATGAAAAGTCCTCTTTGATCCATCAAATGCCCTTACAATGATATAGCTTGGCTTCAAGACTAAACCCTCACAGTCTAGACGGTCTAATGCCCCCTTGGGTAATACATTTAGAGAAGAACCAGTGTCGACTAGCACATGTGTTAAGGTAGTCCCTTTGCACTCGACAGAAACATGTAAAGCTTTATTGTGATTCTTCCCGAGAGGTGTTAAGTCAACATCTGAAAATCCCAAACCATTATCAGTTGCCAGGCTAGCCATGCAATTCTCAAATTAGTCTGTTGTTGTCTCATTGGGGACATGAGCCTTTTTCAGGAACTTGATTAATGTCTGAGCATGGGCATCGGAACAAAGCAGCAATGACAACATTGAAATCTTAGAAGGGGTTTGCCCCAACTGTTCTACAATCTTGAAGTCGCTTCTTTTTATGATCTTCAAGATCTCGTCCATCTCACGAGCAGAGGGCTCTCCATCCTTTGCGGGTACTTCAATCACATCAGGCTCAACAACCTTCTCCTTCCCTCTTGTATCGGTACTTGGCTTGGCATCAGTAATGCATATGGGCGTCTTTGTAATAACTGGAGGTGAGATATTGGGTGAAAATATTCTCCCAGTTCTAGTTACTTCGCTTGAGCCAGCTATGTTGCCAACATTGTCATCTTTTTCTTCTTCGATCCAGGCATCTTGTTTAATGCCGTGATAGAATACTTCGGCACCGTAATTCCATGGTATCGCTTTGTTTGAAGAGTATGGAATCGGTCTGGGATTGGTAATTATTAAGGGAGCAATAGTGGGTTCATTAGAAATCCTAATAGGACCTTTGGAGGTGATCCTAAGAGGCTTGTTTGAGATGGTAATAATGGAGAGGTCTTCACATTTGTTAATCAAACTCTTGGCAAGTGGAGTCTTTTCAAATATAATTTCGTAGCTATCCATCAGGCGTTGTTTGCCTTTCTTCATCCCTTCACATCCATTGAGTTGTCTTGTACAGCACACACAGTCTTTTACACAGCCAGGGAATATCCCAGCTTTCAACAGATTATTCTTGATTATATTCAGCAGAGTAGTCAATTCTTCAACAGAGGCAACAAAAATTGTATCTTCAACAGCATTAACACTCTTGTCATGCTTTGGCATCGGAGCGGTAATTAAATTCAGCGTTGGAGGAGGATCAAACTCAATAGTCTTGTTGTCAATTAAATCCTGGATTTTGTTCTTCAAGGCCCAGCACTGTTCAGTTTCATGCCCGGGGCTGCTCGAGTGGTAAGCACACTTAGCGTTTGGATTATATTTCGGTGACAAGGTATCAGGGTTGGCGGGAGGATCGTGCAATGTCACTAAATTATCCTTGATCAAATGTTGTAAGGCTTGAGACAATGACATGCCTAACCTCGTAAATTGTCTTCTTGGAGTTTCAAAAGATTGATGATTTGCAGATGGTCTTGGAGTAGGAGTTGTGTTGTACCCAAAAAATTTCCCTCTCATTTATCAATATTTACCTCACAAAGGTATCTTTGACTCAAGACTGGATTAGGGTTTGATCAGCTCAAGACATCTCCTCATGCACTGATGACCAAAATTAGGGTTTGAGTTTGCACAAGGATTTTTGGACTATCAGTGCTTCATATGACTTTCAAGGATCATTATGGACCCCTAAGATTACTCATGTCAAGTTTAAAGCCTTGAATCACATTTTTGATCAATCAATTGGACAGTTGACCTAAAAACCAACTGTATTGGGGGGAAAGTCAACCATGGCCAATTTACAGTCAAACTTCATAACTTTTGATCCACATCAACATCTTGACTCATATGTATCATTTGATCAAGTTTGGACCACAATTCCTCAAGAAATTTGATCAAATCATCAAAAGGGCAAAATGGTCAAAATTAGGGTTTTAACTGAGAAAGGGCAATGTTTGATTTTTGACCTAGAAAATGGTCAATTGGTTTAAGGCATGATCTCAAGAGTTATATTGTATCATTTTTACCTAATGACATGGTTCAAAACATTGCAAATCCATTGGATTGATAGATGAACTTTTCAGTCAACTGATCAAAAGTCAATTGTATACTGAAAAGTCAAACATTGACTTTTTGGTCAAACTCAAGTGCCAAGGATCATAATTCATCAAAACATGTCAAAATGTGAAACGTGTTCATCAAGAAATTAAGGATTGAAGATTTTGTTTTGAAATTTGAAATTTCTTAACTTCGAAATTTTTCTAAGTATAGAAAATTTCTTATTTTTTCTCAACTTTAAGCTAGATTTCAACGATGATACAAAATGATTCAAAGAAAGTTCCCAACATGAAAGTTGTATATCTCCATGAAATATACAACTTTTATTCATACAATTTCTCCTAAATATTCTTGGATCTCAAGATATGATTTTGTGAATACATGCTCATGAACTAAAATAACTTGGTGAAATTTTGCCCTAGTTACGCAGGTTTTTGACCTAACTTCATGCCAATTTTTCACATAATTCCAAGGGGAATATTTGAAAGCAATTCAAATATGAGTTATAGAGAACATTTCAAGTTTTCCAAAATGTCCAAGAACTCCTTGACATCATTCTTGAGTAGGGAGAATCGAAGAGATGAAGTTGGCAATTTCTCACTTTGATTTCAAGCCATTTCATGATGAACCAAAATTCAAATTCAAGCCTAGAATGCATAAACTTTGCTTTTCAGGCCTCAAACTTGTTTCTCACTCCATAATTAAATGCTTACACAGTTGATAGAGCTTTGATCCAAGCATTAGAGCCTTTGTCCAAACAATAATTCCATAAATGGCACAAAGTTGCCATTTCCATTTTGATAAAGCACAACTTTTGCAATTGTAAACTGCTTGAGCTTTGCACTTGTTCTTTCTGCACACACAAACCCTATAAACCAAAAGCAAAGTGTCTAAGACCTGTACCAACTCAGATCATGCTTGTACAAGCACATAGAGATTTGTCTCCTCACTTTTCTTCAAAAGCAAGCAATAGAGCCAAAAGGCTATAACTCAGAAATCTTGAGGAAGCTTAATGTCTAACCTTTTCTATACTTATACACAAATGTATTGTGACTTAGAACACGATTGCTAAAGCTTAGAAGCTCTCCCAAACTCTCTACCACTGAAAACCTGCCATAACTTGCAGTTTTGCACCTTGCATAGCAATCTTAAAAACAACTCGTGCGTTTTAAGTTTTAACCACCTAAAAACTTAACATACATCATATATAAGTGTTCCAGACCATTATCCCCTCACTGTAACTCCTCCTTCTCCATCTTCCATTTTTGCATTTCAAGCTTGCAGGTTGACTTGAGTAGGGAGATTCAGGAACTTTCAAGGCAAAGTAAGGATTGAAACACACTCAGAGAAGTCCAGGCAAGCTAAACAGATTCTCAGGCCTTCTCAAAACTTGCTCAAACTCCATTCACGATCTCAACTGAAAGAGGTAAAAACTCTAACTTCTATCTCTTCATACAGGCACCCTTTGGTCTCGATTTGTGAAAATAAAATGTAGATATCCTTGCACTAAAGCCAACCATGTTCATAGATTTCATTTGTATTCATTGTGTATAGAGAATTTTGAATTTGAAATTTCTGTAAAAATTAGGTAATAAATTAGGGCTTGTAAAATAAGCTTTGATCTTTGACTCTTAGTTTACATGAGTTATATGGTTGAAATCGTGGGAAGAAATGCTATCATTTTCATGTTTGGAGTTTCCATTTCCATGGAGAAATGAGAGAGATATAGGTGGTCCGGCTGGCTAGAGGAAGAAGACGAAGTACAAGGCAAGGAAGTGATTCATGTTATGTATTTTTGTTTTCATTTGAACTAACGGATGTACAGCCACCCCAGTGGTAAGGCAGTGCGCTGAAATGCCTAAGGTCACAGGTTCAAGCCTTGGCGCTGCCTTTTTGCATTTTTCTACATTTTTCAATTTTTTTTTATTGTTTGCAGCGTGGGCTTAGCACATTGGGCCCCATGTTTTTTTGCTAACCTCTTGCCTCCTTTTTCTTGCAACACCCCTGGCCCAACTATTTTCATTTATTTATTTTATTTTGTTTTATTTCATTAAACATATTTTTCTTAAATATTAAAAATCATAAAAAATATAAAAATGATAAATATTATATTTTGTTTATTTTATTTTATTTTCTCATAAAAATATTTTTTTTTAGTTATGTATTAACTATTTTTTCTTAACAAACTTGTAAATAAAAAATAGAATTAGGTTAATTATTTATTCTTTTTCTCACACTTATAAATATTTATTTTAACATATAAAAGGACCAAAATACTTCATAAATACAATTTATTATTTTTAAGACAAAAAATATAAAAAAATACTTAGAGAAATTTATTTCCTTTTAACAAATTAAAATTAGGGTTAGTCAAAAATCCTTTCTAAAAATAATTTTTCTTTATTACCTAATTTAAGTTCAATTTTGGTTTATTTATTGGGCTTAGATTAAAACTTTTTTTTTCATATAAAAAACAAAACAAAATCTTTTCTTGCATATACATATCTTTGCATATTTAATTTATATCGTACATTATTTATTCTAATATCTGTACAAATTCAATTTGGTTGTAATAGTTTAATTAGATTTATATCCCTATTCATAAGTTGTATACCACCTCCCACAAAGTATTGTAATGGCGTAGTAATCTTTAAATTTCACAATTTATCGCTTTTATATAACATGTTAGTAATTAGGGTTTGTATGGCAAGATAAAACCAATCAAATAGAAAACCCTAATCCAAGACAAAATCAAGCATGAAAATAACACACTTACACACAAGCACTCCCTAGGGTTACCTCACTTGGTTGCCTTACACAAAAATGGTCATATTACGCATGAGAAGTATCTTAGCAAAACAAACAAATATAAGAACATAGTCCCTCGATGACGCTATTTAAAGTTGCCTTACAAAATGATCTTAGTCTCTCAAAAATTCTAAGATACTTTGCAACATTTCTAATCATGGTTATACGATGACCCACGTCCGTCCCGTTTACATCCAAAGATAGGGTTGCTTACCAAATCAATGGTAAGACAACAATATCAAAGGGATAGAAAATGAACAAGAAATACATTTGAGAAGTTAGATTACTTCTAGTTACTTGCTACATTTCAAAACAACTATCCTTGCTATTTTCAAAAGCAAACACACACACTTCCAAACATCTTACAAACATTGAAAACATTTTCAAAAAGACAAACATCTTTGTATACATTCTTACGATCGAGAATCATTACAAATATTGCCTAAACAATGGCCTCTTTACAAAATACTTTCAAAAACCACACAAAACACAATTTCAAACAAAAGCAAGTGATCTAGCAAGTAACTAAGAGCCAATGGAAAACCATGGATGAAAAGGGTGTTAATACCTTCCCTTTTCGTAATTTATCCCTCGAACTCAAGAAACAATCTCAAAGGTCTTTCCTGTGCTTTTTCACCTTTCCTTTTTTGGATAAAAGAAAAGTCAGTGGCGACTCTTGCTAACCGTAACATTTGCGATCAAACGTAAAACCTTAAAGTCAGTTCTCCCACCGTTTCACATAACTGTCGACTCTGCTGGGGATAATTATAAAAGTGGGGTTACCTTAGGGATAGATCATATTTAGTTGCTTACATTGTTTGATTTGTATGCTTTACATTGTGGTTCTTTGTTTGGGTTTGAATCTTCTACCCGGATTTGGGATACATTATAGGTAAATAGCAATATGTTGTGGAAACTGTACGGGGTATACCGACATGGTCTAAGCAATAGCTATGTTAGTGTGACATATTTGTGGGTACCGGTAGCCTTTGAGTTAATCAAAGAGAATATGGGGGCACTGAGTGATTTCATGAAGCACTAATGAACTTCTATAACCCTTACTTGACCAACTTGGCCTTTAGGATGTAGTGAGATGACCGGATTTGGTGCAGTCTGAAGTTGGTAGATACTTGATACTACACTCATTGAGGTTTGGTTTCTTGGGATATTTCAGTCGCCATTAAAGAGGCTTGAGCTAAAACAATAACCAAGGAAACAATCCAGTGATATTGAGCTCCTTATAACCTGGTTACTATTACTAGGACAGGTTTAAGCCAACAAACTTCAAGAGGGTACTTACCTATAAAGCCCCATGCAAGCCTAAACTAAGTACTTGTTTGCTTTGCTTGTATATGCATACTTGTACATGACATCATGGACATCATGAACATCATATGCATCCACTAACCATTTCAAGGATTTTGGGATTCATCTTTGTTCTTGTTTTGTAGGATATGGATTCACTCCGCAGGAAAACTATTCAAGTCAACCTTGTAAGAATTCCTCCACAATTTAAGGATCTAGCTTCAAGGATCCCTGAGAACTCTCTATTCACCTAAAGACATGGTCGTCTACTCAACTTGGTCACCTCCAACACTGATGAGGATATGATGAAGGTGGTCTTTCAGTTCTTTGATCCTTTGCACCATTGCTTCACATTTCCCGACTATCAACTTGTGCCTACTTTGGAAGAATTCTCCCAACTCTTGAGAATTCCCATTCTCAATCAACTACCTTTCAATGGTACGGAAAGATACCCAAAGCCAGAAGAGATTGCTCAAGCTCTACACTTGCACTCATCCAATGTCACGACTCATTGGGAAACTAGGAGTGGTGTCAAAGGCTTCTTAGCAAAGTTCCTGTTTGAGAAAGCCCAAAGTTGTTGGAATTCCATAGACTTGTAAGGCTTTGAGGAAATTGTGGCTCTCCTCATCTATGGGATGGTTTTGTTTCCAAACCCTGGCCAACTCATAGATGTGAACGCCGTCAAAATCTTCATATCATGCAACCCGGTGCCTATATTGCTATGGGATATCCTACACTCTTTTCACACTCACACAATGAGGAAAAGAGGTGTCCTCATGTGTTGCACTCCTCTCTTGGCAAGATGGTTTATTTCTCATCTTCCCCAATCAATCTTAAAGAATGAGCAAGGTTCAAGGTGGTCACCAAGGTTGATGACGCTCAAACATTCAGACATTCATTGGTGATCCCGTTCCAAAGAGAATGTTATCATTGTCGACTGTTATGGAGAATTTCCTAATGTCCCTTTACTTGGCATTAGGGAAGGAATCACCTACAACCCATGCTTAGCATTAAGGCAGTTTGGTTATGCCCGAAGGGATGGCCCGCACGAGATGTTGATTCAAGGTTTGGTATTTGACTATGACAACGACAATCAAGGTCTTCGCCAGAGATTTATCCAAGCTTGGAAGATGTTAAACAAGGTGGATAGAAGGACTTTGGGACACAAGAATTCCATCCTTCTTGAGCCTTACCTCAAATGGGTACGAACTCGCGCTCAGAATCTTATGATGTCTTACCCCTCCATTCTCCCGGTAATCATTGAGCTTGTCATGAAGGGAGATGTTCCATACAGTATCCTACATCCTAACATGCCCACATCTCTTGAAGACCTCCAAATGGATTGGATACAACTCAAAGGAGAGCGAGATACTTTCGAAACCCAATTTTACGCAAGCGAGAAGAAATTTTTGGAACTCACTAGTCTACTTCATGAGGAGCAGACTCTGAATGCCTACATTGCACCAAAGAGGATGCGCACTACTTTTCTATCTTAGAGTTTTGTATTATTTTGCCCAAGGGGCATTGATGTACTCAAACTTTATCTTATTAATATAATGTGTGTTTCCTTTTTTGTCTAAAGCAAATTTGAATCTTTGAAATCCTTGAAAACATTGCATATGCACATATCATTCATCATAACATAAACAGGTCTTTCACAACGAGTCTCCTCATCTCTCTACTGTTTATTTCAGTAAGATGGATCTCGAGCAAACAGTGAAAGATCTCCAAGCTCAGAATACGCAGTTTCAACAGTTGCTCGTGACCCTAGCCAAGGGGCAAGAAGAGTTGAAAACTCTGCTGGCTGAAGAGAGGAAGAAGAAAACAAAGAAGGTGACCGAAGTCTTAAACATGGGAAGAAGATTTCATGGGAAGACAAGAAGGACTTTGGATTTTTCAACAACAGCCGGTGAAGGAGAGGGGAAAGGCAAGGAAACAGTTGTCCTATCAGAATCAGAAGAAGAGGAGGAAGAAGAGGAAGACTACTCTGAGGAACAGTATCCTCCAGCTGATGATAAGTACAGACATCTCGAAGAGCGTTTGAGCGCGATGGAAATACAAAAGGTGCCAGGCTTAGACTTTGAGCAATTGGGACTAGTGTCAAGGATTGTGATTCCTTCGAAATTCAAAGTGCCTATGTTTGCAAAATATGATGGAGTGTCATGCCTGAAAATGCATCTCCGATCATATGTGAGAAAAATTTAACCCCACACCGCTGATAAAGACTTGTGGGTGCATTTTTTCCAAGACAGTTTGTCTGGAACACAACTCACCTGGTTTTACACACTAGAAAGAGCCAACATCCACAATTGGGAATATCTTACCGCAGCTTCTACAAGCAATATCAATACAATGCTGATTTAGCGTCTACCCGTACTCAACTCCAGAGTATGGTTATGGCTTCCAATGAAGGTTTCAAGGATTACGCACAAAAATGGAGAGATTTGGCTGGAAGAGTTCAACCCTCTATGTCTGAAAGGGAATTGGTAGACATGTTCCTAGGCACTTTGTCTGGTCCCTTTTTCAATCATTTAATCGGAAGTTCATCTGCAGGCTTTACTTAGCTAATATTGACCGGAGAGAGAGTGGAAGCTGGTATAAAAAGTGGAAAAATTGAGAAGGATTCATCTTCTTCTACAGCTGTAAGGAAGCATTTTATCATGAAGAAAGAGATAGATGTTGTATATCCGCAAAGGAACCAAGAGAGGGCTGAACGCCGACCAATGGTGGGGGCTGTTATGATTCCAAAGCCTACATCTGATCAACAAAGAAGTAATCAACCAAGGGTGGAAAGGCCAGTCAGGAAAATCACTAGAATTAACATGACTCTGTCTCAAGTGTTACTGCATCTTCTAAAATCCAATTTGGTAACCTTGAAAGAAGCTCCAAAAAACCCCAACACAACATCCCCTCATTATCATCCCAATGCCCGTTGCGCATATCATTCTGAAAGTCCTGGTCATGATACTAATAACTGTTGGGCCTTGAAGAACAAATTACAAGACCTCATTGAAGCAAAAGAAATTGAGTTTGATGCGCCCGAGAAGCCAAATTTCATTTCTGCTCCTATGCCCAGACATGGTCACAACACTAATGCTATTGAAGATTTGTTTGTTACCACAGTTGATGAACTCATGACTCCACTTCCAACCATTAAGATAAATTTGTTGAAAGACGGTGTGTTCCCGGGTTGTAATGAAGTTTTCCACCTCTGCTTGTCCTCACCAACTGATTGCCCTTTGTTGAAAACAGGAATTCAATGCTTGATAGATAACAAAGAGATTTTGTTTGAAAGTGCTCCTGTTTCACCTGTTCTGGTTGAAGATGTTTCAATCATTACCATCTCTGCCAATTCTTCCAGGGTCTCCACCAAAAGACCCGTTAGAATTACATCGGTTCCGAAAGCAACTCCTCTAATAATCACAATGCCTGGGCCAGTCCCATATGTATCAAACAAAACTGTGTCGTGGAATTACGGAGGGGACATTTACTACCATGGCATCAAACAAGACTGGCCAGTAGCCGAAGAGATAAACTCCGAAGAAGAAGATTCTGACATCAGCAATATTGCCAGAACTAGTAAAATTACCCAAAGCGGTAGGATCTTTTCTCCAGAAATTGCCGCCCCCAAAGGTAGTTTATGGACCCGTGGTTGTTCCAAAGGTTACTTTCGTACCCATAATCATCTCTGCAAATGCTCCTATTAACGAAGCCGTTACAACCCATGTTGTCATTCCTACCAACACTCCTGCTGCTGAAACTCGAGGAAAAGGTGTTTTGGTTTAGCTTGTCCGGACGAAGGCTCAATCACTGATTATCCCTGAGACATCTAAGAAAGAAATGGAGGAGATCCTAAAAATTATAAAGAGGAGCGACTACGATGTAGTTGAACAATTGGGGCAAACTCCCTCTAAGATCTCCATGCTGGCATTACTACTGTGTTCCGAGGCACATGAAAAAGCCTTGGTGAAGTTCTTAAAAACAGCCCATGTGCCTCAAGAGATGTCTACTGATCAATTTCAAGACTGCGTGGCAAGCTTGACAGCGGATAACGGCCTAGGCTTCTCGGATGCTGATCTGACACCAAGGGGAAGTAAGCACAATGAGGCATTACATATCTCTATAGAATGTAGGGGCACAACTCTGGCCCGTGTCTTGGTGGACACTGGATCATCTTTGAATGTTTTACCGAAAAAAGCTCTTGACAGACTTGACCGCGAGGGATTGATGTTAAAGCCAAGCAACATAGTAGTAAGAGCATTTGATGGCTCGAAGAGGATGGTACACGGGGAGGTGGATATCCCCATAAAGGTTGGGACTCAAACTTTCAATTCAACCTTTTATGTAATTGATATCCTCCCTTTTTACTCATGTCTGCTAGGACGACCATGGATCCATAATGTTGGCGTTGTTACCTCTACATTGCACCAGATGTTGAAGTATCCAGTTCAAGGAAATATTATCACTGTCCATGGAGAGGAAGAATACATGATCAGCCATCTCAATTCCTTCAGGTATGTGGAATTGGACGGAGAGTTCATTGAAACTCCATTTCAAAACTTCGAAGAGATCCCCCAAGAGGTAGCAGTGACCAAGACTATGTCCCAGATTCCCAAGATTACAAGGCCTCCACTCCAGATGTCATCTCTGAAGGACGCCAAAGTAGTGGTAGAGGAAGGTGGGTGCACCATCTGGGGGAAACTTCCGGATATCCCATATAAGTCTGACAAGTTTGGCCTAGGTTTCACTTCAAGTGCTCAAAAGGCTGTACGTTGTGCCCGTGCTGGAGGGCCACCCTTGAAGATTAGAAACCGTGAGGTCAACGTGGTAGAAGATGGTGAAGATGATTGCAATCTGGAGGATTGGATCTTTCCGACTGTCAATGGAGGGCTCAACAATTGGAAGGCTAGAGAGTTCGTCCCAATAACTTTTATCCCACAGTAATTTATCTTTACATTTTGTTGGATCTATTCGCACTCTTAAAACCTTGTGTCTTTCCCGAGGCACAATGGTCCATTTGTAAGGGTTATTATTTCATCCTCATATGACATCAATGAATCATGGACTTCTTTCGCATACAAACTTTTGTGCTCATTGTTTTTCTTTTATATTTTATTTTCTTTTAAAGATAGTTATACCCTTACACACACCCACACTCACAAATGCAGGTATCCATCCATTCTGGATCCCATGGGTAACGATACTTCTATGGACTTTTATGACTTTGAGAATCTAATCTACCAAGCTGAAGATGAAGGTGAGGAAGATTGTGAAGTACCAGGGGAACTTGCCATACTGCTACAACAAGAGGAAAGAACCATTCAGCCTCACGAGGAACCTATGGATATGATCAACCTGGGTACCGAGGAGGATAAAAAAGAGGTCAAGGTGGGTGCCAATCTGGATCCCAGTGTCAAGGAGCGTCTAATTTGGTTGTTACACGATTATGTTGAAGTTTTTGCCTGGTCATATGAAAACATGCCAGGACTTGATACAGACATCATGGTACATCGTCTGCCTACAAGAGAAGATTATCCGCCAGTAAAGCAAAAGGTTTTCCGCATGAGACCTGATATAACAGAAAAGATTAAAGTGGAGGTTATGAAGCAATTGAATGTTGGATTCCTGGTTGTCACTTCCTACCCTCAATGGGTTGCCAACATTGTTCCCGTGCCCAAGAAAGACGGCAAAGTACGAATGTGTGTGGACTACAGAGATTTGAATAGGGCGAGCCCTAAAGATGATTTTCCACTCCCCCACATTGATATCCTAGTTGACAATACGGCACAACACAAAGTGTTTTCCTTCATGGATGGATTCTCAGGTTATAACCAAATCAAAATGGCACCTGAGGACATGGAAAAAACAACATTTGTCACACAGTGGGGCACATTCTACTACAAGGCAATGCCACTCGGATTGAAGAATGTTGGGGCAACCTATCAACACGTCATGGTAGCTTTATTTCATGACATGATACATCATGAAATAGAGGTCTACATAGATGATATGATAGCCAGATCACAAACAGAAGAAGAGCATCTTGATCACTTACAAAAGCTGTTTGAGAGACTGAAGAAGTACAAGCTGAGGTTGAATCCAAAAAAGTGCACATTCGGGGTACGGCCTGGTAAACTCCTAGGCTTTGTCGTCAGTAACAAAGGTATTGAAGTCGACCCTGCCAAAGTTAAAGCAATACAAGAGATGCCTGCTCCTCGTACTGAGAAGGAAGTCAGAGGATTCTTCGGACGTTTGAACTATATTTCCAGATTCATTTCTCACCTAACAGCTACTTGTGAGCCAATCTTCAAACTATTGAAGAAAGATCAAGTAGTCAAATGGAATGCTGAATTCTAAGTTGCTTTTGACAAAATCAAAAAATACTTACAAAAACCTCATGTATTAATGCCACTAGTCGAGGGAAGACCATCGATCATGTATCTGACTGTTTTAGAAAACTCGATGGGGTGTGTATTGGGGAAGCATGACGAGTCTGGACGAAAAGAACACGATATTTACTACCTGAGCAAAAAGTTTACCGACTATGAAACCAGATATTCACTGCTCGAGAAAACTTGTTGTGCTCTGGCATGGGCTGCTCGCCGGCTGAGACAGTATATGCTAACTCATACTACCTTGTTGATATCTAAAATGGATCCGATAAAATACATCTTTGAGAAGCCTGCTCTTTCTGGGAGAATAGATAGATGGCAGATGATCCTGACAGAGTACGACATACAGTATACTACACAGAAAGCTATAAATAGGAGTGTACTAGCTGGTCATCTCGCTCACCAAGCTATAGAAGATTACCAGTCTATGAAGTTTGAATTCCAAGATGAAGACATCATGATGTTAGACAACTGTGAAGAAGTCAGGCCATACGACGGACCTGGACAAGGATCCCGATGGACCCTTTTCTTTGATGGAGCCTCCAATGCACTCGGCAATGGTATCGGTGATGTACTCATATCTCCAGAAGGGTGTCATACTCCCTTTACTGCTAGTCTTTGCTTCAAATGTACAAACAACAGGGTGGAATACGAATCGTGCATCTTCGGTCTCAGAGTTGCCATAGAGTTAGGAATCAAATCCTTAGATGTGTTTGGAGATTCAGCTTTGGTCATTAGTCAGATCAAAGGGGAATGGGACACCAAGCACCCAAACCTTATCCCTTACAAAGAACATGTTTTGACATTGCTACCACATTTTGAAAAGATTACCTTCGAGCATTTCCCGCGAGAAGAAAATCAGCTAGCAGACGCTCTAGCCACAATGTCATCTATGTTTAAACTTAATTGGGATAACGAGGCTCCCCAGATCACCAACGAACGAATGGATGAACCAGCACACTGTCACGAGATTAATACTGAAGAAGTAGTGGACCAACCTTGGTTGCACGAAGTTAAGAGGTATCTCGAGGCCCAAGAATACCCAGAAGGAGCTCCAATCAACGACAAGAAGTTCTTAAGGAGATTCTCTGCTAAATTCTTCCTGAGTAATGGCATCCTGTACAAACGCAATCATGACTCCATTTTGCTTCGGTGCATGGATAAGGTTGAAGCTGAAAATATCATGGCTGAATTACATGAAGGTACTTTTGGCACCCACTCCAGTGGGCATACGATGGCGAAGAAAATCCTACGGGAAGGCTATTATTGGTCTACCATGGAAGCAGATTACTATCAACACTCTCGAATCTGCCATAAGTGTCAAATTTATGCTGACAAGGTGCACGTACCTTCGGTTCCTCTGAATGTCTTGACGGCTCCTTGGCCCTTTTCTATGTGGGGAATTGATGTGATTGGGGAAATTAAGCCGACAGCCTCCAATGGACATCGCTTCATCCTAGTGGCCATTGACTATTTTACAAAATGGGTGGAGGCAGCTTCCTTCGCTTCCGTTACCAAGAATGTTGTTGCCCGCTTCATCAAGCAAAACCTTATTTTCCGGTATGGTATCCCGGAAAGGATCATCACTGACAATGGTATAAATCTCAATAACACTATGATCACCATATTATGTGAACAATTCAAGATCCAACATTGTCTGAATGATAGGCGCATTTAGCATTGGCATGATAATGCGGAGAGGACATATTTACATTCTTTGGCGCCTCCTTGATGGTGGCAAGATTCAACTTCAATAGATGGGGAAGCACCTGCGCTGGAGTCATATTAATATGGGTGAACTGCCGTTGTGGCCTTTCCACCCGTTGCTGATTTGGTCTGGATTGGTTATAGCGAGGCTGCTCACTTGGTGTGTTTTGAATCATTACGGCCCCCACAGTTGGCCGACGCTCCATCTTCCCTGCTCTTCTCTGAGAATATACCATAGTTGTCTCCTTCTTAAAAGGCTTCTTCTCAACACTTGCAGCAACACCCTTCTGAATCTTTCCTGACTTGATGCCAGCTTCTATTCTTTCGCCTGTTAAGATCAAATCGGTAAACCCCGCGGAAGAGTTACCAATTAAATGATTGAAAAATGGCCCAGATAGGGTCCCAAGAAACATATCAACGAGCTCACGATCGGTTAAAGGAGGCTGCACCCTGCCAGCTAAATCCCTCCACTTTTGTGCATACTCCTTGAATCCCTCACTTGTTCCTAGTGACATACCCTGAAGTTGGGTACGAGTAGGAGCAAGATCGGAATTATACTGATATTGTTTGTAGAAAGCGGTGGCCAAATCTTCCCAATTTCTGACACTGGTTCCTTCTAACTGATAAAACCATTCCAACTGAGCTCCCGACAGGCTGTCTTGAAAGAAATGAATCCAGAGATTTTTATCTGCTGTATAGGGTTGAATTTTTCTCACGTAGGACCTGAGATGCATTTTGGGACAGGACAGCCCATCATACCTCACAAACACTGGCACTTTGAATTTTGGGGGAATCACAATTCCGGCAACCAAGCCCATGTCTTCAAAATCCAAACCCGGTACCCTTTGCAATTCCATGGCAGCCAATCTATCTTCTAAACCCTTATATTTGTCATCAGCTGGAGGGTATTGCTGGTCAGAATAATCTTCATCCTCTTCAACCTCTTCCTCCTCTGCATCAGACTCGGAAGGCACCGCAACTCGATCTCTTTTACTAGTCCCTTCATCAGAAGTAAGAGGAAATTCAAGCACCCTCCGAGCTTCTCTGTCAAATCTTCTCCCCAAAGTAGCCACTCCGACCCTCTTTTTCTTCTTCACTGGGTCCTTACTCTCCAGATGAGCCTTGATATCCTCTTGACTCTTGACCAAGGTCATCAAGAGTTGCTGGAACTGTGCATTCTGGGCTTGTAGGTCTTTGACTGTTTGCTCGAGATCCATCCTACTGAAATAAACAGCAGATAGATAAGGAAACCTGGAGTGAGACCTGCTTATGCACATGATGAATGGTATGCTGATGTATGCAATGCATTCAAGGATTTAGGATATTCAAAGTCGTTTCAGACAAAGAAGAACGCACGTCATATTAATAAGAAGAAATTTGTTAGTACATAAATGCCCCATGGGCCAAATGTTACAACATAAACTTCTCAAGGCAGAAAGACATTGCGCATCCTCTTTGGCGCGATGTAGGTGTTGAGGGCCTCTTGCTCGTGGAGTCGGCGGGTAAGCTCTAGAACCTTCTTTTCACTGGCGTAGTAGCTAGCTTCAAAAGTGTTCCGTTCCTCCTTGAGTTGAATCCAACTTTTCTGCATTTCCTCCCACGATGTAGGCATGTCTGGATGCAGGATGGTGTAGGGAACCTCTCCTTCATTGACGGGCTCTTTAATCACTGGGAGTACATGAGGATAAGGCATCATTAGACTTTGGGCTCGGGCTCGTACCCACTTGAGATAGGGCTCAAGAGGGATGGAGTTCTTGTGTCCCAGAGTCTTGCTATCAACCTTGTTGAGTTTCCCCCAAGCTCTGATGAATCTTTGGCGAAGTCCTTGCGCATCGTTGTCGAAGTCAAAAACTAGGCTAGGAATCAACATGTCATGAGGGCCATCCCTCCGTGCATATCCAAATTGCCTCAAAGCTAGGCAAGGGTTGTAGGTGATACCTCCTCTAATTCCAAGTAAAGGAACATTAGGAAACTCTCCGCAACGATCGACGATGATGACATTTTCTCTGGACCGAGAACACCAATGAACATCAGAATGAGTAAGAATCATCAATCGTTGGGACCACCTTGTACCTTGGTCATTCTTCAAGACAGATTGTGGAAGGTGCGAAATAAACCACCTTGCGAGGATAGGAGTACAGCACATGAGAACACCCCTCTTTCTCATTGTTCGTGTGTGAAATGAGTGAAGAATGTCCCCAAGCAATGTCGGTATTGGATTTCTGGACAAGAAGATTTTGACAGCGTTGACATCTACCAATTGGTCAGGATTTGGGAACAAGACCAACCCATAGATAAGGAGTGCCACAATCTCTTCAAAAGCTTGTAGGTCCAATGAGTTCCAACATTCTTGTGCCTTCTCAAACAAGAATTTTGCTAAGAATCCTTTGACGCCGCTTCTGGTTTCCCAATTCCCCTTGATGTCGGATGGTTGTAGATGTAGTGCTCGAGCAACATCTTCCGGCTTTGGTTCCTTTTCCGTACCGTTGAATGGTAGTTGATTAAGGATAGGAATTCTCAGGAGTTGAGAAAACTCCTCCAAAGTGGGTACCAACTGATAATCAGGGAAAGTGAAGCAGTGGTGAAGAGGGTCAAAGAACTGGAATAGCACTTTCATCATGTCTTCTTCAATGTTGGTGTTGACTAGGCTGAGCAGTCTACCATGTCTTTCACTGAAGGATGAATTTTCCGGAATTCTTGAAGTGATCTCCTTGAGTTGAGGAGAGATTCTCACAAGGTTGACTTGAATGGTGTTTCTGCGAGGAATTTCCATGTCCTACAAAACAAGAACAAAGCTGAAGATCGAAAACCCTTGAAATGGTTAGTGAATGCATATGATGTTTTATGATGTTTATGATGTATGCACAAAACATATGTACAAGCAAATCACACCAAACCCTAATTTCAGGCTTGCATGGGGTTTCATAGGTAATTACCCTCTTGAGTGTAGTTGGCTTAAAAACCTGTCCTATAAATAGTAACCGGGTTTTAAGGAGCTCAATATCACTGGATTGTTTTCATTGTTCATTGTTTTGGTTTAGCCACTTAACTAGCGACCAAAATATTCCAAGAAAACAACCCTCAATGAGTGCAGTATCGAGTATCTACCAACTTCGGACTGCACCAAAGCCGGTCATCTCACTACCCCTAATAAAAGGCCAAGATGGTCAAGTAAGGTTCTAGGTCATTAGTGCTTAGTGACATCACTCAGCGGCCCCGTACTCTCCTTGATTGAACTCAAGGGTTACCGGTACTCACAAATATGTCGCACTAATATAGCTATTGCTTAGACCGTGTCGGTATACCCCGCACAGTTTCCACAACGTATTGCTATCTATGAATGTTCCCAAAATCTGGGTGGAGGATTTGTAAACCCAAACATTAGAGCCAAAGTATAAAGCAAGCAAATCAAACAATTAGTCATGCAAGAGGGTGATCTAAGCCCTAAGGTTACTCCACTTTTAAAATTCTCCCCAGCAGAGTCGCCAGTTCTGTGATACGGTGGGAGAACTGACTAGGGTTTTGCGTTTGTTTTCGCAAATGTTTCGGTTGAGCAAGAGTCACCACCGACTTTTTATTTTATCCTAAGGAAAGGTTTAAAAAGCACAGCAAAAACCTTTGAGATTTTTCTTGGGTTCGGGGAGTAGATTATAGGAGGGGAAGGTATTAGCACCCCTTCTATCCATGGTTATCCATGGGCTCTTAGGTACTTGCTTAGATAAACTTGCCTTGGTTTTCAATTGTTTTAAATGGTGCTTTGTATGTGGTTAAAAAGGTTTTGAAAAAGATGCCTTGTATAGGCTACCCTTGTAACAATTCTTTACTCGAATGTTTTACAAAAGGTGTTTGTCTTTTTTGAAAAGATGTTTCAAGGTTTTTTTTGAAAGTTTGTTTTGAAAGTGTTTGTGAAGGGGGTTTTGAAATTAGGCAAGTGTTTTCTTGGAAAGTTGACAAGTACTTAAGAGCTTATCTACCCTAAAGTTTTCTCAAAGATTTTTGCTTATGTTTTAAACCTTTTGACAATTTTGTTCCACCATTGCATTTGGTGGACAATCTTATCTTAGGAGGTGAAAGAGATAGGCGCGGGTCATCGTTTAGACCATAATTGCAATAGTGTTAAATGTCTTTGGGAAATTTTTCTTTAAAAGGGACTTGACCATTTATCTAGGCAACATTTTGAGGGACTATGATCATTTGATTGTTTGCTTTACCCAAAGAAGTTCAACATGCAACATGGCCCAATTTTGAAAGGCAACAAGTGGAATACCCTAGGGGGGTGCAAGTGTGAGATGTGTTGTTTATTTTCATGCTTGTTTGTCTTGTATTAGGTCCAACTATTTTTTGTCGTTTTTTCGCATACAAACCCTAATTCTAGCATAGTATGTTTAGAAAGCGATAAAAGTGCGAAATTCAGATTCCTACGCTATTACATCACAATAATATGGGGAGGGGGGTACAATGTTTCAAATGGGGGTTATTTGGACAAGAATTTAAAACCTAAGACTATTACATTAATATTGAATATTTGCAAGGTAATTTAATTGTATAAATAGATAGAAATTGAAATAAATGTGCAAAATGCAAAAAGAAAGGTTTTTATATGAAAAAAAAGTATTATTTATAAAAAATAAAAAGAAAAATAAAAAGGTATTATTTTTGGAGTATTTTCAAATTTAGGGCAAAAACCCTAATTTTAATCAAAATGTATATTAATTAATTAATTCATATAATATTCATTATTTATATACAAAAATAAAATAAAATAAAATATGGTATATTTGAAAAAAGGCATTTTTTAGTATTAAATATTAAAAAATTAAATATGTACATTTTTTTGGTATTTTTACTCTAAATGTATTAATATATATATATATATATATATATATATATATATATATATATATATATATATATATATATATATATATATATATATATATATATATATATATATATATATATATATATATATATATATATATATATATATATATATATATATATATATATATATATATATATATATATATATATATATATATATATATATATATATATATATATATATATATATATATATATATATATATATATATATATATATATATATATATATATATATATATATATATATATATATATATATATATATATATGTATATTTGTATTATTTTAAATATGTATTATATATATAAATAATAATAATAGTTAAATTTTTTAGAAAATAGTATTTTTTATATAAAATATTTTCAGAGGGTAATATAAAATAAAAATAAAAATAGAAGTGTTTTTACATATTTTTCTATTTATCCTAAATGGTAGTATATATAATATTTATAAGCAAAAGAAAATCAAATAAAAATCAAATAAAATCAAAAAATGATGAGAAAAATATTTTCAAAATTTTAATATGCTGAGAAAAAATAAATGAGTCAAACAAAAAAAGAAAAAGTCAAAAAGAAATAAAAATAAAGCAAATGGGCTCAGGGGGTGTGAAAGCAATCATGAGGTGTGAATAAGAAAAAAACACAAGCCCAGCCCAAAGACCACTGTCTTCAACCTCCAGCAACAATATTTGAAAAAACGCGCGCCCTGTTCCTCATCTTCCAACTCTTGATTCCTGGCTTTTTAGCAAAAACTCATAACATAACAAATGTTCAGCATGAAGAGACGATTCTAACCATGTATAGAACTTGACCTAACTCTCTAAGATGAAGGAGAATTTCTCCTCCCCCAAATCCTAACCTAGTTTTTCTGTCATTTTCAAACTCCAAATTCTCTCTACTCAGGCAAAAGAAATGAAAAGTAAAGACATGGACATGTTCAGTGGCATGAGTATGACATTATTTCTTCACAAACTTAAGACTAATGATGCATAATAAGAGAGATACGAATTCAAAATTTTACCTATTCAGTTGAACTTCTATCTGGAGATGTAGGAACTTTCAGGGCAAGGTGATGATTGGAAAAGCTTCCTTGAGGTCCAGGGATGCTGTTTCAATGCTTACTTTGTCTTGAGAGCTTCTGAATCGAGCTAGAGAACTTCAACTGCAAAACAGAAAAACAAAAATGGTGAAGTGGCTTAGAGGTGTTACAGGTCGTGTCTTAGCTTCTGGATAGCTTGCATAGGTTGTAAGGAAGGTAGAGGAACATGTTTGGGCAAGAATGCTTGAAGGGATTGAGAGATAGCACTCAATCTGCAGGGGTTGCTCTGTTTGAGCAGTTTCAAGGTGATTATGGCAATGGGAGTGTTTGAGAGGCCAAGGGCTCGTGTGTTAGCTTAGTTGGGATATGCTGAGTATGTTTGATAAGTTTGTTCTTGTGTTCTAATGCTGAGATGAGAGTTGTTGTGAGTTATGGCTCTTTTCTTCACACTTAAGCAACAAAATGCAACTTGTGTTTCTAGGCAGGTAGAGGGCCCCTAATGTGCTGCATAATCCCTCCTTGATCAGTGTGTTATGTTCATAATCTTGTGCCATTCAGATTTGCAATGTACTTGTTGGATTTCAAAATTGACATAAAGCTACCTTTTACCAAAATGGTTAATTTGCTTTATCTAGTTTGGGATTAAACCTTTATACAATGTTCAAACTCATAGAACAACACCTTAACACAATGAATATGCATTAAATTATTGAGTGCAACTTGGTTTAAGGACCTATAATCTAACCTAAAGCATGCTGAGTTCAAATTGCAAAGTTATGGACATGGAACTTGGTCATGGACAAAGTGGTTTTTGGCTATATTGTGAAATTCGATTCTCTCTAACCATGAGGTTGTTTGAGAAGTTCTTGGACATTTTGGAAAGCTTGGAATGTGTACTAAAATCCATCTTTGAAATGAAAATTGAAATTCCAAGTGGAAGTGTATGGAAAATGGCCTTGAAGTTAGGTAGAAAACCTTGTCAAAATAGGTTAAAATTTCACTAAGTTAAAAATGGTTTAGTGCCCTTATTCAAAAAATTGTAACTTGAGATACAAGCTTCAAATGAGAAAACTTTGTGATTCAAAGTTGTATATTATGCAACAAGCTACAACTTTCATGTTTTGACTTTTGTTTGAATCCAAATGGATCTTGGTGAAAAAGTGGGGAAAAGTTGGGGAAAAATTAGGGTTTTTCATAACTTAGAAAAATTCTAAGTTATGAAAAATTCAAATTTCTAACCCTAATTTGCATTTTGTGATTTCTTGGTGAACAAGTTTCATGATTTGGCATGCTTTGATGGAAAATGAATCTTGACTTTTGATTTTGACCAAAAAGTCAAAGTTTGACTTTTCAGTATACAGTCAAAATTGATCAATTGACTGGGAAATTCAACTGTCAATCTTGTGTACTTGGGATCTTTTGAGTTTGTTGATCATGTCAAGATAATTCCATAGGGTCCTTGAGTCCATGTGTGAGCTTGGTTTGCCATTGGTTAGGTCAAACAGTCAAAAATTGCCTTTGTGCAGTCAAAACCCTAAAAATGACCATTTTGCCCTTTTGGTGATCTGATCAAATTTCTTGGGGAATTGTGATCCCAACTTGATCAAATGGTTCATATGAATTCATAATGTTGATGTGGGTAAAATTTCATGAGGTTTGACTGTCAATTGGACACAGTTGACTTTTTCCCCAATACAGTTGATTTCTAGGTCAACTGTCCAATTGACTGGGCAAAACTTGGAATAAAGGCTTGAAACTTGATATGGGTAAACTTGGGAGTCCAATATGAGGCATGAAAGTCATCTTAGGCATTCTAGGTCAAAATATCTTTGTGCAAACACAAACCCTAATTTTGAGTCCACAGTGCAAGGAGAGGTCTTGAGCAGATGGAACCCTAACTGGATCTTGAGCTTCAAAGGCTTTGTGGTGAGAAATCAATGAGAAATGGGAGGGAAAATTTTGGGGTACAACAGTTGCCCCTGTTCAATCTTCTTGAATCCGAAGAGTTAGATGGGCAAGCTTGCCTTTCGTGACTCGAGGGTAAAAGGAGATTGGACACTAGAGTGCCCGGAAATTTGCACTCGTCAAGGCAATGGATGCGGGAATGGGCTTAGAGATGCCATTTGGAGATGGGCTTAACGATGCCATCCGGGATAGTGACAGAAATCTTGTCGGGGATGGGCTTAGAGATGCCATCTGGAAGGGAATATCAAGAAAGTGTCTAAGCTTCGGACCATTTCTGAACCGGGGGGTCTGAACAAGCAATAGATTGACGTCCGTTGTTGGGAGGAATCTGTAAACTGTTTTCAGTGGTTTGGAGAAGAAACCGAACAAGCGATAGGTTAACATCCGTTTACTTGGAGAACCCGTGAACTGTTTTCAGAAATCTCGAAGTTGAATAAGCAATAGAGCAGCATCCGTTGTTGGGAAGCGTCCGTAAACTGTTTTCAAAAGTTGCATCTGAACAAGTCGATAGATTAACATCCGTTGTTGGGAAAAATCCATAAACTGTTTTCAGAAATCTTGAGAAGAAACTGAACAAGCGATAGGTTAACATCCGTTACTTGGAGAACCCGTGAACTGTTTTCAGAAATCTTGAAGTTGAATAAGCAATAGAGCAGCATCCGTTGTTGGGAAGCGTCCGTAAACTGTTTTCAAAAAGTTGCATCTGAACAAGTTGATAGATTAACATCCGTTGTTGGGAAGAATCCATAAACTGTTTTCAGAAGTCCTAAAGTTGAATAATTTTAGTCTGTCGATTGATCTTTCCTGAAAAGGTAAAGAGTTAGTTGCATGCAATGTTATGATGTATGATGCGATATACGTGACATCAATGTTTATGACATGAATGTGATGAATGCGCATGTAAGCTGACGAGCTATCTTGCTGAGGATAAATGAATTAGAGGTGGCCGAAGATAAAAGCATCTTGACTGCTGCTGGGGAAAATAAATCCTTGGCTACTACTGGGGAAGAGAATTCCTGATGGCCTCTACTGGGGAGTATCAAACTAGTAGACTCATGCTGAGGAGGTAAGACTGAGAATCTTCTGCTTGATGGGAAGCAACTCTGGTGATCTCACGGGGGAACTCGAGATTTCTCCTTCTAAGACTCTGTGGGGAGAAGGCCCATTAGTCTGGCTTCGCTGGGGGTTGATAATTTGAAATTTTAACTTGGCTGGGGATAACAAGGATAAGCTCCTCTGGAGATCATATTGATAAGTTAGGCTGGGGAACTTTGATGAACTCCGCCGGGGATAGGAAGAATTCTGGCGAGTGCGATCTTCTGTGGCTGTTAGCTGAGGATAACCCAGTTATAAGCCTTTGTGAGGAATAACTTTGAATAAAACTCGGGAGAGACGTTCGTGCTCTGCGGGGAAATACCTTCTAGAACCTTACTGGGGATAAGCTTCGGGAGTCTGCTGGAGATAAGCCTCAGGGTTTGCTTAGGGATGTGGATTACAAATCTCTTAGGGGTTTCCTTCGAAGGGGTGTCAAGATATCCATTTGCATCCTCATCCTATCAGTAATCCTTTTTTCTTAGGTTCATTTAGGAAGTGATTACGTTTCAAATGCATATGCCTATTTAACAAAACATTGGACGTTTCTCAAAATAAAACTAATAGTGCAAGAGAAAAAGAAAAGGGAAATGACACAAATTTCTGGGAAAAGTATTTGTATTGATTTTCTTTGAGTATATTTGTACAAAGGAGACAATCATCCTAGTAAGAGGACTTTGTCGTAAATATTTGAAAAAATTTATTACAAAATAAAGGATGGCTATGTGAAATAATTCCATGGGATTCCGTTCCGCTATAGCTTTCACAACTCTGAGTATCTGTCCATTCAATGCTTCGTTTGACGATGACTGGATTGATCAGAAGCCTAGAACCGGTTGATGAAGAGATTGTCCTTGAAGTGATCCGACGAGACATAGTCATACGCTTTAATTCCCTAACTTCTGCCTGAATCGCCCTTTCGGGTTTTCGATCCACCGGGAAACCCATTTTTGCCCTTGCCGCCCTTTCGGGTTTTCGACTTGCCGGGTGTACATATTTTTTTGTTTTTATCCCTAATTTTTGCCTGAACCTCCCTTTCGGGTTTTCGGTTCACCGGGATGCCCTTTTTTGCCCAAGCCGCCCTTTCGGGTTTTCGACTTGTTGGGTTATTTTATGCGTAGTATCTTTTGACTATGTCTGTGTTCGCAGGGTGCGGCAAATCGTCGCCGTCCATGGTGGTCAGAATCATTGCACCACCAGAAAATATGCTCTTGATCACAAATGGTCCTTCATATGTAGGAGTCCATTTGCCCCTGGGATCACTTTGCGGCAAGATAATCCGCTTGATCACGAGATCCCCGACTCGATACACTTGACGTTTGACTTTCTTATTGAAGGCCTTGATCATCCGCTTTTGATATGTCTGACCATGGCATATAGCAGCAAGTCGTTTCTCATCGATCAGATTGAGTTGATCCAGTCGGGTCTGCATCCAATCATCTTCATTCAAACCTGCATCCTTCATAATCCTCAGAGATGGGATTTGGACTTCCATAGGCAAGACAGCTTCCATGCCATAAACCAAAGAAAATGGGGTTGCCCCAGTTGAAGTACGTGTCGTCGTACGGTATCCATGCAGAGCAAACGGTAACATCTCATGCCAGTCTTTGTAAGTGACTGTCATTTTCTGAATGATCTTCTTAATGTTTTTGTTCGCAGCTTCAACAGCACCGTTCATCTTCGGTCGATAGGGAGATGAATTGTGATGATAAATCTTGAACTGTTCGCACAAGGCGGTGATCATTGTATTATTCAGATTTGTACCGTTGTTCGTGATGATCCTGTCTGGAACACCATACCGACATATGAGATTTTGCTTGATAAAACGGGCAACCACATTTTTGGTGACAGGGGTGAAGGAAGCTGCTTCGACCCATTTAGTGAAGTAGTCAATGGCAACCAGGATGAAGCGATGTCCGTTGGAAGCCGTGGGCTTGATCTCTCCAATCATATCAATGCCCCACATTGCAAAGGGCCATGGAGCAGTCAGGACGTTGAGGGGAACCGGAGGGATATGAACTTTGTCAGCATAGACTTGACACTTGTGACAAGTACGGGAATGTTGATGGCAGTCAGCTTCCATGGTAGACCAGTAATAGCCTGCCCTCAGGATCTTCTTAGCCATTGTATGCCCGCTCAAGTGAGTGCCAAATGTGCCGATGTGTATATCAGTCATGATCAATTCTGCTTCAGCCTTATCCACACATCGGAGTAATACACAATCATGGCTTCGTTTGTAAAGGATGCCGTTGCTCAGGAAGAACTTAGCAGCGAATTTCCTTAAGAACCTCTTGTCATTTACGGAAGCTCCTTCAGGATAATCCCTAGTCTCGAGATACCTTTTGATTTCATGGAACCAAGGTTGTTCCACTACTTCTTCAGTATTAATCTCGTGGCAATGTGCCGGTTCATCCATTCGCTTGATGGTGATTTGGGGAGCCTCATTATCCCAGCTGAGTTTAAACATGGAGGACATTGTGGCCAGAGCATCGGCTAGCTGATTCTCTTCTCGCGGGAAATGCTCGAAGGTAATTTGCTCGAAATGCGGCAACAATGTCAGGACATGTTCTTTGTATGGGATAAGATTAGCATTCTTGGTATCCCAGTCTCCTTTGATTTGGCTGATGACCAAAGCCGAGTCCCCAAATACGACCAAAGATTTGATCCCTAAGTCTATAGCAGCCTCGAGACCAAAGATGCAAGCTTCATACTCAGCCATGTTGTTTGTGCAGCTGAAACAAAGTCGGGCCGTGAAAGGAGTGTGACAACCTTCCGGAGAAATGAGTACTGCGCCAATACCATTTCCAAGTGCATTTGAAGCACCATCAAAGTACAGGGTCCATCGGGATCCCTTCTCGGGTCCGTCATACGGTCCGTCACTTTCAGCATTGTCCAAATTCATGATGTCCTCGTCTGGGAAGTCAAATCTCATGGGTTGATAGTCTTCGATAGCCTGATGAGCCAGATGGTCAGCTAGTACACTCCCTTTTATAGCTTTTTGGGTGGTGTACTGGATGTCATACTCAGTTAAGATCATTTGCCATCTAGCTATCCTTCCAGATAAAGCGGGCTTCTCGAAGATATACTTGATAGGGTCCATCTTGGAAATTAACAAGGTAGTATGGGTCAACATATACTGTCTTAGTCGGCGAGCAGCCCATACCAAAGCGCAGCAAGTTTTCTCGAGCAGTGAGTAGCGAGTCTCACAGTCGGTAAACTTTTTGCTAAGGTAATAAATAGCATGCTCTTTTCGACCAGACTCGTCATGCTGGCCCAAAACACACCCCATTGAGTTATCCAAGACAGTTAAGTACATGATCAATGGTCTTCCTTCGACAGGTGGCATCAGAATAGTAGGTTCTAACAAATACTCCTTGATTCTATCAAAAGCGGCTTGGCAGTCGTCGTTCCATTCAACTACCTGATCTTTCTTCAAGAGTTTGAAAATTGGCTCACAGGTAGAAGTCAGATGTGAGATGAATCTGGCAATATAGTTTATGCGCCCCAAGAATCCTCTAACCTCCTTTTCAGTACGGGGAGCAGGCATCTCTTGTATTGCTTTTACTTTTGCCGGATCGACTTCAATGCCTTTGTTGCTTACAATAAATCCCAGGAGCTTACCAGACCTAACTCCAAATGTGCATTTACTTGGATTCAGCCTGAGCTTGTATTCTTTCAATCTGGCAAACAGCTTCTCCAAATGCTCAAGGTGCTCTTCCTCTGTTTGTGACCGAGCTATCATATCGTCTACGTAAACTTCAATCTCATGATGTATCATGTCATGAAATAAAGCTACCATGGCGCGTTGATAAGTTGCCCCTGCGTTCTTCAGCCCAAACGGCATCACTTTGTAACAGAAGGTGCCCCATTGCGTGACAAAAGTTGTTTTCTCCATATCCTCGGGAGCCATTTTGATTTGATTGTAGCCCGAGAATCCGTCCATGAAGGAAAACACCTTATGCTGAGCTGTATTGTCGATCAAGATGTCAATATGAGGTAGCGAGAAATCATCTTTAGGGCTGGCCCTGTTCAAATCCCGGTAGTCCACACACATTCTGACTTTGCCATCTTTCTTCAGTACCGGTACGATGTTAGCGACCCATTGAGGATAGGACGTAACAGCCAGGAAGCCAGCATCGAATTGCTTCATTACTTCTGCTTTGATCTTTTCGGACATGTCAGGCCTCATTCGGCGAACTTTTTTCTTGATTGGTGGACAGTCTTCTCTTGTGGGGAGACGGTGAACCACGATGTCGGTGTCTAGACCCGGCATGTCTTCATAGGACCAAGCGAAGATTTCAACATACTCATTCAGCAACTGTACCAAGCGCTCCTTGACTTTTGGTTCCAGGTTGGCACCCACTTGCACCTCCTTTCGATCCTCCTCGGTTCCCAAGTTAACAGTTTCCAATGGCTCTTCATGCGGTAAGATGGCCCTTTCCTCTTGTTGCAGGAGTCTGGCTAGTTCCCCGGGTACTTCACAACCTTCGTCATCTTCATATTCGGCTAGATTGACCAGGTCTTTAGAGTTATTGAAAGATACAGCAGAATAGTCACCCATGGAATCCGGAGTGGATGGGTACCTGCATTGGTGAGTGTGGGTGTGTGTAAGGGATAGCCATCCTTAAACAAAAAATGCAAAAGGAAAGAAAATGAACATAAGCAGTTTATCAAATGAAAAACGTCCAATGAATCATTAAACATGGCATATGAATATGAAAAATAGTCAAAACCCTTACAAGTGGACCTACCTGCCCCGGGCAAGGCAGGAGGTGAAAAGATAGTGTACGGATTGTTTGAAAGTGAAATATTACAGACCAAATAAGAAATGTTTAACAGATAAATTACTGATGAATAAAAGTGATGGGGACAAAGTCTTTAGCCTCCCAATTGCTCAATCCTCCCCTGACAGTTGGATGAATCCACTCTTCAAAGTTGCTTTCCTTGTCTTCATCTTCCAGGGCGTTGATTCTGTGAGGAGAAATTTTGACCGTCGCTCTTTCAATCTTTGACTGGCGCATAGCTTTCTGACCAGCAGCTGTGAACCCTAATCCAAATTTGTCGGTCTTATGTGGAAAGTCGGGTAACTGCCCCCATGCTGAATTCTTCCCCTCTTCAATTGCAGCCCTTGCATCCTCCAGAGATGCCATCCTGGCCATCTGTCTTGGTGTCTCAGTCGTTAATTTTGCTACCGCTATTTCAGGAAGTACCTCTTCGAAATGTTGAAACGGTGTCTCAATGAACTCTCCTTCAACCTCCACATACCGGAAAGAATTTAAATGGCTAATCATGTACTCTTCTTCGCCGTGAACAGTAATGATCTTTCCCTTTACAGGATACTTCAGCATTTGATGCAAGGAGGAGGTGACTGCCCCAGCATGGTGTATCCAAGGTCTACACAGCAGGCAGGAGTATGATGGACGGATGTCCATTACATAGAAAGTGGATTTAAACACCTCAGTGCCTATCTTGACAGGAATTTCAACTTCTCCATGGACCATTCTTTTCGACCCATCGAAAGCTCTGACGACAATATCACTCGGCTTCAACTCCAACCCTTCGCAATCTAGCCGGTCCAAGGCCTTCTTAGGCAAAACATTCAGTGACGACCCGGTATCAACCAAAACATGTGCAAGGGTGGTTCCGCGACACTCGATTGAAATATGCAAGGCATCATTGTGGTTTCGGCCTTTAGGGGTCAGGTCGGCATCAGAAAAACCTAATCCATTGTCTGCAGTCAGGCTAGCCACGCAATGTTGAAATTGGTCTGCGGAGGTTTCCTGGGGCACATGAGCTGCCTTCAGAAACTTAATCAAAGCTTGAGCGTGCGCTTCTGAGCAAAGCAATAGTTCCAGCATGGAGATCTTGGAGGGGGTTTGCCCCAACTGTTCCACCACATCGTAATCACTTCTCTTGATTATCCTCAAAATCTCGTCCATTTCTTTCTTGGAGGCTTCCGGGATCACCAAGGGTTGAACCCTCGTCCTGACGGGCTCATCTTGTATTCCCTTTCCTTTATCAGCAATGGTAGGAGAGACAGCACTAGGAACGACAATTTCTTCAATCAAAGGGGTTCTAGCGGAGAGTTTTACTGGTGCAGGGATGACTTCTTTAGCTGATGAGGGTCCAAAGACTGCTCTTGGAGGGGCAATCTCTGGAGAAAATATTCTCCCGCTCCTGGTGATTTTGCTGGTGCCCGCGATGTTGCTAATGTTGGCTTCTTCATCATCCGAATTTTCTTCAATTACCTCGACTTGCTTGATACCATGGTAGTAGATGTCGCCACCATAGTTCCAAGGTATCGACTTCTCAGAAACATAGGGAATAGGCCTTGGCATTGTTATCTTCAAAGGTATAGACTTTGCAGCTGGTGTAATCTTAACAGGCTTTTTGACGGCCTTGGAAAGATTGGCGTGAATGGTTATGATTGAGACATTTTCAACATGAACTGGAACGGCAGGAACTTTTTCGAACAAAATTTATCGGCTATCCATGAGGCCTTGGATGCCTTTCTTTAATAGCGGACAATCAAACGGCAGAGAGTGGCAACAGTAGCAGTCTTCTTTACATCCCGGGAAGATCCCGGCCCTTAACAAATTCAACTTAATGGTTAGCAGTGGAGTAGTCAGATCACTAACGTCAGCAACATATAGATCCTCTTCAATGGCATTGACATTCCGACCGTGCTTCGACATAGGTGCAGATATCACATTGGGTTTCTCTGGAGCATCAAACTCTACCTCCTTAGCCTCTATCAGGTCCTGGATCTTATGCTTGAGTGCCCAACAATCATTGGTGTCGTGTCCAACACTGTCTGAATGATAGGCGCATTTAGCATTGGCATGATAATGCGGAGAGGACGTATTTACATTCTTTGGCGCCTCCTTGATGGTGGCAAGATTCAACTTCAATAGATGGGGAAGCACCTGCGATGGAGTCATATTAATACGGGTGAACTGCCATTGTGGCCTTTCCACCCGTTGCTGATTTGGTCTGGATTGGTTGTAGCGAGGCTGCTCACTTGGTGTGTTTTGAATCATTACGGCCCCCACAGTTGGCCGACGCTCCATCTTCCCTGCTCTTCTCTGAGAATATACCATAGCTGTCTCCTTCTTAAAAGGCTTCTTCTCAACACTTGCAGCAACACCCTTATGAATCTTTCCTGACTTGATGCCAGCTTCTATTCTTTCGCCTGTTAAGATCAAATCGGTAAACCCCGCGGAAGAGTTACCAATTAAATGATTGAAAAACGGCCCAGATAGGGTCCCAAGAAACATATCAACAAGCTCACGATCGGTTAAAGGAGGCTGCACCCTGCCAGCTAAATCCCTCCACTTTTGTGCATACTCCTTGAATCCCTCACTTGTTCCTAGTGACATACCCTGAAGTTGGGTACGAGTAGGAGCAAGATCGGAATTATACTGATATTGTTTGTAGAAAGCGGTGGCCAAATCTTCCCAATTTCTGACACTGGTTCCTTCTAACTGATAAAACCATTCCAACTGAGCTCCCGACAGGCTGTCTTGAAAGAAATGAATCCAGAGATTTTTATCTGCTGTATAGGGTTGAATTTTTCTCACGTAGGACCTGAGATGCATTTTGGGACAGGACAGCCCATCATACCTCACAAACACTGGCACTTTGAATTTTGGGGGAATCACAATTCCGGCAACCAAGCCCATGTCTTCAAAATCCAAACCCGGTACCCTTTGCAATTCCATGGCAGCCAATCTGTCTTCTAAACCCTTATATTTGTCATCAGCTGGAGGGTATTGCTGGTCAGAATAATCTTCATCCTCTTCAACCTCTTCCTCCTCTGCATCAGACTCGGAAGGCACCGCAACTCGATCTCTTTTACTAGTCCCTTCATCAGAAGTAGGAGGAAATTCAAGCACCCTCCGAGCTTCTCTGTCAAATCTTCTCCCCAAAGTAGCCACTCCGACCCTCTTTTTCTTCTTCACTGGGTCCTTACTCTCCAGATGAGCCTTGATATCCTCTTGACTCTTGACCAAGGTCATCAAGAGTTGCTGGAACTGTGCATTCTGGGCTTGTAGGTCTTTGACTGTTTGCTCGAGATCCATCCTACTGAAATAAACAGCAGATAGATAAGGAAACCTGGAGTGAGACCTGCTTATGCACATGATGAATGGTATGCTGATGTATGCAATGCATTCAAGGATTTAGGATATTCAAAGTCGTTTCAGACAAAGAAGAACGCACGTCATATTAATAAGAAGAAATTTGTTAGTACATAAATGCCCCATGGGCCAAATGTTACAACATAAACTTCTCAAGGCAGAAAGACATTGCGCATCCTCTTTGGCGCGATGTAGGTGTTGAGGGCCTCTTGCTCGTGGAGTCGGCGGGTAAGCTCTAGAACCTTCTTTTCACTGGCGTAGTAGCTAGCTTCAAAAGTGTTCCGTTCCTCCTTGAGTTGAATCCAACTTTTCTGCATTTCCTCCCACGATGTAGGCATGTCTGGATGCAGGATGGTGTAGGGAACCTCTCCTTCATTGACGGGCTCTTTAATCACTGGGAGTACATGAGGATAAGGCATCATTAGACTTTGGGCTCGGGCTCGTACCCACTTGAGATAGGGCTCAAGAGGGATGGAGTTCTTGTGTCCCAGAGTCTTGCTATCAACCTTGTTGAGTTTCCCCTAAGCTCTGATGAATCTTTGGCGAAGTCCTTGCGCATTGTTGTCGAAGTCAAAAACTAGGCTAGGAATCAACATGTCATGAGGGCCATCCCTCCGTGCATATCCAAATTGCCTCAAAGCTAGGCAAGGATTGTAGGTGATACCTCCTCTAATTCCAAGTAAAGGAACATTAGGAAACTCTCCGCAACGATCGACGATGATGACATTTTCTCTGGACCGAGAACACCAATGAACATCAGAATGAGTAAGAATCATCAATCGTTGGGACCACCTTGTACCTTGGTCATTCTTCAAGGCAGATTGTGGAAGGTGCGAAATAAACCACCTTGCGAGGATAGGATTACAGCACATGAGAACACCCCTCTTTCTCATTGTTCGTGTGTGAAATGAGTGAAGAATGTCCCCAAGCAATGTCGGTATTGGATTTCTGGACAAGAAGATTTTGACAGCGTTGACATCTAACAATTGGTCAGGATTTGGGAACAAGACCAACCCATAGATAAGGAGTGCCACAATCTCTTCAAAAGCTTGTAGGTCCAATGAGTTCCAACATTCTTGTGCCTTCTCAAACAAGAATTTTGCTAAGAATCCTTTGACGCCGCTTCTGGTTTCCCAATGCCCCTTGATGTCGGATGGTTGTAGATGTAGTGCTCGAGCAACATCTTCCGGCTTTGGTTCCTTTTCCGTACCGTTGAATGGTAGTTGATTAAGGATAGGAATTCTCAGGAGTTGAGAAAACTCCTCCAAAGTGGGTACCAACTGATAATCAGGGAAAGTGAAGCAGTGGTGAAGAGGGTCAAAGAACTGGAATAGCACTTTCATCATGTCTTCTTCAATGTTGGTGTTGACTAGGCTGAGCAGTCTACCATGTCTTTCACTGAAGGATGAATTTTCCGGAATTCTTGAAGTGATATCCTTGAGTTGAGGAGAGATTCTCACAAGGTTGACTTGAATGGTGTTTCTGCAAGGAATTTCCATGTCCTACAAAACAAGAACAAAGCTGAAGATCGAAAACCCTTGAAATGGTTAGTGAATGCATATGATGTTTTATGATGTTTATGATGTATGCACAAAACATATGTACAAGCAAATCACACCAAACCCTAATGCAAGGCTTGCATGGGGTTTCATAGGTAATTACCCTCTTGAGTGTAGTTGGCTTAAAAACCTGTCCTATAAATAGTAACCGGGTTCTAAGGAGCTCAATATCACTGGATTGTTTTCATTGTTCATTGTTTTGGTTTAGCCACTTAACTAGCGACCAAAATATTCCAAGAAAACAACCCTCAATGAGTGTAGTATCGAGTATCTACCAACTTCGGACTGCACCAAAGCCGGTCATCTCACTACCCCTAATAAAAGGCCAAGATGGTCAAGTAAGGTTCTAGGTCATTAGTGCTTAGTGACATCACTCAGCGGCCCCGTACTCTCCTTGATTGAACTCAAGGGTTACCGGTACTCACAAATATGTCGCACTAATATAGCTATTGCTTAGACCGTGTCGGTATACCCCGCACAGTTTCCACAACGTGTTGCTATCTATGAATGTTCCCAAAATCTGGGTGGAGGATTTGTAAACCCAAACATTAGAGCCAAAGTATAAAGCAAGCAAATCAAACAATTAGTCATGCAAGAGGGTGATCTAAGCCCTAAGGTTACTCCACTTTTAAAATTCTCCCCAGCAGAGTCGCCAGTTCTGTGATACGGTGGGAGAACTGACTAGGGTTTTGCGTTTGTTTTCGCAAATGTTTCGGTTGAGCAAGAGTCGCCACCGACTTTTTATTTTATCCTAAGGAAAGGTTTAAAAAGCACAGCAAAAACCTTTGAGATTTTTCTTGGGTTCGGGGAGTAGATTATAGGAGGGGAAGGTATTAGCACCCCTTCTATCCATGGTTATCCATGGGCTCTTAGGTACTTGCTTAGATCAACTTGCCTTGGTTTTCAATTGTTTTAAATGGTGCTTTGTGTGTGGTTAAAAAGGTTTTGAAAAAGATGCCTTGTATAGGCTACCCTTGTAACAATTCTTTACTCGAATGTTTTACAAAAGGTGTTTGTCTTTTTTGAAAAGATGTTTCAAGGTTTTTTTTGAAAGTTTGTTTTGAAAGTGTTTGTGAAGGGGGTTTTGAAATTAGGCAAGTGTTTTCTTGGAAAGTTGACAAGTACTTAAGAGCTTATCTACCCTAAAGTTTTCTCAAAGATTTTTTCTTATGTTTTAAACCTTTTGACAATTTTGTTCCACCATTGCATTTGGTGGACAATCTTATCTTAGGAGGTGAAAGAGATAGGTGCGGGTCATCGTTTAGACCATAATTGCAATAGTGTTAAATGTCTTTGGGCATTTTTTCTTTAAAAGGGTCTTGACCATTTATCTAGGCAACATTTTGAGGGACTATGATCATTTGATTGTTTGCTTTACCCAAAGAAGTTCAACATGCAACATGGCCCAATTTTGAAAGGCAACAAGTGGAATACCCTAGGGGGGTGCAAGTGTGAGATGTGTTGTTTATTTTCATGCTTGTTTGTCTTGTATTAGGTCCAACTATTTTTTGTCGTTTTTTCGCATACAAACCCTAATTCTAGCATAGTATGTTTAGAAAGCGATAAAAGTGCGAAATTCAGATTCCTACGCTATTACATCACAATAATATGGGGAGGGGGTACAATGTTTCAAATGGGGGTTATTTGGACAAGAATTTAAAACCTAAGACTATTACATCAATATTGAATATTTGCAAGGTAATTTAATTGTATAAATAGATAGAAATTGAAATAAATGTGCAAAATGCAAAAAGAAAGGTTTTTATATGAAAAAAAGTATTATTTATAAAAAATAAAAAGAAAAATAAAAAGGTATTATTTTTGGAGTATT